>OY728121.1:384529818-385779818 GCA_963277665.1 Viscum album
GTTGTCCCAAAGACAAATAGAGACCTCCCCGTGGGTTAAATGAAAAATATTAGTGTCTAGGATCCATCTTCTTAGGAGATGTGAAATAATTCTATTGGGACAGTGAGTCTATGTATGAGATACCCAGGCGGCCTTGTATAGTCACACAACCTGTAGATCAGCATGAAATTCTTCGCAACTCTTGGGAACCCAAAAAAGACACACCAAGTCTAAGATAAAAGATCCTATAGAGTGAAGATCCCACCTGGATGATGAGTAGGGATGTTCATTCACTATATCCTTCCATATAATTCTTTGATAACAATGGGTCATCTTATCTAGATTCTGTTGCACCTATCTTAAGGTTCAAGGTGCGTATCTCCGCAAGGGCCTAATGGAGATGTCTCTCAAGAGGTATAACCCCTGGATGAAATAAATTCCTTTGAGAAAGAGGTGTTAGTGATCCAAGTAGTAGGCTGATCGACATGATGTGGTTCTAGAATTGTTGTATTGGAAAATAGAATAGACCGCTAAGTTGGAAACCTTTCTAAATCAAAGTATTCCCTTTGACTCACCATAAGCAAGTTTTCCAGATATTGATGTAATGCAATGAAATTTTTTAATCAATCAAATCTGCTATGTTCTTCATCCTTTTATCCGTAGACGAAAGAGGGGCAGCATTGGTAGCCTTAGAAAGAATAATGGAACTATCAACAATCTATGGAAGAGCCATTATAGCCTGTGCAAAAATATCCAAAATCCCCCAAAAATTCCGTCCAATGAAAAAAATGGATAATGGACAAAATTTATCCCAAGGGACTTAAAAGAGAATCCTTATGGACTTCCATGTACTTACTTCAAAAATGTTACATAGAAACCCTTTCCCGGATATTTCATGGTATGATAAAGACATTTCCCGCATACTTTTGCAGTATGTCGAAGATATATTTCGTGTATAGCCGCAGAATGCGAATTTCCCATGAGGAACTAGCCACTGGATCATTGTACAACAAAAAAAAGGTTCATAGAAGGACGAAACCATGGTTCAAACCACTCCATGATGATATACAAATAATTCTAATTAAGATTTTTTGTTTGGATTATTAATGCATAAAGTTCAGTTCGTCAGTTTAATTTTGGCATGCGGGATAGACAGACCATGAAGCATTCTCCAACGTAGAAGTCCAAAATTTAGTTTTAAATTCCACAACATAGTTCGCAAAACATCAAATTTAGTTCACTGGTATGAACAACTATGAAGATCTCAGTTTGCGAAACATATAGTGCAGTTTTAGGGTACGGATTTCTCAAAGGAATCGGTACTCAGATAAAGAGAAATCAAAGGAGGATGAGAGAAAATTTTTAACCAAAAGAAACGGTAACATAAAAATCACCTAAGCCCCTATAAATAGGTGTTGTCCCTCCTATTGGACATATCGATTAGACCGAAAACCACTTCTGTTCAGCACCACTTCTACATCAATTTAGTCTCATCTTCATTCCGAATGGATCCAATTCTGATGGGGGCCATTTGTAGGGTCCTAAAAATATTGAAAAGAAAGTAAATGATCCCACAATAACATGGTAGAAGGAATCCAATGTTCCTATAGGTCTAGAAAAGAAAATAGATGTAAATTGAATTGAAAATATGGGTATAATCTTCATGAAATTGAATTTTTTCAAGAGTATTGAGTGACCCACATACTATAACTAGGAAGGGTTCACGGAATAAATGAACCACATACCAGTGGTACATATAAGGACCCACAGGGAAATAGACCGTGGGGCGATTGAAAACATACCCAAGATGCCATGGACTGTGTCATTAGTGGAATCCAGTGCACGAAGTCCATCAACATACCGTCTCACCAACTCAGTAGTTCATGAAAAAAGAAATATTGGAATGGTTATGTGAACCTTGACACGTGAACCATACACTCAACAAACCTCGGTGGACCAAGTCTTCCATGGGTTGAGATAAACCTTCATGGGCTTCAGAAAATGGTGTTGCATCCCCATATATATGATTTCCCCAATGCTATATAAAAGGAAAACTGGAGGAAGAAATGGAATGATGAATAATGCATGGAGAATGCCATAGAGGTTGATGAAATAATTAAAAGAGGATTCAAACTTTGGTTTTGATTCATCACCAAATAACAAACCGCGAACAACATTTCTGCATGTATAACCAACCACAAACCATAAAAAGAAGGAACATAATAATAATGGTTAAACCACACACCTAATTAGTGTCATATAAAACCATAAATTCCTCGCAGATGAAATCTATATGAACTATAGGTTCGAAGACCAACCTTCAATATAGTGCTCCATATAATTTATCGCAATTCGGATCGAACACCGCACCACGTACTGCATCACTACATAGATTGAACCTGAAGTGGTGTGGAGAACTGCATCCAAGACTGTGTACCAATTTGGTATGTGGTGGTCCATGACCTAGCCTGCATAATGCTTTAGTATGCATACAAACCCCCTACCCACATAGCACTATTGTACACGGGGTTCCCCCCATCCCGCGTGAGAAAATGGTATGTGGAATAGAGAGTCTTCGGGTGTCTTTCCCTCCATCTCCAATCTCACCCCCATTACCATCTAGTCCTCCACAGCTCCTTCGCGACATAGTCCACTGACCTCAGGCCGAAGCATCCTCCAAATCCATATAAACCATATGATCAGACCATCAGGAGGAAAAACTCACCCCTCTGAGTCTACAAACCCATGGTAAGAGGAGTCACTAACGTTTTCCCCACAATGGTTCAGACTCCTGGGACATTTGTGAGTCTACATTACCATGGTAACCCAGAGTCCAAAATTGGGATGCTAACATGAACCTCCCCTTCTCGGGATCATGGGAGATCACTTTATCTTTCATTCAACGTGGAACGATGATCAGTGGAAGGAATCATGATCTCTTCTCCTTTTGATGAGAGGAGACATTCCTCCCCTTTCTAGAGCACATTCTGGGGGCACTACCAATAAGGTAAGTCCCTAACCTTCCATGATCCGAACTTCATGGCCTTTAATTTCATCCAACATTGAATGGTTCATTACATCATTCCCTAACCCACCATCGTCTTGAAATCTTCCACCGTAGGGCTGACCTCTCCCATCAGTGGGAGAGAAGGTGTGTGGTCTGTTGAATTTCTCACATCCTCTTGTTTCTCACACTGATTATGACTCACATGGTCTTAGAGATTAGTGATGATCATAATATTCATACAACCATCTCATCTAGAACTACGAGAACTCTGATTTCTATCCAAACCAGAATACGTAGGATGCCTTCTCTAAGGCCTAAGCATAAAAGGGGTTCCCTCCCAAACGGGTTCACCTAATCATGTTCCCCTAAAATGGGTAGCTTCCATGCATAAGACCCAACCCAACCTGGTCTACAAGAACACTGATTCATGTTCAATCTAGGATATGTAGGACGCCTGCTTGAAGTCCTTAGCTCAAAAGGGATCCCCTTCCAAAAAGGTCCACCCCAATTATTCCCCCAAAAAATGGGCCTCCTCCAGGGTCCAAACCTTGAATTACCTGAACTACGTGGACTCGAACTCCTCTCCCATGGATATATCGGAATCCCATCTTACGGGACTGATCCCAACGGCAAACCACCTTTGGTCTCTCTTAGAAGATGATAAACTCCAGATCACCTTATTTCATGGCTTAAGTAAGCATTTCCTCCATAGAAAAAAATTTATGTATATCCATGATGATCCTGAAAACCAGTGGTATTCCATGGATGCACTATTTGGGAATGAACCAAGGATTCACAAACATATGAACATGAATTTAATATATATGATCGTCTTATAATAGGAAATAATTCTCCCTAAAAGGGTATGAAGATCCCATCCTCTTATCCCCTCAACCAATGGAGTCCTTAAGTGTCGTTATCCATGTTGTCATTCAACGAATGCATGACCTTGGAAAGCATGTCCATGAATCATGGATACCAGGGCCATTGGGTGTTTTAGCTCCCTGAATAAACTCATTGGAGACCAACCATGGAATTCATATCTTAAAAGGACTGGTTGCAAAAATACTTGACCCCATGCAATCACTCTTTAGGGCCATTTGACCATGGAAACTCCTTCATAATGTATAAAGGATAAATTTCCCTGTCCCCACAAGGTCAATCAAATTCCCCCTAATAGAAAATGATGTGAATCGGGTCGAAATAAATATAGTGATGTGAAAGTCAATAATAATGGATGAATTCACGTCACCCATCATACCATTCTTTTCATTATATCCAAATTCCCACACACACTACCTCAGGAGTAAAACAGTCACATTTATAAAACAAAAAATATATTAATTAAATTAATTAAATTTATTATGTGTGCTCACTTCAATCCATTCATTAGAAATACTTGATCCCAATCCACCAATAATAAATGATACCGTCCTATCTAATCTTCCAATGTTATGTGGCAAACATTGGAGATTTTCCATAAAACCATATTTATATAGATGGTTATGTCAGTGTGATAAAACAAAAAATATATTAATTAAAGTCAGTTATTTTATTATTTTCTCCCATGATGGACCTTTACCAAAACACTTAACACCAAAAAATATAATGTCAAACATAGGGTAATAACCAAATTCTGTATTCAACAACAGTCTCATATATCCCATATAAGTCCCCATTTCATATTTATTCCATTATTATAGAATAATTACACATTCATGATAAAATTTATTAAATATTTATATTATATAAACATTGAGGATCACATGGCCTCAAAATCTCATAATTTCTCCATGATTTTCTCTCGAAATATTCCTCAAAATATTCCAAAGTCTTATAAAGGAATGGTAGGGAAGTTAAATTACCCCCAATTTCAAGTATTTTCATTCTCAAATGTGATGAAATACTTATAATTGAGAATGTTGAGTTCTCATATGTGTCCCCCACTCCCATGGTCTTTCTCGAAGGTTCACATTCTATCAAAAAACATGAAGTCAACAAAACAATTCCATTAATGGTATTATCATACTAGTTCTCAAATGTCACTGGGTACCTCAAAAAAGTCACTCTACCCTCAACATCCAACTCCACCAAGTCAACATCATGAAACAAGATTTACACATCTCACCTTTTCAGTTACATGTGAAATAAATAACCTTGTGTAACTTTAGACACAAGGTCAAGTAGTACTCCACCTTTCGAACACAACAAATTATCTAGAAAAAGGATCTATGAACCTCAAAGATAGACTATCTCACCGGCCAAATATTGATAATCCATGATGAGGTGAGATCCATTGTAAATCATGATATTCTGTTAAATCTCCCATGTTAGTCATTCTCATTACATAATGGGCACCTTCCATATTCTTGTAGTCCTCAAAAGCCACTAGATGAAATGAACCTTTGAAAACCATCACTTGATCCAACACTAATCCCATAATAATTTTCTCCGATTGGATCTGACCTATATAGTGGTAACCTGAAGGGTCTCCCATACATGAACTCACATAGTGATACACTGATGGTGGAATGGTAATTGTTGTGATATTAAAACTCCATAGATGATAGATGATCCTCTAACATATGACCCAAAGTTAACATGAAATCCTGAAGCATGTTCACCAGAACCAAATTGGTCCTCTTAACCAGACCATCTAATTGGGTAAAAACACTTCTCAACTGGCACTAAGACCCAAATATCTCATTTATCCTCACCATTATAATGATATTATGTGATAATCATTTTAAAAAACTGTCTTTAAGGGAATTCCATGAATCTGAACTATCTTCATCAAGCACAGACATCCCAAACCCTCCACTAATATCGGCTCTCATATGGTTAGAAAGTGGGTCAACATAGTTTGTCAATTCACTCGAATATAGCTTTTTTTACTAACATATATCATGTATGTACCTTCAAAAAAACAAAAATATGTCATCCCATTCCACTTATATCTAGGCACCTCGGCCTTCACCAACTAATAGGTATGACATCATGAGTTAAACTATTCCACAGGATACAACATTATTGACACCCAAAAGTGATTCCATATGATCTTGGTACATCCTAACCTATCATAGATATATTTATAAGGGGAGTAAACCACCTAAAAAGATCCACTCACAGAATAACTGATGTCATCATTCATACATGGAAGTATGAGATACTCTCCACCTTTATAAAAATATATCAAGAACATATCCAGTGGATGACTGGTCACACAATATGTCACAATTGATATCCAAAAGTTGTGTATCCCTAAAGTGATGATGAAATTTAGGTGTAACAACCATGAATTTGATATAAGTTTCACTATCCTCATCCTCAAGAGTCGACTGTAAAGTGGTCAATTGTTATGTCACCTCTCTCAACAAAATTGACTGAAACCTGCATTGTGAGCATCTTATTCAATAGTCACTCCATTGGGTGGATAAAAATCTTTCATTTCCTCAACATTTACAAGCTCAATTATCAATCACATGTCTAACAAGACATATCCCGAAAAGTTAACCTATGGAATCTAGAACTGATACTTCAATAGGTTCCCATAAAATTGGAACTCTCAGAGCTTGTGTAGATCTATCCTCAAGTGTCTGATGTTCTCTTTAGCAGATGATGAGTACACTATGATTTTATCATAGAATTATAACATAAATAGATCCAATAATGTATATGATATGATTCCTAAGCCTCAAAAAAATTTCTTGGGCATCAACTGTGCCAAAAGGCATCACCATTAACTCAAAGAAACAATAGAAGATTTAGAATGAAATCTTCAGTACATCTTCATCTCAAACCCGTAGCAGTTGATAACATGTCATAAGGTAAAAAATGGATAACCACTTCTCCACTAACCACAAGATGATTAATTCATCATGTTTTTGGGTGGAAAATTCTCTATGATAGTCACTTAGTTCAAGTGACATCAATCCACACATAAACTAATGAACTTACTTCCCTCTTACATTAACAACACATGTCTTCCCAAGTGAACATAAAGGGTCTAACGAGTCCCCTTATCTATATATTTATCCAACCACAACATCATATTCATTAGACCTATGAGGCCATTTTATAGGAGGATATAAATATCATACCATCCCCAGAGCAAGTCAATTCCAGAAACAAACTGTAAAAAAGGAGATAATCACGGAAAAACCTCAGAAAAGGTGTCCATGTACTCCACCAATAACATAGAAAACTAAAATATCACAACATCCAGTTTCACAATGGCCATATCATCAAAATAATAATAATTGGGTTGTATCCCCTTACACATGAGATCATCCTACCATGTCTAGGATAACTCCTAACCAAAGGATGAAAATTCCATCACAAAACATAGATTCAAAAAAACCCTCACTGGTAATAGTGATCTAATCATGGGTGATGGATAACTAGTCCATACTGAAAAAAACACCATAGGGTCCCTCTACCACTATAAAAAGGTTCCATGTGAGGAATTCACTCCCCCGCAAGTTTGGTTGAATAGTCAACAATTGTGTGATCAATGATCCACTCTGTTGGATACTTCATACACTAAGATTGAGCCAAAGTCTGAACTAGAATCTCTATGATCTCAAACAATGGATATAGTAAGAAAATATTTTTTATTACTATGTCTAATAGTACAATAGTAAAAGTAGATATGTCACAAATCATACCATTAATCACTCCCAGAGATTTTGGGTTTTAAGTCTCCAGTGCCAGCAACTGCCCATGTCCTTGACCACCACCTCTCTAAGTCTGACATAGACCACATAGGGGTGGTGATGGTGGAAGCATATCAAAATACCAGAAAACTCCTTCTACTCTCCGAGATCCTTTACCACGATCATCGTCCTATAGAAATCCATTTTTTTATAGTTTCCTATACCTTGGGGGTTCATCAAAGATCCCTCTGTTAAAATTATAATGGGTAAGAAAATATTGTATGAGATGTCCTCATACATCATAATCATAAAACTCATCTACCTCACATGACTTAGTTTTCCTTGAGGTCATTGTGAGTGATGTAGAATCTTGTTTTGTGAGCTTCCCCACATGCTTAATATTAGTGTATCTCTCTCACCCTATATCCCATGTTATCACTAATATTTATGTTCATGATATATCTTTTCCCCTATTTCATCATCTCCCAACCCCAAAATAGTAATCCATGGATTAGTCTGACATGATGCATCCACCTAAACCATCATAGGTCGGTCGATTTATAGATCAATGGGTGGAAACACTACATTCTCTTTGATCGAATGTAAATATGGCTCCTGAATAGGCCCCTACATAGAGGCCTCATCACCCATTAGGTCATACACTAAAACCTTTTATGGAAACCTCAATGATTGTCTGCTTATAAACATCCTGAAAGATGAAAAAACATACCAAGATCAATGAGTATATCTGAAGAGTTGACTAAAGAAGAAAATGGAAACACAACCCAGTCATATATGATTTGTGTGTGAAGTTTTTCTTGAAAACTAGTGACTACATGTTCTGATCAAAAAAGAATGTTATTAGAGTCCTGATGAATGGATACATTAGTCACCACACCAAAACTGATATCCATGGCATGAAATCCTAACGTGAAACAATTTCACACTGTTTCAAAAAATACAAAACAAACCCCATAGATAGAAAATCTCCAAAATTTGATCTTAATATAGAACCTAATCTGATACCACTATGTTAGAACCTAGCCCACCGTGGCCCACCTAGCCAGTCGAAATCTGAGTGTGATAACCCCAATCATTCCACCAATAGGCCAAGGGATGGAGACTATCACCGAGTAGTCAGATCACACATATATGAGGCATTGGCCAATGTACCTATACCAACACACATCACTAAAACCATACAATAAGAATGGTAAAAAATCATATATAAATGCATGAATATTTATAAATCCCACCATCAGAGTACCACAAAGAACAGGAAAAAAAAGAATCAAAAAAGAATCCCTATAAAATGAAAATAATTTTCTACCTTCTCAGAAGGAATGTATTATTGTAACCAATAAGAACCTCAGTCTCTCAAACCAAAAATTATGTTCTACCTTTTCCCAATCCTCTCAGGGATCCATTGAAAGCCTTGTAATCTAAAAAAGACATGACATGTGTGGGTAGAGCCAATGCAGGGGTGAGAATAGAAATACCAATTAAGACACATCTAAATCACTAAACATAAATAATCAAGAGTAATCATATCATCAATATATAGATAGGTCAATGAAGACATGGGACACAGCTATAAAACAATACCTAGATATACTCAAATATACTCCACAACTCAAAGAGATCTCCACCAAACTACCTTCCATTGGATTCTTCTCAAGGCTCTAAACTGACACTCGTTCATGATAATCCACTCCACATGCTTTACGTTCACTAATGGTTCTCACCTAAGAGGTCATTCTTCTCAAGTCTCACTAAAGAATTTTCTTTTTAGAGATTTGAATATCTAGAAACTCATATCAGGGATCACACACAAGACTATTGGGGGTCACCAAAAAACCTAATAGAATTACCCAATATGTAGGGGATCATATGTACAATGATACCATGAAACCCACTGGATTAAAATAATAGATAAGGAATTGATACCCATATCATTTTGGTTTCCCCAATACTTTGAAACTGTCTTCCGGTGAGCAAGGGAAATGATAGAGGATCAGACCCTAGGTTATAAAGAGGGAGACCATGAACTCTATCCAAGTCTAATTCAATATATGGTATCGTAATTCTATTCTAAGGATGTAATGTCACATTGTACCCCCATTGTGATAGAAAAAGGGAACACACTCAACTGATATAGGTATACACTAAAACAGTATAATGTAAAACAACCAATATAATAATGGAGATGAACTGAGTAGAATAAGGGTTCTATCAAGTCCATTTTAGTATAGGGTGTGTCCCATATGGGTACACAACATTTGTCACTAAACTTGGAATATATTGTGTCTCACACTAACTTAAAATGCATCTATCCAAAATACATAGTGTATCCTATGGGGTACAAGGTGTGTATAAGGATGAAAAATACTCAGTGTGACACCTTCTTATGCCCGTGTACATATGGTAGTGCCTGCGTACTTCAGTTCATGCCCATGTAATTGGAAATTTCTGTGTGCTTGGGAATGTCTACATATCGGGTTATGCCCATGTAATATACCACTTCCAATGTGATTTGTCGTAGTGGTGTATGTGTACCTACTGAGGAAAACACTAATCTACTAGCACTAAGTCACATGGCCTTTGATATTAGTCTATGAATGTAAACCCTAATGTTGAAGAAGGGGGACTATATCACATGTGTTATTAAAACTACACGTCATGTGGTTGGTAATTTCTCATAAATTATAGAATATTCAAACATCTCTCTCACACCTCCACCATTCAATAAAGCCCTGATTCCCACTATATATCATGGATCTAGATCCAAATGAAACTTTCCATTACTTCCCTCTAGATTCAAACCATCCAACATGCTTGAAAATCCTTCCCTAATTCACTAAGATTGAATCACCACTCCAAAAACCAATTCATGATAACCTAAATCTGACCTCAAATAATTTTCTTTTCCTCTCACATTGTACCATCACTAGTCCCCAATATGAACATATAGAAATGATATGTTGTTATAAATATAGAATGTACAACATTAAATTTCCATGTATTCATCGAACCACTAGCCAAATTGAATTTAGTAATGAACATGTTAATAATGGAGGAATAAATGAAAAAAACACAAGATGATGAATGAATCTCAGCCATTATTAGGTTAGAAATAATTCTTTACCATTATAATGACAAATTAAGAACCAATAAAAGAAATAAATGAAATTCCCAAATCCACAATAAATAAACTCATACCTACAAGGTATGATTGACCTACGAATCAATCTATTTGTGGATTTATTTTTATTCATCACAGGATAATCAAACATGGAATAAAACAACAAAAAATGTATATTCTACCTCATGTTGGTTTGATAATTGTGGAAGAACATATCCCCTATAAAAGAAGGTAAATATCCTATTGCATTTGTTATTCACCATTCGATTCACCATGATCCGTTCATTGGTGATCATTAACCACAATCTACCAAATAAAAAATATATCCTCCTCTCTAATCATTCAGGGTTATTAACTAACTTTGGATATTTTCAATAAGTACGTATTTATAGAGAGAGTTAGGTCCTTGTGATAAAATAACACATACATTAATTTATATTATTATTTGCGCATGTGACACCACATCAACAAAACAATGATTCTAAAAAATATTATTTCATTCCATGGGTAAAACCCAAGTTTCATATTCAATGGATGTGTCGTATTTTCTATCTGTGTCCTTGTTTGAGATTTTTTCAATTATTATAAAAATACCATGAACCCATGATTTAATATATCTAATATTATTATTATATCAACACCGAGAATTACCAAGACTTATAATCTCATGCCATCTTATCATTTGTCTCTGAAAATATTACATAAAATTTTCTATATTCTTACAAAAAAATAGGGATATTACTCCTATATTTTTCCTCCTTAAATAAATACTATGTTTTATATCTTTCTCCACCTGCAGAACTAAAACCGAAAAAATGAAGACAATTGTAAGGTAGCTGTAGAATTGAAAGGTTTAAAAATTTCTCATAAAATTATGAAATATATATTTATATATACATGTTTGTGTGTGTGTGTGTAATTAGAAGAACAATCCAAAATTTTGTTCACATTAAATATCAAATCAACCAGTGCAGCAAAGTAACTAATAAAATATTTTTTTCTATAATTTAATTCTTTTCAGATATAATTTCATTTAGATAAATGGTTAACACTAGATTAATCAGGCAGTTATTGGACAAATAATACGTAACATACCAATATTATTTGTTTAATAAAAATAGTTTTTCTCTTTATTATTTATTTTTTAATTAAATATGAAGTTTATAAATTTTTGGATGTGAATTAAATAAAATTAAATTCATTTTTGGATTTTTCATTCCAATATTTACATAATATTAACATTTTATATTTTTCTAAAAATATTGATTTCTATGTGAATAGTAAAAATACCAATTTTATAAATAACATGACATTTATAACATTATCAGTATATAAGCATGAATTTAAAATTCAGAAAATTTTTTTATAAGAACAAATATGTATTTTATATATAGATTTATAATTTTAAAAAATTGGGCATTAATTAATAAAACATATCTAACATTTTATAATTTAAGTTATACCTTTCAGAAATTTGTTTTTAATAAATTATACGTTTCGTATTTTAAAATTAATATTTATCAGTTTAAAAATTTTAATTAAAAAATTGATTTAAAATAAAGAATAATTTAGTAGCAATTATATAATAATTAATATTTTATGTTTTTAATGAAATGATAAATTTCCGTGGTTAAAACTAGTTACCTTGATGAAAACCAAACTAGTAAAAATGAGTAACCTAAGTGGTAAATGAACTAAAATTTTATTACATATTTTGAATTGTTTGGTGGAGGATTTGAATGAAATTATCTCTTCTCTAACAAATTATTTCTTCTTTTTTGATCCACTTACTTTGTGATTTACTTCCCATTATTAAAAACTTTTTGATATTTACCAAAATTTCACCCCTTCTCACTTATAAATGGGGTAATCCACTCCTTAGTTCCCCGCACACCAAAACCTATTATGTGTTGGAAAAAAGGTTTCTATTTTCTGGAAATGGAGTCTAGTTTTTGTTTTTTTTCAGTACACAGAGGGTTGATTAGGGATTTTTCAAGGTATGTGATCTTACAGTTCAATATGACTATAGTGTTGAAGTTGGGGTCATTTCCCTGCGTTTTGCAAAAAAGTTGGATCAAAATCAGGGGGAAGGAGAAATTGTTGAGAAAGGTGATTTTTTAGTATTGAAAATTCATAAATATTGAAAATTCATGTGGTTTTTCAATAATATGTTTCGAAAAGGCTAAGATTCATAAATATATAGATCATCACAAAAAAGAATCATAAATTGACCAATGGTTTTATTATAATCTATAGGACAATGAGAAGTTGATCATTAAGAATGCGTAAAGGGTTAACGGTAATCTACATAACTATGAGATGCTTTATGGTAGAATTAATCATCACTGGAGCTTCTCAAGTGATGGATCTTCATGAACATGGATCTGGACGTTCATTAAAAATCTTCTAGAGGCAGGGTATCATCATGAAGGGTTGTGCATATAAATATGAGGCTACCCCTATGTAATTTAACATGAAATGTTTTGGATAAAGGGATGAATTGGTATAAACTCATGAAGGCTAAATGCTTTGTGAATATGGTATTCACTGTGAGCCTGAGCATCATGGAAATATTGTCTTAATCTTGACCAATGCTTAGGTTTCTCGGAAAAAGGAGTTTCATGATAATGGAGTATTCTGCGATTAATTAGTGCGGTTCTAAATGGATGTTTGTTCGAAGAAGGAATTTGTCTTCATGAAGGTTGTGAGATTTGTAAAAGGGATTTTCAAATGAGATTCATGAAAAAACGTTTTTGAGCATCTGGTTTATGTGAACAATGATTTCATGTGCATCAACTCAAGAGATTGATGCAAGAATAGTCTCATGCTAGTTAGGGAAAAATATTAAAATACCAATCTACCAAAGCGACCATCAAGTCATTAAACTGAGCGAGACTTCTCCAAAAGCAGTGAGACATGGGGAGTTAATGGAAGTGTTATAAGGGTGGATGTGTGGTAATATAAAAGTCTTGTAAATGAATTGTGTCTATCACATAGTGATTATGTATGAAATTTTTTATTCCAAAAGTACTGTGGATTAGTTGATTTAGGAAGGAATGAAACACTTTTAGTGTATGCTCCTTGGAATCGCCCATATTAATGAATCATGTAAGATTATTTTGTTTTTTCTCCATGTGAATGTTTTATTACTACATGATTTCATAGAGAAATGTTTAGTATTTTTATACTAATTTGGGAACAATATACGTCTCTTTAAAATAAAAATTTGACACCTTCATTCACACCTCCAAATGTAGGGTGTTCTAGGGTCTTACATGTGGTATCAAAAGGAGGTTAGCAGAGTTAAATATGTACCCTATTTTTGTCTTGTAGCATATATTAAATGTCAGGGGAGTCACCCACATTGATGTAAGAAAATTCTAGATTAGGAATAATTAAATTATATCTCATCTAATATCCCTTGGAATGGAAGTTCCTTTTTTCACTACATAGGGGATTCAAGTCACTGAAGCGATAGGATTTTCTATGACTGAAATCGATAAGAAAATTCATGATGCGTATACCAAAGCACATAATTTCCATACTATAGTTCTATCTAATAAAATATATATAAAGGTGATTATTTTAACTTCATCCAATTATATGTGATAAAAACTAGAAAACATATATGAAGGTGAAAACAATGTGAAGGATACCAAACTCCATGTTTTTCATAATAGGTTTGATGATATGAAGATAGATCCTGATGAAATTGCAGATATGTTTTTAAATTTAATTACTAATGTGTTGGATCAATTTGTGGACATGGTGATGAAATTGAAAATATTTAAATACTGAATAAAATATTAAAGAAACATTCAACATCTCTAAAATCCAAAAGTGCTGGACCTTTATGAATGGGATCTATCTAATCATTCACTTGATGATTTATTAAGAATTTTGGTGGCTTATGAAATGTGAGTCAAAATAGAGGATGCAATGAATCATGTATGAAATGAAATTTCATTCAAATACATGGATAAAATTGAGATTTCAAGATATATTGTTGATTATGATAATGATTAATAAAAAAACTTCTCTTTTTTCCTATAAATTCAAGTGAGTAAAAGGGATATTTTAAGGAAATATTCCTCTATCATATTTTCGATGTGGTAGTGTGGGGGAAATTTACTCTCGATTCACAAGGATGTTTAAAGACAAAAAATTGAATCTAGAAGTATGAATAAACCTCAAAAAAGGTTTAACTAAAAGGGATACTTCAAATAAAGACAGAAATTACAAAAAATAGTTTCATCTATAAAGAAGAAAAAGATGATAATTAATTCTTCATGGATGAAGAACCCGAGCTTAAATATAAATAACAAGAATCCATTATGACTATAGTTAAAAAGTTAGAACCATACAAAGATAAATATAATAATAATAAGTTGGTTGGTATTGTTGATCTCATGTTATAACTTGAGGGTCCTCTTGATATTCATGGAAATAAAGGAAAGAGAAATATAAATACGATAGTTCTTCTAGAAGATTCATTATTGTATATTGATCAAATTGAAGTATAAAATTATAGACTAGAAGAAGTAGTAAAATAATACTCAATAACTGTTTAATTCTTAGAATTTGTTCTAGAATTTAAGCTCATAATTAAAGAGAAGTAAAAATTCATCAATGACCTTACATCCATACTAGAGGAGAAATCTATGATAGATGAGGGGCATGATGAAGAAGTGTTTACCATAAAGAGTAAACTAGAAATTGAATTAAATTTAATGGAATCAATGATGAAATTATAGTTTGGCATATTGTCAAATGTAGAGTTGTTGGAGATATATATACATGATTCTTATGGATTAGAGATGGCATTGAATGACCAAAGATACACGTGTATTAGAATTTTTTTAATTTTCTATGATGCTGAAAATTCAATGGTTGGAAAGAAGATCATCTTAAATGAATGGTAGAGAAAAACTAGACACATTACCAAGTCATATGATATCCTAAAAAATAAATTTCCAAATCAAACATAAAATAGAGATAAAAATTATCCTCAAGTATCTAGATATGATATTTAAATAAATACTATTACAAAAGAAGGTCACATGAGGAGGAATGGAAGTGAAAATATGTTTCCCCTTATGAAATGTCAATTTTATGGATTTCTTTTCCATACCATGTCTTATTGTGGTGAGGAAAGAAGCTATCTAGATGGGGATGATTTTAGAAGTAAACAAATGATAATAAAACCATATCATTCATTTTTTAGGAGAATTAATTTTTACGCATATTGATTACACTGTTCTAACTATGTCTATAAAGTTATTCATTACATGCAGAGAATGTGCATGAATATTACCTATTAAACTCTGATAAAAGTAAATAGACACCAACTAGGACATGTTTCTCTTGAAAATAGGTACTCTACTATGTAATAAAAATATGAGTATGATAAACCAATGCATATGGAAAATATATTGTAAAGACTATCTTTAGCCTCCACTCAATAAATGTTTTCAAGGAAAGAAAATATGAAAATAGAGAAATAAAACCTTACGAATATAGATATTAAAGCAATAAAGAACAACATAATTTGGATTATTGAAAGTGGTTTCTCATACATTATGATGGGAAATATATATTTATTAAACAATGTTACAAAAGTTATTGATGGAATAGTGAGGTTTTTAAATGATGGAGCTTTAAATATCAAAGACAGTGGAAGTATAGAATCAGAATATGATGGCTAAAGAAAACTAAAGTTCTTGATGTGGATGGTTTCTATCACAATATTGCGAGTGTGATTGAACTCTATGACTTATTACTGATAGTGACATTCAATCAAAAGGATAACACTATAAAAGGAAATAAAATTAATTATCTCATGAATGGATCTATAATAAAAGGAAATTTATGTCAGGTTAATAGTAAAGAGAAAATTTATAAAATAACAATTCAAGAATAAAGCAACCTGAGGTACCAATGGTTGTGTCACATACACCAACAGAACATGGAAAAGATATATAATATGAATATAGTCATAAATATTCCAAATATTAAATGTGAATGAGAAAATACTTTTGGTTCTTTCATGTAAGGAAATATGTTCCTATGTTCATACCATTCTAAGAGTAAAATGGAACCAAATATACATGATCTAGTCCAAATAGAAGTATTTGGTCCAATAAATTTTGACTGTATATATGAAAAAATGTACTTAATTATATTAATTTATTATTATAGTATAATATATTGTGTAATGATTATACATATGAAATGAAAAGTGCTTGATTGTATAAAAAGTTATCATTAAATTATTGAGAATGATAATAACCACACGATCAATGTTTTACGATATGAAAACAAAGGATAATTCCCATCTAATTAATTTGAAAATTACATATAAAACATGGAATAATTCATTTGTTTTATGTAGTGGGAAACCATAAAATGGGTTTCTTGAATGCAGAAATCGATAAGTGTACAATAAGGCTAGAATGATTTTAATTGAGATTCGTATTTCTCTACATTAATAGAAATAGGATGTTCAAGTAGTTGTGCACACCCAAAATCAAACAAGTATTTTTATGTTAGAAACCATGACACCATATGAGTTATGGTATATAAGTAATCCATTTTTGAGACATTTTTATATTTTGGGAGTAAATTATTCATCTGAAACAAAGAAAGAAATTAAGGAATGTATGGTGATGTTACTAACAAGGGAATATTCCTTGCATATTAAATGAACTTAAAATCCTAAAAATGTTATAATAATATTCAGGGAATAATTGTGGAATTTAGTAATTTTAATATCATTGAAGATAAAAAAATAAATACCTCGGGGAGATCATATATTTATGTGATAGAAGATAAATAAGAATGTGTGAAACAACCTAATTAAACTTAATAAGCTTTGGGAGGTTGGAAAAACATTAAGGGCTCAGAAAATGTTGATGATTCAGAAGAGGAATACATGGATGAAGAAAAACCATTAAAACATCATAGGATAATTAAATGGGGGGAAATTGATCAATCCAATATTAATGGGGATTGGACTACACCCACATAGACACGTATAATGATAAATTATTCACTTTATACCATCATATAAATTGTGGAACCAACCTCATTTCAATAATAACTGAAGGAATAATCGGGTTTAAATCCATGAATGATCAATTGGAGAATATTTATATGAACCATACTTGGGATCTTGTAATGAGACTTCAAAATATCAATGTCATTGTAACCATGTGGATATTTTAAGGCAAATTCATTAAGAATGTAAATGTGGTAAAAAATAATACGACATTATTAGTGTGTAATGTTTATGCCTAGATTGGAGGAATTTATGTTGAATAAAATTTTTCTCTAATATCAAGACTATATTCAATTAAGACTTTCCAACTATGGAAATCCAAAGAGGATAAAATTTATCATATGGTTGTCAAAATAACATTCGGTAATTGAGTTCTTATGTAATAAGTATACATTGAACAACTTGGGTTATTTTTAATTAGAAATGATAAGATAATGGTCTATTGACTGATTAAGTCTCTCTATTGTCTAATATAGGCACCAAGAGCTTGGTATCCTTGACTGGATTCTTATATGAAGATGCTTTAATTCAAAATAATATGTTTCTATCATAATCTCTATATTAATAATTCATAGGGAGAAAAATTTTTGGTTCTTGTATACAAGGATGATATTATATATGGAAGAAGTAGGAAGGGGTCAGTGGAAGAATATTCTAATCACATGAAATCATAATATTAAATGTATATGATTTGTGAACACACATACTTCATGAGGAAACATGTGATTCAGTGGAAGGATTACATGTTTATTTCTCATGAAAAATAATGCAAGAGATATTCTAAATAAATTCAACATGGAAGACTAAAAAACAAAGTCAACTCTGGTTTTGGTTAGGAAAAAACATTGAAATAACAAGGATGTAGAAACTATAGTCCCCATCTTATACTGTAAAAAAATTATAATCATAGTATACCTGACTGTGAAATGAACAGATATCGTATTTTAAACATTAGTAGAAGCTGGTTTTCTATGTAATTCCAAGGATGAACATTTGGTAGTTGTTAAAATAATCATGAGTTATATTCGAGGAACTCTTAATTTTGGATTATACTTTACTGAATGAAGATGCAATGAATAATTGTCATTTTATGATGTTGACAAGGCTGGAGATGTGTTGGATTGATTGTCCAAAAGTGGTGTTGAATTATTCATTACAGATAAATACGTGGGATTTTTTAGAAATAAATAAGAAATAAATTCTCTTAGTTTGACTGAAGCAGAGTATATAACTACAACCAAGGATTTCACTCTGATATTATGAATAAAGAAACAACTATCTAATATTAGTGATGAGGTGAAACAACCAATAATGATTATTTGTGACAATAAGTGAACTATTGACCTTACGAAAAATCTGGTTCAACACTGTCATAAAAAACATGTTGAAATCAAATACCACTTTATCTAGGAAAAGATTTAACAAGTTATAATTAAAATAGAGTATTTCAAAACTGATGACCATGTTGATGAAATTATAACTCATCCATTTCTAGAACATGTGTTTGAGAAATATCGGTTGAACCTTGATGTTCATCCACCTCCAAGTGCATTAGGCGGATATGGTTTCTCCCCTCTCCCCTTATGTGTTAAAAATTTTAATCTATTTTGGATTTGATATAGGTTTATGGGGGATACACGATCTTGGGAAAGTATGTTTTGATATATAAAAGTACAAATATGAGTTATTTAGGTTTATTTTAAAAGGTTATAATGGAGAAATTAAATATGTTAATGGTTGGTATAGAGAAATTCAATTTTTTAATATTTCATTGGTTGGTTCTGGACAAAACATGCGATTATTCTATGACATGATGAGAATATGGTATTACAAAGAAATTGTATAAAATTATTTTATGACATGATGTGTAAATGCCCAAACCCGAGTTACCCAAATTCTGTGAATTATTACATAACATTGGCATGATCACAAAAGATCATGTCTCGAAAGAGCGATTAGTTTATTAGCCTTGTATGTACTAGATACATTTATAAGGTTTTCATTACATCATAAAATGGAAAACTACCAGAAAACTGTTTCCATGGAAAACCCTGAGATCACATAGACTATCCTTGTAGGTCATTCATAATATACATATTCACATCTGGGAAAAAATAATACATAGAAGGGGTGATCTCAGCTGCTCAGTAAAAATAACAATATAGCAGAAACATTCATAAATATGTATAAACATTTAAGGTAATGTATATAACTAAAAAAAACTTTTCAACATGAACATCATCATAATGTGGAAAATATAAACAAAAAAAGTCCATTTACTTACAAACATAGAAATTCTACTAGTTGAATAATCACATGAAATATTAATAACCACTTTCATAATGATAGAATACATAATGCCAGACTTTCATAACCACATAGTCAAAGACTTGTTCCAAGAATAAAAATAATATTTTGTCAAGGCATTGTGCCAAGACACTAGTTTGTTAGATGAGACCCACATATGCATTGAAGATCTATAACAGGATCTACCCATCACTTACTAAGTCCAATGCATTCCCCATATTAAAAGGTTTAAAAATTACATAAACATGCATATTAAAACTGGAATATGAAATGTAAATACTTTATCCAAAAACCAAGAATGGTATTAAATAACACATCCACAGTCAAACATATCACAAAACCTTCAATAAAATTTTGCAGTTTTGTATCATAATAAATCAACTTCCATGAAACTTAAAATGCATCATAAAATATTGACATAGATGAAATAAAATCCTTTTTAGAGAAATATATCTTTCTATTTTGAATTCTTTTAAAGGTCACATTATTATAAAACAAAACATTTGTATTTGAAAATATGCTAATAAGCTTGTAAGGGATGATTATATGATGTTATAATGGAAGAAAATAGCCGCACCTGGCGTATAAGTTAAAAAAACATTCTTACCTTAATTTTGTGGAAAATGTCATAAAGTACCCTGTTTGGAAAACGACGGAAATATTCCTTTAAAATAATTTTATGAAAATTAATAAAAGGGTATAAATGAATTTTTCCCATAGTCTAGTAAATAGTAAAAATGTTTTGGAAGACATTTTTATGAAATATGGACCTGGATAATTAAGAGGTCCTAGTAGATACGTACGTAAAAACAACCTCACATAATAAAAATCTTGTGAAATTAACCCTCACCTTGTAGTTTTCCTTGGACGAGGTTTGGTTAACCTCTTGAGTAATGTTGAAATAATTGTTATTAAATTATACAAGAATCATATACATTAATATGATATCATATATGATCATTTAATATTTCTTGGTTAATAATATCTTAGTATTATCGTCATTTCATGTGTTAATTAATTCGTTTTCTTTTATATGCTTTGTAAAATAAGTAATGTTTGTTAAGGATATAATGTATCGTATTCATTTTCATAAAGATATTAATTTTTTAAACATTATCTTTAATCATCGGATAGAAATTAGTCTTGAATTGATACGATAGGGAATGAATCTCATCACATTCGTGGAGACGGTAATCCGTATGTACGCACGAGTGACAATATCCTTATTTTGATATTATAATAAAATACAATTTTATGGTATATCATATATACAGAAAAATTACCATGTGATATTTATTATTTACATCAATTAAACATCATTATTATACCCATCCAAATAATAATGTATTGAATAACAATCTCACCACGACAAGGGGACGATAAGACGTACGTAAGCACGTATGGTGACATGTCATTCAAATGATTGATAAAATAATGATTATGGTTGTACCATATTTATAAATACATTAAGATATATAAAAGATACTGGAGTTATGATTTTATATTGGAAACTACAATGAAAGAAGAAGTGGAATAAGAAAAGAACTTGATAGAGGTGATGAAATATTTACCTCTTCTTCGAGTTCTTTTTATTGATTTGATCAAAAGGGCTCATTAGTTTTGCTTTATGACTAAAGGAAGGACTCTATAATGAAGGAAGAATTGTTGATAGGGTATTTGGGTAGGGTTTGGTAGATCCAAATGGCTTTGAAGATGTGAATTAGAGAGAAGGGGAGTGCCCTTTTATAACTGGGGTGAGGGTCACCTTAGGAAGAGCTAGAAATATTTTTTTATAATAAAATCATTTTTGGTTTCTAATGGATCAAAAAGGTATTATTTAAAGGATACGGTGGGTATGGGTCGAAAAAAACTCAAGAAATAGGTTTTACAGTGGTTTGGGTCACTATATTAACTATATCATTTAGATTTAACTCTTAGTTAAATAGTTGGAAATTTACCATGCGTCATTGTATTTTTATATTATATGGATAATAAACTTACTATAAACATCCAATAGAACCCCAAGTGGTTAATTAATGATACAAAAATCATTATAAAAGTATTTTGTCCTGACCTTATATTTTTAGGAATAGAATATCAATTAATAATATAATATTTGTTTTAATAACTCTTTTATGTCAATATTGACAGTATTTGGTATTCTATTTTTCCTTAACACATAACATCATTATCACTTAGAAAAAAAGAATCTAACTAACCCTAACATGTAATATTAACCTATAAAATTGTTGTAATTAATAAAAAGTCTAAAATTACATTTATTTGGATTTTTATAATAACAATTCTTTTAATATTTTATTAATTAGGTAATTACTCCATTATCATTGTGTCATAAATAAATTGAATTATTTAATATATAAAAATTATTAATAAAATACCATTCTGTAGGAAATATTTTTAGATATATAATGAATATTTACAGTCAAATTTATCTTATGTTTACCCCAATATTAAAAATTGTTTAGTTATTAAACTTTGAATTTAACACTTTAACTCTTCTTTGAATCAAATAATAATAAATGTACTAATCTAATCCAAGTGGACCTAAAAGATCATATTTTATTCCTAAGGTTGTTTTTGGTCAAATTACACTTATCCAATTGAAATAGGACATGTGTAAGTGTAATAATAATATCATATTTACCCTTAATTACCCTATTGAATTTTAACAATGGTAAATAAAAGTAAAATGTTACTATTAAAATAAAATCATTTTCATCTCATTGAACCAAATTTTACTTACTGATATAAACTATGTCTCACATATTTTTGAAATTCAACTCATATAAGTGGTAAAATTAATTTTTATGTAAATTTTCAAATTCTCCTAGGAGGTGGGTAAAAGACGGTGAAAAGTTCTATAAATTTTGTATATATCTAAAATTATTACAAAGTGACTCCAATGAATTAAATTGTACTTATATAGGTATTATGTATCTATTTTGACCAAAAATAAATTTAAATATAATGAATAATTATTTAAATAAAAATTTTGTTTTAAACTATAGCTCATTGTTTTTCACTATTCATTAAAAATTGCAGGTTTTAAGATAAATACAAAAAATTCACCCTAAGCTAATTTCGAAATTCCAAATCCAAAAATGAAGTCTGTTTTAAAAGATAAAATTTATAAAATTTCATAAAGTGGGTTTTACTATTCATAACAACTATTTTTTTTGTTGTGGTGTGTTAGAACTCGAAGTTGCGTACAACACACGCTATTGTATTATTCAAAGAGAAGAGTACCGTGGAAGATTGGGGTGTAACATTATCCCCTCCTTCAAATAATTTCATCATCAATGTTTCTAGAGTATTACTATGTTAAAAGACTCGACTGGTTCTTTATCATAAGTTCCTCGGGTTCCCACGTCACATCTTCCATCTTATGGTTCCTCCATAGAACATTTACCAAACGAGTCGTCCAGTTTATCAGCACTTGTTCTCTTGTATCAAGAACCTTAACGAGCCTTTGGAAATAAGACATATCGAGTTCCAATTCTAATTCTTCATAGGTGAGTACATGCGCTGGGCCAGGCATTTATTTTCTCAATAGTGATATGTGGAATACATCGTGAACTTTGGAGAGACATGGCAGCATTCCCAAACAGTAAGCTACAACCCCAATTTTCTCTAAAATTTCAAAAGGTCTGATGTACCTGGGTCTCAATTTTCCCTTCTACCAAAATGTATAACACCCTTCCATGGAGATACCTTCATGAAAGCATGATCTCATACCTGAAATTCCAAATCCTTCCTTCAATTATTATCATAGCTGTTCTCCCTTCTTTGAGCTGCTTTGATGTGGGTTTGGATTACCTTCACCATTTCCAATGTTTCCTCCACAAGTTCTAGGCCTACAAGGTTTTCTTTCACCAACATCATCCCAACAGGTTGGTGTGCGATATATCTTTCCGTATAATGCTTCATATGGTGGCATCTAAATACATTAATGGAAGATATTGTTATAGGAAAATTCTACCAGAGGTAAATATTGATCCCACATACCTTGAAATTCAAGTGATCATGATATAAACATGTTTTCTAAGGTTTGAATAGTCAGTTCTGTTTGTCCATCAGTTTGGGGATGGTAGGTACTGCTCAAATAGAAGTTCAGTATCCATGGATTTCTGAAGACCTTTCCAGAATCTTGATGTAAAAAGGGGATCACGATCAGAAACAATCGATATTGGTACTCCATGAAGTCTTACAACTTCATTAATATATAGTCTTGCTAAAGGTTCAAGTGGTAAATCTTACCTTATAGAATGTAAATTTGTTGAATTGGTAAGACGATCAACAATGACCCATATTTCATCATTCCTTCTAGGAGTGTTTGGTATCCCCAAGAGAATGTCCATCATGATATCATCCCATTTCCATTTGGGTATGGGAAGAGGTTGCATGACTCCTCCAAGATATAGCCTTCCAGCATTCACTTGTTGAAAAACCATACATCTTGACACAAAATCATCAATATCTCTTTTCATGTTGTCCCACAAAAAATGTTCCTTCAAATCTATATACATTTTGGTGCTCCTAGGGTGTATAGAGAAATTAGAACTATGAGAATCATCCAAAAAATCCCTTTTTAGATCAGGTATATCGGGAAAACAAATTCTATTCCCAAATTTCAAAATTCCACCTTCATATACAAAGTCACTCAATCTCCCATTATTCAAAGAATTAATCATCTTTTGAAACACTTCATCTCCGTTTTGAGAAATATTTATCCTTTATAGTAATGATGGTTTGGAAAATATTTGAAAAGGTATTGACGATCCACCATCCATGGTTATTTGCATATCCTTCATTACTAGATCCATGAGAATATGATCCCTTTCAACTATCCTATTGTTCAAAACTCCATGATCTTTTCTACTCAAAGCATCTTCCACCTTATTTTACTTCCCTGGGTGGTAGTGTATCATGAAATCATAATCCTTGAGTAGTTCAAGCCATCGTCTTTTCCTCATGTTCAGTTATTTCTGTGAGAAAATATACTTCAGAATCTTGTGATCAGTATAAATCTCACAATTTTCACCATAGAGATAAACACTTCATATATTCAATGAAAAGATTATAGATACTAACTCAAGATCACGAGTAGGATAGTTTTTTACATTAATTTTTAGCTGTCATGATGCATAGGTAATAACATTATCATTCTACATAAGGACACAACCAATTCCTTTTTTTGATGCATCATTATAAATAACCGACCCATCATTCCCTGATAGTAGAGTCATGATAGGATCATTGAATAATCTTATCATCAATTATTCAAAATATTCATCACATTCTTTTTTCCAAATAAATTTCACCCCTTTACATGTGAGCTTGGCTAATGGGTAAGCCAATCGGGCCAAATTCTGGACGAAATGCCGATAATATCCTTCTAAACCAATAAAACTACGTACCTCAGTTATACTCGTCGGTGCTTGCCATTCATAGATTGCCTTGGTCTTTGATGGATCAAAAGAGATTCCATCATTAGTGACAATATGGCCAAGAAAATAAATCTCATGAAGCCATAATTCACACTTGATAAACTTCCCATATAATTCATGTCTTCTAACAGTCATTAGAATAATGCGCAAGTGATTTTCAAGATCTTCGTAGCTTTTGGAGTATACCAAGATATCATCAACAATAACACTAAAAAGTCATCAGGATATTCCTTGAAAACTCTATTCATTAAATCCATGAAGACATAGGGTAAATTAGTTAATCCAAAAGACATTACTATAATCTCGTAATGCCCGTACCTGGTTCAAAATGCTATTTTCAGAATGTCTT
Source organism: Viscum album (assembly GCA_963277665.1). Classification (NCBI taxonomy): domain Eukaryota; kingdom Viridiplantae; phylum Streptophyta; class Magnoliopsida; order Santalales; family Viscaceae; genus Viscum; species Viscum album. Next base: position 384,555,783 of record OY728121.1, read on the forward strand.
CCTTCTCCACACACAACTGATGATATCCAGATCAATGGTCAATATTTGAAAATTATTGAGCTCCATGAAGTTTGTCGAATAAATCATCAATGCGAGGGATGTGATACTTGTTATTTATTGTTATAGCATTGATCTCCCTATATTCAATGCACAACCTCATAGCTCCATCTTTCTTCTTAACAAAAAGAACAGGGGATCCCCATGGAGAAACACTAGGGAGAATAAATCCCTTATTACTCAATTCATCTAGTCATTTCTTTAGTTCCACTAATTCCAAAGTGTCCATTCTATAAGGGGTATTAGATATGGGCCTTGATCTAGGAATTAAATCAATGGAAAACTCTATTTACCATTTTGGAGGATGTCCAGGTAAATCTTCTAGAAACACATCAACATATTCTTTCAAAATAGGTACATCCTCTATTTGAACATTCCTTTCCTCACCCAAAATTATTTCATTTTCTTCCTCCCCAATAATTGAATTTTGTTGAGATAATGGGGGTGTATCTAAATAAGAATTAGGAGGTGATGATTTTTCTCTAATGATAAGGTGTTCTTTATCATCATCATCAAAAATAGTAACCTCCTTCTTAAAAAAAATATTTTTCATCATGGTCTGAAATCCAATCTATACTGAGGATTATATCAAATTAAATCATGGGTATGATGATGAGATCAGTAGATAAAGAACATTTATATGCCCAAATTCGGGCTGATTCACAAAACATTGTTGCAATGATAATTCCCTCAAGAGTTTTGAATGAAAAATACCTTGTTAAATAAAATTGTAAATATCTAATTTTCTTATAAAATAGGGAAGATATGAAACAATTCGATGATCAAGAATCAAATAAATCATTGGATAAACTTGAGGAAACCATTAAATTACCTGCCACTACGTCTTTTAATGCTTCAACCTCAGCAGTAGTGATAGCATAATCATGGCCTTTATCCCTTGGCCTTTTCTGAGGTAAGTTCCCCTGATGCTTAGGTCATTAATTTGTATAATGTCCCCTTTCTCTACAATTGTAGCATTCAATATCGACATGCTCTTTCTTCCCCTTGCAATCATTAGCTTGGTGGCCTTTTTCACCACACTTGTAACAAACTCCCATTCCCTTCATAAAAGTAACAGGGTGTTCATTCCCACATTTAATACAAGATGTATATTCAAATTTTACCTTCTTCCCCTTATTTCCATTTCTAGAGTGTTTAGCAGATCTCTTATTCTCTTGCTTTTCTTTAAAGTCGTAAGACTTAGGGAATTATTTTTCTATCTTGATAGCACAGGAGACAATATCTTCATACGATGAAAAGGATTGTGAGACTAATGCTCGACTGAGAAATGGTTTTAAACCGTAAAATAAATGATCAATCTTACTTCTTGCGTTAGATATATAATCTGCAGCATGCTTCGCTAACCTAGTAATGTTAGCTTCATACTTTGCGACATTATCATCCTCCTTTTCCCTCAGATTCAGAAATTGCCTTTCCATATCGGCTTGATGGTCATGAGGAAATTATTTTTCTAAGAAAATTTCATTAAACTCACTCCGTTACATATTTTATGCTCAATCATCTTCCTTTGTGTTTTGAATCAATGACCATCATTCATCAGTATCTCCAGTGAGGCAGTAAACTACAATAAAAACCTTTTCCCTTTTGCTACTCCCCAAGGCGTGGAATATTTTCTCTAAGGAATTTATCCATTGCTCAACTGCTAGTGGATTTCCCCCCCCATTTAATGTTGTTAGTTGTTTCCTCATGAAGTGATCTAACATTGATCTTCCACGTTGCGGATCAGGGTGCTCCATACGGGTAAGGTTGTTATTCATAACCTGAGAGATTTTTCCTAGTATGGTGATTAGCTGATCAGCACTAGTTACATCACTAGATCCACTATAAATATCATGAGTAGGAGGGAAATCCCTACATGGAGTGCGTACATTGATATAGTTTCCATTCCTTCCACTAGGAGCCATTTTTAAACAATGGAATAAACTAGATTAGTTTAAGAATCGAAATAAATAATTCCAAAATTGAAAAATACTTAACATAAATTGAACTGTATGTGGATATAATCCATAATCATAAATATTTTTTCTTTGAAGAAGTGTATACTCATAAACCTTTCATAATGGTTTGTAAAGAAAATGAGAAATATCCTAAGAATATCCCCCAGGAGTGTCGTAACCAAGAGTGCAAGAATGCCCATTGTGGTGCACCAGTTCCCATTCGAGTCTAACTCAAAGTGGTGTTTTCAGGTTTTACCCCTAGGTACATCTTTGCCAGAGCTGCCTCTACCTACACGTATCTAGACAGGGATGTATTTCTTGAAAAAACTCACAAAATCTCTACAATACCAAAATTCTAGGAATTTCTTCTATACTAATCCTCAATGTATATCTTAGGGATATGTGCTCTAATAAGAGTTTATCTAAATCTAGTTTCCATGGCTTGTACTGAACTTCCTCTGATACCAACTGCAAATGCCCCAAACCTAGTTACCCAGAGTCAGTGCATTATTTCATAACATTGGAATGATCACAAAAGATCATGTCTCGAATGACCGATTAGTTTAGAAGCCTTGGAAGTACTAGATACATTCATATGGTTTACATTACATCATAAAATGGAAAACTACAAAAACATTGTCTCCATGGAAAACAATGAGATCACATAGAATATCCCTATAGGACAGTAATAATAAACTTCTTCGAATCCTGGAAAAAATAAATCATAGAATGGGGTGAGCTCAGATTCTTAGTAATGATAACAATATTGTGGAAACATTCATAAATAAGCATAAACATTTAAGGCAATGTATAGAACTAAAACAAAAGACTTTTCATCATAAAATTAATCATAATATCAAAAATATAAATCAAAATAATTCCATTTACTTACTCACATGGATATTATACTTGATGAATAAACACATTAATATCAATAGCCACATTCATAATGATGGAATGCATAATTCTAGACATTCATTACCACATAGTTAAGGCCTTGTGCCAATAATCCCAATAAGAATTTGTCAAGGCGTTATACCAAGACACTAGTTTGTCTCATAAGAACTACAGATGCATCAAGGAGCTATAGCGGGTTCCACCCGTCACTTACTAAGTCCAATGTATTCCCCATATGAAAAGATTTAAACATAACATAAACATTTATATTAAAACGGGCATACCAAATGTCAATACATTATCCATAAACCATGAATGATATTAAATAACACATCTACAGTCAAAAATATCACTAAACCATCAATACAATAGGGATTTTTTTATCACAACAAATCAACTTCATATAAACTTAAAATCCATCAAAGAATGTTGTCATAGATGAAATCAAAACCTTTTTAGAGAAATATATCTATATATTTTGAAATCATTTAAAGGCCATGTAATTATAAAAGAAAAAATTTATATTTGAAAATATTCTTATATGATTTTAAGGGAATCTTCGACGATGTTATAACAATAGAAAATAGCCGCACTCACCGTATAAGTTAAAAAAACATTCTTTCCTTAATTTTGTGGAAAATGTCATAAAGTACGCTGTTTGGAAAATGACTGAAAGGCTCCTTTCAAACAATTTTATAAAAATTCAAACAAGGTTATAAATGAATTTAACCCATAGTCTACTAAATAGTAAAAATGTTTTGGAATACATTTTTAAGAAACATGTATGTGGTTGATAAAGAGTTCCCAGTCGATACATATGTAAAAAAACCTCTGATAATAAAGATATTGTGAAATTAACCCTTACCTTGAACTTTTCCTTGGACGAGGTTTGGTTAAAATCCTATACAATACTGAAATAATTTTTATTAAATTATACAGGAATCATATACATTAATATTATATCATATATGATCTTTTAATGTTTCTTTGTTAACAATATATTAGTAATATCATCATTTCGGGTGTTAGATAATTTATTTTCCTTTATATGATTTGTTACAAAAGTAATGTTTTTTATGGATAGGATTTATCTTATTCATATTCAGAATGATATTAAGTCTTTAAACATTATCTATAATCATCTAATGAAAATTGGTCTTGAATGGATACGATGGGGAATGAATCGCATCGCGTTCGTGGAGACTGTAATCCGTACGTACGCACGAGCGACAAAATCATTATTTTGATATTAAAATAATATATAATTGGACGGTATATCATATATAAAGAATAATTATCATTTTATATTTATTATTTACATATATTACCCATCATTATTATACCCATCCAAATAATATTGTATAGAATAACAATTACACCACGACGTGGAGATGGTAAGCCGTACGTACGCACATATGGTGACATGTAATTTAAAGGATGGATAGAATAATTAATATGGTTGCAAAATATTTATAATAAAATTGCAGTATATAGAAGATACTGGAGATAATATTTAGAATGGAAACAAAAAAGAAATAGGTAGTGGAAGAATACATGAACATGAAAGAGGTGATGAAATATTTACCTCTTCTTCGGGTTCTTCCATTTGAATTGATCAAAAGGGCTCATTATAATGACTTTTTGACTACATTAAGGCCTCTAGGATGAACGTAGGATAGTTGAGAGGTTATTTGGGTAGGTTTTGGCCCAGAGAAATGGCTTTGAAGGTGTGAATTAGAGAGAAGGGGAAATTTCATTTTATAAGAGTGGTGAGGGGCACCTTAGGAAAAGCTAGAAATATTATTTTATAATAAAATTATTTTTGGTTTATAATGGAAAAAAAATGAATTATTTAAAGGATAAGTTGGGGATGGTTCGAAAACCACTCAACCAATAGGTTTTAGAGAGGTTTTGGGTTACTATATTAACTTTATCATACAGATTTAACTCTTAGTTAAATAGTTGGACATTTACAATGTCTCTTTGTATTTTTATATTATATGGTTAGTAAACTGACAATAAAATTTCAAACGAACCCCAAGTTGTTCCTTAATGAAACAAAAATAATTATATAAGTCTTTTATCCGATCCTTAGATTTTTAGGAAAAGAATATCAATTAATAATATAATATGTGTTTTAAAAACTCTTTATGTCAATTTTGACACTATTTGGTATTTTGTGTTTGCTAAATTTATAACAGCATTTTTACATCGAAAACAATTCATATAACCAACCCTAACATGTCATATTAACCTATAAATATATTTTATATCCTAAAAATTCTAAAATTACATTTATTTGGACATATATAATATCAATAATTTTAATATTTCATTAATTTATGTAATTACTGCATCATCATTGTATCATAAATAAATATAATTATTTAATGTATAAAAATTATAAATAAAATGCCGTTATTTAGGAAATTTTTTTATCTTTCTAAGGAATATTTATAGTCGAATTTATCTCATGTGTAACCCTATATTAAAAATGGGTTGGTTATTAAACTTTTAATTTAACACTTTTAGCTCTTCTTTGAATTAAATAATAATAAATGTACTAATCTTAACCAAGTGGACCTAATGGATCATATTTTATTCATAAGTTTGTTTTTGGTCAAATTAAACTTATAAAATATAATTAAGACATGTGTTAGGGTAATAATAATATCATTTTTAACCTTAATTACCCTATTTACTTTTAACTGTGGTAAATATAAGTAAAAAGTTATTATTCACCAAAAATTATTTTCATCTTATTAATCCAAATTTATTTGCTAATATCAACCATGTCTCTTGGATTTTTTAAATTCAACTCCCCAATGTGGTAAAATTATGTTTTATGTTAATTTTCAAATGCTCCTAAGAGGTGGGTAAAAGATGGTAAAAAGTTCAATAAATTTTTTATAAATCTAAAATTATTATATACTAAATACAATGAATTAAATTGAAATTATATATGTATTATTCTTCTATTTTGACCTAAAATAAATTTAAATATAATAAATAATAATTTTAATAAAAATTTGGGTTTAAACTATAACTTAGTGTTTTTCGCTATTCTTCTAAAATTGATGGTTTTCAGAAAAATAACAAAAATTCACCTGAAGTAAATTTCAATATTCCGAATCCAAAAATGAAGTCCACTTTGAAAGATAAAATTTAGAAAATTTCAAAAAGTGGGTATTACTATTCATGATGGCAAGTTTGATTCGTTGTGGTTTGTTAGAACTCGAAGATGCGTACAACAAAAGCTATTGTATTATTTAAAGAGAACCATACCATGGAAGCTTGGAGTGTTACATGATGAGAATTAAGTGTTATGAGTAAACAATTAACATACCATAGATCTTATCTTGGAAATCAATAAGCATTAAAAAACATGAGATCTCAATTCATGCTTCTCCTAATGTTTTCAACACAAAGCATTCTCACATAGACTTATAGTGTTTGATAATTTTTTTCTCACGTATCCGGTTTTGATAGGGGATAGTACTTTATTTGATTATTCTATATATTTTAAACAAACCCAATGGAGGATATCATTGAAACCAAGGTTTCTCTTTTCTATAAATGGATTCTAGTTCTTTTTTTGTCAATATACACTCAGTTGATTAGGTATTTTTCATGGAAAGTGATCTTAAATTACAAGATGACTACAATTTTGAAGGTGGTATCATTTCCCAGAGTTATCCAATATTTTGGGATCAAAATCAGGAGTAAGTGAAAGCATCATGAATGGGTTTTTTCATGGATTGACACTTCATAAATTTTTTAAGGGCATGTGTTTTATAAAGATTGGGTTTTGAAAAGGCTGGGATTTATGAAGATATGGTGAATGAAGAACAAGAATTGTGAATGGCATGATGGCTTGATGGTAATATCTGCAACTTTGATAAGTGGAACATTGAGAATTCATGAAGGGTATTGGTAATATCTATGACTATGAGAATCTTTGAGAGAGGGTTAAATTTCACTAGAGCTTAGTGTGTGAAAGATGTTAATTAACATGGATTTAGAGGTTCATGAAAAATCTATTAGAGGCATGGGATCATCATGAAGGGATATTCCTATAAATATGAGGCTACCCAAAATTCATTCGACAAAAAAATAGATAAAATGATAAATCAGTCTGAATTCACTATGGCTGAAATATTTTTGAATCAAATATTCATTGTCAGACATAGAAGTGTAAAAGTACAATTTTTATCTCGACTAATGATTAGGTATCTTTGAAAAAGTAGTTTTTGATTATGGGGTATTATATGATGACTGAAGGAGATCCATGAATGAATTTTTTTCAAAGGAAGTTTGGTTCAAGAAGGTTGTGAGCTTTGTGAAAGGGATTAACAAAGTAAAATTATGAACAATAGTTTTTTAACATTTGGTTTAAATGAATACTGATTTCAAGTGCATTAACTAAGGAAAATGATTCAATAAGAGTCTTGTTCCACTCAGGGGAAAAGACATAAATGTTATTCTAATGAAGTGATAGATCTACCCACTTTTTTCATAAGTTAACATTATATATCATTCGTGGAATACGTAAAACATTATACAAACAGATGCCCATAAATTGTACTAGTCTATTTCCTTTAGAAACATGGAAATAGGAACATCGGTATATATGTGAGGTAAATTATCTCCCACTAGGTTAATCTTTACTAGATTCCTTCTTTGAAATATCAAACATAATTCATATCTTCAAAACATAGGGAAGGATCCATAAAAAGTATTAAGCTTAGATGCTCAGTATGGGTTAACAAGGGAGTCATGTAAGCATAAATATGAGCATGGGGGTATGAAAATGTGATCTTGAAAATTGAATATCCTACCCTATATATCAAATATCATAAACATGTATCATGGAATAATGATTGTCTATTGATAAGACATGAATCATAAAAAAATAAAGAACATAATACATGAAAGAATAACATAGGAAGAAAACATGGAATTATGGAAGACACATATGAAAATAATATGATATTCATAGTATCTTAAGGCATCATATCTAAGACCATATTAGCAGTACATGTTCTCTCTCCATACAATCATAGTAGTCATGGTTCACTCCCATGGCCATCTTTAATGCATGATTTATGTCCCCATACTATCTTGGTAGTCATGGTTCACTCCCATAGTCATCTTAGAAGTTAAGGTTCACTCCGAAGACCAAATTAATCTATATCATTAGATATAAATCCTTACCTAATGCATTGGAGGGAGATATAGGTCTCACCCATCTCATAATGAAATAATACACACATGTGTCATGAAATCATAAATAATCATATCTTAACCCATGAAATGAAACGAGTATCATAAACATGTAATGATATAATAACCTGTTGAAAAAATAAAGGTTTCATAATCATTTCAAGACAAACATAAAACATGAAATAGAATTAGAATTCAAAAACATATAACCTGTAAAAGAGAAAAATGATTCATAAAGACCATGAAATTAAGCATAACCCGTTCTTATAAATATTATGAGTGGAACATTTAGATCATTTCCTTGAAAGGCATGAGTAACATCAATAGTTGTCATCTTAGATGTAAAATAATTTTGAAATATCCTTCAAAAAAATCTTGAGGAAAATATATTTTTTTCTTTGAAAATTTATTTTTAATACATACAACTATTTGAAAGTCATTTTCTTATAAAATACAGTGAAAAATTATAAAGATGACTTGAAATCATTTTGAAAGCCTTTTTCCCTGAAAACATTTAGAAGAATCTTGTAAAAATTTTGAAACCCTTTTTATTTGAAATAATTTTTAAAATTTACAAAGAAATCATGAAATCAATTTCTTTTAAAATAACATAAAAAACTTATAAATAATTCTTTAAAAATGTTTTGAACATTTTTTACTTAAAAAAATATTACGGAAACATGAAAATGTTTTGAAAAAAAATTCCTTTGTAATAATTTTTAAAAAACATTACTAAAAATTTACCTTTTAAAAATTCAATGGAATCTTCATAGAAATGAAAGTGGGTAAATTCATACATGTCATACAAGGTAAAAAGAACATATTTTTACATGACAAAAAGTGTAGAAAAATGCCTTGTTTAGAAAGAAAGAAGAAAATTATTTTGAAAACATTAGTAATAAAAAAAAATGGAAAAATTATATTAATTATTATAATAAAATTGTATTATATGAAACCATTTTTAAAAAACATGGTTTTGATGGAACATAGAGTTTGGACCGAAGATACAGTAAAGTTAGGCTTACTTAAAAAACACATTATTAACTATCATAAGTGACATAGAGTATAATAATGGTACCAATACATAAATATATCCTAAAATAACAGAGAATATGTAAACTCATGAGTGTTATTAACATATGGATCACAATATTTCAATAATGTAATCATAATCATTAACAATATCGAAAAATGATGAGATTTTTTCAATAAAATCTTAATACTTGATAACTTGGGATCACAATCTACATGTAAGAAAATTAAATTAAATAAAGAATAAATTATCATGAAAAGAATTATATTCATTATATAACATGTAAAATGGATGTATATACACCTAGAAAAATAATTTATGTGCATAACTAAACATGAGCCTCAAAGAAAGAAAATTGAGATAAAACTATCTTAATGATTTGGAAACATTTGAAACATAAACACCATGAAATATAGACCATAAAATCGAAATTAAAATAACCAAAAATTTAAATATATTATACATATAATATATTAATGTTATGTAAAAACACCACACAAAATAATTGATTGGTGAATAAGGAATGTATCTTATATAAATAAAAGTGAGATAAAATTTCCCTTACCTTGTGTCTTGACTCTCATCATTCTCATTCAAACCACCTATATAAAAAATATAAATGTATTATAAATAATTTTCATATCTTTATTATTATATCTAATAGAATACATTTTTTGATTATGATCTTATATTACCCCCTTGTTAACAATCCTATGTTAAGTTTTCAATTTGGGTAATATACACTTTGTTATTCGTATGTGTATTAAATTGTTATATCTTTGGTACTCATACTTGTATAATTATTATATAATTTAAACCAAGATATAAATATCATTTATATTAATTATAAATTTATTATAATAATCTATAGAATATATATGTATTAAATGGAATAGACTGTTCATGGAGACGGTAAGTCATACATACGCATGAACATTTTTTCGGTTTTTATTGTCATATTAAAAGAAAGAAATAAAATTACTTATATGTATTTATGCATATAAAATCATTAAATTATAATTATAATGTTATATATATCATATAAGTTCACTAAACCTATCCTTAATACATTCCATGAAGTGTGTGAATGAATCACATCACTTTGCGGGGATGGTAGTCCACACTTCCTCAAACTAAATTATCCTATTTAAACCAAATGGAAACTAAAAATATATGTGTTTTACAGTGAATATAGAACATTAAATACATAATAAATATAATATATAACATATATAAACATATTACTTGTCATAATTTATAACATGAGAGGCGTTAAATGAAAAATGAACAACCATCGTCTAGTGGGGCGGTAGTTCACCATACACATAAATAATATGTTTGTTACCCATTAGATGGAGGTGTGCGTAACTATAGGTAAAACACATATCATAAAAACATATTAGAATATTTTGGATACTTTTTTGTTATAAAATCATTAAATAAATAAAGTGGAGGGGTGGAGAGAGAAAATGAAACAACGGATCTTGAGAGAATATGTTACCTCATAATTAGGTAACTCCATTTGGTTTGTGCCAAAAGGACTTCTTGGACATATTTCATCCCTAGGTGAGGAATATAGGAGGAATTAATAGATTTCAGGAGATTATTTTAGCATATTTCAGGTGAGACAAGGGTCTTGAGAGTTTTGTGAATGTGGGAGGATATGAGGCATTTTATAGTAGATGAGGAGTGTCACTCTTGTAAACATTTGAAGAGAGAATTCCACCATTGTATTTCATGTTTCCAGAAGATCCAAGAATGGAAAAAGTTTATAAAAGGGATTATAGGGTCTAAATATGTACATAAAATTTAACTTTTAAATGTTTATATATTTTGTGTGACTTAAATTTAAGGTTTAGTCCATAGTTAATCTTAATTTTACCATAACCGATATAATTAATTTTAATTTCATTCACTAGTTTTTTTTAAAATAATTATTTGACCATATTAGATATTTTAATTTTTTTTATTCCAAATAAGGAATCCATTTTCCCAATTTCTAAAAACATAAGTGGTTGAAAATAATTTAAATTTAATCCCGCTGAAAAGATGATGCATCGGGTTTTTAAAGTAAAACAATGATAGAACGTTGGCTGTGTTTTTATATCCAATTTCAATGTGAAATTGGTTCAAATTGAATTTTTTTTATTAATTTATAAAACTATTATCTAATTAAACTTTTAAACTAATTTAAAATTTAATTTACCAGATAAATAAATTAGATGAAAAAGCAGTTTTGAACTAAAATTCAGTATTTTTTATAATTCATTAAAAAATAATAATTCACAGAAAAATAATAAACATTTAACCAAACATATTTAATATATTCATATTTAAAATGTTATGTTTATTTTATCATATTAAATATATTAAATTTCAAAAAATTGGATTTAAACATGGTTCCCCATTAAAATACGATAAATAATGTCTTAATAAAAATATAGGTTTCTAAGCATAAAATTGAGTTTTTTCTTATAATATATTTATAAAATATGTTGATTGGATAAAAAAAATATTTTATTGAATATATAAAATATATATTATATTAATATCACTCACTAATTAATTTCATTTATTATGGTACAATAGCTCTAAGACCATATTAATATATTCTTTTATATTCAATCAGTTTTCATTTCTAATTAATTCGTATCAAAGGAATTCATCTTATATTTTTTAATGAAATATATTTTCATAAATTAAAAAATAATATTCATAAACTCTAAATTAAAGGGTTGATTATATCTTATTATATTAAATAATAACATTATTTTTTTGTAAACTAGGTCATGTGTATTGGGCATGGGATTGTGGAAAGTCATTCTTGAGTATAATGCACTGTAAACTCAGTGTTTCATGTATGGAATGGTAAAATTTATTTATCATTTAGTTCATGATTAACTTGTTTATATGAATAACGCAAACCAAACATAGTTATTTAATATAAAATAAATTAATTTCATTATCGCGTGAAACGAAAAATATCAAAAAAGTTTAATTAACTCAAAAAAAATAATTCACAAAATCTGACGGCCTTACCTTCTACTCCATTTAAAATTAATTTATCACTTTAAATTCAACTGTTTAATCAAAGATTTAATACTTGAAAGTTTCATTCAAGAATACCACATTGTAAAAATGAATTTTAAAACTTCCATTAAAAGGGAATGTTGGGACCATAATGCTTACCCAAAGTCACATATAACTGGGTTTCCACATAGGAGAACATTGGTTGGGAGTGAAAATTTTAAATGGATGAAAAGTGTAAATATTTATAGGGAGTGATTGAGGACAAAAATAAAAAATAATTGACTGATCAAATAAAATTTGAGGGCCACAAATTCATAAATATTTAATGAATTAAAGGCCATGGAATCAAAAACAAATTATGGAATTAGGACAACACATTATTTTATCATTATCCAAATCATGGAGTAATTATGTTATTGACAATGGATATTTCGAAAAATACTTACTTTATATATTTCTATGAAAAAATGACATTCTTTAGTTGTTCTCTCTTCTATTTATAATTCATCCCTTAATTCAATAAATTGATTTCTAGAAATTAACATTGATTCATGAAGTATAAAAATTCACTTTCAGAATATCTTATAATCCATAAAATAATTAAAATTATATATATTTTCTTCTAAATAATCTTCAAAATTAGTACGGTTTATACTTTAATCTATAAACATAAAAATTTACACTTCGTGTTTATCATGAATATTTACCCAAAAATAATATTTACACATTAACCAAGACATCATGTAGGCCAGTGGTAGGCATGAAACCATTAAAATACTCTGACCATTGGGTTCAAGACCCGCATCCTTGATAAACTTGATTGGTGGACACCTGACATACATGATATCATTTGCTAAAACTACACTAATATAATAATATGGACATCCATGAAATAATTTTAATAAAAAAAATACGCTTTTAACTATTTTTTTAAAATAAAAAATCAGATCCTAAATACATCCTCCATACATTAAAATAAAATTTTATTGAATCTTTAGCCATATAACCCTTCTAAACAATGAAAATACATATCATTATAATGAAAGTCATGAAACCATCTTAACATTTTTACCATATATATCACAAAGTATCTCTTGGTTGTCAAATACCAACATGTGAATACCCTCATCATATATTCTATTAAAAAGTGGTAATAAAATGAATTACAATAAATAATTCTATAAAACATGCATTATTATTAATTACATAGATTATTATAAATATTCCATAAATCCAAGAAGTTTTCAACTTCCTCCCTGACTGTATAAACAACATGTCAATAAGTCCTTATGTAGTTCCAAGGTAATGAGTACCATCGAATTTACTTATATCCAACATATCTTTATCCAAAAAACATTATCATAACATAAGGAACATATTAACCATTATCATCCCCTCAATAATGTGTTTTCCATGGACATAACCTTTCCATTAAATCACTTTTCTATTTCATTAGAACCATTCAACATATTCTTGTAAATCATTAGCGAAAAAACATTCTAATCCTTATATATTTCACCTTTCATATAATATAATTATTGAATCCAAATATAAAAAAATATCATTCCACTTCATTATAATTCCATTAACAGTGCTACCTCATCCTATTACACAATATCTCTTTCCTTTAACATTTCGTCTATATTTTCATCATCATCCATAATGTAAACATTACTCATAACACCTTGATAATTCCATTTATGAGATTTCAGCTTGGGACATTGAGTTGTATAATTACCATTTACTATACACACAAAACAATTAACCTTCAATTCTGTCTTAGGGATTCCAATATTATCATCCATTTTATTAACTGAACTCTACATTTTCCCCTTGTAATCACTTTTTGTGTCCTTCATTTCCACAATCAAAACATCTTATTTTCCACTAAAACATTCAATTAAGTGATTAATTCTACATTTCGGACACAAATTAAATCAAATCTTCTTTCATTAATGGTCTACAATTCCCAAACTATCAATGAACTCCTTCTTTATCTTCCTTGGTGATTCTGAGAGTTAGCCAAGGTACATAGTGGTAATCATGTTCTGTAGAAACTGATTAGGCTTGATCAAACCATATTTTACTCCATTGATCATCCCACTTGACTAATCATCATAAAATATTCCATCACATTAAACATTAATCTAGTTCATTGGTAGTATATACACCACAAAAAATAAGTGAGTGGTGAATACGGCATGTATGTCACAAAAAGAAGTGAGATGAAATTTCCCTTACCTTGTGTCTTAACTCTTCTCGTACTCATTCAAAACACCTATATAATAAATAGATATGTATTATAAATATTTTACCAAACCATATTATAATATCTTATACCATATTTTTTATATTATTACATTATATTACCCTCTTGTTAACAATCCTATGTTAATCATTCAATTATCGCAATATACATTTTGTTCTCTACACGTGTCTTAATTTGTTATATATTTGGACATTAAAAATATATACTGATTCCAGAATGTAAATATTTATAGAAATATCATGTATATTCAGTATATTTTTATTATAATAATCTATATAATATAGAATTATAAAATGGAATACACTATTCATGAAGATGGTAAATTGTACGTACGCATGAACGATGATTCCATTTTTATTAACATATTAAAAGAAAGAAAGAAAATGAAATATATGTTTATATGTATATAATATAATTATATTCTCATTGTAATTTTATATATATCATATATTTTCATTAAATCAATCCTTAATACATTTTATGTAGTGTGTGAATGAATCACATCGCTTTGAGGGGGCGGTTGTCCACACATCCTCAAACGAAATTATCGTATTTACACCAAATGGAATGTAAAAAAGATATGTGTTTTAAAATGAACAAAGAAGCATAAATATATAAAAAATATATTATATGAATTATATAAAAAAAATTTCCATCATAATTTACACCATGGGAGTAGGTAAAGGAAAAATGAACAATCATAGTTTAGTGAGGCAGAAGTTCGCCGTACACACAGACTGTATGTTTGTTACCCATTAGATTGAGGTGCTTGTCAGTTTATGTATAAAAAATAACATAAAAACATCCAAGTATATTTTGAATATATTTTTTATAAAATAATTTAATAAAAATATTGTATGGGGTGGAGAAAGAAAATAAAAGAAAGAATTTTGAGAGAAGATGTTTCCTCTTAATCGAGTAACTCCTTTTGGTTTATGCCAAAACACTTCCTTATATTGATTTATATACAATGGGATGATTCTAGGAAAAAGGTAGATATGTTATAATATTATTTGTTAATATTTTATTATATCAAAGGGGATTTATTAGTGTGAGGAAGTCTGAGGAGATAATTCTTTTTTTAGTGGAGGAGCAGTGGAACTCTTGTAAATATTTGAAGAGAGAATCCCACCCACATTTTTCATGTTTAATGTGGATAAAATAATGTAAAAAATTATATAAAATGTACGATAGGTTCTAAATATGTCCATTCAATTGATCTTGTATAGGTTTCTAGGTCGTTTTGAGTCTTAAATTTAAGGTTTTGTTCTTTGTTAAACTTAATTTTACATTAAGTGATGTAATTATTCTTAATTACTTTCACTAAACCTTTTGGTAAGAAATAAGTTAACATTTTTATATATAATAATTTAATTATATTCTAAAAATTTAATCCATTTTTAAAAATTCAAATCATTTAAGCGGCATAATTTAATATAAATCTAATCCCATTAATGGGATGATTCTCTAGGTTTTTAGGGTAAAAAATAGTCGAAAGGTTTCTAGTTTTTATATCCAATTTCAATGTGAAATTAGTTAAAATAACCTAAATTTTGTTAATTTATAAATATATTATCTAATTAATCTTTTAAAACAATTTTAAATATAATTTATCCTTATAAATAAATTAGATGAAAAAGTGGTTTTGAGTTAAAATTCAGCATTTTGCACGATTCGTAAAAAAACTTAAACTTAAAAGAAATATAAAAAAATTACCCTGACCTAATTATTATGTTCTTATTTCACATAGGAAGTTTATTTTTTGTATTAAATATATAAAAGTTAGAAAAATTATATTTAAAATGTGTTCTCCATTAAAAGGTGGTAAAAGTGCCTTAATAAATATATTGGGTTTTAAGCATAAAATTGGGTTTGTTCTTATATTATATACATCAAAACTATCATATGGATATAAAAAATATTTTATTTAATATATAAAAAATATTTTAAATTAATATCACTCACTAATAAAATTAATTTATTAGGGTAAAACAGCACTGAGACCATATTAATGTTTTCATTTATATTAAATCGATTTTAACTTATAATTAGTTCGTATCCTATTAATTCATTTTATATTTGTTTTAACCATATAATTTTATAAATTAGTAAATAATTTTCATAAATTCTAATTTGAATTCTATTTTATATCTTATTATATAAAATAATAACATTACTGTTTGGTAAACTCAACCTTGTGTGTTACGCAAACCATCTAGGAAATTCATTATTATGTGTAACATAAGATAAACATGGTGTTCCATATAGATCAATCTAAAATTTATTTTTCATGTAGTGAATGATTAAGATGTTTTTATCATATCATTCAATACAAATATAAAACATTAATATAAAATAAAATATTTTTAATGTTGTGTAAAATGAAATATATAAAAAATGTTAAAGTAATTAAAAAAAATCCCCAAAATCTCGTGGTGTTGTAGGCGACTTTCAAATTAGTTAAATCAGTGAGACTTGTTAAAAAGAAATGAGATAGGGGAGTCAAAGGAAGTTTTCTGATTTATGTAGTGTGATAATCAAGAAGTCATGTAAAGGTAGTGTGTTAGGTATGGAGTGACTGTGTCTGAACTTATGTATTCCTTAACTAGTGAAGATTTGTAGATTTAAGTATGACCAATACACTATCGGCGTATGCTCCTTATAATATCCATTAGGGGTGAACCATGTAAATTTTTTATGTTTTTATCTACTTGTTTATATTTTATTACTTCATGATATCAGTTTAATAAGTTTATACCAATGTGGGAACAACATCCTTCACTTTAAAAGAAAAAGTTGACACCCTGACTCACCCCTCCCTTCTCAGGGTGTTTAGAGGTCATACAATATTTTCATACCAAAATATACAAAAAAAATACTTAACACTCTAAGACACCTTTAGGAGGTTTTTTATTCTCCAAAAACCATCCCTCAAAGGGTTAAACCCTTTTCAAAGGAGACAATCCTTGTAGTGAGGTATATATTTCTAACAATTTCTTCCTCTTTTAATTTTTCCTTATGTGCATTTTTTCGTTATAAAAATTATTTTCAACACATAAAAATGATAAAATATGTATCCTTATTATACTAGTATTTAATTATAATTATTTTAAAAGAATTAAACTCTTTCCCTCACCATTTATGAAAAATGAAAATGTTAATTGTCCTTGGTTGTGGACTACCACCTCCATGAATAAACTAGTATTATTTTTCACTACCATTTTCAGGGAATATTATAGTTTATATTTGAAAATTATATAGGATATATATAATTAATATACATAATTATTTTGTTTATCTATGAATAAAAAAAATTAATTATCCTTATAAGGTAATCCATTGATATTGGTAAATAACCAAAAATTAGATCATCATTGTTTTCATTATCACGAAACGTGACTAAAACTCTCATGTAATGTAATTATAAAAATATAGATATTTATAAAACAAAAAATCCAGTATATAAAATGGTTCATAAATGATGATATTTGGGATAAAAATGATTTTCAATATAGCTTTTATGAACCTAGTTCAAAACGGCCTGGACAATTAACACCTAATATTGAAAAGAAATTATTGAAATCTAATACAGAAAGAGAATTGTAATTAATGAATAGTATAAATGGAAATATATATTAATAAGGATAATAAATAGGTAATTAATATGATTATCATTATGATTGATGATGTTAATTCACTTCTAGGTAAATCACGTCAAATGGAAAGGGACTTGGAAACTCAAAATCTTTTCTTTGTGTTATGAAAATTCTTATTAAACATTGTCATTCTAAGAAATTCCATTTTGAATGATTTTATATACTTGTTTTTGGGGGAAAATATTTTTTTATCCAAATACAATTTTATTGAAGGGTTTATTTTAATTTTTCTTTTAAAAAGGATACATTTAAAAAATAGACTCATAAATATGAATTATATATTGATGAATGAAAAATGTTTTCAAAAATATATTTTCATGGTTTGGTTTTTATTATCCCCAAATGATCTATCTCAAATGAAGTTATGTTTTATATATCATCTTATATTTTTAATTTATTTTGTGATTATTTTGGTTAATCATTTTTTTATCCAATGGTTTTCCTCATGATGTTATCTTATACAATTTGGATGTATTATGTAACCCATTTTAATTCCATGGGTTCTTTATGAATGGTAATTGATTTCCCTTAGGATGGTTATGAAACTGATTCATTTTTTCATGGGTTCTATAAAATATAATGATGATAGGTTTTCAGGTGGTGAACATATGTATGGATGATGATGGTTGGGGTCATATATCACCTTTCAATTCACTAGTTTAAGTTTATATCTCATGAGATATCTAGACATGGACATATTGAGTTTGTTCCGATAAACATGGGCATGGTGGGTTTCCCTACATTTTTCAGTTATAGTCACATTGAGTTTGTCCACATAAGAGTAGGTATAATGGGTTTTGTTACAGAGGTTTGTCTATACTTATGGTTATGCCACATTTAAAAGTTGTTTATCATGTTATGCCACATTTCTTGTTTTTTTATCAGGTTAGGCCACATTTCCAGGTTGTTTATCATGTTATTCCAAAATTTCGAAATGCATTTCATTTCCATGAAATTCCAGGTTTTCATAATTATTCCATATTTTTCAATTATTCCACATTTTTATGTCATGATAACATGTTATATGATTATTCAGTGGTATATTGATCCCTTTCATGTTTTTATGCTTCCCTAATGATATTTTGTATGATGTTAGGATTCTGAAACCTGTTTAATGATTATCATATATGGTCTTTTTATCATTTATTAAGATATTTATTTCATCATCATGTTCTCCTCCTTGTTTATAATCGATTACATTAAGATATATTTTTCTTTTATATATCGTTTGAGATATCCCATTTCCATTTTTTATTACCCATGTTATGAAAATGATTATATCATGTGAGATGTCTAAAATGGGTCTTTAAGAACATGATTATGGATAAATATATTAAGGTTTTGAAAAATAAGTTATTTATGTAGCTAATCTATAAAACACAAAATATTTAGGTCCTTGGGTTTGAAGACTGTGGTGGGTTTTTTTTATTTAAATCATGATATTATTGTACTATTTTTGCTATGTTTATAATGGGTCACTTTTTTTTTCTCATAAAAGGGTTTAGTTTTTTTGGGATATTATTTTTGTTTTATTTAATATTATCATTAGAGAACATTATTAAAAACCGTATATATAAGTCTATGTATATGGAAAAAACCTAAAATTTTGGTGAAGTATAGATTGTGTGGTTATATTAGTAATTAAATCACTGTTTGGATACTAAAATTGGAAGTTGTCTCTAAAATAGATGTACCTAGGGGTTATATCCCAAAAAAGTAGATATTGGGTATTAACTCAATTGTCTTATAGTGCACAACAAAGACGCCTAACTGCATACCTACTTCAACACACTTTAGATAAATGCTTTAGTTAATCCCATAATCATTAAAAAACATAAGAAGTATTTGAGTATGATGTTAACTAATTTAGTTACAGAACCTTATAGGAAAATGACTCTGGATAAGATAGATTGAGACCTAGAAATTAACTAATGGTATTGAGTATCCTTATAGGTATATTAATTACTTTATGAATACTCATTACCATTTTCCTTTATTTAACGTAATAAAAGGAACCTAGAAAAATTGAGTTAATTATGGGTGTGATCAAACCAGCATTATTCCACTTAATCCCATTAGAACCTCTCAATTAAGCATGCTTGTGTGATAATACTATTGGGATGGGTGTCCATCGGGGAAGATATTCCCAAAAAATCTAGTTATAATTACCTTTTTAGAGTTTTATATAATATTGGGTATTAATTTTTTTCCCTATATAAATCACATATCAACTATCAGGATAAGGAAATATCATTTTGTATGCTAAATCATCCAATAATCAATTGTCACTACAAGGATGGGATTCAACCCTTACATGTTAAAAAATGTTTAAATGAAATGATGATTGTGAAATCACTCTAAAATAAAATTATATAATATAGGTTCTTATACCAAACAACGAGGGACTATTTTCTCATATGATCAAAGAGAAAGTCAACAGTGATGGCATTCCTATTATATTGGATTATACTGATGTATTTTTGAATGAACTGCATATTATTATCCTAATGTATTCACATTAGTTTTAAATCAAAATACTACATATATCCATTAATATCTCCAAAAGTCTATATAGAATGTGTAAAGACCTGGAAATTTCATGGAATGTTTTTCATAAATACTTTGGAATTTTACGAGTCTGCAGTTTCTGACGACACTTAATTCCAAGGCCTGATGTGCCTGCAATAAATTTCTTATGTTTTGTTCAGGTACGTTCAGTAAACTTACATTCAGGTTTTTCTATCTTTTGAACTGGTGGTCGGAATCGAAATATGGGGGCACCAATGAACTCGTAGCACCAGTATTCAATTAGGTGGACCTTTACCGCAGTTGCATTTTGTTCGGGATGAAAGTTAATTTTAGGGGATTTATAATAAATTAATTCAAATTGTGGAACACGATTTTATTTATATCTTGTTGTTATATCCTATAAGGGGGAGGTGATTGGTGGGGACCACACCCACATAACCTCTAATGAGAGAATATTTGTGAGGTGGTTCCCACATGAACCTGTAACCTTTCATCTTCCCTTAAGTCCCCATTAACATCCCCTTTAATTTATTATGAAAACTCTCCCTTAATGAAGTGATCTCTTTGTAAGAAACCAGTTCTTATTTTTGAGGTACGTGTTTCTTCCTTTCTCTTTTCCATAAAGTGTTTCTGAGAATATATGGAAAAGGGGAAAAATCCTAATTTGTGGAAGTACACGCCATGTACTTTTGGCCATGTAGGGATGAGTACACAGGGCGTGTAGCCATGTCGGCGACAAAGGGTGTAGCAACCGACTACATGCCGTGTAGTGGTTATTTACACGTTGTGTAGTCAGTCTTTAGGCCAAAACAATAAGGCAGTGGAGAAAACGCCAGCTGGGTGACAGTACACACCGTGTACTCAGGAGTACATGTCGTGTACTAATATCGACGGATGAACAGTGTGGCAGTACCGCCAGAGGAACAATTAAATGAAGGGAGTACACGCCGTGAACTTTGTTTTTTTCGCTTAAATTGGGCAGTAGCCTCCCCTTTTCACAGGGAAGGCTTAGAACAGGAGAGGGAGCTCGATAGGGATGACCGAACCTTTGAAGATCCGCCGGGTGTTTTTCTAGAATCTGAATCCGCTTCGGATGATCTCATTGGAACCGCACGGGTAAGCCCTCTCTTCTCTTAGCATGATGCTTACCAATTCTTCTCCTAACGAAAGTTATTTGAGGTTATGTGAGTTTCTTCCATCGTCAGATCTACGTCATTCTTGGGAGTTTCTTAGATCGGCGTTCGTGTATAGCGCTCGTTGGCATATAAGGTAGGTGGATGGGTGTTAATTTTTTTCCAACTGCTATGCATTTTGTGCATTTTTGTACCACGAACCCATGTTGGGGTGTCGTGTGGATGAGGCTGTGGTTATTTTGAATACCTAGAATTGAATAGGTCATTAATTGTGATATTAAAATGTTGGTTGGGATTGTTGCTTGGATCTGGAACCACCCCATGGGTGGGTTACACTATTTAGCTATTTGGCTAGGATACCCAAGGGAATGCATTTAAAGTAGTA
This sequence comes from Viscum album, assembly GCA_963277665.1. Classification (NCBI taxonomy): domain Eukaryota; kingdom Viridiplantae; phylum Streptophyta; class Magnoliopsida; order Santalales; family Viscaceae; genus Viscum; species Viscum album. The sequence goes on from OY728121.1 coordinate 384,577,953, forward strand.
ATTGTAGAATTTCCTTGAGTGAAATTTCTTTTTTAATACTTGTTTACATGTAGGGCATGACCCGGTTACCTGTTTAGCCTGAGGGCGTTGTTGTGATTAGCCTTTGGGCACTGCACTGTTTGGCCTGGGGCTGTAGTTATTTCGCCAGAGGGAAACCTTTCGTGCCTGATGGATTGACTTCTGTTCCTGATGGCGACACTTCCTACACCTGAGGGAAAATTCAGTTACGCCTGAGGGTTATACCTGCGAGTTGGATTTTTCTTACCTGAGGGTAGGGTTTTTTTTTCAGAGGACATGGACTATTTACATAGAAATGCACCGTGGTGATTTATAATATTTAATGTATTAAATGAATAATAAATTGGAAATTTAATTGTTAAGTTAGTTACTTTTCAGTACTTCTTACTTTATTGCATTTTACTATTGCACACTGTTGTTGTATGCTTACACGCAGTTGGGCACGAGCCTTTTGTGGGTTCCTACTGAGATATATTTCTCACATCTTGCTTGGGTCACACTTTTCAGACCAAATATATTATGTTGCTGCAGGTGTAGATAGGGGCAAGAGTCCCTATACAGGTACATGATTGATGCTGAGGAGTAGGAGGGCATTGGACCGAGCCTAGGCTCGCGATTTCACTGTCATCTATTTTTCATTATATTTTTGTAATCTGCTTTTGTTGTACTGTATTGATGTATAACATGTTCTGGCTGTTTTCTTAGAACATGAGACATGTAGCATCATTATTTATATACTATTGGTTGTATCCACTACAGTTGTCTAATTCAGTTGTGTATGTTTTAATACTTCCGCTGTTCATTGTATGATTTATTTCGTATTCCACTTCTCTACACTTTGACATATGAGGGCATAGTTTCCCCACTATCATACCGGGGCCCTCACTACTAGTCGGCAGCCTCTGGAATTTGTGTAAATGTTCTTGAGGTCATGTGGTGAACCGGGTTCGGGACACCCATTGATTGTCACCCGAAACCGGGACGTTACAAAGTGGTATCAGAGTAATAATTTTCTTTGAATTCTTGTTTGGAGCCTTAGTCAGGGATATGACGAATGGTAGTCTGTAATAAGTTGTTCCTGGGCATAGCTAACCCACGTACATGGGAAAGCTAGTCGATCTCGTATTTTTCAATTTTCTGATTTTGAAAATTTTACAGTTGATATGATTTCACCGTTGGGTGACACACTTGAGATTGTGCTGTTATAATTTATTTGTGCGTTCTATTTAGTTGCAATCCAATGAGATGTGGGTATTCCATCTCTTGCATCATATATGCACATACTAGATATCACATGCCATGCATAGTTTCCATGTCATGTAGGTTCATTAGAAATTGCATATTGTGGTGATAGTTGTTGTTCTAGTAAAGCATGCTCTTGTGATAGCTGATTTGAGAAAATACATGCTTCGTGATATGGTAATTTTATTCGAGCCTGTTAATAGAATGGATGCCAAACTTTGGTTTTTTGGGAGTATGATCTCTCTCTAACTGGAATTTGGTGGATCATTAGATGGTTATACTGTTATAACATAGATATGATTTCAATCTTTGATTCATGGGGAGTATGGGCCCTCATGGGTCGAAATTTATCACATAGGTGTTGTTTTTTAGTGTTTTCTGGGTTCTGGGGAATTTTCTGAGGCATACAGTCTAGAAACTGAGTATACACGCCGTGTAGCCTTTTTAAACACGCCATGAATGGCCTTCTGTTCGGGAAGAAAAATGAACTTCTTAAGTACACACTGTGTACTCTGAGTACACGTCGTGTAGTCTCTTCCCGTGTCACAAACCGTGTGGGTGGCGACACGGGGAAGAGAAGAATTTGGGTAAAACACACCGTGTACCAGATGTACACGCCTTGTAGTGTTGACCCAGAGTCCGGCCATGTAACTAACAACACGGGTCGATGAACTCCTTTACAAAACACGCCGTGTCCATGATGAACACGCCATGTAGTGTGACTTGGGGACTTGGCCGTGTAACTAACAACACGGGTCGGTGTCACCTCCCCTTGAACACGTCGTGTACCTGTGGGACACGTCGTGTAGTCTTTCCCGAGGACAGAACTTGTGGTGTTAGCCGTGTGACTGGGAAACGGTGTAGTGTACACGCCATGTGTGGGTGTAGCACGCCGTGTAGTGTCATGCCAAGTAGTCGGCCGTGTCACAAATGAAATGGGATGTTAGAAATAACACCATACACGCAGTGTAGATATTATACACGCCGTGTAGTTTTGTGAAAATGGGAGCCGTGTGGCTTAACCATGCAGAAGGACTCGTGCAGGGGAAGGGATGTCAAGTACACACCGTGTAGTCAGAATACAAGCCGTGTATTCTTGTTTTTCAAATCTCAAAATTTCATCTCCCTCTTGTTCTCTTGTGGTTCCTTCATTTTTGGTCTTTGGTAATATTGAATCTAAGGGGTGTTTTTGAACTTGTAGTGTCATGCCGCATAGAAGACCGTGCATTGTTCTCCAGGAGAGCGACAACGAGAATACTCTAGAAATGGTGGGTCATGGGCTTCCATTGGATCCTTCAGAAGATCCAGATGCTGCTCTGGCTGCTATACCGGACACAGGAACGGAGGCACAGTTCTGTGAAGGCTTAATGCGGTTCATGCAGACCTTTCAAGGTGTACCGCAGGCTGCCACATCTATGGATGAGCTGACAGGTATATTCCACCAGCAGCATCCGCCGACATTTTCAGGGGATGGCGGACCACAGGCTGCAGAGTCTTGGTTGGGGACGATGCAGATTATTTTCGAGCATCATGAGACGCCTCCAAGGCAGAGGGTAATGCTCGCTACATACATGCTGCGAGATTCCGCCAAGAGGTGGTGGGATGTCACCACCCATTCAAAGCATCCCAAGGACATGGTGTGGGAAGATTTTTAGGCAGTCTTCTATGAATTATTCTTTCCCGAGACGTTGTGGGAAGACAGATCATGAGAGTTCATGAATCTGTAGCAGGGTTCCATGTCGGTGATGGACTATTCTGCTCGTTTCACCGATCTTCAGTGTTTTTCACCCGTGCTGGTGGGTGATGAGACGTTGAGGGCCAGATGTTTCGAGGATGGTCTTCGTTATGACATCCGAGCATTGGTAAATGTTTTTAGGTTGCCTACTATACATGCTATTTTGAATCAGGCACTGATTACCGGGAGGAACCAGCTGGAATCTGGTGGTGTGGGCTAGGGCAGTTCAGCACTAGTTACTGGTACTATTTCTACTGGCAAGAGGAAGAGGAAAATGGATTTCTCTCACGGTGGAAGTCTCATCCAGATAGTTTCTTCAGGTGGATTGGTTAGGTACTTCCAGTGTATTATAGAGGGGCATAGAAGACTGTTGTGTCCACGAGACCTAGTGGAGTTTCGATCTTGCGGCAAGATGGGTCATCTTCAGCGCTTTTGTAGGGAATATCCACCACTGGCTAGTGAGAGGGGATCTGTGTAGACTCCACATATGGGAGCAGGACCAGTGGATCCTTACCAGTCAGAGAACTGGAATACGTCAGGGCATTCAGGCAGAGATGGTGGTCATGGCCGTGGTAGCCAGACACCAGGATCTCTTAGGCATCAGGGTGGGACAACTATGTGTATCCTGGCTATGTCGTAGGGCCGCGACACTGGGCAGGCATATGCAGTGCAACAGACCCAGCAGGAGCAGGATTTCGGACCTTCCACAGTCAGAGGTACTATCTTAGTAGCTTCTATTTTATCTTCAGTACTTTTTTATCTGGATCCTACACATAGTTTCATATATGTACCCGTTGTGAAGAGCCTTGGGCTCTGTGTTTCTTCTTTCTCTGATATCATGACGCTAGACACTCCATTGGGGATGAGAACGGCTGGTGTGTGTCAGTGCAAGGAGTTCCCCCTTGAGGTTGGTGGGTGTCACTTTTTTTGGAACATCTATGTCTTAGAGATGACGGCTTTTGACGTCATTCTAGAGATGGACTGGTTGGTTCCCTTTCGAGCCTTTGTAGATTTCTATCATTGCCGGGTGAGTTTCACGTCACTAGAGGGTAGATAATTTCTATACAAGGGCGAGTGGGATGTTCAGGAAAGTCGAGCTGGACCAGAGCATCAAGGGTGAGGTGGAGTCATAGCCCAAATTGTGAGTTTATATCTAGATGATCAGGGGACTTTTTAGATGGATTTCCCTCTAGTGGTTGATCGTTTCAGGGATGTCTTCCCGGATGAATTTTCAGGACTGCCTCTAGAGCGTCAGGTGGATTTATCTATCGAGCTAGTGCTAGGGGCAGCACCGGTGTCCATTCCTCCTTATAGGATGGCTACACCTGAGCTGCAGGAGCTCAAGAGGCAGCTACAGGAGTTACAGAAAAATGTGTTTATCCGACCCAATACTTCTCCTTGGGGTTCGCCGTTCCATTTTGCAAGAAAGGCGGACGATACCCTCAGACTCTGTGTGGATTATCGGAAGTTGAACTAGATGACGGTCAAGAACCAATATCCCTTGCTGGGGATTGATGTTCTTTTTGATCAACTTCGTGGAGCATGAGTGTTCTTGAAGATTGAATTGAGATTAGGATATCATCAGTTGCGTGTTAGACCATCTGATATACCTCTCACAGCTTTCAGGAGCAGGTATGGTCTATACGAGTATATGGTTATGCTGTTCGAACTCACGAACACGCCAACAGTTTTCATGGCTTTGATGAATCGGGTGTTCCATCCTTATCTGGACTCTTTTGTGGCTGTATTCATGGATAAAATCTTGGTGTACTCACACACTCGACATGACCATGCCACCCATCTTGATAATGTATTGAGTACACTAAGAGAGAATTGGATATATGCTAATCTCTCAAAGTGACACTTTTGGATGGACCAGATTCACATCATGGGTCATATTATCTCAAAGGCATGAGTTTCAGTAGACCCAAAGAAGGTGATAGCAGTATTTATCTTGGAGCATCCTAAGAACTTATTTGAGATACAGAGTTTCTTAGGGCTGGCTGGTTACTACAGACGCTTCATACAAGACTTCGTCCGCTTAGCAGCGACGTTGATGGGTCTAACTAAGAAGGGTGTGAAGTTCATTTGTTCAAAAGATTGCAAGACAGACTTTTAGGACCTGAAAGGAAGGTTGACATCAGCACCGATATGGATACTCCCAGAGCAGGGGAAGAGCTATAGTGTTTACTGTGATGCATCAGGTATTGGGATGACAGTAGTGTTGATGCAGGGTGATTGAGTCGTTGCGTACGGGTCTCGGCAGTTGAGGCCACAAGAGAGGAATTACCCGATGCATAATCGCATGTTAGCTACAGTTGTTCATGCATTGCGTTGTAGGAGACACTATCTACGGGGAGAACATTTTGTGGTTTTCACCGACCACAAAAGTCTCAAGTCTATTTTTACTCAGCATGACTTGAATCTGATGCAGCGAAGGTGGGTAGAATACCTTCAGTCCTTTGATTTTGAGCTTGCCTACACACCTGGTAAAGGTAATGTAGTAGCTGATGCACTGAGTAGGAAGACTCAGATACAGGAAGTGCAGGAGGCCAGTGGGGAGTGGCAGCTCGTCGCTTTGTTCTCTGAGATGCATCTGGAGGTGCACGACAGTCAAGGGAAGACTTATCATTCCTCTTTAGCTATGACTTCTACCCTCCTGTATAGAGTGAGGATGAGACAACTATCTGATTCAGAAGGCCTAGTTCTATGGGAGTCGGTGGCAAGTGAGGACCCTTCTCTTGGTCGGACGATAGGCGACGATGAGGTTTTGCGTTTCCATGGACGAGTGTTGGTTCCATAGTATATACGCAAGGAGTTGATGCGGGAGTTTCATGGTTCATCTTGGGAAGTTCATCATGGTGTTACCAAGATGTATCGTGACATGAGACGTCAGTACTGGTGGCGGGGTATGAAGAGAGATGTAGTTGGTTTTGTTACGAGGTGTTACAACTATCAACGAGTGAAGGTGGAGCATCATAGATTAGCCGGACTGTTATAGAAATTACCCTTTCTGGAGTGGAAATGGGATGATGTCACCATGGATTTCATGACAGGGTTTCCAAGGTCACCTTGAGGCAATGACGTCGTGTGGGTTGTTGTGGACAGACTGACGAAGGCAGCTCACTTCTTGCCGATCAAGGAGACCTTCGGTGTTGACGAGCTCGAAAGGCTGTATATCCGAGAGAGAGTGCATCTTAAAGGGGTCCCCCAATCTATCATTTCAGATAGGGGAGCCCGCTTTATGTCTTGTTTCTGCAGAGTTTTCAGATCACACTGTGTACACAGGTGCTTCTGAGCCCAACATACCACACTCAGACAGATGGCCAGTCAGAGCGTACTATACAGGTGTTTGAGGAAATGATACTTGAATGTGTCCTAGACTTCAGAGGAACTTGGGATAAGCATATACCCCTAGTTGAGTTTTCCTATAACAACAGTTTTCAAGCAACGATTGAGATGGAACCATACAAGTCTTTATACAGTAGGCCGTTCCGATCAACTTTATGCTGGTTAGAGGTAGGTGAGGAAGCTTTGCAGGGACCGCGTATCGTGTAAGAGACTTCTGAGCTGGTCCAGTTGATTCAGATGCAGATTACTACCACGCAGTATCATCAGAAGTCATATGTCGATCGCCGCAGACGACCTTTGGAGTTCGTTGTCGGGGATCATGTTTTCTTGTGTGTTTCGCCGAGGCTGGGACACAAGAGGATTAAGAGACATGGTACACTCTCACAGAGGTATGTGGGTCCATTTGAGATTCTGGAGAGAGTCCGGCTGGTTGCCTATCGGTTGCGGTTACCACAGTGGTACTGAGCCATGCACGAAGTCTTCCATGTATCTCAGATGTGTCATTATAATTCAGACCCATCTCACATCTTTCAGCCAGAGGAGGTTGAGCTAGAATTAGATGTGTCCTTTGAGGAGTATCTGATCCATATCATTGAAAGTGGCACAATGGTTATCCGAGGCCAGTTAGTTCCTCTCATACGAGTGCTCTGGCAGCATGACCGAGTGTTGGAAAAGACCTTGGAGCTGATGGCAGATGTACGTGCTCAGTGGCCGGAGTTGTTCATGGCTCTATCTTCACCACCCTTGGAAGGGAAATTAGAGGATGACTTTCTATAAGGGGGGAAGATTTTAAGAACCCGGTTCTTATTTTTGAGGTACGTGTTTCTTATTTTCTATTTTCCTTAAAGTGTTTTTGAGAATATATGGAAAAGGGGAAAAATCCTAATTTTTGGAAGTACACGCCGTGTACTTTGTCCACACGCCGTGTACTTTTGGCCATATAGGGATGAGTACATAGGGCGTGTAGCCATATCGGCGAGAAAGGGTGTAAGAACTGACTACATGCCGTGTAGTGGTACTTTACACAACATGTATTCAGTCGGCATGCCAAAATAGTAAGCCAGTGGAGAAAATTCTAGCTGGGCGACAGTACACACTGTGTACTCAGGAGTACATGTCGTGTACTTATGTCGACGAATGAACAGTGTGGCGGTGCTGCCAGGGGAATAGTTAAATGAAGGGAGTACACGCCGTGTACTTGGAAGTACATGCCGTGTACTTTGTTTTTTCGCTTAAAATGGGCAGTAGCCTCCCCTGTTCACAGGGAAGGCTTAGAATGGGAGAGGGAGCTCAGGAGGGATGACCGATCCTTTGAAGATCATCCAACTGTTCGTCTGGAATCCGATTCTGCTTCAGACGATCTCGTTGGAACCGCACGGGTATGCCCTCTCTTCGCCTAGCGTGATCCTTACCAATTCTTCTCCTAATGAATGTTATTTAAGGTTAAGATACTTTCTTTATTCATCAGATCTACGTCATTCTTGGACGTTTCATGGATCGGCAATCGTGTATAGCGCTCGTTGGCATATAATATAGGTGGTTTGGTGTTAATTTTTTCCAACTGCTATGCGTTTTGTGAGTTTTTGTACCACAAACACATGTTCGGGTGTCGTGTGGCTGAGGCCGTGGTTATTTTGAATACCTAGAATTGAATAGGTGATTAATTGTGATATTAAAATGTTGGTTGGGATCGTTTCTTGGATCCGGAACCACCCCAGGTGTGGGTTCCACTGTTTAGCTGTTTGGCCAGGATACCTAAGGGTATTCCTTTAAAGTAGTAATTGTAGAATTTACCTAAGAGGAATTTCTTTTTTACTACTTTTTTACATGTTGGGCATGGCTCGGTTACCTGTTTATCCTGAGGGCGTTGTTGTGATTAGCCTGTGGGCACTACACTATTTGGCCTAAGGGATGTAGTTATTTCGCCTGAGGGAAACCTTTCATGCATGAGGGCTTCACTTCTGTGCCTGAGGGAGACACTTCCTACACCAAAGGGAAAATTCATTTACGCCTGAGGGCTATACCTGCGGGTTGGATTCTTCTTACCTGAGGATAAGGTTTTGTTTTTCTGAGGATGTGGAATGTTCACTTAGAAATGCACTATGGTGATTTCTAATATTTAATGGATTAAATTAATAATAAAATGGAAATTTAATTGTTAAGTTAGTTACTTTTCAGTACTGCTTACTTTATTGCATTTTACTATTGGACACTATGGTTCCATGCTTACACGTAGTTGGGAACGAGCCTTTGGTGGGTGCCTACTGAGATATATTTCTCACACCCTGTTTGGGTCATGATTTTTGGCCCAAACAGATTACGTTGTTGTAGGTATAGATTGGGGAAAGAGTCTCTATATAGGTACATGATTGCTTCTGAGGAGTAGGAGGGCTTGGGACCGAGACTAGGCTCGCGATGTCGCTGCCAAATGTTTTGCTTTGTATTGATTTACTCTGATTTTGTTGTACTGTATTGATGTATAACATGTTCTGGCTATTTTATTAGATCTTGAGACATGTAGCATCATTATTTATATAGTATTGGTTGTATCCACTACAGTTGTTTATTTCAGTTGTGTTTGTTTTACTGCTTCAGTTGTTCATTGTATGATTTATTTTGTATTCCGATGCGCAACACTTTGACAAATAAGGGCATAGTTTCCCCAAAATCAGACCTGGGCCCTCGCTGCTACTCGGTAGCATTTAGCGTTTGGGGAAATGCGCTTGAGGTCACGTGGTGAACCAGGTTCGGGGCACCCGTTGAGTGGCACCCAGAACCGGGACGTTAAACTCTTCACCTCCCTCTCTCCCCCTTTAATATTTTTCAAATATTTTAATTAATTAATTTAACTCCAAATAATTAAATAAAGGGTTTGAATTAATTTTAATATATGGAAATTTTATATTATGGGGGATCCTTTTTATTATTTTAGCTTATAATTTGTTGTGTTGGGAATGTTTTGAGAAATCTATAGAGAAAGAAAAGAATAGTGTTCTTCATACGACGAAGAATGTCGTTCATCAATGATGAACAACTTCGACGAAGAACACGGGGAGCAATTTCCTTCCTCCTCTACTTCAACTGGGGAGAGAATAGAGGCGACCCCATTTCCCCACAATGCCTGACTACCGAGAACCATATTTTAAGTTAGGGGGATTAGGTTCAATTTTAATTGATTAAAATTGTTCTTTGTTCTTTTTTGAAACCGTTTTTTGTATTTGGCCATATGATACCTCCTAACGCGGAGGGCGCGAGCCGAACGAACATGGTCGGACGACCCTCCGTTGAAACTTTTCCTTTTTCGATTGAATCATTGAAGAAAGGGATGGTGGTGACGGGCGAAGGTGGCGGTCGTGCGCTGGACGTAAGCAGATGAACTGCGGCCCGCAACCGCGGGCCCCTCGGTCGAAGAAGAACTGGCCGGCTAAAGCCTTCTGAGACAAAGGAAGACTGCGGCGCCACAAGGGGTGCCACGCTGCGGAGGACAGCGGCCCGCGCTCCGCGGGCTGCTTCGGCGGTGAACGGGTTGGTTCATCGGACGGTCGGGTGAAGGAGCTGCGGCACCCGAAGGTGCCGCCCAGCAAGACCGGGGCCTGCCCGAGCGGGATGCTTGTGCCGGGAAGGCTGGCCAGCTTTGGCCGAGAGGTTAAGAGGGCAGTGCCTCTCGGCGCCGCCAGTTTGGGAAAGGGGGGCCCCCCGGACCGCTCTGACACACAGGCCGAGCCGCGGCAACCCGGGCCATGCCGCGCCGGGCCGCGCTGCATAGGGCTGCGCCAAATCGGGCCGGCCTGTGCCCCCTATGACCGGGACGACCCGCATGACTCATTGGGTCGGTCCGATCCTCTTCCGGGTCAGACCCGCCAAAACCGGGTGGACTCGACCCGCCAACCCACTGGGCTTAACAGTCTGGGCCCATTTTCACTTAAAGGTGAATAACTCGAAGACCGCGTGTCCGATCAACGCGCCATCTGCGGTAGTGGGAACCTCGTCATGTGGCGGTCCTTGTGCGATACTATATGTGACTATTGGACTTCTATTGAAAATGGCCAGGTTTGGAATGAGCATATTTCCAACCGGGTCCCTGGAACGGAAAATCCAATATCTCTCAGACTGGGCGTCCTATTGACGCATCGTCTGTCGTGTTGGGTTCCTTTTGTTGAGAAAAAACATCAAGATACATCAAATTCGGACTTCGTGATAGATGATATATTGACCCCCTTGGCTCGAGAAGTGGACCCTCTCGGAATCGAGCGTGCTGTGTACAGGAACCCTAGAGCTGGCTACGGCTTCGACGACTACCATACTGGGATCCTCCGTGGGTTCGACAACGATGACTACTGTACTTGGATCCTCTGTGGGTTCGACGACGATGAACAATGTACTTGGATCTTCCGTGGGTTCAACCGCGATGACTGCTGTAGTTGGATCCTCCGTGGGTTGGGCAGCGATGAATACTGTACTTGGATACCCCGTGGGTTCGACAATAATGTTTACTGTACTTGGATCCTCCGTGGGATCGGCATCGACAACTTCTGTACTAGGACCCTACATGGGTTCAGTAGTGGAGATGATTCGGAGGCTACATCTAATCATCTCCACCCCTCTTCGTGAGTTGTATACCTATGTGAGATGAGTCATGACTTTCAATCATTACCATTGATATGATTAACTTCATTCTTGTGTGGATTGTGTTGTGCTCAGGCTCGAGAGTTGGTGTCGAACTGGGATTGATGACTTAGGTATATTGATGGGAATATACGTAAGTAGAGTAGGTTGATACTTTGTGATTGTATCTTTCCTTTGTGGTTTATGCTTCGTGGATTCTAGGAGACCAACGAGGGTCTCAGTCTACCTACGGAGTGTCGTTATACTCACCCATGCATGGGCTATGCTCGCAATTTGTTGTGTTGGTTACAGATGACGAACAACGTTCACGGAGGCCGAGAGAGAGCCGGGACCAGACGGTACCCAGAGGTGGACCACATGGCGAGACGGTACATGGAGAAGACCAATAAACGTGGAGTGCTGAGGTGGACATATTTACCAACCCTTCAGGTAGGATTCCTTGTAGATGTTCTAGGAGCTTCACTTTTTAGCTGTTGTCCCTTTTCCAGTAGTACTTGCTTTCCAGTTGTACTGTACTTAACTGTTGGGATTGAATTTTCGGCCCCTTTCCGTTCAGCACATACTTTTGTACTCAGTTTTACTTAGTGCTTACTTTAGTTGCGTACACTGTTGTGTTTGTTTACTTTAATAAAGGCAATTCCTTCCCAGTATAGGTATTTACGCCTTTGGTACTAGTCGACATACCCTGGCCTATGGAAGGCGGGCTCGGGGTAGTCACGACACGATGCCCGAGGACATGTGGTGACAAATTGGTATTAGAGGAGTCGGTTCTACCATAGAACACATGACTCTGATGATTTCTTCTCTGTGAAGAAATACTGTTAAGAGTATTGAGTGGGGTAATCTGTCATGAGAGTCCAGTGTTGGAGCGGCGACTGACGTATCCATACACCAGGAACCTGACATCTGATTTCCGACTTAGTGCACGAAAACATTGATTGCATGTGTGTTTCAAAGGTTTTTTTGTGATTACTTTTTTTCTACTCACCAGGTATACTGTTTGACTATGGAGAACCTGTTTCTCTTCCGGATAGCCCCATGAAGGAAGCCAACTACAGTTCTGAGTCACGTACGAGATGGCATCCCACCGAGCAACGAGGCCTCGGTGTATGGCCCCATCACAGCAGAGGCACCATTGGTACCACTACCCACTGAGCCACTGATACTACCAGCCCCAGCAGTAGAGAGTGCTCACTGCATGAGTGCATTGCCCGAGTTTCAGCGACAGAGGCCACCCAGGTTCCCTAGAGAGAGGGACCCACAGGCAGTTGAGGATTGGCTGGAGGCTATCGTCAGGGTTTTCAGATTAGTAGGGACACCAGCTGATCTTATGGTGATCCTTGTTGCGAGTCTCCTGCACGTAATAACAGGTAGATGGTGGATCCTTATGCTCCAGGTGCATGACGAGGCATCTTTACTTTGAACAGATTCCAAGAGTCTCTTCCACTCAGAGTTTGTTCCCACCACTCTTCATGCGGTGCGGATCCAGGAGTTACTTCATCTACAGGAGGGAATCATGACAATATCTCAGTACTCAGTGAGGTTCACCGACCTCCCACGCTACTCCACGGACATTGTACAGACCCGTTCTTCAGGGCCCGGACTTACGATCAAGGACTGAGGCATGAGATCAGGGATTCGACGATTCCCCTCAGCTAGTAGAAACATGTAGGGGTGCTAGAGCGAGCCCATATAGTAGAGATATTTCCCATTGAGCAGTCGCCCGCGGCGAGACCCACCGCAGGAAGACACATAGCGGAGTCTTCTACAACTATTAGTAGACAATTGATGCAGAGGTCCAAGCGGACCAGGCCATTAGCTGGGAGACCTGATGATACTAGTACAGATATGCAGGGCATACAAAACAGAGCCAGCCAAATGAGGGGCAGAAAATGCTATTCTTGCGGTGGGCAGGTTCACATGGCTCGTGACTGCCCGACCCGCCATGAGAATGAGCAGCATACAATAGAAATACCACCCAGGCAGAGGCAGAGGTTCGACCATGGTGGTCCGCTGGTAGGGGGAAGACGAGACAGAGGAGCTGGCCGAGCAGCGGGTGGTGGACAACGTTTTGAGGCTCTACCACCACCACCACCTCTAGGAGGTCAACCTAGACCACAGGGAGCTGGCCGACAGAGGCAGGTGCAGCTCCAGGCAGTCAAGTCCTACGACCACGGTGCACATGGGATGATTTGGGGTACTATCTATGTCTACTTCACCCTTTAGGTTGTACATATAGAAACAAGAGTGAGTCATTCTTTTATTTCCACTACCCTTGTTCGCAGATCGGAGATACCGACGGAGCCGTTGACTAGATCCTTACGGCTAGAGACTCCTACAAGAGCAGACTCAATGATTACGCACTGGTTCCGATAGTGTGAGATTACTCTAGGAGGCGAGATTTTCGACTGGGATCTTCTTGTAGTGGTATCAAGTCCTTACGACGTCATCTTGGGTATGGAATGGTTATCTACAGTTCATGCTCAGATCGACTCTATTTGGAGCAAAGTGCAGTGTGTCCACACGGATGGGAGCAGGTTCACCTTCACGGGTGAGAAGGGAGCCTTTGCAGTGCTGGATGCACTTACATAGAGGAGAGGGTAGCCGATCACACATCAGTTGCCTAGTCTCATCCTTGGAGAATTTGATTTGTGGAGTTCGTGTTTTATTGTTGTGGTGGATTGGTATGCGGGCATTTTTCCTGACGATGTTCCAGGACTACTTCCTCGTAGAGAGGTAGCCTTTTAAATTGACATGTACCTCGGGACAACACCAATATCTACTCCAGCATATCCTATGCCTCTCGCTGATCATCGTGAGCTGCGGGTATAGCTGGAGGAATTGGGGGAAAGAGATTCATCTGACCCAGTGAATCACCATGGGCTTCTCTGATTTTGTTCTCCAAGAAGGCAGATGGGATCTTGTGACTATGTGTCAACTACCGTCGCCTGAATTAGGAGACTGTAAAGAAAAAGTACTCACTTCTGAGGATTGATGACCTCTTTGACCATCTCAAGGGAGCACGATGGTTCTCGAAGATAGATCTCAGTTTAGGCTATCACGAGCTTAGAGTTTGAGATGAGGATGTGCAGAAGACGGCGTTCAGGTGTCAGTATGGACACTATGAGTTCTTGGTTATGCCCTTTGGTGTAACGAACACCCCATAAATGTTCATGAGTTTCATGAACATGATCTTCTAGCCTTACCTCGATCGAATTTTCGTAGTTTTCATTGACGACATACTGATTTACTCGACTATTGAGGAGGAGCACACCTACCACTTGCGGGTTGTACTGGATACACTACGAGAGAACCAACTTTATGGTAAGATCTCGAAGTGCTAGTTTTGGATTCGAGAGGTTAACATTCTAAGAAATTTCATCTTGGTGGTGGGATTAGTAGTGGATCCAGTAAAGATCGAGGCAGTACTTGCTTGGGATCCACCCAGGAGTGTGACGGAGGTGCGGAGTTTCCTAGGTCAGACTGGGTACTATCAGAGATTTGTGCAAGATTTATCTAGAGTTGCAGCACCACTTTTAGAATTGATGAAGAAGGGGAAACCCCTAGTATGTTCAGAGAGATGAAAGTAGAGCTTTCCGGAGCTGAGACATAGATTGACCAGTGCACCCATATTGAGGCTACCAGAGGAGGGCGTTGGGTACGTTGTTTACTATGACACATTAGGGACCAGACTCAGGTGTGTCTGGATGCAGGAGAGAGAAGTGATCGCCTATGGTTCACGGAAGTTGAGGCATCATGACCAGAACTATGCTACCCATGACATGGAGTTAGTAGTAGTGGTCTTCACCATGAAGATGTGGTGGCACTATCTAATGGGAGAGAGATTTACAGTCTACTCCAACCACCAGAGTCTCAACTATATCTTATCTCAGAAGGAATTGAACCTGAGACATCGGCGATGGCTCGAGTTCCTCCAGGACTATGACATCAAGATAGTCTATACTCCTGGGAAGGGGAACATATTAGCAGATGCTCTTAACAGGAGGTCTGGCATACAACTACTAGTTGAGGCGACAGAGCATCTAGCCGCTTTGTAGAAATAAGTTGTGGATAGATACGGAGTATCCTTTCTACAGTCTATCATAGTCACTCCTCCACTACTACAGTGGGTTAGGGAGGTACAACATGGGGATGTTGACTGTGAGACACGACGTGCTCAGATATCCATAGGGCAGGCACCTAATGGATTTTCTAAAGGAGGAGAGCACGTCATCCTCTTCAGGGGACGTACCATGGTACCAGTTTCACTACAGGAGGAAGTGATGTGGGAGTTTCACACTTCCCCTCTAGTGGTACATCTATGAGTGGAAAAGATGTACCATGAACTCAGACAACAGCACTGGTGTCCAGGTATGAAGAAGGCTATAACAGAGTTTGTTCCACGATGCCTCACTTGCTAGTAAGTGAAGGCGGAGCACCTAGTGCCAGTGGGCTTGGTTCAACCCTTAGAGGTCCCAGAGTGGAAGTGGGACGAGATATCCATGGATTTTGTGATGGGGAATCCACGTACATCCAGAGAACATAGCTCTATTTGGGTGATTGTAGACCGACTGACCAAGTCGGCCCATTTCCTACCAATCATAGAGTAGGTCTCAGTAGAGATAATGGGATGACTCTACGTTCGGGAGATTGTACGACTTCCTGGAGTTCCATCGTCTATAATTTCCGATCGAGATTCTCGTTTCACTTCCCAGCTATGTAAGGGGTTACATGAGGCTTTTGGGATGTAGCTATGTCTAAGCACCGCCTTCCATCCTCAGACAGATGGCCAGACTGAGAGGACCATTCAGACTCTTGAGGACATGCTCTATGCATGTTCCCTTGACTTTGGTCACAGCTGGGAGGATCACCTACCCTTGTTCGAGATTGCGTATAACAACATCTATCACTCCACCATCGGGATGGCACATTATGGGGCACTGTACGGCCAACCTTACAGATCACCATTTGCTGGACTGACCCTGGGGAGTCAGCACTTGTAGGACCAGAGATGGTTCAGGCTACGAAGGAGAAGGTTCAGATAATCCAAGAGCGGATGAAGACTGCCCAGAGTAGACAGAAGTCCTATGATGATAGGAGACGGAGACCACTATAGTTTGAGGATGGAGAACAAATTTTCTTACGGTTCTCACCTCAACAAGGTCTACGAAGATTTGGCTAGGGAGGCAATTTATCTCTATGTTTCATCAGACCTTTCTAGGTCCTCAGTAGAGTATGAGAGGTGGCATACCACCTAGAACTTCCACCTCAGTTGCACCAGGTGCATGGTGTCTTCCATGTATCTCAAACGAGGAGATACGTACACGACCTGATCCACATTATCAATCACAGGGAGCTGGATATATCAAACAAGGCGATGTGTGCGGATGTCCCGGTAGAGATCAAGGATCAGTAGGAGCGGGTCCTATGTGGATGGTCGATTTTTCTGGTGCGCATTCGCTGGTAGCACGAGAACCTCCTAGAGAGCAGTTTGTAGCGGGAGACTCAGACGTGAGCTCAGTAGCCCCATTTGTTTCCCAAGTGTGTGTTGTAGCTTTATGGGGATGTAAAGCCCTGAGGTGGGAGTAATGTAAAGAGGTGGAAATTTCCTGGATAATTTTTTATTAAATACTTTGTTATTTTACGAGTCTACAGTTTCTGACAACACTTTATTCTGAGGCCCAGTGTGCCCAGAATCAATTTATGAAGTTTTTTTGGGTACGCTCAGCAAATGTACATGCATGTTTTTCTATCTTTTGAACCGGTGCTCGGAATCGAAATCTGGGGGCACCGATGAACTCGCAGTGCCGATATTCTCTTAAGAGGACCTTTACCACAGTTGCGTTTTGTGCGGGATGAAAGTTAATTTTGGGGGATTTAGAATAAATTAAATAAAAATATGGAACATAATTTTATTTATATATGGTAGTTATATCCTACATGGGAGAGGTTATTGGTGGGGCCCACACCCACATAACCTCTCCTGATAGGATATTTGTGAGGTGTGGCCCACACAAACCCCTAAACTGTCATCTTACCTTAACTCCCCATTAACATCCCCTTTAATTTATTTTGACATCTCCCCCCTAATGAAGTGATCTCTTCACCTCCCACTCTCTCCATTAATATTTTCCAACTCTTTTAATTAATGAATTGAACTCCAATTAATTATTTAAACAATTTTAATTAACTTGAATATATGGAAATGTTATATTATGGGGGAGCCTATTTGTTATTTGAGTTTGGCATTCGTTGTGTAGGGAATGTTTTGAGAAAGCTCTAGAGAAAGAGAAGAATAGCGTTCTTCATATGACGAATAACACCATTAATCAACGACGGAAAACTCTGATGAAGAACACGAGGAGCGATTTCCTTCCTCCGCTACTTCAACCGGGGCGAGAAAGGAGGCGACACCATTTCCCCATGACCCCCGACTACCGCGACCCTTATTTTAAGGTAGGGGATTATGTTCAATTTTAATTTATTAAAATTGTTCATTGTTCTTCGTTGAAACTGTGGTTTATCTTTGGCCATATGATACCACCTAACACAGAGGGCGCATGCCGAATGAACATGACCCGATGACCGTCTGTTGATCCCTATTCTTTTTAGATGGCATCGGCAACGAAAGGGATGGCTGCGACGGGCGATGGCGGCGGCCGTGAAACAGCCGTGTACGGATGAATCGTGGAACGAAACCGCAACCTGCTCGGCCAAAGAAGAACCAGATGGCTACAGTCGGCCGGGCTAAAGGAAGACCGTAGTAACACAAGGGGTGTCGTGCTACGGAGGACAGCGAATTGTGCTCCATGGGCCGCGTCGGTGGTGACCCGGTCGGATCGTTGGCCGGTCGGGTGAAGGAGTCGCGACACTTGAAGGTGCCATGTAGAAAGACTACAGCCTGCCTGAGTGGGCCACTTGTGCTGGGAAGGTCAACCGGTTGGGAGGATGGCGCTGCTCAGCGCTTCCAGTTAGGGAAAGTGGGGGTTCGCCCCCCTCCCCCCCTCAGACCGCCCGACCGGCCGGGCCGCGCCATGCCCCGTCGGGCCAGGCCGCGTGACTCATCGGGCCGGTCTGACCCTCTACCGGGTCGAACCCACCAAAACTAGGTTGACCTAACCCGCCAGCACACTAGGCCTAATGGGCCGAGCCCGTTCTCACTTAATGGAGAATAACTCGAAGACTGCGCATCCGATCGACGCACCGTTTTGCGGAACTAAGAACCTCGTGGCGTGGCGGTCCATTTGCGATACTCTAAGTCAGTTTTGGAAAACATTGGAAAACGGCCGGGTTTGGAATGAGTGTATTTCCAACCGGGCCCTTAGAACGGAGAAACCAATATCTCTCAGATCGAGTGTCCAATTGACGTTCCGTATGTCGCATTGAGTTTCTTTTGACGAGAAAGAACATCGGGATACATCAACTCTGGACTTCGTGATAGTTGATGTATTGACCCAGTTGGCTCATGGAGCGGACCCTCCTGGAATCGAGTGTGCTGTGTGCGGGAACCGTAGAGCTGGCTGTGACACCGAAGACTACCATACTAGGATCCTCCGTGGGTTCGACGACGATGACTACTATACATGGATCCTCTGTGGGATCGACAGCGATGACTACTGTACTTGGATCCTCCGTGGCTTCGACAACGATGACTACTGTACTTGGATCCTCTGTGGGTTCGGCAGCGATGATTACTGTACTTGGATCCACCGTGGGTTTGACAATGAAGATTTTTGTACTAGTATCCTACGTGGGTTCGGCAGAGGAGATGATTAGGAGGCTACATCTAATCATCTCCACCCCTCTTCATGAGTAGTATACATGTGTGAGCTGAGTCTTGATTTTCAATCATTACCATTGATGTGATTGACTTCATTCCTATGTGGACTGGGTTGTTCTTGGGCTCCAGAGTTGGAGGCAAACTGGGACTGATGACTTAGGTATACGTATGGGAATATACATAAGTATGGTGGTTTGATACTTCATTATTGTATCTTTACATTGTGGTTTATCCTTCGTGGATTCCGGGAGACCATCAGGGGTCTCGGTGTCCCCACTGAGTATCGTTATACTCACCCCTGCACGGGCTACGCCCAAACTTCGTTGTGTTGGTTGCAGACGAAGGACAACGTTGATGGAGGCTAAGAGTGAGCCAGGACCGGATGGTACCTAGAGGTGGACCACACAGTGAGACAGTACACCAAGCGGACCGATAGACATGGGGTGCTGAGTTGGACAACTGTACCTTCCCTTCTGGTCAGATTCTCGGTGGACATTCCAGGAGCTACCCTTTTTAGTTGTTGTCCCTTTTCCAGTTATACTTTCTTTCCAATTGTACTGTTCTTTACTATTGGGCTTTTATTTCTAGCCCCTTTCCTTTCAGCACATACTTTTGTACTCAGTTTTACTTAGTACTTACTTCATTTGTGTACTCTGTTGTGTTTGTTTACTTTAATAAAAGCATTGCCTTCACAACATAGGGATTTACCCCTTTAGTTCTAGTCTCCTGCACCTGGTCTATGGAAGGTGGGCTTTGGGTAGTCACTGCATAAGCCCTGAGGACAGGTCTTGATAGAATGAATCCCATTGAATTAGATGAGTTAATGAAGAAACTTCAATAAAATTTAGAAAATGAGTTAAAATTCCCCAGTTCTTCACCGTGGGGTGAACAATTCCTCATTTATAAAATTATGAATGAATCAATGTGTATTATCATTTATTATTGTGACTTTAATTAAATAATTTTCAAGAACATGTATCCACAACCCTGTATCAATGATCTATTCGATTAACTTAAGGGAGCTCGATACATCACAATGATTTATCTTTGATCATTATATCATCATTTAAGGGTTTAAAGAGAATATATACATATAAGATGGATTTTCATATGAGGTATGGACATTATGAATCAATAGTGATTCCCTTTTTATTGTAAATTATCCTCCTATATTCATAGATCTAATGAATATATTCTATATCGACTACCTTGATCAATTTTTGATTGTATTTATAAATGATATTCTTATTTATTCAATGATAAAGGAATATCATGAATATCATTTATTTATTTTGTTAAAGACTCTAATAAATGAGAATCTATATGAAAAATATTGAATGTGTGAATTATTTCTATAGAAAGTATCATTACTGAGTCATATAATAACAGAATAGGAAGATTAGTAGATCCATCAATGAATGATGTTATCAATGAATGGTCTGGACCAATCACTATAACTAAGATCCATAGTTTTATTAGGTTAGTATAATATTCCTAAAACATTTTTTAAAATTTATCAGGGATATAAAATACAATAATAATGTTTACATGAATTTTAATAATGTTAACTTGGATATAAGAATGAGATTAATGTTTCAAGGAACAAAAAAAGTGGTATGTTACTGCACTTATAATTACATTACATAGTAATGTGGAAGAGTTTGTAATTCATAGCTATCCTTCAAAAAAATGGTTTGTGTTGTGTCCTCATAATGAATGATATGTTAATTTCATATGATTCTTTCCAATTAAATAATCATGATAAAAATAACATGAAAAATGATTTAGAGCTAATAGTAGTGACATTTTCATTAAATATTTGCTGAAATTATCTCTATAGAGAAATGTTTGATATATATACTGATCACAAGAGCTATAAATATGAATTAAAACATAAAAAATTGAATATTATCCTATTAATGTGTTTGAAATTGATGAAATATAATGGATGATCAATAAATCACCACTTGGGGAGGAAAATAAGGTGGATAATTCTCTTATAAGGAAAGACCATGCAACTATATCCATGATGAGGATTAAAAAAGACCGAACACTCCTGGATTTTTACTGGATGAATCTTGTATTCATAATAGGAGGAGATAAAACCTACATTTTCCAAATTAATTATTATACTAACACTCATGTAAAGATCAAAGAATCCCAAAATGGTGGTCTAGATCTACAGAAAATGTAGTTAATATTCTGGAGATTAAATTCGATAAAGTTGGAGTTATATGGTTTGGAACAAAAATATGTGTTTAATCATAAATAGAATTGAAGAAGGAACATTTGGATGATGCAAATAGCTCATACATTTTAATTTATTCAAGAAGTAATAAAAATGTATAGATATCTAAAACAAAAATTATGGTGTGAAAACTTGAAGGGAGAAAATGTAAAATATATACATCGATTCTTGGTAAGTCAGTAAGTTAAGGATGAATGAAATAGTATAAGTCTATGATGAAACCAATACACACACCTATAATGAAATTGAAAACAAAACCAAGTACTTCATCATAGTACATCCAAAAAAAATAAAGACCATAATGTTATTTGTGTTATAGTTAATTTCCTTACAAATTGAGAGAACCTTATTTCCATAAAATAATATTTGTCCCTTGACTAACTCATAAATATATATATAAGGGAAGTGGTAAGGATTCATGATGTGCCACTATCCATTGTATCTGGTCAAGATACGTGGTTTACCACAAGGTTCTATAGAATCTTTCAGAAAGGATTGGAGACTGAGCAGAGTTTTAGTAATGTATATCATCCTCATACATATGGTCCGTCTAAGAGTACAATTCAAGATCTATTGGATATGTTGAGATATTGTTCGATGTATTTAAAAGGATGTTGGGATCAATACCTCCTATTGGTAGATATCTCATATAAATACATTTTACATTCTAGCATTGGGATGAAAACATTGAGGTTCTATACAAATAAGTTAATTAGGACTCTAACATGGTGGGATAAAATTTTAGAGAGGAAGTTGATAGGTTCTGACATTGTCTGACAAATGATAGTGATGGTTCAACTATTCAGCACCGTATAAAATGGGAAAATAGTTAATAAAATATTCATACAGATTATATTTAATGAGGTCAATTTTTTTTAGATGTGAGAAGGTATTAAATCAAATATATCCATTAATGTTGGTTATGATATTTGTGAATAAAGAGAATTTGATCCCTAGATACATCAATCCCTTTGAGATCTTTGATTGTAGCGGGGTTGTATCCCATCCCTTACTCCCTCCAATCCTCTTTTATGTTCACTATGTAATCTATGTATCACGTTTTTTGATGTGAAAATCATATCCAACACATGTACTAAGCTCAAAATTTATACAATTGGAACATGTCTTTTCATATGAAGAACTATAGGTGGAAATCTTGGATTGAAGAGAATTTTTTTGGAGAAATAATACCACACATCTAGTCAATTTTATATGATGAAATAAAATATTGGAGGAGGATACATGGGAATATATATATTTCATGGCAGAAAAGTTCGGAAAAGTGTTTTCTTCTATGTAAAAAATTTTGAGGATGAAATCCTTTTTAAAGGGGGTAGAATGTAACATCTCAGATTTTATCTCCTTAAATAAAAAAATATTTGATATCTTTATCTACACAAAACAAAAAAACAAAAAAAATATAAACCATTATAACTCATCCATATAATTGGAATGTATAAATAGTTTTAATATAATTATGATATATATAAAAATATAAGTATTTATAAATAATAATAAGAACAAAACAAGAAAAATCTCATTTTAAATATCTAATCAACTTCGGATGATAAGAATATAACAAAATATTTCTTAAAAAATTCCATTTTTTCAAATATATTGTGATATAAATAAATTATTGACAATTTGTTGATTAGTTATTTATTATAAATAGAATAGTAAATATACCACAATTCATTTTCCTATAAAAATAGTTTTCACTGTATTTTATAATTTTTAATAAGAAATAAAAATTTATAACTTTATCATGTCAATTTGAAAAAAAATTTAATTTATTTTTGGATTTCTCATGGTAGTATTAACTTCAGATTATATTTATATATATATTTTTAAAAAATATTGTTTTTAGGTGAATGGTGAAATGTATTATTTTTTATAAACAAAATGATTTTTATTAAAATACTAGTCTATAAATATGTTTTGTAATTAATAAAAACTTTTTATATGACAAAATATCTATTTTATTTCTGATTTTATAAATTAAAAAAAATATTTTTTAATTTTTATTCACATATTTGACATTTTATAACATTAGTTATATTTTTATAAATTTTTTTTATTAAATTATACTTTTAGTAATCTAAAATTAATATTTATCGCTTTTAAAAATTATGTCAAAAAAATTTGATTTAAAACATGGAATAATTTTCTCTAAATTTTAAAATAAATGCAATTTTTGGGCATAAGGGATAAACTACCTAGGTAACAACTAGTTACCATGGTGAAAACCAAAATGGTAAAAATGAGCACTCTAAGAGGTAAAAGGCATAACATGTTTAAAACATGTTTTTAATTGCATGTTGGAAGTTTGTATCAATATTACCTATTTCCCCCTTCATTATTCATCAATTTTTATCCACATTCCATGATATTGACTTTCGATTATTTAAATGTTTTTGGTATTTTTAAAAATTCCACCCATTTCAGTTAGAAAATGGCACTCCTCTCATAACGTCCCCTCACAACAAAACCTATTAATTTTAGATCCAAATATTCCAAATAATATCATAAACACTATATAAACCATAATTATGTTCTTTTCATCTCAAAATATCATCCCTAATATATTTAACCCCCTTTGCAAAGAAGATAATCATTGTAGTGAGGCATAAGTTTCTAATCAATTCATACTCTTTTATTTTTCCTTACAAGAATTTTTCCTCCTAAAATTAAACTTAATCACCTAAAAATGATATGATATATATAATTAATATACTAGTATATTATTATAATAATTTTACAATAATTTACCACTTTGTCTATTCATTTAAGAAACAAAATGATGTGAATTACGTGTGAGTGAAAACTACAACCTCCACAAATAAACGTGTTTCGTTTTTCACAACAATTAACATGGATTGTTTTTGTTTATATTTTATCATTATATATGATATATATAAGTAATATATATCATTAATATAGTTATTTATTGACAACACATCAATTAGATATTTTTTAAGGCAATCCTTCGATATCGACAAATAACCCAAAACGGGTTCATCGCAGTTTACATATTCATGAAACATAACTAAAACCCAAGTGAAATTTAATTATAAAATGAAAGGAATTTATTAAACATAAAATAATAATCCATTAATGTGGTGTAAATGATGATATTTGGTATAAAAATGAATACAATGCCACTTTTATGAATCCTGTTCAAAATGGCCTGGATAATTAACAACAAATGTTGAAAAGAGATTATAAAAATCTAATAAAAATAGAATTTTTATTATTGATGAGTATAAATAAAAATTTATATAAATAAGGTTCTAAAATAGAAAATTAATATGTTTATATTTATGATACAGGAGGTTATATCAATTCCATTTTAATCAAGGGTAATGGTAAGGGACTTGTTAACTCAAACTCATCTCTTTGAGTTATATAATTCCTTATAAGAGTTTTTTGTTATATGAAATTTCATTTTGAATGATGTTTTCTCTTTATCTCTAGAAAAAATAATTTTTTCATGTAGATTAATTTTCAGGAATGGTTTTATTTTTATTTTTCTTAGAAAATAAGATACTTTTTAAAAATAGATGGGTAACGTGGTCATTTAAAATTAATGAATACAAGATGTTTTACAAAAGATCTTTTTATGATTTGGTTTTCATTGTCATCAATTGATCTATATCTAATGGAGTTATGTTTCATGTCTGAAATTTTTTTATTTTATTATGTGATTACTTTGTGTGATAATTTTATTTATATCGAATGATTTAACTCATGATATTATCTTATACCATTTGTATGTTTTTATAGAACAGATTTTTTAAAATGGGTTCTTTATGAAAAGTAAATGATTTCTATTTGGATATTTATGAAACCCATAATTTTTCTATGGGTTCTTTAATATATGATGATAATTGATTCTAAAGTGGTATACATATGTATAGATAATGATGTAAGTGGTTATATATCACCCTCCAATGAAATGATATAGTTTATATCTCATGAGAGTTTTAGACGTGGAAAAAATGAGTTTATTCATAGAGTTGTATCCATGATGTGTTTGTTCACAATTTTATTAATGGAAGTAATGAGTTGGTTCATATATGGGTGGTCATAATGAGTTTTCTCACAATGGTTTTCCTTTGTTTATGGTTGTTTGACATTTTCAATTTTTTTATCATGTTAAGCTACATTTCCAATTTGTCTATCATGTTATGAGAAAATTTCAGGATGAATTTCATTTCCATGAAATACAATGTTTAAATGATTATGCTTTATTTTTAATGTATGCTACAATTTTCTATCATGATCACTTTTTATATGAATATTGATATATATTTTGAGTCAGTTCATATCATTTATGCTTCCATAATAATAATATTTTTATGATCTTATGTTTCTATAAATTTTATCATGATTATCATAAAAGAGCTTCTGATATTTTATTAAGATACTTATATGTTCTTCCTTTTATCCTACATGTTTATGAAATGTTTCATTATGATATTTTTGTCCCTTAATAGTCATTTTAGATCACCCATTTCCCATGTTTCCATTCACCAGGTTATGAAGATGATTATGTCCTGTGATTTTTGTAAAATGTGTCTAGAGGTACATGATTATAGAGATATGTTTTCAGTTATTGTGAAATCGGATGTTTAAGTAGATAATCTCTAAGATACTAAACCATTAGGTCCTTGTGTTGTGTGACTGTTATGAGATTTATTGATTTAAAAATGATATTATAGTAGTATTTATGTTGTGTTTATCTTGGGTACCATTACTCAACATATTCCAAGGGACCAAAATAGAGATCTCAGAAGGTAATTAAACTCACAAAAAATCCTTACAACAAATTGACTTAGATTGCAGACCCAGGTTAGAGCGCCTCATCAAGTAAACATAGTATCCCATCAATACATCACTACCTCATATATACCCACAAAAGAACCATCACCCTCATTACACGGTTGAAGTGATACTAGTACAATTTATGTAATAACTTTTTCCTAGGTCTCTCATGTTCTAATCCATAAATGATTTAACTCCCACAATTCCTAACCACCACTATATCCTACAACCACTTGAAGAAACCACATTAACACCAAAATGTATCAAGACAAAACTAAAATAACACCCAAAGGCACATGAAAAATTACCATTCCATAAGTTCCCTCTACAAGTCACCTAACACACCAACTAGATCAAAGACATCTCAAAATCTCTCACTAAATCCAAACCCACCGATGTGTGAACCACCAAATCAAAGGCCACCCCAAGAACAAAGGATAAACATATTTCAACCCCACTCGCATGTTCTTTTCCACATAATCAGGAATAACCTAGAGCACCAAAAAATGGGGAGAATATTGATTCAATAAACATTGAAACAAATCTGATTTAAAGAAATATTTCAGCCTCACCACTCAATTTTGAGTCTGGGTAGGGCCAGTAACTAGAGTAAATACACCTAAATGAATAATAGAATCACAAAAAAGGTCATCAATTGAGGAAAAAGATCAATCCTTTTTTACAATGTTTATGGGAGGTAGAATTCAAATAACACAAGACATGAACTCATATTTTTCATGAAAAATACATAATACCAAACTATCCTACCATAAAAAATATACAAATCCAAAATAACAAACTCAAAAAATCAAAACACATCATTTACAACATATGAAAGACATTTTCTTAAAAGTCAGTAATTTATAATAAATATAAATAAAACACCACACTCATGTTATAACCACCGTTAAACACACCTCTTTTGTTCTAACCAATATATCACCATACTACCACTACTACCCAAATAAAAAATGGCTCCTATACCAATTTCTTAAGATCCAATATGAGTTTTTTAGTTATTAATTTCCCAAATTGTCCCATAAAAACACTCAAGTGGCATATTCATCCTCTTAGACATGAGTCAATTGACAGGGTTCCAAAAACAAACAATAGGAATGGTTTCTCACTAAAATGAGACTAAATAGATAGTATAAAAATGGGAATGATCACTCTGTATGTTGGGGTTCCATTCACTAATGGATAATAATCAATATAAACAATTTAAAACAAAATCAATCCCTATATAACCTCCAATTCATACAATAAAAACATCCCATTTAATTCAATATCCACAAATCTGCATATATAGTTCTCCACCAATTAAATAAATAAAAATAAATATGGGTGGATGATTTGGAATTATCAACAAGGAAAATAAATAAAATATTATAAATATTAACCTCTTCATTATCCCAAGCGATTAAATAAGCTTGAAACAATCAATTCCCCATGAGAGGTCAAGAGCTAAACCAAAAACCAGGAACTGAAATATGATATAGGAATGAGACTAAAATTACAAGTAGGTCACCAACCACATTTCCACATTTCTAAAATTTAATGGTAAAATCATTTCAATCTAGATTTAATTACACTAATAAAATATACATTTTTCATATTTACATACAGAAAAACTGATAACACGTCAAGATTTTTTTATAAACATTACTCTTTCTTTTTATTAAATGAAAAAATAACTTTAAAACCCTTTAATTTTAAAAAAGGATGCCTTAAAAATAGTTCTTTTCTTATTTAAAATACCATTTTATAAAAAATGTCAAAAATACTTTAAAAATTCCCACAGACACAACATAAATAAAAAGAAAACAAAGTATGCACCATGTCATCAAATGAAACAAATAATAGAAATAAATATACATAAACCAAGGTGCCATAAATATCAAGAATTCATAGGATATCAAATAAATATAAGGAAATACCCTAAATGATACCAGCAACCAAAGAACAACTATCAAGGGAATTACCCTAGGTCCTAAAGTGAGAAATTCATAGAATTTACCCAATTGGGACCAACTACTAGCCTTTGTTGCATCTTAACAGAATCTACCTAAATATCATACAATCAAACAAAAACCATGGGCACTCCACACTATCCCTGGAATATGACTAGGGAGACACTATAAGCATGAGACTATGAATTTTTTCATATGTATATACTTCCCACTTAGTTTTTTTGGGTTACTATGTCAAAAGCATAAGTGAAGGAGATAAAAAAATACATACAATAATCTATATGAATAAATAGTAACTCCCCTCAACACAAATTACCTCTCAAGAAATATCCTCTATGGATAATATCCTATTCTCTGCATAAATCAAACATGACCCATTATAGGAGAAACATGAATATATGTTCAAATATTTTTCTTTATACCAAACATTTGAAAGACAAATTAAAAGTTCCAAACATGTCTTCTTGAAAACTAAAATAGGATTCCAAGTCCCTCCTTTATAAATTCAAAAATAATTTACAAAACATTTCATTAAAACACCTCTTGTAAAACCACCTTTGAAATCAATTAATGAATTACATATCTTTTTTATAAAATCATTAAAATCTTGAAATATTATTTCTTAATTTACCTCAAGAAACAAATTTTGTCAA
Organism: Viscum album; assembly: GCA_963277665.1. NCBI lineage: Eukaryota > Viridiplantae > Streptophyta > Magnoliopsida > Santalales > Viscaceae > Viscum > Viscum album. The sequence continues at coordinate 384,606,400 of OY728121.1, forward strand.
CACATTTTTAAATATCATGTTTTATTAAAAGAAATCCACTATATAATTTATCAATAATTTTGATTTCAAGTTCCAAATGGAATTTCAATTAATAATTTTAGATAAGAAATTTGAGGATCCAAAACAAATTTAGTAAATTCAATATATTTCTTAAGTATCCATTCAGAAAATCTTACATGAACATAGTGTATTCTATTTGGTAAAAGAAGATTCATACCATTCTTAAAAATAGGGAAAAATTTAAACTTCTATAACTACTAGGATAAACCAACTATTTTTGTTAGTAATTTGGTTAAAATAGTTAATAACACCATTGCAAAATTAAACTATGAAATTAGGGGGAAAATCATTGAAGGTTATAAAATTAAAAGATAGGTTATGGCCATACCTCCCTGTAATCAATGTTAAAAGGTTCATAACTACAAATATGGGTTGAACAAAGCCCAAAGAAGAAATAAATTTAAATATTCACAATAGAGTCAAATAAAACAAGTCTAATTTAGACCATAAGATTTAGACAAGAGAGGTTGTAGTGATGGAGAGAAAAGAAAACAAGAGAAGATTAATATGAGAGAGAAGATGAGTACCTACCTCAGTGATTTTCCCTTTAAACATGATATAACCACATAGAATCTTCAAGGAAGATGGAAAATAAGGGTCGAGCAGGTGCACCAAGGTGGATACCTCAGTAGGGGTAATGAGATGAATGAGATAGGAAAAGACATAATTGTTTAGTGCTAATACATGATATGAAAAAAGTTATAATTTGGATGATTTTAAAACCTAAAAAGCATGGTTAATAGTGTTAATTCATTGTTCATGCCAAAAAAATTTACCCATTTGTAGAATTAGTTCAACTACCCACACAATTCATGGAATAATATCCTATTTTTAGGTCATGAATCATAGTTGAAACTATTATATAGTTTCTAAAAAATCCAAAAAATACCATTAATACTTTTGAATAGCCAAGAAAATAAAAGAAACAAAAATAAATACCAATAAACCAAAAAATAGAAGGAATAGTGGGAATGGGGTGTGCTAATGGACATTACTAGTTAATTCAAATATTATATGTTCATATAATGGGATAAGTGACATGTGAGAACACATCTATTAGATGAATTAAATGTGATGTATTCATCGACCTGATCACTCTATTTCATAGAATTAATAAAATATGAGGTAACATATACAAGACTGTCATTGTTCCATGTCTAGAGGTCACATGATATTTTGGAAAAAGGTAATATATTAGTGTACATATGATTCATATGATATATCTTGAGGTGGAATTTTTTTTATACAGATATGAGTATGTTGGATGGAGATCAAACTAGATCCATTAATAGCTTGAGAAGCACTAAAAATTTGGTAAAGGCCAATCATTGCATACATATTTGAAATATTGATTTCATATTTTTTCAATATCTATAAGGACTTTAGGGTAACATAGTTATGGATTCAGATAAGGATTATGTTTTGGATAATGTTTATGTTCAAAAGATAAGAGTACTTGATGAACTCAGTTTAAAAAGGAATTTTGTGTGTATTTAAAAAATTTATGGAGTTTTTTCATAAAGTGAATATATATTTTAGTGAAAGTGGGGGATTTTTGGTTATACACTAAAAACATATGGATAATATATATATGACACAATATTTTCCACCCAAAATATTGTAGGCTATGTACTTGCATTGGCCACCTCACATCCTGGGTACATGCATCATCCACCTCCTTCCAATGTAATTTCTTTAAATTACCAATCCATTATGAATGGATTATTTATAGATATTTGGTCGATTTGGTAGGTTAAATGATTCTATCCAATGGGAAATAATATACAAAAAGAACAGATTGCATATAGACAACATGATTCATTAAATAGAGAGCAATGGGGTTGGATATATAAAGGGATGTTATCCCATTTGTTGTTAGTGGAGAAAGACCATTAATTTCATGCTATGATTTTAGAATCTAGATTTATAACTGTAGCATCATTAATTACATATAATGAAGCTTCTATCACCCCTACCGATTTATATGAATCCTCATAATAAAATTATTGATTCAAAAAATGATGTAATCCTGGGGAGGTAGGATGTTTTTTTCTATAGCATTGGGGACCTATATCAAGATTTATCTTTCAACCAGAAAATATGTAGTGCATTGCTTATGATGTATAGCTAGGAATTATTATGATCTTACTATTTCATGTACAAGTTGATTCTGTTGAGAATAGATCATATAAATTTGTGTTTACTTGGACTTCCATGTTTATACGATAAACCCAATAAAACCCATCGTAATACGCATAAATAATGAGAATGGATGAACTACTTGAATGAAAAAAACTATTGGTATTACTACAATCATAGTAAAATGATCACTATGAAGATATACATTGTGATAATTGAATTATTGGAAGTGATCAAGCTACAATGAAATTCTACTCTATTATATTATGGTTTATTGTTTGTTGAGTTGCATTAATTATATTTGTTTTTTGTTCATAATCATGCCTGGTTTATGATTTTCCTATAAAAATTCATGTCTTGTACCTCTTAAGCCTCTATTGTATAAGGTAAATATTTTTTGTTGGTCACAAAACAATAAAAGAAAATTTTTCATGTGGTTTTTGTTGCAATTGTAAAAGGTGGGTTGTAATTGGTTGTGACTCCAGTTAAATTTTAGGTATGGGTTTTTTTGTGCCTTTATCATGACAAATGAATGTTATATTTTATTTGTGACTCATAAAAAAATTATTTAGTTGATACCACATATATCAAGGAGTAGAGATAAGTTATTAGTTTATTTAGGATCACCCCAATATGAATTACTATAAAAAATCTATTGTTTTTATTTACGTTGTTTTCTCTCGATTGTTTTCCATTCATATTTTATTTTTTGTTGCACATGAACCTCCACTTAAACATTAATTTTGTTTTAAGTTTAACTCATATTTTAAATCATTTTTATTGTTTTAAAATGGTCAATTCACCCCATATTCTCTTAACCTTATTGACATCTCAACCTAGGAAACTATTGGTATTAGTTCTTATCCACAAAATGACAGCTTTTCTCTATTTACATATATTTTTAATTTTTTCATATTGTTGATTTTATTAAATTATATCAAAGAACATACAGTATTAGAAAAATATCATTGTCAATATGTCAGGATAAATTTAAATAGTGGATGATTTTTTTAGAGAGAACCCAGCATTGAGGGAAATAATTATGGATACCGGAAAGCACAAATGGAAGATTACATTATGAACCTGAGTATTAAACACTATACTATAATGGTAAAACCCTATAAAATGCCCGATTTTAACTACGTGAAAAATGGATATTTGAGACGAGACAAGGGCGCATCACAAATAACCCGTAGAAAGGGGTTATTTGCGATGGGTCCTTTACCCCATCACAAATAATAATTTTTCTGACGGGGTCTTACCACCCATCGCCAAAGGTTTGGCATGCAATATGCGCCAAACCGTGGGTAAGGCTCTTTACGACGAGTCCCTATTGACGTCACAAATAGTCAACGTTTGTATTTAGTATTTCGAACAAGTCACTTGCCTTGTCGCAAATTCTTTTTCAGCATGTGGTATTTGTGATGGGGAGCGTCCCAAATGCCTTTTTAATGGACCACTACAATTAATGCGGGAAAAGGTATTTGTGATGGGACCCTTCGTAAATAATCAAACCTATATACACCCCCATCCATTTTCCTCTCATTTCACTCTTTACTCAACCTCTCTCTCTATATCTATAGAATAATTTTCTTTTAAATTTTTTCATAGTTTAAACTTTCAAATAAAAGAATAATTTGTCACTTGAATACACTCAAAGGTTTAGTTTTAATAAATTCTAATAAATTGTAGTAAATTGGAATAATTAGTAATAATTGGTTATAATAAGTAATAATTTGGAAGAATTAGGAATAATTTGTAATAAATTGGTATAAATAGGTATAAATAGGAAGAAATTGTTATAAATAGTTATAAATAGGAATAAATAGTAATAAAGAGTAATAAGTAGTGTTAAATAGAAATAAATAGAAATAATTAGTAATAATTAGAAATAATTAGAAATAATAAGTGATAATTAGAAATAATTAGCAATAATTAGAAATAATTAGCAATAATTAGAAATAATTAGGAATAAATAGCAATAAATAGTAATAAATAGTAATAAATAGTAACAAATGGTAATAAATAGTAACAAATGGTAATAAATAGTAATAAATAGTAATAAATAGTAGTAAATGGTAATAATTAGTAATAAATTTTAATTATAAATAATTATAAAAAATTATTCATAATTAGCAATAATTAGCTATAATTAGCAATAATTAGTATTAATTAGAAATATATTAGAATAAATATCAATAAATAGGAATAAATTGTAATAAATGGTAATAAATAGTAATAAATAATAATAATAGTAATAAATTAGCAATAAATAGTAATAAATAGTAATAATTGGTAATAATTTGTAATAATTACTAATAATTAGTAATAAATAGTAATGAATAGTAATAATTATAAATAATTAGTAGTAATTTGTAATAAATATTAACAAATTTATATAATAAGAAATAAATTGTAGTAATTAGAAATAATTAGCAATAATTAGCAATAATTAGCAATAATTAGCAATAAATAGCATTAAATAGGAATAAATATGAATAAATAGGAATAAATAGGAAAAATTAGAAATAATTATAAATAATTAGTAATAATTGGAAATAATTAGTAATAAAAGTAATAAATAGTAATAAATAGTAATAATTAGTATTAAATTTTAATAATCAGTAATAATTAGCAATAATTAGAAATAATTAGAAATAATTAACAATAATTAGAAATAATTATAGATAATTAGCAATAATTAGCAATAATTAATTATAAATAAGAATAAATAAGAATAAAAAGAAATAAATCATAATAAATCTGAGTACATTAAAAAATGGTACAATTTACAATGGATTGGAGCCATTCATTTTGATCGGCTCCTCAACTCCTTTCAGCTTTCTTTCACTTAAATCAAAATGAAAAATCATCTCGGAAATGCTTGGAGAAAATTTTTCATAGCTATTTAAGTTGGAGAAATTTGCAAGGTGGCAAGTGATCAGATAAAAGAGGGCCTTTTGACTGAAGACTCATCCCCTTACAACATTCTACGACGGAAATCATTATGAATAGTCTTATTTGACTTAAAAATATACATTTGCATATGCATGAGAGAATGGATAGAAACAAGGTGAGGCCTCCCTACTCTCGATCCTCCAGCATATGAAAATTGTTATTTTTACGTCAAAGTAGACTTTTCATAGTGGCTTTAGTTGAAGAAAGTTGCAAGGGGATGAGTCGTTAGGCAAAAGAGCTTCCACCAATATGATGGAAATTGTGCAACCTATGATTAACAATATTTAGAACAAAATAATTGATATTAATAACGATCACTATTAATTTGTATAAATTTTTATAAATAAATGTAGATTAGTATAAAAGATTAAAAAATAGTATAAATATTGATAAAATAACTGAAATTATTATAAATTGTGAGAAAATATAATTTAATTATCTTATAATTTTATAGTGTTTATAAAATATATAATTATACAATATTAATAATTACTTCATATTTTTTAGAAAAATATGGAACGATGAAGTCGGTAAAAGAAGTATTAGATGATCATGATTGTATAACTCAGCATAGGAATCCAAATAGTACTTTTTTAAATCTTGTATATATTGAGGTTGTTCACGATTTCTTATCATTTTCATCATAAAAACAAAAATTTGTTTCATAAGGGAAAATTATGTGTCCTATTAAAAAAATTTCTCTAAGGGCGTATGACACATTTGACAATGTTGGAAGTCATTTATTGCATTTTGGTTTTCAATCTGATTATTTTTTTTGTATAAATGTGGTGAACATATTTCCAGAGAAGATATTAATAATTTGGTTCTAGATCTAGAATAGTTTCAAAATTTAGTACATGATATGGCAGGTCTGTCTATTCGACAAACTCACACTCATAATGATATTGATTTAACAACTAAGTTAGAACTATAAAATTTATATGATTTGATGAGGTCTACTGAGGATGCCATATATCCTGGTTTCAAGATAAGAAAGTCTGAAGAAGTTTCTAAATTTATGTCCATTAAATTATATAATGGAATACCAAATAGATGTTTTGATCAGATATTCTATTTGATGAAAATAGTGATACCTGAAGGGAATGTTTTTCCTTAAAATTTTTATGAGAGAAAGAGGCTGGTTCATAATCTGGGTCTTGGTTATCAGAAGATTCATGCATGTTTAAATGATTTCATCTTATATTATGGTGAAAATTATTTTTTGGATAGTTTTCCTACATGTGGATAATCAAGGTATAAAGAAGCTCAAATATGAATGTTTGGATTTTTTTGTAAAACAATTGGGATATTTCCCACTCACACCCAGATTACAGTATTCTTTTATGTCTCAAAACACAACATAATTTATGTCATGGTACAAAAACACATTTCAACTAGTAAACCATTAAATCATCCCTCTGATGGTTATTCATGGAAATATTTTTACCATGTGTATCTATCTTTTTATTTAGAAGCCCAAAACGTGTGATTATATCTTTCTACTGGATGTTTCTGTATGTTTGGTTATTATGGTAGTCATTATTCATGTTGGAATGTCTTTATAACTCTATTTAATTTCCCTCCATGGATGTTGATGATAGAGTCATATATATATTTTTCCATATTAATTCCAGGTCATCTAAAAAATAATATCGATGTTTATTTGAAGTCATTGATTGAATAGTTAAATTCACTATGGAGTATTGATGTCAGTAATAGGATGTTGCTATGAAATAGAACATCCTACTGAATCCTGCATTGATGTGTAAAATTAGTGAATTCATAGAATTTGGATACTTATCTAGATGGAGTACAAGTGATCCATAATTATGTTCATACTATAGAAGAGACATCAAAGTGTTTATGCTCAACAATGGAAAAAAATCTTGTTTTTCGACGGTCATCACAGATTTATTCTACCCGATAATTCTTTTCAAAGAAACAAATATCACTTCATAAAAGGAACAATTGAAAAACATGGGCCTCCAAAAATGATCTTAGGAACATAGTTATAATAAATTTTCTCTTCATTACCACCCATCACATTTGGACCAACATTAAACGAAATGGAAATTCAAGGGTTTGGAAAAGAGCACAATTGGATAAAAAGGTGCATTTTTTGGGAATCTTAATATTGGTATGATGTGTTGGTTTGTCACATGTTTGATATGATTCATATTGGGGAGAAATATTTTGATAATTTATTCATATAGTTTTGGATATACCAGGTAATACTAAAGGCAATGTGAAGGCACAATTTCATCATTCACAAATTTGCAAGCAACAAAAGCTTGAACTGTTTGAAAATGTCAGATCATAGAAGTAAATGAAGCCAAAAGCAGATTATATCTATCAAAAGAGATTCATTTTTTATTTTTCCAGTGGATTGATGATTTAAGACTACCAGATGGTTATGCTTCCAATTTGGGCAGATGTGTCCAAAATGGTCATATTACAGGATTGAAAAGTCATGATTGTCATATTTTAATGAAAATATAATTCTTCCAATTGGATTAAGAGGTTTGTTCAATCCAATGATTAGGGATTCACTAATAGAAATATCATGTTTTTTGAGACAATATTTTTTCAACAATAGAATACGAGGTCATAAGAAAACTGCAAGAAGTGGTCATTTTAATTTTATGTAAACTAGAAAAAATATTTCTGCCAGGTTTGTTTGATTCAATAGAACATTTGATATTACATTTTCCACATAGAATAAAATATATAGGTTTGATTTTTTTCTGATGTATACACCCATTTTTAAGATAAATGTAAAAATTAAAGAAAAAGTATGTAACAAATCATCATTTGAAGGCTCAATTCCATAAGCTTATTTGAAAGAGGAAATTTCTTTTTTCTACACTCATTACTTTCAATCTGAATATCTCTCAAAACAGAACTGCATGACCTGTGATGAGGGTAATGTTTAAGATGACACGTGAAATCAATTATCAATTTTCAATATGCCCAAAATTGCCTTCGGTGGAGATTATGAATGATGTATTTCAAATGATGAACATCACATAGCTCATACATATATTATGTTAAAAAATGAAGAAATGAAACCATTTCTATAGTGACTACTCCTATCACTTATTCTATAATTTTTATAATAGCTCATTTGTATTATTTTATTTGAAGGTTATATATTAATCATATTAAGAAACAGTTTCTTGAAATTACAAGATCTTCTCTTGAAGAACATCATCGAAAATACATTTTACTACTGGTATCAAAAACTGGTAATGTAAATTATCTTTTATATCACATTAAAAATCAACTTAACAGTTGTTATGATAATAATTGTTTTAAATCATTTTAGGTATCTCTACATGGTGATAAAATTGATAATCCATTATCTATATTAAGTAACCCACCATCTAAAATGGTTAAATATTATAATTCTTATGTGGAGAATTGTTATCAATTTCATACACGTGCATATGGGGAATCAAAAAAACAACTAATAGTGGTTTTTTCTTGAGATTCTATCATCATAGAGAAACATATTTTGAATTTTAAAAAATCTTGGAATAATTCATTGATGTGTGTTATCTGCAACAATAATATATAATGGTGTTTAAATTTCAATGGTTGGATACTAAGAGAGGCTTACGTCTTTATCTCATTCATGGAATCATTGATATTAAATATAAAAGTCTTCTTTCAGTAAACGAACTAATTTTATGGTATCCTTAGGCACATCGGATTTATTATTAAAATTATTATTCTACTTCAATGGAGTTGGGTGATTGGTGGAGCAAAATAAAAATTAAATATCAAGAGAATCAATTTACTAAAAGTGAATTTGGTTCTGGTGATTTGATAGGAATTTAAAATTTTCAAGAAACTTCTCTAACTCCATATTTTACATGATGAGACATGAATATCATTGATGACACCCCACCATTATGTCTTGATGGTTATGATGATGTTAATGACGTTACAACTAAATTTGAAATGAAAAGAGAACATGAAACAAAAACTATTATAGAAATTCATGATGTAGAAGTGCAAGATGATGACATTGACAACAACCGCTATGAATATAAGGATGAAGATGAACATTGACATGGTTAAATGACAGTTATAATCATATATAATATATATCTATATATAATAGTTATTTTCAATTGTTTGCTAACAATATTGATTTCATGTTTCAGATGGATGACAATCTATTTCATATGTTGTGGGAGGGAGATATAACTTTGGATGAGAATGAGGTCGGATCAGTCGACCCTCATACTATTGGCAGTTCAGGGGGCACCTGACGGGGGTGTGGTCTTCCCTGGATGATGATTCCTCACCCTATACCCGAGTGACATCTATATCATGGGTTCTATCCATGCACGCAGAGGTATGATTAACAATGAAATTTTCTTAGTTTTAATAAATTTATTTATATTCTAATAGTTTGTTTAATAATTATTTTTATTTTCAAATATTTACATGTATTGAACATTGACAGGGGAGCGCTATGTTGTTAAATTAGTTTTCTGATGCAAGGGTTTCATGAGATCAGATTCCCATCTCTATTCAGTAGCACATGCTTGAGCATTGGTTGGTACATAAATAAATAATATTTATTTTGAAATTAATTTAATTAATAAATTGATATTATAAATTATTTATAGGGTGTATGGTTTACCTTTGATGAGAGAATTCGTGAGCCTATTTGAAAGGCATGGAAGGGAGTTATGCATACGCGTTGCACTCAGTTTTTGAACAATTTAAAAAGGATAGAAATGGATAAAGCTGGAGTGCAAATGTTTGATAAGACGTGTCACTTCCACCGACCTGATTATATTTCATCTCAGGTTTGGGTTGGATTATGTACACACTAGTTGAGTAGGCAATTTTAGAGTATATCATCAGTATGATGAATAATTGGGGGAGATAAGAGGTGACACATCAAGATCACAGTCGTACGTTTAGTACGCAAAGGGAGCATATGGTAAGTACAATTTTAAATATTTTATATAACATTAAATATAAATAGGTTATTTGATATTCATATCGGTTGTTGAACAGCCCGATATTACAGAGTATGATGTTTGTTGGATGAGGTACAGTGATCCATCCACTAAAGAGATTACAGGATCTTTCCAGCATTCGATTGTGGTCAGTATAATATTTTTTAGTATTAAATTAAACTAAAAATAATATTTTAACTATTTTAATTCTAAATTGAAAATGAAGGAGTCATATGAGGATACGATGTCGTAGACCGTTGTTAAGAGTCTAGCCGAGATCGATGGTCAGACCAGTGCCCCCTGATTGGATGAGGTAGCATATATGTAGGCATCCAAGAATGGCTTTGATAATGGATGAGTTGTTGGTATCAGCCCTCAAGTGACCCCTATAGATTTTTATGGCACCTCTACGATGTCGGCGTCAAACTCGATATGATCTCATGGAGAGTCATCCTCATCTCCTACATATTATTAGGAGCAGATGCAAGCTCAGAGTGAGATTATAGAGTCTATGCATAGGCGGCATGAGGAGATGCGTTAGTGGCAGTAGCTATAGGAGGAACAATTCCTCTGATAGCAACAGCAACAATAGTAGTAACAACAGATGTAGGATTAGACGTGTCGATGGAAGAATGAGTAGGAGTAGGAGAAAATTAAGTACATGCAACGTCTGACTCATAGTTTAGAGATAGAGTTCCCTCCACCATCTCTTTCAGCTCCTCTAGATGACCCTCCCCATGATAAGTTATGTACTTTTTTTATGAATTATTTCAATGTAATATTTTTTTAATATTAACTATTTATAGTTTTAAATAGTTTTTGTTTTAAATTTTATCAAAAATTACAATTTATTATTATTAATTTAATTTATTATTATATTTATTATTTTATTGACACATATATTTATATATTTTTGTTAACAATTATGTTTTTACTATATTATTAATTTTATTATATTAATTAATTATTTTATAATTAATTTTATTTTACGAATATTAATATAATTATTTTATTTATAATAATATAATATAATATTTTTTATTTTATAAATAATTTTATTCATTTAATATTAATATTATTTTTTTTTATTAAAATTATATTACTATTACTATTATTTTATTTTTTAATTTTTTTTAAATTATTCACTATTTGCGACGGTCTGTCAGAAATACAAATTGCGATGGTCAATCGCAAAAGGGTTTATTTTTTTAAATATTTTTAGGGCTTTTTGAGACGGACCGTCATGATTACTATTTGTGATGGACCTTCGCAATAGATTAAGGTATAGGGAGGCTAATTGTGATGGGTCACTGGCTTGTTGTATGTATTTTCTTAAAAAATGCTGAATGTTTTTTGCAACGGGCCAGAAAAACATCGTAGAAAATTATTATTTTTCCACATAATGTCGAAAATATATATATTTATGATCTTGGTTACTAGGATGGGTCATTTGTTTCAAGACCCCATCACAAATAACCCGTTGCAATAATCCATTTTTTCTATACTGTTTGAATCTGTTTCATTCACTATTAATGAACTGGTAAACTATATATTAAATTATGATGTTACGAATATTTTGTATTACGATATGAGTAGAAGTGTGTTTAATAATGTTTCTCTATGAAATAATACATAAGATATATGGAAGATTCTCCAAGTTACCCACTATGGAATATAAAAACAAAAGAAAAGAAAACTAGGAATTCTTATGCTGAATATCATGATTTTTGAATGGGAGAAGAAGAATTAATCTATAAAATTATTTATATATTTTTTATTATTTCTAATAAAATGAGTTCATGTGGTGACTAACTGGACCACACAATGATGGTTGAAAGTGTTTTGAGATCCCTAATGAAGAAATGTCACATGAAGAAGGTTCCCTTAGATGAATGTAATAATTTTAAGGAGTATATTATGGATAAACAAATTATATCACCACCAAAGTAGACAACAGAACCAAAGAACATAACTGATGGTGATACTATAAAAAATGATGTTGTTTCATTTAATTTTAATATTAATGATTTATATAACTCTTTTGATTTTCATATATAAGGAAACAAAAAAGTATTTTTATCCAATATTGTGAATGGTGTCTACAAAAATAAGAAAAGAAAGAGTGGTTATAAATGGACTTCTAAAAATAATTATTTTAAATATGAATAAAAATGAAATAATAAATTTATTTAAAGAAACTATAATGATATTTTATAATTAACATGATTCAAAAGAAGAAATCAATTCAATATTAAGTCAAAATGTCCAAGACTAAAACATGACAGAAAAGATAAAAATAATATGAAAAGGGATATAAGTTCCTTATCAACTACATAATTTTTCCCTAACGATATATATTCAAGTGAAGGTTCGCGCTACTAATTCAATTAATGTTCTTACTAGTGCTGCAAGTCATTTGGAGGTTGTGGATGTTGTTCCTCCTTGGAAAGTAGTAGAATCTTTAGATTTCACTCTCCCCTAATCAAGGGTATCGGGACAACAACATGTTATAGAGGAGCCCCATGATAGACTTGCATGTTGCAGAGGAGGATGGTGGCTCTTGGAAGCATGCCAAATATTTGGAGCATGGATGAATCCATATAAATCGTGGGTGAGGACAGGGTCAAGAAGACTTGAGCTCAATGAAAGATGAATTACACTCTATGGATTCAAATTCAGATGAAGATATTGAAATAATTATTAAACAAGAAACTAATCATGAAGTGCTTCATTCTAGGGGATGGAGACATGGGAGAGGTTGTGTACCTGATTTCGGATCCTTCTAGGATGCATCATGAAATTTTAATAAAAAATTGAGATCTCGTGATGAGGGCTTGTGACTTCTGTGAAATTAACTACTTCACTCATCTTGTAAGATTTCTTTTGTTTTAATAAAAAGGTATTTGGACCTCGACTTTACAAAATAACATAAACTTAATCACATAACTCCATGTTTAATGGATACTTAGAATGAGGTTATTAGAAATTCTAGTATTATTTATGAAAATGATTCAAAATTTTAATATTATAGAGTTTCTAAATTGAATTAATTGAATAAAAAAACTACATGGAGATATATTAAGAATAAATGAGTTGTATTAGGAATTATAAGGAAGAAATAAGATTATTGGGGAGGAAATAAACTTTATTATTCACGATATTAAAAAACTAAAAAATAGAGCTTTACACTCGTATGATAACATTTATACTGATTGTAAAATTACTCAAAAAATATTGAAAAGATAATGAATGAAATTGTATGTTTAAAGGATTAATTAACTAATTTTGTATTTTAAAAATAAATATATTATAAAATTATGGCTATGAATAATATAAATAAAAATAAAAATGGAATTGGTTACTATAAAAAAATTGCCTAAAATTTATAAAAAATTATTTTTAAAATGTTCTGAATGAAGAAAAATAATTGTTACACTATTTAGATGAAAATTTCAAGTTCATTAAACTATTTAGTATTGATGAATATTTCCAAAATCATTAGGACACACAAAATAATTTATTTATAAAAAATTAACATAAATATTATTATTTATTAAATGTTTAAAATCATTTTGAATAACCATAAATTATTTTACTAATCCCATTATCCCAGAGTAGTATAGGTACCACAACTTCTTTCTAACTAATTTTGCAAGAAAAGTTCTTTAGAAGTATCAAGATGTAAATTTATTAAATGGTAAGTGGAAAATTTCGACATGTGATTAGAGTACCATCAAACATTTTATATTACAATTAATATGTTGGAGAAACTATGTAACGCCCCAACCATAGAATCCCAGTGCCGGTGAATTATTTTAATACATTGGCATGATTACAAGGAATCAAGTCCTGAAGGAATAATCGGTTTAGAATTTTTAGAAAATAGATTACATAATGAACGTTAAATTACACATTAGAAAAATAAAACACAACATAAATGATCCTTTGAGAATTATATTAATCCCCTAGATTAACCCTGCTTATCAATCGTAATACACTTCTTGGAATCCTAGGAAATAACACATTAGAAAGGGGTGAGATCAAATGCTCATTAAGGGTAAGCAATACATCAGAAGATAACATAAACATTAGGATTTGTGATTAATTTAAATCACATGTCTTTAAAAATAATAAACATGAACACATTATGGAAAGAATATGAGATGAGTAAATAATTCTATCATAAATCATAGTAATGGGTATTCTACTAGTCGAATAACAACATGAACCATCAATAATATTTTCATTATGAGGGAATTTATAATGTCAAACAGTCTGAAACATTTTGTCAAGGACTCACCCAAGAAATATAAAAACGATTAAGGCCTCAGCCAAAAACATATATCAAATTTGGGAAAGGCCTCGGCCAATTCCACGTCTAATTTCACAATAAGACCTACCGATACACTGAGGAGATATAGTGGGCTCCACCCCTCACATACAAAGTCCCATACATTCCTCATATGAAAAGGATGAAACATAATATAAAAATTCGTATTAAAACTAGGAATCAAAATGTCAATAATTTAACCCTAAACCATGAATGGTATAAATGTAACACATCTATATTCAAATATAACACAAAACCTTCAATACAATATGGAATATTAGTGTCATAATAAATCAACCTCAATCAAGAGTAATATTCTGTAAAGGATGTTGAAATAGTTGAAAATGATCGGTAAAAATCATTTAGAGAAATATCTCATTTTCTGGAAATAATTAAAAATACACATAATTTATAAAAGAAGTCATTTAAAATACAGTTTTGAATCAATGTTTTCCAAAAGAATTTGAAAATTATGAAGGGAATTATCATTTTAAAACATTCATCTCCAAATAAATAAATCCTTAAAACCATTTTGAAAACATGGACATTAATGAGAAAGGTTTAGAAGAATAAATCTATAAAGAATTTAAATTGATGTTTTATTAAAAAATTCCCTTAAAAATTATCCCTTTGAAAACTCATTTCTGAAACATGGACAAGGATAATAAATATGTCCCTGAAGATATTTACGTAAAAACAACCTCAGATAATAAAGAGATTGTGAAATCAAACCCTACCTTGCTCTTTCCTTTGGTCGAGGGTACATTTAACGTCTTGTATAATGACCATAGTATGTTATGAAGTTATACCAGAACCGTATTCATATTTATTATATCATACATGATTCATTTAAGACTTTATACTACCCATTTAATAATGATTTCCATGTTAAATTAACATTTCGGGTAATAATCGCTTTCTTTATCGTATGTGTTTTAACTTGTTATTTTTGATTGTATCATTTAGATAATGATTTAAATACTAATATAATAATAAAAATGATTTATATATCATATATATTTATAATATTATTATGTATAGTAGATAGATATATGAAATTTAAACCACCGTTTATGGAGACGGTAAACCATACGTACGCATAAATATTGTTTCCGTTTTCATATCGTATTGAATGGAAATATGTGAATAAGATATATGTAAGTACACACATACATAAATATATATATATTCATTATAATTATCATGTCATATATTACATACTTATTAATAATATATATTTTTATAATCATCGTTGAATGGTGAATGTGGAAATTAATCTCATCGCGTCGTGGAGACGGTAAGTCATACGTACATACGAGGGACGATGTCATTTCCTTAACGATTAAATGGTGTAGAATTGGATGTTATATTAATTTAACAGAGACATTATAATGTTATTATTATTATTTATATACATATTACTCATCATTTCATCCATTAAATTAACATAGTTTTGAATAAAAAATTACACCACTGTGTGGAGACGGTAAGCCGTACGTACACACACATGGTGACATTATCATTCATAGGATAGATAGAATAATGAATATGGTTGTACCATATTTATAATAACATCATTGTATGTATAAGGTCCTTGATTTATTATTTTGTTATGGAAACAACAAAGAAAGAGGAAGTTGAAGAAGAAATGAACATGAAAGAGGGTGGTGAAATTATTACCTCTTCTTAGGGTGTTTCCTTTTGAGTTGATCAAAAGGGCTATATAGGATGTATTTGTGATCAATGTAATGACTCTAGGTTTATGTAAGAGAATTTGGGAGGGGGGAAGTCCGAGCCAAATGGATTTGGAGGTGTGATTTTGAGAGAAGGGGATGTGCCCTTTTATAAGAGTGGTGAGGGTCACTTTAGGAAAAGATTGAAATATTATTTTATAATAAAATAATTTTATGTTTATAATGGCCTGAAAATGATTTATTTCCTGTATAAAGTGGGTATGGATCGAAAACCACTGATCCAATAGGTTTTGGATAGGTTTATATCACCATATTAACCTTATCTTTTAGATTTAACTCCTAGTTAAATAGTTGAACTTTTAACATGTCTTCTTGTATTCTTATAGTATATGGTTAATAAACATACTCTATGTAAAAAAAATACCTAGTTTTCAGGTATTTTTTCCTTTACTGATCGTTTTTGAAAAAAATTGGAATTTCTAGAAATTTCTGAAGTACATTCCATGTACTTTATGAGTACAAGTTGTGTACTCAGTAACCACGGGTTGCCGTGTTCGGGCCTTGTAGTGGCCACCCACACTACCGTGTGAGGGTGACATGGAGGCAACGTAAAGCGAAGTACGAAAATGAAAAGTACATGACATTTACTTAAAAATTACAAATGGTGTATTTTCTTTTTCCGTAAACAGACCAGGGTAGCGTCTAATCGAAAGAACACCCTTCTTCTAGTTCTCGTTCGTTTGGGAGAACCCGTATGGCCGTGATACTTCTACGATCCCTAGAGCCTCCATCCGATCTCTGATTCAACAATCGTTTATTGCATTGAGATTGTCTTGGAATGCTCTCCATTCTGCGTGAATTTCATTTCATGATTCCTTTTATTTCCCATGTTTCCATTGTTGAACGTTTTAGACATTTCTGTAGATCTACAGTGTTATTGGGCGATTCAAGGCATGAGGTTCATGTATAGCAATCTCCCAACGCCAAGGTAGGTGGATTGTTCCTTTCTGTTGTAATTATTTGAGTAATATGTGCTATTTTTTCCAATACCCTTGAAATTGGGTATTGCGTAATTACTGTTTTACCCTTGTTATTTTCCTGAAGTCCTTGTATTTTTGTGTAGAGGTTAATTGGACATGAATACAGTTGATTGATTAGTGTTGGATGTTTTTTCATATGCTTTGTTCTGTGTAACTACCATTGGTCCTCTTTAGCCTGTTAGGCCGCCCTGCCATGATTTTCCATGCCGAGGTGTAGGATGATGTAATTCTTGTTATGTGATATGCTTGATATTCTATAGACTGTTAGCCATGTAGTTCAGGATGCTTACCTTGGCCGTATTGAACTACTATGATTGTTTGACTTAGATAGGGCCGTGAAAACCTGGTGTAGTAGACTATAAGGGAGATTGACCGCTTGAGCTTCCTCAGAGAGTCTTTAAACCACTTTTGGATATAAGGGGATTTGACAATGTGAGCTTACTCATATATTCATTAACCACACTTGGCTATAAGTGGAATTGTTCGCGTGAGGTTCCTCAGAGAGTCATTTATCACTTTAGACTATAAGGGGAATTGACCGCGTGAGCTTCCTCAGAGAGTCATTAATCACTTTATACTATAAAGGGAATTGACTATTAGGGCATCCTCGGAGAGAATTTATATATTCTTACGGCTGAAATAGAGGGGATAGGCTGCGTGTACTTCTTAGAGTGTTACCTTGCTTAATTAGCTGCTTATTTGATATGTGGATCTATTTACTACTGAGTACCTTCTTATTTACTGCATCTTTGATTATTGTCTACAATATTTATTCACTGACTATTAGGAACAGATATTTGGGTGGTTGCCTACTCGGATTTAGTCTCACAACTTGTTTGGGTCATGCTTTTGGTTCAAAACAGATTATATTGACATAGGTATAGATAAGGGAAAACTCCCTTCTAATTCAGATTCTTGATTGAAGAGGGAGCTGGAGAGCATGGGACAATTCAATGGATTGCGATGCTGAGGAGTTCTCTACTTGATTTCTTTCTTATTTTGTTTAGTATTTTTTTATTCCATCGTGGTGATTTGTTTGGATGATTTCATAGACATATGAATCATGCATCATTCATATATATATGCGTGCTCCAGTTAATTATTTTCCTGTCTTCCACTGATTACTTTTGTATGGATTATTACCGCTACCTCTATTGCTATCATTTTTCATCTGTTGTGTTACTCTATAAATGAGGGAATTGTTTCTCCACTATCACACCCATGGCCCTCGCTGCTAGTCGAAATCCTCTGGCGTTTGAGGAAATGCGCTTGAGACCATGTGACCAACCGGGTACGGGGCACCTCTGGGTGGCTTCCAGAACTGGGACGTTACAAAGTGGAATCAGAGGAATTATTTTCTATTGACTTAGTGTTTGGATCCTTTATCTTGGGATATGACTAAATAGGTACTTGGAAATAAGCTGTGCCCGGGTGTAGCTTACCCATATATAGGGAAAATATAATCTACCTCATTTAATGCAATATTTCTAGTTTTTAAACTTTACGGTTGATTTGATTTTCAACGTGGGTGACTCACATGTTTTGTACTATTACTATTGAGGTTATTCAGGTTTTATTTCTGTTGCACCATGATGTGATGAGGGTATTCCATCCCATGCATCATATTGGAATTTGTTAGAAATCACATGTCATGCATTATTTTTATTCCATTTAGGGTGCATTAGCGATTGCTTGTTGTTGTGATGGGTGTTGTGTATAATATGAATGTTATTGTTATAGATGTTGTGATATAATACCTGCTTTTTGTTAGAGCATTGATTGTGTAAGGTTTTGTTTGAATGAATGCCAAACATTGGTTCATGTGGTGTTATGGGCCATCATGAACTGGAATTTGGTGGATATTTGTGTGGTTATCCTTGTTTATAACATGTATAAGATGAAAATATTTTATTCGTGGGGAGTATGGGACCACATGGATCGGAATTTGGAACATAAGGGACCGTTTCACTGTTAATCAAGGCTCCAGAGTAGTTTCTGAGGGTTACTATCTGGAAAAACCCAGAATACACGCCGTGTAGTTTTGACTACACACCCTTTGTTCTTCTTTTCAGGAAGAAATTGTTTTTCTTAAGTACACCCCCTGTACCGTATGTACACTCCATATAGTCTATAACTGTGTCATAGGTTGTGTGGGAAAAGACATGGGATAGGGAAATTCTAGTGGTAACACGCCGTGTACCAGAAGTACATGATGTGTGTCTAGAACCTGTCTTCACTCATGTGACTAATGAAATGGAGGGATAAAATCATAGGTTTTACACACCATGTTAGTCTTTCACATGCCGTGTAGTGTGATCCTAGAGTCCGGTCGTGTAATTAACAATATGGGTCGGTGAAATATTTTAAGTACACATCATGTCTGTCTGGAACACTCCATGTAGTGTGAGCCGTCTAACCAACCATGTACCTAACAACACATATTAGGGATGTTCGTCTAGTACACATCATGTCCAGAACAAACACGCTGTGTAGTCTTGTTCTAGGAGAAACTGTGTGGTTTAGCCATGTAAGTGAACTCAGGCTGGGAAAAATGATTCAAGTACCCACCGTGTAGTGGACATACACACTGTGTATCTGTGTTTTGGAAAACATTCAGGCTTTATTTCCCATGTTCCCTTCTTGTGCTTCTAACTTTCAGTTCTTTTTAATATTCTTCTAAGTTGTGTCCTTAAACTTGTACAGTCCTACGACCGAGATGTCCTCCTGTTGTACGCCAGTTTCCAGGCAGTGATCAGACACTAGACATGGCTGATCAGGGACTTCCAGCGGATCCTCCAGTTGTGCCAACCTTGGCACCAACCATTGTACCTGACATATGTTATGATTCAAAATTCATAGAGGGTTTCATGACGATGATGATAAAATTTTAGAGAGAACTGACTCATTCCCCGTCGTTGACAGAATTGACGCTGGTATTTAAGAAGCAGCATCTACCCACTTTCTCAGGTGATGGAGGACCCCAGGCTGTAGAGTAATGGCAAGAAGCCATGCTGATGATCTTTGAGCATATGAAGATATATCCAGACAGAAGGGTGAATCTCGCTACGTACATGTTTTATGAATCCTCCAAGAGGTGGTGGGATGTGGTCTCACAGGTGGTATGCCATCATAATATGGCTTGGGATAAGTTTCAGGGAATATTCTATGATTACATCTATCTGGAGACCTTGAGGGCCGAACATGCCCGAGAGTTCATGAGTTTGGAGAAGGGTACTCTTTCTATTACGGAGTATTCCTATCACTTCCCCAAGCTGCAATGATTTACACCCATTCTAGGGGGAGATGATTTGTTTCTTTCACAGATGTTTGAGGACGGTCTCAGGCAGGATGTCCGATCCCCAGTGATCATCTTTAGGTTGACTTTGATATCCTCTATCGTCAAACATGCACTGATTACAGAGCTTAATTTGAGGGATTCTGTAGTTGTGAGGTTGATCAGTTCGGCATACATAGTTAGTTTTCCTCCTACTGATAGCAGGAAGTGCTGCTGGGAGGCTGCACATAGAGATTAGAGTAGGCAGGATGCATCTTCTGGTAGCCAGGTGGTGTCCTACTAGTGCAGAATGAGCGGACATACAAGGCCAAATTTGCTGAGAGACCTAGTGGAGGGCCGATTTTTTTGAAAAAATGGGTCACCTTCAGCATTTCTTTCTGAACTCCTCACCAGCAGCTAGGGACAAGGGTTATTCGATTACTCCACGTTTAGGAGCATCGCCACCAGTTTCTCGCCAGTCAGGGAACTGGAGTTTGTCCGACCATTCAGGATGTGGTGAAATTCGTGGTCATGGAAGTCAGTCACCTGGTTTTCAGCGACATTAGGGTAGATCCGCTCAGAGTGGTCGGGTAGGGTCACAGGGTCACGGTTCAGGCTAGAAATTTGTAGTGGAGTAGATCTCACAAGATAAGGATCCCAGACCCTCTACAGTTTGATGTATGATCTTAGTAGCCTCATTTTTAGTTTTTACTCTTTTCAATACTGGGGCATCCTATAGATTTAAATTTTTTCTATCGTAGAGAGGCTTGGTCTCTTCATCTTTTCTTCTACTAATATCTAGATGATAGACACTCTGTTGTGGATGAGAATGGCTACTGTACGTCAGTGCATGGATTTCCCTCTAGAGGTTGGTGGGTGTCACTTCTTTTGGGATCCTTATGTCTTATATATGAGTGTCTATGATGTCATTCAGGTTTGCCTCCGGAGTGTGAGGTAGACTCTTTTATTGATCTTGTGCCAGGGGCGGCACCAGTGTCCATTTATCCTTATAGGATGGCTACACCACAGTTGCAGGAACTCATGAAGTAATTGGAGGAGTTGTAGGAAAAGTGTTTCATCCAACCCAGTACATTTCCTTAGGGTTCTCCTGTCCTATTTCCGAAGAAGGTAGATGGTACCCTCAGGATTAGTTTGGACTATCGAAAGTTGGACCATTTGATTTTCAAGAACCAATATCCCTTTCCTAGGATTGATGACCCCTTTGATCAGCTTTGAGGAGCCTAGGTGTTCTCTAAGATTGACCTGAGATCCGGTTACGCTCAGTTGTGCATTAGACTGTCTGATATACCTCTCGTATCCTTCTGAAGTAGGTATGGTCTATAATAGTATATGGGTTTTCTGTTCGGTCTTACGAATGCACCTACGGTTTCAATGACATTGATGAACCGAGTGCTCCATCCGTACTTTGATTCTTTCATGTTCGTTTTAGTGAATGATACCTTGGTTTACTCTTACACATGAAATTACAATGATACCCATACTGAGATCATTTTGAGTACAATTAAAGAGAATCCGTTATATTCTAAGTTCTTAGATGCCACTTCTGGATGGATCAGATTGACTTCTTGTGTCATGTTATCTCAGAGACAAGAGTATCAGTTGACATAGAGAAAGGGAGAGCATGAGTTTCCTGGGAGATTCTGAAGAATGTCTTTGAGGTATACAGTATTCTAGGGCTAGCTGAGAACTACAGGCGTTTCATACTGGACTTTTCACGCTTAGCAGTGCCACTGATGTGTCTGATTAAAAAGGGTGCAATGTTCTTGTGGTCAGATTCTTGTTAATCAACCTTTCATGAGGTGAAAGGGATGTTGAATTCAACACTGATACTAGTCTTTCCTTTTCTGGGAAAGATCTATACTATTTACTGTGATGCCTCAGGTATCGGGCTAGGAGTTATGCTTATGCATGGAGAAGGAGTCGTTGCATATGGGTCTCAGCAGTTGAGACCATAAGAGATGAATTACCCGACGTACGATCTTGAGTTGGCTGCAATTGTTCATGCCTTACGCTGTTGGAGACATTATCTGTTAGAAGAGAATTTGTGGTTTTCACCAACCAAAAAAGTCTCAAGTACATATTCACTAAGCATGACTAGAATTTGAGACAACGAAGGTGGGTTGAGTACCTTCATTCTTTTGACTTTGAGTTTGCTTATACGCTAGGGAAGGGCAATGCAGTGGCTGATGCATTGAGCAAGAGGACCCAGATACAGGCCGTTCAGGAGGCCAGTAGTGAGTGGAATCTTATGGATCTGTTCTCTGAGATACATTTGGAGGAGCACGATAGACAGGGGCAGACATTTCTTTATTCTATAGCTGTCACCTATTCTCTTCTTGACCGAGTTCGAATGAGGCTACAATCAGATTCTAAAGGCCTAGTCCTACGAGAGAGAGTGTCAGGAGAGGACCCTATTCCAAGATGGACCATAGGAATGGAAGAGATCTTGAATTTCCAAGAGTGCGTATGGGTTCCAGAGGACATATGTGGGGAGCTAATATAAGAAAATGGGGGTTCAAAACCCATGGGACACAGGTACTGTAGCGGCACTGTAGCAGCGGCGACACTGTTCATCAGCGGGTACTGTAGCGGCGGCAGGGCACTGTAGCGGTGACGATATTATGTGGTACTGTAGCAGCAAGTTACTATTCAAATAATATGAATTGGCCTTCGAATTTGGGCCCACGGGATATGTAATGGGCTACATGCCCATTGGGCCTTCGGGCTATGTAATGGGTTTCCCTATACCCAGTTAAAAGAGGAATTTGCTTTGATTTAATAATAAAACTGAGGCTTCGGCCCCAAAATTTAAAAAAAATAGGACTTTCATTCCTCAGTTTGTACAGTTCATCCTGGTATCACCAAAATGTATCATGATCTAAAATTTTAGTATTGGTGGCTAGGTATGAAGAGAGATATTGCTGGTTTCATCATTAGGTGTTCTACCTGTCAGCTGGTGATGTAGGAGTATAAGCGACCAATAGGGCTTTTACATTAGTTACCCATTCTTGAGTGGAAGTGGAATGATGTCATGATGTATTATGTGACTGGTTTACCGTGGTCGCCTTGAGGAAATGATACAGTTAGGGTTTTCATTGACAGACTCACGAAGGTTTCTCACTTCTTTCTGATCAAGGAGACCTTCAGTTTTGATGAGCTGGGACAGTTGTACATATGTGAGATTGTACATCTGGATGGAGTTCCACACTCCATTATTTTATATAGGAATTCTCATTTTACTTCTTGGGTCTGATAGAGGATTTAGAAGGCTTTGGGTACCTAGGTACTTTTGAGCATAGCTTCAACCCCCAGACAGATGGCCAGTCCGAGCATATGATTTAGGTTCCTGATGATATGACACAAGCAAGAATCCTAGATTTTGGAGGTTCTTGTAAGAAGCACATACCACTTGTCTTGTTTTCTTACAATAATAGTTTTCAAGAAACTATTCACATGGCACCTTATGAGAGTTTGTATGCTAGGCTATGCCGATCACCCTTATGTTGGCTGGAGGTAGGAGAGGCAGCATCTCTAGGACCTCGTCTAGTTTAGGAGACCACAGAGTAGATAGAGTTGATTCGAAATAGGTTGGATACTACATAGTCTCGACAAAAGTCTAATGTTGATTAGAGGAGACGACCTCTGATGTTTATGGTCAGGGATCGGGTTTTCCTTAATGTCACACCGAGGATGGGGAAAAGAAGAATTAGGAGATATGGTAAGCTTTCACCAAGGTATGTCGGGCTGTTTGAGGTTGTGGAGAGAGTTGGGCCAGTTGCCTATCGGTTGTAGTGACCCCAGAGGTATCGGGTTATGCACAACATTTTTCAGGTTTCTTAGCTCCGACGTTACTTTTCTGACCCGTCTCATGTCTTCCAACCCGGAGAGGTTGAGCTCGAAGTGGATGTTTCGTTTGAAGAGCATCCTATCTGGACTGTTGATCATTGTACGAAGGTTCTCCATGGATGGTCTATTCCTCTGGTATAGGTGATATGGCAGCACGGGTGAGTACAGGACGAGACTTGGGAGAGGGAGGCCGAAGTACGAGCATTGTGGCCGGATCTCTTCAGGATTTCTTCTTCTATGCCGCATTAGGGAAATTCGGGGATAAATTTCATTACGGGGGGGGGGGGGGAGTTTGTAAGAACCCATATCTTATTTTCAGGTATGGTTTTTTTCTGGTTGTTTTTGATAAAAAAAGGGAATCTTTGGAAATTTCCAAAGTACACGCCATGTAATTTATGAGTACACATCGTGTACTCGGTTACCATGGGTAGCCGTGCGCTGGTCGTGTAGTGGCCACACACACAACCGTTTGGCGGTGACTTAGAGGCCGCCTAAAGCAGAGTATAGAAATGGAAAGTACACATCAGGTATTTTGTTTTCATTAAATAGACCAGGGTCACATCTAATCGACCGAACACCCTTCTTCGAGGTCTCGTTCATCCGAGAGAACCCGTATGGCCGCGATCCTTCTCCGATCCCCCGAGCCTCCATTCGATCTCTAATTTGACCAACGTCTATTGCATTGGGATCAGCTTGGATAGATATCCCTTAATCTTGAGCTTCATTTCATGATTCCTCTTATTTCTCAAGTTATCCTATGTTGAACGTTTTAGACATTTTTGTAGATCTATGTTGTTCTTGGTTGATTCAAGGCACGAGGATCACATCTAGTGATCTCCCAACAGTGAGGTAGGTGGTTTGTGCATTTTTGTTGAAATTATTTGAGTAATATGTGTAATTTTTCCCAATACCATGGAGTAGGTATTGTGTAATTACCATTTTACCCTTTCTAATTCTCTTCCATGCTTGTATGCTTGCGTAGAGGTTAATTGGATATGAATAGGTTTTATTTCATGGTCTTGGATGTGTTTTCCCATGCTTTGTTATGTGTAAAACCATTGGTCCTTTTAGCTTGTTAGGCCACCCTACCAAGATTTTCCTTGAAAAGTTGTAGGATGATGCGATTCTTGTTATCTGACATGAATGGGTTGCTATAGACTATTATCCATGTAGTTCAAGAGGTTTACTTTGGCCGTATTGCACTACTATTCTTGTCTGACTTACACATGGCCGTGGGAACCTGGTCTAGTAGACTATAAGGGGGATTGACCGTGTGAGCTTCCTTAGAGAGTCATTAAACCACTTTTGGATATAAGGGGAATTGACCATGTGAGCTTCCTCAGAGAGTCATTGACCACACTTGTCTATAAATGGAATTGACCGCATGAGCTTCCTCAGAGAGTCATTTATCACTTTAGACTATAAGTGAAATTGACCGCATGAGCATTCTTAGAGAGTCATTTATCACTTTAGACTATAGGGTGAATTTACTATGAGTTCTTCCTCAGAGATTCTTTATATATTATTATGACTGAACCATATGGGATAGGATGCGAGTACATCCCATAGGGTTACCTTGCTTGATTAGCTGCTTATTTGATATATGGAACTGTTTATTGATGAGTACCTTCTTGGTTACTGCATATTTGATTATTGTATTTCATATTTATTCACTGACTGTTAGGAACATATATTTGGATGGTTTCTTACTAGTATTTAGTCTCACACCCTGTTTGGGACATTCTTTTGGGCCCAAACATAGTATATTGTTGCTGGTATAGATAAGGGAAAGCACCCTTCTACATCAAGTTCTTGATTGACGGGGGAGCGTGAGAGCATGGGACCAAACATTGGAATTGGATTATAAGGAGTTGTGTACTTGAATTCATTTGTATTTGGTTTAGTACAATTGTATTCCAACATTGTGATTTGTCTGGCTGCTTTCCTAGACATATGTATCAGGCGTCATTCATATATATATGTGTGCTCCAGTTTATTATTTTCCAGTCATCCGCTGTTTACTTTTGTATGGATTATTACTACTTCCACTATTGAAATTGTTTTTCTTCCACTATGTTACTCTTACAATGAGGGAACTGTTTTACCATTATCACACCCAAGGCCCTCGCTGCTAGTCGGAAACCTCTGGAGATCGAGGAAATGCGTTTGAGGCCATGTGACCAACAGGGTACAGGGCGACTCTGGGTGGATTCCAGAACCAAGACGTTACACTCTAGACTTCCAAGAGAACATAAAATGGTTCATTAATTACATATGTAATATTATTTCATCCAATTTTCTAATACTTATATTTTTTGGAATATTATCTAATTTAATAATAAAATATTTGTTTTAAAAACTCATTTATGTCTATTTTGACACTATTTAGTATTTGGTTTATGTAAAAGTCATCATAACTTTATTACATTGAACAAGATACATTGAATCAATCCATAAATGTCATATTCTTTTAGAAAATTCATGTATGTCATAAAAACGTTGAAAGTATATTTAATTTTATATTTATATTACCATTTATTTGATTCATTCGAATAATAAGGTAATTACCGCATCATCATTGTCTCATAAATAAATTTACTTATTTAATGTCTAAAAATTATAAATAAAATACCATTATGTATGAAATTCTATTATCTTTCCAATTGATATTTATAGTCGAAATAATAACTTATATAACTCCTTGTAAAAATTGTTTTACTAAAGGAAATATATTTATGTCATTTTTGTTATAACATTAAATTAATTAATATAAAGTGTCATTATCACAATCATGTGGCTCCAAGTGGTCCCAAAATCTACCCAAGGATGCCCATTATTGGACATGTGTCAAAATATTTGAATAGGACACATGTTAGGGTAATTTAATATTATAATAATAATAATTGTTTACACTTATTTACCTGATATACCCTATAACCATGATAAATAAAATATTTACTAAAGAAAATATTCCTGAAGTCTAAAAATATAAGTTACCTATTAACAAAATTTTAACCTCCTAATTTCAATTATGAAATCCATTTTTCCAAATTCAAAACACTAAAGTGGAAGAAATTAATTTAAAATTAATTATCGTTGTCAAAGCCAAAATGTGCGTTTTTAAAAATTAAAAACTATCAAAAGATAGACTTGTGTTTATGTCAAATTTAAATGTGAAATTAATTATAATGACCTATATTTTATTAAATTATAAAAATATAATCTAATTATACCTAAAAAAATTCAAATTCTTGATTTATCACTATAAATTATTTCTATTAAAAAATATGTTTTCAATTAAAACACAATATTTTTCACTATTCATCAAAATATGAAAGTAATCAGAAAATTACCAAAAATTTATCCAAAATAAATTTTTAAGTCTACTTATAAAGAACAATTTAATTTCCTTAAATTAAATATATAAAAGTGCCAAATATTGGTTTAAAAAAGGGATCTCCATTAAAAGGCAGTAAAATTGCATTTCGTAAAAAATACTTCTTTTACATGAAATAATGAATCTGTTCATATATTATGTCTTTGAATGAAATAATATGGATTTTAAAATTATATAGTGTATATGAGATTCAAAATACAGTTAATACTATTCATAACAGATTTTTTAATGGATAGTTTGGTAAGTTGTGGTGCCCTCAAACTCAGTGTTGTGTGTAGCATAAGCTATTGAATTACTTTAATGAGATAACATACTATAAAATATTGGGGTGTTGCACGCTATTATGTTTATAAAAAACTATAATGGGAGTGTTTATAGATTTGGTATTGTATATATTTATAAATTTTCCATTTTTTATAATCTATTATATATATAAGTATTAAAGCATAATCTTATTAGTATTTCAAAAGTGTGGTATGATGGAATGTTTTTAAAATTTGAAAATAATAAATGCTCAGTTTTAAAATAATCTCTATTATTTTATGAAAATTGAAAATATAAAATTTATTCAATTGATTTTAGTGAGAAAAAAAATAAAAATTTTATTTTTATTAATGAAGTTTGAACATAA
This sequence comes from Viscum album, assembly GCA_963277665.1. NCBI lineage: Eukaryota > Viridiplantae > Streptophyta > Magnoliopsida > Santalales > Viscaceae > Viscum > Viscum album. The sequence continues at coordinate 384,634,769 of OY728121.1, forward strand.
GGTGATTTATCAAATAAGAGGCTCAAACATGAAAATTTTAGATTACAGTAAAAGTTTTCAAAACACCAAATTATATTGGAGTTTTCTAATATCAAAGTAGAAAAGTTTCTCTCTTTTGATTCTTGTATGAAATAAAAATAGTTAAAAGAATGTTTTAGATATATTAAATTTTTAAATATTGTAATGCACTATAAAGTGTCTCAGTTGTGGATGTTTGTATCTATTCAGACTATAAGTATATATGGTAAAAATAATCATTTATAATCATTGATTATATTGGAATATATATATGGATTTTTTTTATCACAAAAGTAAAAATTTATAATTTTTTTTGTTTCCTATTATAATTTTCAAACTGAAAATGGTTATTTAATTATATCTATTAGAAATGATACACCTGGAGAATTATAAATTTTAAATTTGGGGAATAAATATGAAAATTGTTATTCTCAAAAAGGTTCTACACCTATATCACTTCAGTGAACTGGAGTAGTAGGAGGAAAAAATAGAACTATTCATGAAAATGATAGATTAATGTCAAATGAATTTAATCTATATAAATATTTCTAAGTTGAAGTAGTTAATATAAATTTTTATGCATGTGAAATGATCTTATTAGACCTATGATTAAGAAAACCCCTTACGAGTTATCAAAAAGAAACATACCAAAATTTATAATTTTTAAATTTTTTGATTGTAATTTTTTTAATTTATAAACTAAATATAATTTTGAAAAGACTTATGATAAAAAAATGAAGGAATATTTTTTATTTTATTAGAATGTTAGTAATGGTTATAGAGTTTATAAAAAAGAACAATAGTTTTCAAAGAAAACGTCCATGTTATTTTTGATATAAAAGAATTAATTAAAAAGGAATCATATTTAGATTAATTTAAAAAATAATTTAGAGATTTTAATTTGGAAGAAGATGGAAATGAAATGTAATCTTTGAATATTGAATATGATCAAATTTTTTAAAGAATTTATAAAACTCATAAAGACCTTCATATTGATAAGATTATTGAAGATGTTAATTCTAAAGTGCATAACAAAAATTCTATATGGAATGTTTTTCATGACTCTGATTTATTTAATATTATATACCTAATGAATTTTTTAAATATTTAAAACAATTATTTTTTATTTTGGATATGGAATTAATTCTTAATCATTTTTCTAGGAATGATGTTTGTGTTGGATTTCCAGTAAATTATACATGCATATGATCATTATGATTGAGCTAAGAGTTTGGGTTTTTATGGGTTTTATTTTTTCTGTTAAATTCCCATCCCTTTTTAAAAAAACAAAATATTTTAATTTTAATATAATCATTTCATTATTTTCGTTCATTTAAATATAAATAGTTACATGTATTGTTTTTTAAAATTTTAATATTAGTCTCTCAATATTGAAGTGTATAAATTATATTAGTAGAAATATCTATATATATGAATTAATATTTTGTTTTGTTGTTAATAAGTGAAATTAACATTCATTTTTTAACTACCTATAATGGGTGTTCATCTATTACAGTAACCATTTACAGTGACTTTTCCATTTCCTATCAACCACATGACATAGATATCGATCGCATGACAGGGAAATCCTCAACCCATTATATTCTCCACCTATAGTGAGATTAATATTTACCATAAGTAAAAATAACTAACATTTATATCAACCGTAAATTAGAATGTCTAATTATTAGATCGAATTTATGATGAATTGGATCAACCATGAGTTGAAATATTATATATTGACCATATGTTGATATGGATCTATGGTGAGTTGAAATAAAAAATATCAACTGTATGTTGAATTGGATCAACAATGAACCCCATGATCTCTCTAAAACCTTTCCTAATATAATACTCTCTTAGAAAATTAGAATATTCTATGATTTTAGGGATATTTTTATAAATTGATTAAATGCAAGTTTATTTAATGTTTTTTAAATCTTATATTTATTTATAAAATAATTATATATTATAAAGATAATTTTCTTAATATAGTGAATAAAAATAATATTATAAAATCTAATAGAAATAATAGTTTTTATATTTTTTCTTTTATAATATGTATTAGTGCTATTTTGTTATATAAATTAAATATATGTTATTATTATTTTTAATTATTCTAATTCTGGGTTATATAATTTTATATTATAATAATATTTTTGAAATTGGTTAATTGAAAAATATTTGTGAAATGTTTATAGTAATAATAATTTTCATTTCATTTATTTTATTATCTTTTATTAAAAGAGGTCTGTTCACCCCAGTAGTAATACATGCGATATCATTAGGACCACACAATTTTCATAAATCATGGTTTATTTTTAATGATTGGTTATTATTGTTTCATTATACTATTGAACTATCCATTATCATAGACAAAATAGTCTAAGGAATGATCCACTTCTTTGGTTATGGAAATTTTGTAAATTGAGATGTTGATTCTCATTATACCACGTCACTTCAATTTAAGAGATTATGTTTACTAGAAGGTTAAGATGGTAGAATTTCCAAAACAAATATATGTATTAAATTTTGGTCTATCATTTCAAAACCTTATAAAAATCAAGATTTATTTTTAGAAACTATAACTTAAAATGATGCTATAAAAATTGTTCTAAATATAGAGTTATAAATTATTTATCTTTATGTATAAATATGTATAGAGATATTTATTCATGTTAAACATCTTTTGACATCTAGAGGACAATAAAATTTACTCACCAAGGAACAGATAAGTTGTAGAGAACTAAGTTGGGCATTCATAGGGATGAGTTTCATGAATTTAGAATGTCTTATCTTGAGAGAATCAACTACTTGTATAATAGATTCACTAAGATTTTAAAAAGCATGTTATAAATTGGGGATACCGTAAAGAATGACGTTCTCATTGAGAGAACACTTTGATATCTACATAAAAGGTTGAACTCATAGAATTTTTTTATTATAGAATGTAATTATTTTACTGAATATTCAATTTATTAATGAATTATATTACATCTTCAATATTAGATGGAATTGAAGAATAAAAATGTTTAAGAACATGACCAAAGGAATGGTATAGAATTTAAATCTAATATAAATGTTTTTATTAATTCATATTATGTTTTTTATAGCAATGCAATAAGGATATAATAAAAAATTTACCAAAGGAGTCTACTAGTACATGAAAAGAATGATAGACATTAATAAGTTTCCCAGAAGAGACCATAAAAAAGATGATTAAAAAGTAATTAAGAATGTTAAATGTAGTAAATTAAAGGTTTTAGAATTAATATGATATGAGTCTATGAGAAAGTGATATAAACAATCAGACTATCCCAAATTGATACAATAAAGGAAAGACAAGTAATGTAAGAATTATTTAAAGCGAGAATATCATGTTATATAGAGTTTAAAAAATAAATCAGACTCACGTAGTGATGGTTTTGAGAGTGAAAAATAATTTCTCAATCTATGATTTATGAAAAAATGATAATTTAGTTAATTTTTTTTTTCTGATTTTAGTTTATGATATGAGTTTGATTCTCAAACTAAAGGTAAAAAAATATCTGAACAAAATTAAATGGTTTGACGTGATATTTTGACAATGGTTTAATTGTACTATGAACTAAAAATAAAAAATAAGAAAATTATAGACGAAAATGAGAAACTGAATGTTTCTTCCTTAGATAATGTAATATAAAAGTGGTTTCAAATAATGAATAAATAAATCTCAAATATGTGAATGAATAAAATATTCCATGTCAAATTATGATGAAGATTAATACCAGTGATTTCAATTAGTTTTTGATGACTTAGATAAAACCCAAAATTAACATAAAAACCGAAAACATTAAAATATGAAACTGAAAAATATATGATCATGTTGAAGTGGGAAAATCTATGATGACCAAGATGTTATTAAAAAAGAGAATGGAAATTTATAAAATAGAAATTACTGAATTAAAATAAATCTTATCAATTTTTTTCAAGGTCTATAAAAATTTGATAATATTATGGCTATGAAAAATACGAAAAAAGATAACAGTCCCTTTAAATATAATAGACATATTCCCAAGATGTATAGTAGTACTTTTTTAAAAGTAGTAAAGTAAATGTATCAAATGTTACAAGCTTTATATGTAATATAAAGTGGTATTATACAAAAAAATATTCTTCAAGTTTTAATCAGTCATTATAAAACCCAAAAAATATTTATTTTTAGAATATATTTTCTATATTACCCTACAATATAATCGTTAATTCAGTATAGGTGCCAAAGAGTTTTATTACTAATCCTGATAGGCCGAAAATAGATTGGGTACCGAATAAATTTTTCTCTTAATCTATGTAATATGAAACCTACCTAAAGAGTTATAATGATATATAGTATATGGATAGTGGTCGATCTAGGAAAAGGACTAGTGACATATCTAACTTTTTAGATTTTAATTTATATGATAGAGCCACTATAACTTATGGTGAACATTCTAAAGTCAAAGTCCAATGTTTTAGAGAAGTAGGAATATATGTATTTTTTTATAATTACTAATTTATTGTATATAGATGAATTAAAATAAAATTTAATTAGAATATCATAAATATGGGATGATGGAATGGGTGTGATGTTTGTAGATAATAAATTTCTTATTTATAAAGATAATACTATTTTATTTTATTCTAATAGAAAATAAAATATATACTCAATATATTTTTTAGAAGTATCCTAGAAAAATGTAAAGTTATTAAATATTTTATAAACAAACCACATTATTTTTTATAGAATATTGGTAAATGTTCATATTTGATAATTTTAGAAGTTTTAAAAACATGTATTGGTTCTAGAACAAAAAATATTTAATGAAACTAAGTATTTTGTGGACATTCACGTTTGAAAGGTGAGAATCTCCAAGAGACTTTTAGATACATTTATAATTTCATTACTATGAGATGTTTATAACTGATTAATATTAATTTATATTGACCCATGAGAACTAATAGTTTTGTTAGTAAGAGATATTTGTTGGTTGTTCTAGATTATTTTTTAAGATTCACTTGGATTCTTTTCATATCTCATAAAAGAGAAACCCTAAACAAGTTTGTCACATTCTATAAAAAATTGTAGATCCAAAAGGCTATTTAATAACATATATTAGAAGTTTTAAAAGTGGAGAATTTTTTAACATGTACTTTAAAAAATTTTGTGATGATAATTGATAATTTTACAATTTTTTCCCCTAGAACACCATAATATAATAGTATTTTAGAGAGGAAAAATAGAACTATAAAAGAAATATAAATGGCTATGTTGAATGAAATTAACAAAAAAATATTTTTACTCTAAATTAGTTTACACTTATTTATAAATCTTAAATAAATTTTATTTTAGATCCATGTTAATGAAAACCCATTATTAACTATTAAAAAAATAATCCTAATATTGGATTTTAATTTTTTTTGGTTATAGTGTTTATATTTTAAATACTAAATATAATTTAGAAAAATTTGATGTTAAAAGTGATGATTGGTTTTTTAGTATAATAAAATAATAAAAAATACTATAGTGTATATATACAGGGAACTATGGCTATAGAGGAATCTGTTCATGAAAATTTCATTGAAAATAATGATAAAATGTCTATGGATTCATATAATCTTGTTGAAGAATCTAAAGAGGTCAAATTTCACGAAGATAAAACTAAAAATGATAGTGCAGTAGTTGAGGGGGAGAAGAAAGCTTCTAAATATGATTCTATAAATTGGAAAACACATAGAAATAAATCGTTAGAAAAAATAATTAGAAATGTTAAATATGGAATTAGAAAAAGAAAACTATTTTTTATTTTTGGTATTGGTTCTGATTTTTGTTTTATTTGATGTGCATTAATAATAAATAATATTTGAATGATTAAAAATACATCAATGATATTCATGATTAACTTATTCATTTTGATAGAAATAAATTATGGAATCTTATTTAGTTACCTAGTTACAAATAGCCTATTGTGTAACGTCCCGGATTCGGGTTCCACTCCATGGGTTCCTCGAACCCGGTTGGTAACATAACATCCAACGCATTTCCCCAAACACCAATGGCTGCCTACTAGCAGTGAGGGGACTTGTCTGATAGTGGGGAAACTATACCCTCATTTGTCAAAGTGTAGCGTAGCGGAAAAGAAAACATACATCAGCGGAAGCAGTAAACAAAATATAACTGAAATGGACAACAGAAGTAAAAGGGAACCAACAGTCATACATATAAAGATACAACATGTCACTACTCTATGAAAGCATCCAGAACAAGATACACTGCAATAAAATAGAATACAACTCAGAGTACAAGGTATAAGTTAAAAAATTCTCCTCTTTTCGCTCGAGTACACACACACACGTGAATGGCTTGTGAGAACACTCTGTTTTATATTAATACACGTTGTGTAGTCAAGTTTTGTTAATATTGAATGCTTTATTTCTCCTATTCCCTTCTTGGTCTCCCTGTTTTCAGTCTTTGATAATCGTGATCTAAGGTAAGCGTTTGACGTTGTAGATTCATGCCTCCGAGACGACCACCGGTTGTTCCCTAAGAGAGTGGAGGCGATTATACTCCTGAGATGGTGGTCCATGGGCTACCAGATGATCCACTAGTAGTTCCAGATGCAGCACCAACCATTATACCAAACAAAGGCATGGAGGCGCAGTTCTGTGAAGGTTTCATGCGGTTTAGGCAGAACTTCCATGGAGCACCGCTGGCTGCCACATCTATGGAAGAGCTGACTTGTATCTTCCATCAGCAGCAACCACCTATGTTTTCAGGGGATGGAGGACCACAGGCTATGGAGTCACGACTGGATTTAGTGTAGACTATTATCAAGAATCTTGAGATTCCTCCATGGCGGAGGGTCAAGCTCGCGACTTATATGCTGTGTGATTCTGACAAAAGGTGGTGGGATGTTACTACGCAGTCTGAGCATCACCGCGATACGACGTGGGAAGATTTTCAGGAATCTTTATATAAATTCTTATTTCCAGAGATACTAAGGGCAGATTGAGATCAAGAGTTCATGAATCTGTAGTAGGGCACCATGACAGCGATGGATTATTCTTCTCGCTTCACCGAGCTTTAAAGTTTTCACCAATTTTGGTGGGTGATGAGACGTTTTGGGCCAAAAGCTTTGAGGATGGTATTCAGTATCAAATATGAGCACTGGTGAATATTTTCAGGTTTCCTATAGTGCATGTTATTTTTAACCAGGCACTGATTACTGAACGGAACCTGTGGGAAGCTAGTGGTGTGGGCCAGGGCGGTTCGACACTAGTGTCTTGTACTATTTCTTCTGGTAAGAGGAATAGGTAGATGGATTTCTCTCACTGTGGTAGTTCTAGCTAGAGGAATTCATCAGGTGGCCAAGTCATGTGCTACCAGTGTGGTAAAGAGGGGCACAAGATACCGCAATGTCCACGTGACCTAGTGGAGTGCCGAGCTTGCATCAAGATGGGTCATCTGCAGTGCTTTTGCAGGGATTTTCTACCAGTGGCTAGTGAGAGGGGTTCCGTGTAGACTCCGCATGCAGTATTAAGACCAGTAGGTTCTTACCAGTCGGGAAACTGGAATACATCAGGGTGTGCAGGTATAGATGGTGGTCATGGCCATTGTAGCCAGACACCAAGATCTCATAGATAGTAGGGCGGGATAGCTCAGGATAGTCGGGTTGTGTCGCCGGGCCATGACACTGGGCAGGCATATGAAGTGCATCAGGACCAACATGAGTAGGATCCTGGACCTTCTACTTTCATAGGTACTATTTTAGTAGTTTCTGTTTTATCTTCAGAAATTTTCGATACGGGTGCTACACATAGATTCATATCTGTAACCGTTGTGGAGAGCCTTGGGCTCTGTGTTTCTTCTTCTTTTGGTGTTATGGTGCTAGACACTCCGTTGGGGACAAGAACGACAGGTATACTTGAGTGCAAAGAGTTCCCCCTTGAGGTTGGTGGGTGTCACTTTCTATGGGACCTCTATGTCTTGGAGATGGCGAGCTATGATTTCATTCTCAGGATGGACTTTTTGGTACCCTTTCGAGACTTTGTGGATTGTTATTGTCGTAGGGTGAGTTTTACGTCACCAGAGGGTAGAGAGTTTCTATACAAGGGCGAGTGGGATGTCCAGGCGAGCAGAGCTCGACCAGAGCATTGTGGGTGAGGTGGAGTTACATTCTAGATTGCATGTTTATATATGGATGATTAGGGTGTGTGTCAGAAGGACTTCCCTCAAGAAGTTGGTTGTTTCAGGGATGTCTTCCCAGACAAAATTTCAGGTCTACCTCTAGAGGGAGAGGTGGGTTTCTCTATTGATCTTGTTCCAGGAGCAGCACCAGTGTCCATTCCTCCTTATAGGATTGATACACCTGAGTTGCAAGAGCTCATGAGGGAGTTGGAGGAGTTGCAGGAAAAGGGTTTAATCTGACCTAGTACTTCTCCATGGGGTTCTCCAGTCCTTTTTGCGAATAAGGTGGATGGTACCCTCAGACACTCTGTGGATTATTGGATGCTGAACCAGTTGACGGTTAAGAACCGATATCCCTAATCGAGGATTGATGATCTTTTTGATCAACTTAGGGGAGAACGAGTGTTCTCGAAGATTGATTTGAGGTTTGAATATCATCAGTTGAATGTTAGACCATCTGATATACCTCTCACAGACTTCAAGAGAAGGTATGGTCAATATGAGTACTTGGTGTTGCCGTTCGGACTCACGAACGCACCAACAGTTTTCATGGCTCTGATGAATCGTGTGTTCCACCCCTATATGGACTCTTTTGTTGTAGTTTTTGTGGATGATATCTTGGTGTACTCTCACACCCGACATGACCATGCTACCCATCTTGAGATCATATTGAGTACACTAGGATAACATCAGCTATATGCTAAACTCTGCAAGTGACACTTTTGGATGGACCAGATACAGTTCATGGGTCATATTATCTCAGAGGTAGGAGTTGCAGTAGACCCAGAGAAGGTGAGAGCAATATTTTCCTAGGAGCAGACTAATAATGAGTGTGATATACTGATTTTCTTGGGGATGGATGGTTACTACATGCATTTTATAGAGTACTAATCATACTTAGAAGCACCGTTGGCGGGTTTGACTAAAAAGGGTGTGATGTTCATTTGGTTAGAAGCTTGCGAGACAACCATTAAGGAGCTGAAGGGATGATTGACATCAGCACCAATATAGATACTTCTAGATCAAGGGAAGAGTTATACTGTTTACTCTGATGCATCAAGTATTGGGCTGGGAGCAGTGTTGATAGAGGGATATAGTGTTTTTTCATATGGGTCTCGGCAGGTGAGTCCACATGAGAGGAATTTCCCGACACATGATCTTGAGTTGGATGCAGTTATCCAAGCATTACGCTGATTGATAAATTATCTTTTGGGAGAGAATTTTGTGGTGTTTACGGACCACAAAAGTCTCAAATATATCTTTACCCAGCATGACATGAATTTCAGACATCAAAGGTGGTTCGAATACCTTCAGTACTTTGAATTTATGATCGCTTATAAACCTGGTGGGGGTAATTTAGTTGCTGATGCACTGAGCAGAAAGACTCAGAAACAGGCAGTTTATGAGGCCAATGGTGAGTGGGAGATTATGGCCTTGTTCTTTGAGATGAATTTGGAGGTGCATGATAGTCAGTGGAAAACCTATCTTTCTTCCTTAGATGTGAATTCTAACCACCTGTATAGAGTGAACATGACAACACTATCAGATTTAGAAGGCCTAGTTATTTGGGAGTCGGTGGGAAGTGAGGAACCTCCTCCTGGTTGGGCTATATGCGATGATAAGGTAATGCATATCCATAGACCAGTATGGGTTCCAGGGGATATATGCGAGGAGCGGATTCAGGAGTTTCATGCTTCTGCTTGGGCTGTGCATCCCTTAGTTACCAAGATGCACAGTGACTAGCGACGTTAGTACTGGTGGCCAGGAATGAAGAAAGAACTAGCTGGTTTTGTTACAAGATGTTCCACCTGTCAGCAGGTGAAGGTTTTACATTAGAGGCCAGCTGGACTGTTACAGTAGTTATCCATTCTGAAATGGAAATGGGATGATATCACGATGGATTTCATGACTAGGTTCCCAAGTTCACCTCTACGTAATGATTCCATGTGGGTCGTTGTGGATAGACTTACAAAGATAGCTCAATTTTTTCCGATCAAGGAGACCATTTGTGTTGATGAGATTTGGAAGCTGTATATCCGAGAGGTCGTACGTCTTCATGGGGTCCCTCGTTTTATCGTTTCATATTGGGATGCTGGTTTTATGCCTCGTTTATTCTTGAGTTTTAATAGGGAACAAGGTACAAAGGTTCTTATGAGCACATCATACCACTCTCAGACCGATGGATATTCAGAGCGTACAATACAGGTGCTTGAGGATATGCTGCGTGCATGTGTCCTAGTCTTTGGGGGCTCTTGGAAGAAGCATATACCCCTGGCAAAGTTTTCTTATAATGATATTTTTTAGGAAACAATTGTGATGGCACCATATGAGGCTTTATATGGTAGGAAATGCAGATCACATTTGTGCTGGTTGGAGGTAGGTGAGGCAGCTATACTGGGACCATGTCTCATGCAGTAGACTTCAGAGCAGGTCCAGTTGATCCAAAAGTGGATGACTACTACGCAGTCTAATTATAAATCTTGCATTGAACAACACAGAGGACCATTGGAGTTCATTGTCGAGGATTTGGATTTCTTGTGGGTTTCACTGAGTTTGGGACACAGGCGAATCAGGAGATAGGGTAAACATTCATAGAGGTATGCGGGGCCATTTGAGATTTTGGAGAGAGTCTGGTCTGTTTCAAATCGGTTGCCGTTACCACAGAGGTACCGGGCCATGCACGACATTTTCCATGTACTTCAGTTGTGCTGTTATCACTCAGACCCACCTCACTTTTTTCAGCTCGAGGAGGTTGATCTTCAAGTCTATGTGTCCTTTGAGGAGCATCCAATTCATATTTTTCATAGGAGAACAAAGGTTCTCCAAGGTCAGTCAGTTCTTCAAGTATGGGTGCTATGGTAGCATGGCTGAGTGTATGACGAAACCTAGGAGTGGGAGACTGAAGTATTTGCTCAGTGGCCAGAGTTTTTATGATCTTTATCTTCACCAACCTTGGGAAGGAAATTCTGGGACAAATTTATCTAAGGGGGGATTTTGTAAGAAACCGGTTCTTGTTTTTGAAGTATGAGTTTCCTCTTTTCGTTTTTCCTTAAGTGTTTTTGAGAAAATAAGAAAAATGTGGAAATATCCCCAATTTGGTGAGTACACGCTGTGTATTTTTCAACACCGTGTACTTTGGCCATGTGGGATGGGTACACAGGGCGTGTAGCCTTGTCGGTGATGAAAGTTGTAAAAACAGACTACATACTGTGTAGTGGTTATTTACATGTTGTATAATCAGTCGGCATGTGAATATTAAGGCGGTGGAAGTAGCCTCTAGATGAGCGACGGTATACGCCCTGTATTCAAGAATACATGTCGTGTACTCATGTCGACAGATGAATACTTCGACGGTGAAAAAGTAGCCGCCAGAAGAATAGTTAAATGAGAAAAGTAAACATCATATACTTGAGAGTAAACGCCATGTAGTATGTTTTATTCACATAAAATGGGCGGTAGCCTCCTCTGTTTACATTGGATGCCTTGAATGCTAGAGGAGAGAGGGAGAGATAGCTAGAGCTTGGAGGATCTCTCGATCGCACACCGGGAACTCGATTCCTACGCCGTCGATCTCCTTGGAACTGCACGGGTAAGCTCTTCCTTCTCCTAGAGCCTTTCATACTAATTATTTCCAAATGGAATGTTATTTGAGTTTTAACGTGTTTATATTCATCTCATATCTGCTCCGTTCTAGTTTGTTTATGGGAGGCATCATTCATGTATACCGATCAGGGGAAATCAAGGTAGGTGGTATGGTGTTTAAATTCCAACTATTGTGTGCTTTTGTGTACTGTTGTGCAAAGAACCCATGTTTGGGGGTGTCGTATGGATGAGGCATTGGCTGTTTTAAATACCTAGAATTGTATAAGTAAATTAATGTAATTATAAAATGCTGTTTGGGATCGCTGCTTGGATCTAGGACCACCCTGGGGGTGCATTCCTATGTTTAGACGTCTGGCAAGGTTACCCGATGGTATACTGTAAAAGATACCATGATTTAAATTTCTTTGAGAAGAATTTTATATAATTGCTTGATTATATGTTTGGATGGCCCCCGTTATTTTCTCTTGAGGGAAGTCTTCTATTTAGCATGTGGGAAGTGATCTATTTAGCCTATGGGAAGTGTTCTATTGTGCCTGAGGGAAACTCCATTCATGCCTCTGGGTAGTAGATTTTGTGCCTGAGGGTGACACTTCGTACACCTGAGGGCAATATCTATTATACCTATGGGAAATTACCTGTGGGTTGTGACTCTGATTACCTAAGGGTATGGTCTGTATGTCTGAGGACAGTTTTATCCTGAATTATCACCATGGTGATCTTCATGTGTTATACATTCCAAGATAAAGAACAGGATTGGCCTGGTTAAATGAATATTACGATGGAAATATAAATGGTAGAGTTATTTACTTTTCCGTACTACTTAGTTTATTTAATTTAAATACTGCACACTAATGTTTCACATTTTCACTGATAGTTGGGCATGAGCCTTTGGTGGGTGCCTACTGGGATTTATTTCTCACGCCCTGTTTGGGAATGTCTTCAGCCCAAAAAGATTATATTGATGCAGTTGTGGATAAGGGAAAGGGTCTCTATATTGGTACATGATTGTATCAGAGGAGTAGGAGAGCATGGGACCGATCTTAGGCTTGCGATGCTGCTGCATTATGTTTACTCTTCTTTGTTTTGTTTGTATATACCTCATACTCTGAGTTTTATTGTATTTTATTATAGTGTATCCTATTATGGATGATTTCATAGAATAGTGACATGCTGCATCAATATATATATGACTGCAGGTTGTATTTTACTTTTGTTGTCCATTTCAGTTGTATATTGTTTACTGCTTCTGCTGTTGTATGTTATCTTTTCCGCTGCGCAACACTTTGACAAAAGAGGGCATAGTTTCCCCACTATCATACGTAGGCCCCCGCTGCTAGTCGGTAGCCTCTGGCATTTGGGGAAATGTTCTTGAGGTCACGTGACCAACTGGGTTCGATACACCTATGGTGTGGCACCCAGATTTAGGATGTTACATATTATAACCAAATGGATTTTCAAAATAAAAGGGATGAGTATGGTAATATAGTTAGAAATAAGGGTAGACTAGTTTACCAAGGATATTTATAAAAATAATATATTTATTTTAAATATTTAATAACACGTATTACTATAATATAATCCAGTTATATTCTGTTAGCATTTCCAATTTTTAAATATTTTAAATTGTTTTAAATGGATGATAAAATATCATTAATAAATTTTTGTAATTTCGGAAGAGTTTTATGATAATCAACTATTTAGTTTTAGAAATAATGAATTTATGGATCATGTTTTGAGGTTTTATAAATATTTTTATGGTGTAAACCAAGCTCAAATACTTTGGTATGATAGAATAACTATATATTTTCTATAAAATTATTTTTAAATGGGAAAGGTGGATCAAATATAACTATAAATAATTTTTTTAATGCTATTTCAATTTTACAAATACATATTGATGTTATTTTATTTGGATCAAATGATATAATTAGTGATGAATTTCATAAATTAATGAAAAATTAATTTCTACTTAATGAGAGAATTAAAATTTTTACATGGACTTCAAATTTTACAAAGGAAATATGTAATGTTTCTAAATCCAACAAAATATACTAAATATTTTGTTAGAAAATAAATCTTCATTCATGTAAATCTATGAGAACCCTAATGATCACTATTTCTAAATTGGATTTGGATGAATTTTGATAATCATTGAATGGTAAAATGTATAGAATAATGATAAGAAGAAAACATTATTTGACTGCATAAAGAACAAATATTATGTTTTTTGTATGTATGTATGAAAGATATCAATCTAATAAAAAACAAATTCATTTAAAGGATATCAAAACAATAATTATATATGTTATAAGAACTTTTAAAACTAGTTTATTTTACTATAATATGAACTTTTTAAATTTATTGTCTTACTCTGACATAGAAATTTCAGTCTACAATCTTGTTAGAAAAATCACATCAAGTATTTATCACTTATTTTGTAAATTCTTAATATCATGGAGTTATAAAAATAAAATTTCAGCTATATTGTACACAATTGTGGCTAAATATATTTATCTATAAATTTTTGTCCCCAATTTATTTGGATTATAATATTTATCTGATTTTAATGTTTATTTAGAAAAAATAAAGATATTTCATGACAATAATTATGTTATTTCAATATATAAAAATACATTGCATCTTTCTAGGACCATATATATAGATGCTAGCTTTCTTTTTTTAAGAGATAATGTAAATAATAGAGAAATAATTTTCATATACATTACAATATAAAATCAACTTGAAAATATTTTTACTAAGACATTATATTCTTGGAGGTTTGATAAATAAATGTTTAAACTGAGTATAATGAAGATTTAATTTTTTATAGAATGTTGATCTTTATTTTATTATTGTTATATATATTCAAAGAAATTCATGAATTTTAATGTTTTTTTAAAATATATTTTTCATAATAAAATTTTTACCTTGAATTTATTTTTTCTTATTGAAGAACTTCATAAAGGGGAGAAATTTGGGATTTACAGAAATCGAAAAAAAATCTGGTTTAAATTATTGGTTTTTTTAAATTAATTTTTTTTTTCGGTTTTTTAATTAACAAAAAGAGGGATATTTTTTGTGCTTCGAGATTATTTTTTCTTTTTTTATTATTATTTTAATTTAAAACCCCTTATTTATAAATCAAATGAAAATATTTTAATATTTTAATCATTTTATTTGTTTCATTATTTTATATTTAAATTATTACATGTGTTTTTTTTAATATTTTAATATTAGTTTTTCAATATTTATGTGTATAAATTATGTTTTAAGAAAGATATATATAGGATTCTATACTTGGTTTTCCTTTAAATTTTTTAGTTTATAGAACATTATTTTTAATACCCACCACGATCGTATATATTTTGTGGTAATCTATTTAATAGATCATGTATTTTCCAATCGACTATACAATGTAGAAATCAATTGTATGACATGTAAATTGACTAGACAACATGGAAATAGACCATAAATTTTATAATCTACATACATTGAGTATAGAACATCTATAAGTTAAAATGGTTTATTTTTTGATCGATTATAAGTTAAAATAGGTTACAGTTATATTGACTATATATTGAAGTGGATCAACATTGACTTCAAATCTCATATATTGATAGTATGTTGATGTGAATATTAGGTGATTTGAAATATAATATATCGACTATATGTTGAAATGGATTGACCATTAACCCCATAGCCAATCCCACACTTTTTTAAATTTATAACTCTTTTTAAAATAGAAAATATGTTTTGTTGTTTGTGATATTTTTATAAATTGATTTACATAATGTATATTTGATCCATTTTAAATTTTATATTGATTTTTCAAATAATTATATACTATAATGAACATGTTTTTAATATAGTTGATAAAAAATTCAGTAGAAATACTTACACAAATTAGAGTTGTTATATTATTTCTTTTTACAATATATTTTATCATTATTTTCATACTAAAATTAATTGTAAGTTATTAAAATTGATTTAATGGTTATAATGTAGTGTAAAATTAATATGTAATCTAATTAAATTTTTGGAAATTCGTTGATTGAAAAATACTATTCAATGTTTTATGGAAATAATAATTTTCATTTTATTTTTTCTATCATTTTTTATATGTTCTTAAATTACTACAAGTTTATATGAGATATTTTAATTGTCCTAATTATTTTAATAATTCAATTATGAACTAATGAGCATATTCAAAGTGTTTCAAAGATAAATTATATAGGAATTAGTTCATTATAATTATATGAAAAAGGGATTGATAATTAATATTATAGATAACAGTGTCATTCTAAGTATTATTACTCTCTTATGCATGGAATTCAATGATTGGTGAATTAAATGCTCCTTCGAAAACTATAAGAACATTTAATAAATGATTCATAATTAATTTATTGGAATGTGATCAAGGAATAAGATAATATAGACTCAATAAATTTTATTCCTCAAGATCAACAATGATTACATACGATCATAGAGTGAGAAAAATAAAACCTTGATACAAGAATTTTAAAGTGTGGAATTTCTTATATGACTACTATTCCACTATTGTTTTCATAAAAGAATTCATTATTTTGAACATACACAACTGAACTGGTCCAATTTCTTGACTCTCATAGACCTTTATCATCATTTTCTTGAATACTATTTTTTATTTTTATAGTTTTCATTATTATATTTATTTCTATCTTTTGTTTATTCTTATAATGTTTGTTTATCATTTTCCCCTTGAAAATCTATCAACTAGGTTATTCCTCTTATGTAAAGGGATGGTTGGGTTGTGAATCCTAGAAAAATTTCAGGTGGGTTGTGGCTCTTATAAAAGTAAGTCAACGTTATAAAACCGGGTGAGAAAAAGGTACATCATTTTTAAATTGGTTATCAATCCCTATAAAAAGTGTGTAATTATTGAATACCAGTCTTCTCTTTGAGTATAGAATATTAAAGAGTACACAAGGATCGTGATGATATGAATTACTATTAAAAAATATCCTATGTTCACTGTTTTATTTTCTACTTCATAACTAACTATGTTAATAACTATGATTATAATATTTAATTGATTAATTTTTAAAAGGACTATTCACCCCCCTCTATTAATATTTATTATATCATTAGAACATAAAAACATGTACATATAATACATATATATTATTCATGTAGTATTAGTGTGTATGTATATTTAAAAATAAGGCATATATTTAGCATGAGAATATATAATATGAGCTAATATATATATACATATATGCACATATATATTGTGCACAAGTAAGAATGCATATGATGCATGTATATTAAAAGCCTCTGATGCATGTAATGCAATCCAAGGAAGCATGTAATACAAGAATGAAATATATATTCCTAGTATACATGTGTACCCATAATGAAATATATGAATCACATTCTTTATTTCAATTTATCCCACACGGTTTCCATTTTTTAATTCATTAACAATAGATTAAATAATATTCATTATTATCCCTCAGTGCATTGATATTTTAGGGTGTCATTTAATGATACCTATAATTCCCCATAAATTCTCCATTTGGGGAATAACGTCAGGGCCATGACTCTAAAAGGAGAATTTTCTCCCCATTTTGGTGTGACTTTACTGTATTCTTTCGATGTTGATTATGATCACCAATTTCATGCAATGTTAAAATATCTTTCTTCTTCTTGAGTGTCGTTCATCACTCCCATGAAGGTTCTAACACCCATTGATATGCTTGACTATACTAAGATAGATATTTGGGGTCTATTTTCCAATGTACCCCCTCTTAGTTGGTATACATTGATCAAATACTCCCCACAATCTTCCTATAGTCTTCTCCATATAAAATGAAGAAGAAATCCACTTCAGTATCACACCATGTATACTATGTTTTCCAATTTTTTCATTTCCTTGCATATTGCTTCTTTCAAGGATATATATTCTAGTATATGGGTTTTATTACATCAGAAAATAATCATATGATTATTCTCTAATACCCATCATTGGTATTATATCCATCATCCATTATAATTTAACATGAATTCTTTAATGGAAAATAAAGAATATAATTTTGAAATGATAGTTGTTAAATTTTAAATGAATAGTGTTATATGGTAAATATGTCATATATATGTTTTAATCTATAAAAACTATTTTGGTAAACTATTAGTAAAATTTATTAGGTGTATATTTGTTATACAATAATTCTTATGGTGGCAAGTTGCAAAAAAAATATAGCAACATCTTTTCACTTTTTTGTTTTGATTTTCAACATGGTGGAGGGAGTGGGGCTTGAAATTACATTGTATAAGAAAATAATTTAAAACACTTTATATAGTGGGTTCACGATATTCCCCTATAAGGTATGAATAAAATAATGGAATTATTACATATGAATTTCGCACTGCACTAGTGATCGATCTCAACATTCCGATGTTTAGCGTGATATGATGTGTGCACATCGAGCATTGTATAGGGGTGTAGTGATTGAATTGTGTAACACATGTGTAGATCATGTCATAAACAGTATAAGGAGAGAGAAACATTAATTAAAATGTCAGTAATAGGTGAATATTTCTTACATTGAAGAGTCCCACAATGAAATTTACCTCGAGAGAACAATGCTTCATTACCAAGGATGTTTTAAGCGCACCCTAAACAAACCCATTAGGCTTCTAGATATAGTGGTCCACTAATGCCTCCTCACATGATGAATCATCCACGGCCTCTATACCACCCCGTTATTTATTCGGGGTACCCACTCTCTCTCATTTCCTCTTCAACTGGCGACCAACCTCTTCTTTATCTTGGCTGGAAACCCTTTTGTTGATCGACAGCTTATATATGCTAGCCCATGGTTGGTCCTATTTTTAAAGTATTAGGAATAAAATAAATATATTTTGGTATACATATAATTATATATATATATATACATATTATAATTATAATTTATAATTTAAATATAAATTACTAATAAGCTTAATAAAATTTGTTTTACTAACCTATGTTAAATATAAAATTTTTCATACATGTTTCTAATAATAAATAAAGTATTTATTTATTAATTAGGAAAATATATTTAAATAATTTAATTAGATTAATTATAACTTTATTATGAATATCGAAAAAGATATTGTGGAATATATTGAAATTTATAAAGAAATGCTTTATAAATAAGCTCTCTATAAATTTTTTTTGTTTAATTAATTAAATATTTTTTTGACAGATTTATTAAAAATAGTCCTCTAATATTAATGATTTCATAGTATGAATATATTTTCATATTATTATTTTTAAAGAAAATATAAATCATAAATAAAAATAATTAATTTTTTTTTCTAAATTATAAGGAATATTTGTAATATTTAAATAAAATAATTATTTTGATATTACACTGATTATTTAAAGAAAATATAAATTACATAAATAAATCTCACATATATATAATTTCTATTTAAAAATAATAATTGATCAACATTAATTAATTTTAATTATCAAAATTAAATAGGTATTTGATTTAAAATATTATTTAGACCAAATTAAAATGATATTATTATTAATTTAATAAAGGTGTAAATAATGTAAAGTCTGTGATGTTTAGATTGTGTAAAATGTTTACATAACAAATACTGAATAATAATTATTTATAATTAGGAAATATCATATGCTTAAATTTAAAGTTCATATACCTTAGAATATTATGTAGTTCATGTTGAGATTATATATAAAATATTTTTTGTCTAAATTATGTAATATCCATAATATTAAGCTTAATAAAAACAATTATAGTAATCTTTTTATCTATAAAATTTTCATAAATAATTCTTATGATTAAATTTATCAAATTTTAATTTACTTAAGTATTTATTCCATTCTCTTTTCATTCATATTAAATTATTTATATTGTCAATATTTCATATGTAATATTTATGTGATAAAATGCATTTAGATGAAAATATCTCTCCATTACAGTCTATGTATGACTCTAATAAATTTAGTTTTCATCAACCTTGACCACCTTTTATTTTTTGAGTTATGATCTAGAGAATAGTTTTTGAATATAGTTGTTGTATATTAGATATTATAGTTGTCATTAATTGAATTCTATCTTGAGTAAAGCCTCCCTGAGAAGAGGGTCTTGGGCTTGGACTACCCACCAGCCTAGAATCATATGCCTTCTTCTAGAAACGTGAGGGGTTGGATAACTCTTACTATGATCTTACCTATGTGGATTTTACCAATATTATATGTCTCTATTCATTAAGATTAAATTTTTGGATACCTTAAGCATATGGTATATTCTGGTATGAATGAATATACAAGGCTTATATTTTTTTTAAATAAAATAACATGTGGGTTGTGTAAAAGGATACGCATTAATGTGGTGTGAACAAATTAACTAGGTGGAATCAATAGGGATCCCAAAAATAAATTGTTATAAATATATATACACAAGGGAATGCAAATGAGAAGATATATATTCCATAATATTCAATAGTTATGACTTTAATATGAATATTATGTTTATTAAATTGATGAAACCTTTATAAAAAAATAAGTGTGATATTCCTTTAAATGTGGTGTTTTTCAATACATCGATCATTCAGTATGGGTTATCCTAATAGTTATGTTCCCATGGATTATCTTGTGTAAGGAAATAAAGTAATAGGGTGACAATAAAGTTTAAGGGCCTTGTTTTTATAATTTTCTCAATGTTTCACTAGCTAGGAAGAACTAATTTTTAGGTACTATAGAAATAGAGTTGAGGTTATCCATATGATAGTCATGTATTACATATGTTAATCCCAGTGTAACTCAAGATATAATTGGTATATTGGCTCACTAAATCGATATAATGTTTTGTGTCATCATTTTTGTGGGTGAACATTCATTAAAAGTCCTTGATAGAAATATATATGACATGATAATCATCTAGTATTTTTTTTAGATATTGGCATCATCATCAACCTGTTTTACATTTAGATCCATTCTTGATAATGAAAAAATAAATAGAAGAAACTCACTCAAATCACATCATATCATGATAATCATTATCATTTAAGAGGAAAAATTATATGTGTTGGAATAATCACTTATAATGAAAACCAACTAGGGAACTTATTACACCAAAGGAGTAATATTATTATAATATGAATTTAAAGGGATCATTATAGGTTATAACACTTATTCCTGTTACCATAGATAGAAATTTTCAAAAGAAACCTGAAAATTTGGGTGCTTAAAAGAACATAGGTTATCGTAGGCCTCACATACAAAATTTTTTAACAAATAATTTTATGTAATAGGATTGACCAAGTTCATTCTCAATAATTCATGGGTTTTCTCTTCATTTATCTCTATCAATTATTGATTTTTTTAGTTTTTTATTTTCAATAATCATGAAAAATGTATGTTGGATTGTTTATGGTTTTCAACATGTGTGTTCCTGAAAATTAAAAGAAATAAAAAAGTACCACAAACATCTTTTTAGTGGTGAAAGGCAATGAATCCAAGACTTGACCACTAATTACTATAATTGTCAATATATTATTTCATCATCCCGTTGATAATGAACAAAATATAATTCATGAATTTCTATCTTGTACAGATATTTGAATATCCTATTACCTTTTAGAAATCTCCTAGGTTTATAAAATTCCACTTACTCTATGTTTTTGTAGTATGAACAATCTATTTCCACACACATGTCACCAAAGTCCACCCAACTCCATCTTTTTTTTCATTCCAATACTATCTCCATTATATCACATATGAAGAGATTGAAAATAAGTGAGGATGAATTAGAATATGTTGGAATGAAATATGAAAAATTATAGGAAAGGAGGAAGATCCCTAAAAGTCCTAGAACACCCACACTAATATAACATAATTGAATTAAAACTAAACAAATTAAAATGGAGGTTTGGGAAACAATAGAACTCAATTAATAATTCACACCATCAGGTAAATACACTAATTATGTTGAGTTTAAAGAGATAAATGTTTCTAAATTGAGGTTGAATAAATAACAAAAATAAATAATAATGGAAAGGAGAATAATATTTCACAAAATAGAATATGAATATAATGAAACTTACTTGTAAAAGTATGTTGATTTGTAACTCCATATCTACATTCAGCAGAAGTTGAATATCTTACAAGATTGGAGAGGGGGACTTTTTAAAACACAAAACTGAATTTCCTTCATTATTCTCCAAGAATTTTAGAAACTCGCAGGGAGAATCTTCTTTATTGTATTGTATCCACATTTCGTGTTTGAGGGTCACGATTGATTTAGTATAGAGAATCTTCTTCCCAAGATTGAGACCATAAGTATTTGATATTTATCCCAACATATAGTTATGATACTTTTTGAATGTACTAGAAATCATATTTTTTTGGTGCTCATGTGTGGAGATGCACATTCTAGAAAGTGGTATAGATTAATTAGGCTGTACCATGATTGAATTTGGGTATGTACCAGTAATCAGTCTTGAATTTCACCATATTTATTTTAACACACATTTTTTTGGATTAGTAGTGCGTGTATGGAATTAAATATTTATATTTATAATAGGATTTGGATTCATATTATCATATTCAATTATGGATAGCACTAGGTGTACCTTGATATGAGATATTGAGTGGTTTATTATTGGGAAATATAAAATTTGTCTCAACTATGCAGTGATTTTTTAAATGGGTGGTGGGGGATATAATTTTTTATGATGTGGTACTATATAGAATAGGAGTTTGACTACTGGAGTGTCGGTAAGGTTGAAATTTAATGTAAGTTTAGGTGGCCTTGTAAATGTGGCTTAATGTGACTAGTATTATATGTACTTGGCCACTATATCAGTAATCAACATTTATAAACAAGCCTCTAATAATCAAATTGGAGCATGGGGATGGAATCAAGGCCCCTCTGTTTTCAACAATTCATATGGAAAAAATAGGTATCCACTAAATCCTTTGATATTGTCATCGATCTGTCATATTCGTCAATCATGGAAATTTCAACTCCTTAAATTGGAATCCATAGCTCTAAGATCATCCCAACCTATCTTATAAATTTTAGTGATGATCATGTTTTGACCTTCTTTCATCTCGAGTGTTAGTAAAACATGGGTTCACTAGGTTTTAATTGGCTCCATAACTCGTCTTCAACAACTGGAGCTCATTTCCCGTTCTATTACTCCTCTTAACCTCAAATCTAGAATTTTTATCATAAAGTATTATATTTATATTAATGGACAATTTGTGGGATAAAAAAAGGATCGGGAGTTCTTTTAAAAGAATAGTTGGTTGTATAGATTTCATATGGTGGGTAGGAAACAAGTATGGTGTGGTTTTTTGATAAGGACAGATTAAATTCTATTAAGGGGAAGAAAATAACTTGATAAAGGAGGCAAAGTCAATTATGTGATATGGAACATTAGACTCTTTCCATAGTTTAATTCTTAATTACATTAACTTGATAAATTGTATTCATGGTATCTTTTTATTAAAAAATAATGGAAAAATAGGTACAATCGAATGAACTTGTGTGTAGGTTATTGAAAATCATTCTTAATACCACTTCATGACTTTAGAACATTTCTACATGTGGAAGGATAAAAATTTCAATGTTGTGGTTGATCCATCAATCAAACAACCATTGGATTCACATGGTCACTTTTCATTTCTACATTTACAGTTTAGTCACTTTGGAAATGTCTATATTTTTTCATCCACTATCAAAATTACAAAAAAAATTATTAGGAGAAGAATTTTTCAAATTAATTTTAAAATTAATTAATGAAATTAAAGGAATCTGAAAATTATACTACAGTACATTAAATTCAATTCCAAAACTAATTTTAGGTTATTTTTTAAAAATTATTTCCAAAATCAAATTAATATATTTGAAATTCACAATTTTTTAAATAATAATTTAATTTATTTAAAACTTTTTTAAAAAATTAAAAAGTAATCCCATTCCATAAAAATTGTATTCCATGAATTATCAGATTCCCAATCTATTAAATAATTAAATTACAAACATTCAAAATTAATTAATGGATTATTTACTAAATCCAAAAATTAAATAAATCACTAAAGAAACAATTAAGTAAAATTTTAAATAATTTATATATTTCCAAAAATATTCTCCAAATCACTAATTAAATTGAGATTTAGTTTAATTAATAGGAACTAATCAAATAAATATAAAAAAAACTGAAATTTTGATCTCTTGTCAACAAAATAAAGTATCTATGTCATGAACAAGTTAGGCATGAAAGGTTTAGAGTTTTAATACATATTATTTAATATAAAATGGGGGAAGGAACATCAGTGTCAAATTTTTTTTTCAATATGATTGAGTATATTAATGATTTTGAGATGTTGGGTTCACCTATTAATCTTTATCTTTCCCCAATTTCATTTTGAAATTATTATCCCAATAGTCTTTATTGTTTTAATTAATTATAAAATGAATTAATTCTCTAAACATTATCCCAATATTATAAATATATTGAGGATCGGTGGGTAGGACATGGGTGGTCCAGAATATTGTTCCATTATGATGGTATAGAAAAATGAGGGATTTTTTAAAAATAAGATAAATAAAATAGGTTCTAAAGAGATCAAACTGCCAATTAAATTGACGAAGAAGAATGAAGGACAATGATAACACTATATTTAGGATACCATTGAAGGAACTATTATCCTAAATAAAACAAATATCATAAGAATCCAATTGATGATTATACTTCATGTATAAATTTTATTGAAATCAATTCATAGATACTAAAGGGTATATGCTATTAATTGTATGTCTTAAAAATTATATAAAAATACAAGATTTCAGAAGTAGAATAGTAATTAAAGGATATATATTGAAGTTATAGAGAAGTATTTTTCTACATGTTGATGTAAATGACTTCAAGATCAGATTATATTTCTTTTTATGTGTATTTGTCTCACTTGAATTTATAATTTTTTCTTCAATTTAATAAATGATATATTTTGTTGATACATATTTTATTTCTCTATATTATATAATTTTTCTGTAAAGTAGATATGTATAAATGTTTTTTTATAAATATGGGGATGTTGGTTCCATCACTCATAGAGTATATACATATTTAAAGAATAATTTCTATGTTTATGAAAATTATGTAAACACATAGAATAACATATGTGATATGGAAATAATAACTTATTTATTAAATATTTATAAAAATGGAACTAAGTTTTATTTGTTAAAGAAAATTAGTTGGTGTTTAATATTAGGAAGAAATTAATAATTTAATCTAGTTCATAAAAGGTTAGTGGGGGTGTTTTTTGAACATATATTATGAAAATTCATTGAAAAAAGATTATACCAATTCAATTTGAAAGTGAGTTTCACTATTTATTTTATAATTATTCTTGTTAAAGATAATGTAACATTATCTTAATGATCATCAGAATGTGATGGTAAATAAAAATTTAAATAGGTACATTGATTAAAAAAAATGTTTGATGAAATAGCTTTCTAGGGATGAGAATGTTAAACATAGAAATAGATCTACGTATCTAATATAAGTTAGCTTCAAAATATTATATTTAATTATGTTATGTATTTAAAACATGTTAAAAGAGTAGAGCATTATGAATATGATTATTAACTATCACCATTATTCAGACTATCTTACATCATAGTTGTTACAACTAAAAAAATTTAGTGGGATAATTTTATTAACTAATCACAAATAGATGTTATAATAATTACACATAGATGTAATGAGTTTATGAAACCATTATTTTAGTAGAATAATGAGGGATATGGAATGTCTCTTGGTATAATAGATTGAATATATTAGTGTAATGGATATATAATGTATCATGGTTTTATAATAAATTCTTCCACTATTTATTATTTATTTTTATGTGCTATAATTTATATTACATGAATGTTCAAATGATAATATCCCTTAAATGTAATACATTGAGTTATCCGTAATCGATGATCAGTAAATATTATAATGGATTATGATGTCATGTTATGGTTTTTATGAATATGTTCCTGTACTTATTACAAAGTATTATATATGAGATATAAATAATAGATTCTTTAGGTAATAAGTAGATAATTTTTACATGGATTTAACGTCCATAGTAAATCTTATGGAATTTCATAACATTATCGATATACATAGGGATGTATTTTTATTATCAATGCTCATTAACTATGTTTGGAGAGATACTGATTATGATAACCTTCATACTTTGATACATTATATATGCAAGTCAAAATAGACATAACTAATCAAGGGGTGGTTGGGTATTTCTAATCATGTAATTTGTTAGAGTACAACCAAGTTGAAATTTTTCCACTTGTATGAATTTTAAATAAATCATACCATTTATTTAATTAGATTAAGGAAATACATGTATATTCTTAGTTGTGATCACATTTTATGTTCTTAGATACTTTTATGAGGGACATGTGATGTGATCATATATTAGATGAGTGAAATGATATATTTTATTGACTTGGATAGTCTATTTTAGATAATTAAGAATATATGAGTTCTTCTATACTATATTGACTTGATCCATGTATAGTGGGAACGTTATATCACAGAAAAAGATATTATATTGGCATATATATGGTTTATATGATATATATTCTGTGTACAAGTTCATATAAATATATGAGTATGTTTGATAGAGGTTTCACGAAACCCCTTAGTAGCTTGAGTGGCAATGAGTCTTTGCTAAAAGACGATCTTTTATTATATCTAGGAAATGTGGATTTCACATATATTTATTTAATATGATGCTAAGGCCGATAGGGTCATATAGTTTGGCCCTTAGATAAAGGTAATGTTTTTAACAAAGTTTTTGTTCCAAAATGAATTGAGTTTGATTAAACTTCTACCAAAGAGTTTGGAAGGATTCAAAAAGAGTTTTTATGTTCGGAAAAAAGTATCAATATGATTTTAATGTAAGTGGGATATTTTTTTGATGTGAACTAAATTATACATGAAGATGATGCATGTACATTAAATACATTTATTTTATACATATAGAATTAGTGTGTGTGTGTGTATATGCATGTACATCATATATATATAATCGTAATATATAGTATGTGATACGATATATATATATATATTTATTATTCACATATAATACGTGTATATGATGCATGTATATTACATGAATATGATTCATGTAATGAAATCTGAGGATGCACATATTAAATGGACGCAATGTACATGAATATGTTGCATATACACCTATGATGCATTTAATATATATCCTTGAGAAAACTATGATTCCCATTATTCCATTCCATTTGTCTGATATGGTTCATGTTTTTATAATACCTTAATAATGGATTAAATAATTTTCATTATGATCATTCAAAAAATTGAAATATGAGTTTTTCATTTGATAATACCTCTAATGCATGACTTGTTTCCCATTCATGAATGTAAATTAATACCTAGACT
Source organism: Viscum album (assembly GCA_963277665.1). Classification (NCBI taxonomy): domain Eukaryota; kingdom Viridiplantae; phylum Streptophyta; class Magnoliopsida; order Santalales; family Viscaceae; genus Viscum; species Viscum album. The sequence continues at coordinate 384,662,079 of OY728121.1, forward strand.
GTAAAAGGGTAATTTTTTCACCTCATTTGGGCGTGGTTTGATCTCATTCATTTGTTGTTGATGATTATCTTAAGTTTCATATAAAGCTCCAAAATACATATTTTTCCTAATCATTATTATAACCTATTGTAAAAGTGTTTTAACTACTTTTATAATCTCAAGAATACTTTAATAGAGATATAGCATAAAAATTTTGGTGTACCCCTCATAAATAGTAATGTTAGATGAACTACTAATCGCGATCTCCATCATGAATTCTCTATTCAATATGGAAGAAGATGGCTGGTCTAATAGTGAACCATGTATGTTCAATTTTTTTTGTCATTTTCATGCACATTTCTTCTATAAATGACATATATAACTTTATTTGGGTTTCATTCTACTACCAAAGAATCATACAACAATTCTCTTATACCCATCATTCACAAATTTAGTTGATCCACCTAAAAAGGAACAATTACTTTGAACTAAATTTATTTTCAAAAATAAACTAGATGAGTCTGAAATATTATATAAAGTTAAGAAGTATTGGTTCCATAATGATTTTTTCAAGAATTAATTGACTAGATGAGGATTTTTCACCAATTCCTAGGATATATTCAAATAAAATATTTTTATATTATACAGGTTTTCAAATTTTAAGTTGTATCAATTGGATTTAAAAACTTATTTTTTATATGGATTAATTTTTAATGATTTTTATATTAAATAAACCCTAGTTTTGAACATGAAAATCTTACAAATCATGTTTTCAAAATTTCTATTTCTTTATATGGACTTCAGAAAACCCCTCAAGCATGGAATGAATAACTATCATTGTTTCTATTGTAAAACATATCTTAAAAAGGCCAGGTATATCCTAAATTTTTAATTAAGAAATTATCTAAATATATTTTGAAAATAAATATACATATTGATGATATAAATTTTTTTATCATCATGTTAATTTTTTTGTAAATAATTTTCTAACTTAATGACCAATTAATTTGTTAAGAGTCTATTTGAAATTTTAAAAATTTTAAGATAACATTTTTTTTCAAGATGTGATGGAATATTTCTAAATCATTGTAAGTGTAATGACTAATATTTTCTTTATTTTTATTTTTAGAAATTATTTAGGAAATTTGTTAGACCAAGTGCTGAGATGATGTCTGATTCTGAGGCCCGGTGTTCCAGAAAAAATTCATTGACAAATGTTATGTTTTTAATAGAACACCCACATGAAGTTTCATAAAAATTAAAATAACTTTCAATCGGTTACCCAGATAAAAAATATGAGGGATCCATTTGGCTCAGAAGGGTGGATTTTCCCTAGGCACGACCTATCCTTGGTCGGTGTTGGTTATCTTTAGAAAAATCCATGAGGGTTGTAACTATAAATAAAATAAATAAATTATTTTATTTTATTTTAAAATAATTATAACTCATAAGAGGTACCTCAGATTGGAAATCTGAGACCATTGTAGAATTCATAAATTGGTTTTTTCTTTATGAATCATTTACATCAATAAGAGCAGGATAGCTATGAAAGATTTTTTTTGATGTAAATGTCATTAAAAAATTTTATTCAAGATTTAAACACACGTTTTCATTTAAGACATGTTTTTCTTATGATTAAAGGTTATCACGATAACCCTATAATTATTCTAAGTTAAGGTGATTATGCTCTCTCAGTGAACGACAACAGATCATGGATACACGATCAATGACAAACCTTAGATTCAAAGGATCTTCACCCATTGCAACAATGGTGTGATCATTCTTCTCTTGCAATCAAACTGAATCGATGTGTGAATATTTTGATTTGATTTCATTTCCACATTCATGAATGGAATAATGATCAGTGGGGAATAAACAAATAGATTGTCTAGTGGTTGGATCGTTGTTGAGGGATGGGATTTACCTTGATGGGGTTTTGATGGGAGAATGATCTTGTGATTATTTGATGAATTTCAATTAATTTTATAATATAAATGAACTATGATCAACAAAAATATCGATCAAGGTGCATTCCTCTTGATTGATTAATGCTTTTATAACTTTTATTTGTACATTGCATACATTATTTGTTTATCCCGTGACATGACATGTTCCGATCAATCGATTGTTGGGAACTCGATCCTTGTTGAAACGATCCAATATTGTAGATCGAGGATTTTCATAGAATGATTGAGCTATGACAATTATAGTGAAGGGAAGATCGATGTAGTTCCATAGATATCCCTATTTGAGTGATATTTCATCGGACTAGATCGTGATGTCGATCCAGGCCCATGAAGATGAAAAATTTGACCCAAGGATCACATGCGTGCTTCCGTTTAAAAAAATGGAGCACCATAGGTCAATTGGTGGCCCATGGAAGGCATCACAGGTACATAAATAGTGGAGACCTACAATGGTGGCCAGTGTGGACATGCCATGTCAGCCACATGTGGATTCGGCAGATGATAGCATGCCGCCGCTAGTGGATAATGGTTGGTAGCCATCGGCGGACGATGGTGAGCCGTCGCCGGTAGTCAGCGGAGGAGGAAGGTGGCCCAACCGGGCTGTGTGTGTGCCGGAAGCTGGAGAAGTGCAGCGAACTGTGACTGGGGATGTGGAAAAGAGAGCCATGTATGCAATTGGGGTCCGCGAGGAGTCTGTGGAAACAATAGGCGGCCATGGAGCTGGTATGTAGTGGTTGTCCATGTTGAATGGGGCATTGTTGGGTTGTCCAGGAGGAGGAAATCATTTTAGTGGACCATATGAAGTGAAACCAAAATGTCCCATAGCATGGGCCAGACCCAATGATTCGAGCCGTTGTCTAGCAGGTCCAGCGGGCTGTAGTCCTGCAAGTCCAGTAGGCCACAGTCCAGGATGTCTAGCAGGCTGATCCTAGTGGGCAAGGCCGATTCGAGATGGATCGGGCCATGTTAGGATGTTCAGCGGGATGGGCTGGGTCTGATGGGTTCGGGCAGATTAGGACTAGACCTAAATAAGGAATTTTTACTAAAATGGACATATCATTCAAACTGAACATCTGGTTGATAAGTCTTCTACGGTGTGGTGCCCCTTAAGACTTGCCTTTGGAGATGGATTTATGGTGTTTTAGTTGTATCAGCAGACATTGAGAGAATACCCCTGGTCTTTACCAATTATTATTTGATATAGGATCTCATTCCCATCATAGAGGAGGAAATATATTCTGATTTGAGTTGTCTCAGGCCTGACTTTGAGTGTTGACTCAGTGGTTTGGAGCATGTATCACACTGAAAGGCCCATTCAGTCCTCATTTATCTTCATGGTAACTTACATAGGGTTTGTGGAGATGGTGTGACCAATAATTACGTGGGAACCTACCCCTTTTCAAGGTTGATGTTTCCAGTATGGCGAGGTGTCCCCCTAGTGAGCTCTAAGAATTGAACCTCTATCTGTGTATCAAGAATAGATTTTTCCCTTTGAATGATACTAGACCTAATGAGTGTGCTTCGGTCAGTTTTCAGTGGTTCATGTTTGGATGCGACTCGGTGACTATGTGACTTGGGTTTATATGACTTATCAACTCTCTCTGTGTTGTCGAAAGTCTATGTTTTACCAACAGTCTGTGTATTACTGACACTCTGTGTACTACCGGCACTCTGCGTGTTACTGACACTCTTTGTGTAACCGAAACTATGTGATTTATCTAAAATCTATGTCTTAGAGAGATGAGATGTCTCAGGGAAACTATGTAACTTTTAATCACCCTAGTGTTATACTCAGTACTTTTGGTAGACCTGTTCTATGTGCTTCTATCAGATAGCTTGAAGAATGAGATCTCCTGGGATAAGCATGCTATGAGAAGAACCACATATTTGGAAGTGGATGTGATATTTAGGCTTTGAATTATTTATTGGTATACCTGTATATTCTTGTTATATATTCTATAGACATATACCTATTTTGAGCAGACTATATATTCTCATCAGTGTTTTACCATTGAGGTATTACAATGTGGTATATTATCAGTGGACTTTACTCTATGGTATTCCTTTGAGATTTCGGGGAGTCTTACTCAGTATTATTTTACTCACCACAACATGGGATTTTTCTGCATGTGTCATGTCTTGTGGAGACGTTCGACCTTGTTATAGAGTTACAAGTAAACTAGGACCAGATAGTGATAGGTGAGTACATAAAAACTGGGCTGTTCTCCTATTACTATAGACACAAGTCCCAAAACCATAGTTTACAAGTTAGACTATTGGTTTGTAGACACTTTTTGGTGGGCTTTTATTCTATCCTAGTTATACTTTTCTGCACTTTATTTTCCTGTCACACTCTATTGGCTAGGATATAGTGGTATAAAATTTTTTGTTTACGTATTATTTTTACATTTATGTTTTTTTGGGAAAGGAGATGATTATGCATGTACATGTAATTTGGGAAATTCCTCCAATGGGTGAGATATGCCTAATCAGCACTATTCTCCAGGCCCTGGCCTGTCAAATGCGGGACTGTAGTGGTCACCAAGAAGTCCCCACTAGGATGGGTCATGACAGTGTGGTATCAAAGGTGATGTTCAGTTCTACTTTAGGTCTGGGAGTCTGTGAGATTGGTTTAGACAACAATGTTATGTGTTTTGATTTTGGCATTCAGACCAAGGACTCTATTATTGATGTGGCAGATGATGTATCCATACACCAGGACTCTGGGCACCTTCCTTTCGACTCAGTAAATGAAGACACTGGTTGTAGGAAAAAATAAAGGTACATGCATCATATAAGGATGGTTCTATTTTCATTTCCTTATTCTTTCATCTCACCCTGTATAATCATTTAATCACAATTCATCTTGTTTTCTTACAAGATGTAATCATGAAACCTGCTAGTGAGGTTTTCATAGAAGGATCAGGAGTTTGACTTGATATTTGAAAATTCCTCCCTAAGGGGATCGAGTCACTTAGTAGTATTTCATCAGGATAGTCAGCAGGTTGAGGTTTCTCATATTGATCAGTTTGTAGACCCACCTCCAATGTTTCATGTTGATGAATGTTTCCAGACTGTGATGTGAATGGATATTTTGCTGTCGGATGATGATATGTACGGTTTGAATGCATAACATAGGCTTTTGAGGCAGTGATCTCTTAGGATGCAGGGTCCTAATTACCTTCCAATAACATGTATGCAACATAAGCATCAGAACAAGAAGTTTCTTTAGAGGATCCGGGGGTGTTCTAGTTCCTTGAGGAAGAGGCGTTGTTGTACTTGTAATGGGAAAGAGCATTCTGAGTGAGATTTTCCCACTATTCAAGATACATTTATAGAGGCAGTTGATGAAATTCCAAGGAAGAGGAGGCGTCAGCAGAAGAAAGATTCGTCGGGAGGTAGAAATGGAAGAGGAGATGGGGAAGTAGGATGAGGTGGCCAACATTTTGACGTGTTACCACCGCCACCCACAGGTGGTCTATACCAGACTCAGGGAGATCGAGGATAGGGGAGGGGGAAATTGCAGGCTATCAGGTCTTATAAATCCTGGGCTTCGGGAATCGTTCAATGTATGATAAGTGTCTTTTTTGTATAGATATAGTAGATAGACACATAACCTAGTATTTTCCTTTCATTCCACTTTTCTTGTATAATACATAAAGATTCTGGTTAAACCATTGAATTAACCCTCGTGTTTATAGACTCCAACTTGAAGAGACCCAATGATCACACATCTGTTCCAATAGCGTGACCTGATACTTATAGGTGACAGTTTTGGTTTGGATCTCTTTGTTGTAGGGTCAACGCCCTATGATTTCATTCTTGGTATGGACTAGTAGACACAATTCATGATTAGATTGATTTTTTTAGGATAAGGGTGTGGTTCATTTGTGATAATAGAACCAAATTTCTCTTTTTATCAGTGAAATGGAAATCCTTGCATCTCAGGATGGACTCACACATAGGAGGGTGCGACCGATTACTCTTTATATGGTTATCCTGAACATTAATATATTTCATGCTGAGAGATAGACTTTTGTGTTGAGATACACTTCAGGATAATACCAATATCTACACTAACATATTGGATGGTTCCCGAAAAGCTTCATGAGATAAGGGTGAAATTATAGGAATTATAGATGAAGGGATTTTTGAGACTCAGTGTTTCACCATGGGAATCCATAGGTAGTCTTTCTTGTTCTTAGACATAACATTTCAGAGACTAGAGTTGCATTAGATCCCGCAATGGTTGAGGCAGTGTTTGATGAGCACTCCCATCTTGATGATTCAATAGGAGGGTGTTGAGTAAATAGAGTTCTATGATGCATTAAGAACTGATTTTGGTTGTGTCCTGATGCAGAGGCAAGCAGATATTTACTATGGTTTATGCAAGTTGAAATCACAGTTGTTGAACTATGCGACCCCAGGATCTTGAGTTAGCATTAATAGTCTTCCCACTGAATATGTGGTGACATAATTGATGGGTGAGAATATTACCATCTTCTCCGACCACATGAATCTCAAATATAACTTCTCTCATAAGGATAAGAACTTGAGAGAGAGGTGATTCCTAGAGTTCTTTTTAATATCCACAGGGAATTCCCCAGATGGATATTCAAAAGGTGAGGAGCATGTTGTTATTTTCAGAGGATGCAAGATGACACTAGTGTCATTGTGAGAGGAGGTTCTTAGGGAGTTTGATGCATCACATTTAGTGGTACATCCAGGTGTGGTAATGATGCTCTAGGACCTCCGAATTCAATTTGGCGGCCACGAATGAAGAAGGAAATTTAGTATTTTGTGTCTCTATTCCATACTTGTTGACAATTGAAGGATGGGAATTTGGTTCAATCAATTTTTACTCAAGAACTTAATGTTCCAGAATGGATATGGGATGAAATAAAAATTTTCTTCATGATTGGTTTACCACATATGATCAGGAGGCATCATAACATCTAGGTTTTCATTGACCAACTAACCATGTTGGCCCACTTTTTTGGGTCTCTCCTTGATGCAGGATACAAATATTTGGCTAGGATGACAAGAAATCTCTAAGGTTCATCAGACCTTTCCTGATACTATGTAAATTTTTTGAGGTGGCATATCACTTGGCTCCGCCCTCATAGTTGGATCAGGTAAATGATTTTTTCCACATCTCTCAACTTTTTAGATACATGCATGATTCATTCCACATCATTGAATGAGGTGATTTTTTTATAGGAACCCGGTGTAGGTCAAGGATCGATAGAGGGGTACCCTTTGGGGAAGGATCATTCCTCTAGTGTGCATTTGGTGGCACCATGGGAATCTCTAGGAATGTATATGGGAGTGGAAGGCTCAGATTCATGATCAGTAACCTCAGTTTGTTGAAAAGCCCTTTGTTTTTTAATTTAGGGGAAAAAATCCATAATGTGAGGAGAATGTAATGAATCAAATTTTCCGGATTTTTATTTTTTATTTTTATTTTCGAAAATTCTGAGACCAGGTGCTAATACGAAGTGAAATTATGAGGCCTCGTGTTCCCAAAAAAATTCTTTTAAAATTTTTATGTTTTTAATATCACGTGCACGTGACTCTTCTTAAAAAGTGAAAAAACTTTTTTGTGGTTTACCAGATCCAAAATCCAAGGGCATCATTGAACTCAGTATAATGGCTTTTCTCTAGGTGCAACCTAATATTGGTTGGCGCGAGTCATTTGTAGAAAAATCCACTAGGGGTGTAACTGTAAATAAAATTAGTTTTTAAAAAATACTAATAACTCGTAAGAGGTACCTCATATTGGAAATCAGAGAAAACCCTTGACTTTTTAAGGAGTGTTTTCCTTAGGGGATTCCTAACATCATCTGGTGTGGGCCGAATGTGAATGACATTTCTTGGATGTAAATGTCATTATAATATTTTATTAAAAATATTTTATTCTTGACGTAATAAATTTTTTTTATTTTAAAACACATTTATAAAATAATTCTATGTTATCAAAATTATCCTAAAATTTATATGAGGTGAAGATATGGTGCTCCCTCAATGAATGGTAGTGGATTGTGGATCGACGATCAATGACCAACCTCAGATTCGAAGGATCATTACCAACGGTAATGATGCGGTGACTGTTATTCATCTACAATCAAACTGAATCGAGGTAGGGATTTTATTAATGGGCTTCTTCTACCCATTAATGAATTAGATGATAATAATGGACTAATAAATAAATAGATTGGATTGTGGATCGATTGTTGCTGCGGGATACGACTTACCTTTGCAGGGTTTCAATGAGAGAATGATCTTTTGATTATTTTTTCAATTTATATAGTTTTTATAATGGAAATGAACCAAAATCAACACAAACATTGATAAATATTTATTCCACTTGGTTTGTTTAAGCTTTTCATCCCTCCATTCTTCGTACTTCATGGGATTTCATTGTTTTCCCCACCACTGGACAGGTTGTGATCAATCGATCATTGAACACTTTATCCTTGGAACAATGATTTGATTTCGCATATTTGGGATCGGCATGGCATGATGGATATGAAATGACTATAGTGATGGATGGATCAAATATATTTTAGAGATATTTCCATTTGAGTGTCTTCTATCACAATTGATCATGACCTCAATCTAAGCCCAAGGGAACAGAGATCATGGCCCAAGGATTGCAGGTGTGCTTCCGTTTGAAGAAATGGAGCACTAGAGGCTAATCAGTGGCTCACAGAAGGGGATAATGAATGGTGGTGGAACGCAGCGGTGGAAGATTATGGAAAGCCATTGGAAGAGGAGAATCATAGCCTGGTGGGGCTGTGTGGGATACTGTATCATGATTTGTCTCATGGGCGGAAACCAATGACACGATGAAGGGAGTCTCATACATGGATAGGTTCCATGTAGAGCCCAAAATCACAGCAAGCCGTGAGGGATTTGGGACACTATTGTCATCCATGTTGAACATAGTAGGATAGTATTGACCAGACAGAGGCATGTGGTCTAGCGGACTGTGTGCGGTGCAACAAAACTAGACCATAGCCTGGGATGGACCAGATGATTTGGTCCTCTCTAGTGTCCTAGCAGTCTGGACCCAGTGGGCCTCTATTTAACAGGCCCAGTGGGATTGTCCGGTTTGATCTAGACTAGGATGGGTCGGGTTTCCCAATGTGCCAGGCCGGGCCATACCTGAACTGAACCTAGATTGGGCCTTTTCAATAAAATGGCCACATCTTTTAAATAGAGCATCTGATTGATTATCTGTCTATGGATTTGAGACCCTTGTGATCGGTCAGTCCTTTAGAGATGTCTTGGTGGGTTTTTAGTTGTTTTAAAAAGAGGTTTAGAGCATACCCTTGCAATTTTCCTATGAAGGTTTGATGAAGGATCTTGTTCTTATCATAAAGGATGACCCATATTCTTAATTGAGTTGTCTCAGCCCATATTCAATAGTTTACTCAGCGAGTTGGAGCATGTATCACACCAACAGTCCCCGTAGGTCCTAAATCTTTTTCTTGGTACCGTATATAGAATATTTGCAGAAGGTGTGACCAATATTTACATGGGAACCTATCTCCTATCTAGGATGATGTTTATAGTATAGATAAGTGTCCCTCCAATGAGCCATAGGAATTTAACCCCTATCTGTGTATTGAGATCATATTCATTCCATTCTACATGACTAGAATTGAAGAGTGTTCTTTGGGAAGTTTTCAGTGGTTGATGTTTGGTTGTCACTCGGTGAATACATGGATTATGGGAAACATGACTAATCGACCCTCTATGTGTTACTAACACACAATGTGTTATCAAAACTCCTTGTTTTAGCATGACTGGAGGTTATAGGGAGACTATGTAACTTATCGAGACCCTTGTTTTCACATGGGTAGTTTTGGTAGACCTATTTTACATGGTTCAATCAGATAACTCGAGGAGCGAGATCTCCTGGGATGAGCGTTCTACGTGCGGAACCACGTAGCTAGTAGTGGATGTGACATTGAGACATTGAATACTTTATATGTTTACTTGGATGTTCTTTTTATATCTTATGTAGACATATAACTATTTTTATATGACTATATCTTCTTAGTGTGTTTTTTCCCTTTGAGGTATTTCTATATGGTATCTTCTTCATGGTGTTTCCTCTGTTGTATTTCTTTGTGTTTTCTGGGTGTCATGTTGAGTATTGATTTACTCACCCTACACAGGATTTAGCCTCACATGTCTTTTCATGTGAATATTATTGACATTATTATGGAGTTCAATGCAAAACAATACTAGATGGTTCATGGTGAGTTCAGACAAACCGGGGTGTGTTCCTACAACTACAAAGAGCGGTCTCAGTACATTTGTTTAGAGGTTGGAATTTTTCATTTGCGTACTCTTTTTGGGGGACTTGTCTTCTGGGCTAGTAGTACTTTAATCTACTTTACTTTCCTATTGTACTCTGTTAGTTGAGAAATAGTCATATTCAAGATTTTTTTACTTAGTGTTTTTAATTTTGATTATTTTGTGCTTGGAGAAGTATGTATGTGTACATGTACTTAAGAAAGTACCTCCTATTTGTGGGATTTCCTTACTCAGTGCTAGTCATCAACCACATGGATATCAGAGGAGGGCTTGGGTAGTCATATCATGGGCCCCCACTAAGATGGTTCTTGACAGTAATATTGATAAATAAATATTGAAAATATTTGGACAAGATTCTAGTAAAATTTCATGGACTCCTATAAGTACTACATGTAAAATAGATTCAGATATAACTAGTAAATCATAAGATATTAAAAAAATTAGAGTTATGATAAGACTTTTTTTTATTTAACTTATAGTAGAACTGATTATATATTCATTGTTTATATGTGATCTAGATTTGAATGTGGCCCTAAAAAATTAACATAAAATATATTAAAAGGATTAAAAGATATTTTAATTGAACTATTAATCAGTGTTTGTTTTATCTTTGGAAAATCTATTTTTTTTCAATTATCTATTCTGATTTAATATGTTGCATAATTGATATAAAAATTACTTCGAGTATGTTTTTTTATTTTTGGAAAAAGTTTTATTTTTTGGAGTTCTATGAAATATCAGTCAATTAATTTTTCTTATGCTAAAGAAGATTAATTACAGCTATAAGTTTTTATGATAAAAATTTATGAAATAAATCAACATTATATGATTTTATTATATTTTTGATTAAATTCTTGTTTTTTGTGATAATTTATTTTCTATTTATATTTATAATAACCTCCTAAATCATTCAGAGACTAAGTACATTAAATTAAGATATCATATCATGTATAAAAATGATATATTAAATTACATTATATTTTTATTAATGATTAATTGGAATATATATTCTCTAAACCACTAGATACAATGAATATAGAAAAGATTAAATTTAAATTTGGAATAATTTAATCTTAATATGTGTAAAAGGATTGTTTTACAAGTATTGTTGATTATTATTTCAAACTGATTACTTTGATCCGTTGTAGATTTATATCGACTATTTATATGAAATATTAAAAAAACTAAATGAATAGTATTTTATATTTTTAACAGAATAAAATATTAAATCTCATTTAATTTTTCAATATTTTAATTTTTCCGTATACCCCATGTTTTTTAACTGATTTAAAAAATTTTCTATAGTTTAAAAAGTCAAGTTATTTTTATGTATGGATTCATATAGGGGGATTTTAGTTATATTGGGAGTTGTGTATTAACAATTTGAATTAATAATTGATATGTTGCTGAGTTATGTTGTTAATTACACATATTTCATTTTAATTTACACATGATTATGTGTTTACTATTCTTTTAATTCTTAAATAAGAAGAATAATTTGAAAAGGAAGAGATTTAATTTTTAATGTAAATCAAATTTTTTTTATAAATAATTTGTTTTAGTCCATTTAATAATCTTTAAACATAGAAAAAGGGGGAATTTTTTAAAAATGATTGTATTTTTTTAAAATTATTGGCCCTGTATCTACCCAAAAGGGTGTATTTTTTACATTTAATATTTGTATATTGAGAGAGTTTGTTTGATAAGATTGACACATTAATCTTTTGTATTTACACTATTATTCTTGGTATTATTTTTATTAAAAACATTATTCTTTTATTAAAACGATTAAAAAAATATATGATTATTTTAAAAAACTTATACCTGTTTGAATTTTCTTGTTTTATTGTGTTTTTAAGAATTATTTTGACACTATTAGAGTTTCTATGATTATTAATAATCATGAAATATTAGTTTTTATATTATATGTTGATAAATTTCATTAATTTTTATGTATTTTATTTTGGTTGAGACTTCGGTTTTTTTCATGAATTAGAGGATCCTTATTATTTTTGAAAATGAACCTTATAGTTTTCATCCTTAGGAAATGAATCTTACAAAATATATAATGTTTAATCAACTTTTTCATAAGTGTATGAAAATAACCATACAACGACAACTAAACTTATGAAGTTTTAAAATTAAAATAGAAATAAAAATAAATGTATAAATTAGTTGTTTTACAATGGAATAAACCTTATGATGATTTTAAAACAACCCCATGAAAAAAATAACCTTTTGAAGATTGAAAATCAACCTTATGAAGGGTTTAAAATGAACCTTAAAATGATTTAAAAATAAACCTTATGAAATATACTATGTTCCTTATGATGTATATGAGTTTAAAAATATTATATATTTGTATTTTTAGCCTCCTCCTTCATTTTAAAATATGTTTAATGGAAACACATGCTGTGAAATTAGTAATCTTATTTAATTCACTGACTATAGTATCAAATTTTGGAAAAATCAACTGATTCAACTATTGATATTGATTTATGAAACACCAATGATTATACGATTAGAGATTTGTCTATAGATAAATATTTAAGGAATAAGATGAATTCCACACATAAATATGAGAGAATTGATGAACTTATGGAACCGATTTTTTTACTATGATTACTATTTTTATACTATTGTGATCATTATGAAAAGATACATTATCAAAAATTCATTGTCCGAAGTGATCGAGCTACAATGACAAACTACTCTATTTTATTTGGGTTATTTATTAATTAAGTTGTAAGGATTATATTTTTTTGTCTCATTCAGCCATGATTTATTAATTTCCTATATAAAATAAATCCTTTTATTGGTTAAACCCCCATAGTAAAAGGTACATATTTTTTGTTCTTCCACCAGGTGTAAAAGGCGTGTTTGTAAGTTGTCTCACTTACACTTATAAAAGGATGTTTTAATTGGGTTGTGATTCACATAAAATTTAGGTATATGATTGTTTAGTTCTTGTTCTATATAAAGTCTGGTTGTAATTGAGTTTTTAATCTCATAAAATATTCATGATTTAGTGGATGCCATTTATCTTGATCTATAGATAGATGTGAAGAGAGGACGTTGGATCACTTTGATTCTAACTAATATAAAACTTTTAGAGAACATATTTCCTTTTCTACTCTCAATTGTTTTAAAATCATATTTTATTTATACTTTGAACATTCAATCTCACTCAAACATGAATATTGATTCTAATTTAACTATAGCTTAAATTCTATTTAAAGATTAAACTAACAAACTCACCCTCCCTCTTGATATTCTTAATATCTTAACCTAAGAAAGCAATAAAAAATAGATATTAATTGGGTGGGTATAAAATTATACCATGTAAGATCCAACTCCACCATCTCTAGTTTCAATAAAAAATTCACAATAATTTATTTATGAATTTCATGTATAAATTGTAATAATTTATAGACAAAAAAATTTGAACATAAATAATGGTCCTTAGTAGATGATTATAAACAAAGGTCTTTAGTTTATGATTTTAATCTCTAAATATAAAAAACCCAATGGAATTAATGAAAAAATAATACCTAATACACCGTTGAAATATATTGAATGAAAATATAGAAAGAAGAGAATAAAATATGGTTATAGGTGATGAAAAAATATACCTTGACTATTTAACCTAAAAAAAATTGAAGATTTGAAGGATTGAAGTGGAATAGAGTAGGAGGAGAATCGTTCCACATGTGAAACTCAAAATGGGCTGCAAAATGGGTGTCCACATAGTGGGTATAGAAATAAACCCTATACTAATGGTCACTTCAAACTAATGGTATAGTTGGCCTATACCATCGATTTGGAAAAAATTTGGTATAGGGTTTTTAGAATATATTTTTTTCCAATAGTTTTTATATATAAATATATACATATATCCATAAATATTTTCTGAATATATAGTTATTGATATATATTTATATGTGTGTGTGTGTGTGTATTTTCTTATATATATATATATATATTTATATATATAGTTTGAATATATAGTTATTGATGTATATATACATATGTATATATATTTATATGCATTATTATATATATTTTATATATATTTACATTTATACACATTCACTCCTTTATACACACACACATGTTTAATTAGTTTATACATACACACACACAAACATGTCTACATATATGCACATATAATATAAAAAATTATTCAAAATCACATATAAATATATTCATACCAATTAATTTTGATCTTTGTGAATCTATATATATATATATATATAAATTTATATGTGCTTGTAAATATATACATATAAATATATGTTTTCACTTTTATTATACAAATATGTTTTATTATAATGAATAATTTACACACATATATATTGTGGTTCGGAGTGAGTATCTCAAGAGGGGGTGAATAGAGTTCCCAATACAATTTCTGTTTAAAAATATAAAACTAATTACCCCAAATTAATTAAAAATTCCATGTATATTACAAAGGCATAATTATATAAGTTTAACCTTTCAAATAGTTTTCCCATTGTAGGATTATAGATCATTTAAAACAATATTTGAAACCGTATTAACTTTTGAAACAATATTAATTAATGAAACCCTCCATATAATCACAAATTAAGGAAAACTATAAAAGTAGAATTTTGTCTAGATAATAAATTAAAAAAACATATTTTTAACTATGAAATATAGAATAAAAAAATATAAAAGACAAAATAGAATATAAACAAGGGGTTCAGTCTCATGTTGAGACATAATCCCCTCCACTTAGAAATCACTCGTTGATAAGTAGTTTATTAAATAGATAAAAAGACTGAAAACCTAGATTTGGTTTCTTAATTAACAAAACATAGGCTATACTAGATTAAAATCCTCTTCCATAGTTATATGTGGGAATTAAAAAATAGTTCATTCGTGACCTCATCCATAGTTTTTGTGGTTATACAAATAAAAGAGTTTTATAGAATATTTGGTATTTTATAGTTTTAGCACACTAGAAAGTGTGTAAAAATAAATAGATTAATTAAGTAAATATCCCAAAGTTAAATCATAAAAAGATAGATTAAAATATTATATATTGGAACAAGTATAGTTTATGGGTTCAAATAGTTTCATATTTTCAAAGGTACTCATATTTTTTTTGTGAGGAGCTCAAACAGGTTTCTCAGAATGTGCATGAAAACCATGTTTCATGGATTTCTAATGAGTCCTTATACTTTTGGTCATTCAATGAATATATTTTATTAATTGTGAGAATTATATAATCACTACAAATGTATCACTCTTGTATTTATAATATTGTCTTAGTTTTTCATAGATAGTTCCCCAAGTCTCAGTCACATACATGCATGCACGCATGAGAAAGATGTTCTGAATATATAACACTCCATGCACAATTATCCATTGATAAATAATAATAAATATATCATAGATCCTTATATTTGGAACTAAATCTGTAAGGACTGGCTTGGTATTTAATGCATCTATAGAGTTGTTTAGGAATAATGACTAATAAATCCATATCAGAGTGTCTGTGTTTAATTCATTAAAATAGTCATTGGAGGAAGTAATTTTGAATGAGAGAATCTAGACAGCAGTGGTAGAATATTGGTCATATATCATCATTAGAGATACATTGTATTGATGGTTGATTATACTAACATTATATTTCATCTTACAGTAGCATGACCCTGGAGTAGATCATTCAATGGTTAATCATCTGAACTGGCGGTGGATCTAATTTTTGGTAGATTTAGTCTGGGGGTGGATCTAGTCTGTAGGTAGATCTAGTCTAGTGATAAATTAACTCTATTGGTATATCTAATTGGGTGTGGATCTAACAGGTAGTAGATACAGCAGTGGTAGATTCTACCAGTATATATGGTGAAGGAAGATCATTCAGTGGTAGAGTCGGTAAATAGATGTAATCCATTAGTAAACTTGATTGAACTAATAGTATATCTATTTAAACTAAATAAAGAACAATACTTCACCAAATGATTTCACAGAATTACTGAAAATATTCATGACTATCATAAAACATTGAATTTGTTAGAAACATTATAATCACGATTTGTGATCATTAAAATAAGGAGGATCCAAAAATCTCCCACTTTTTGATGATAAAAAATCATGGCATTTTAAAACCATATATATGAAAATTAAAACATGAAATATGAACATAATATATGATCTTCTAAACATGTGAATTTTTCAAATAATGGAATGTAAAGAGAATATTAAAAAAATTAAATTTCATCCAAAAATACTTCACCATTTGAGATTATCAAAAAGATAATAAAATAAATATAAGCAAAGATATAAAGAGTATAAATATATAATATTAATTAAATACAAAATTCAATAGATAAAATCTCCAAAAGAAGGACAAGGTAAAATGAAATCCCAATCAAATACTGATCTGAATTAGAATCACTCTCAGCTTGATGGGATGAAGAATCAACATGGTATTTTACTTTTTTGGTGATAGGAGGCATAGAGGTAGAGGCTTAGGGAATAGAGGTATAATTAGGAAGCTCCCCGATCACAAATGGATTAAGATTCCAAACTACTTTAGTAGGTGTCATTATAAAATGATTAAAATTATAAGGAAGGGGTGAAAAAGTTGGTGAATAAGTTAGATCAGAAATGTGAATGGATTGAGTTTTCACCACTATAGTCTTAGAGACATATAAAAATGGATTCACCAATGTGAGAAAATCCATAATTATGTTTCTTCCTCTCTCCATCATTATGAATAATACCTTCTTTTCTTATATAAACGTATTGAATAGATGGTCTAAAAAATTAAATTGGTTCAATTAAACTTTTATTTCCCTATTCATAGGAGGCATCATTAAATTCCCATAAAAAAATTTAAAATAATAATTTTGCTCATTGTTAGTAAAATTTTTAGAGAGGTATTATTTTGTTTCTTTATTGATAGTATCTCTATCACTTCCAGCATCATTTTAATAGTCCCAAACCAATTCGTAGATATTCTTATGATGTTTATTGATGTTCCAAAGTTCCTTCTAGTTTGATGTAATGAGATCACCCAAGATAGCATGCAATTCATCACCCAATATAACTACGATCATATATGCATCAACTGATGATGGAGGAGGTGGAGAAGTGGAATTAGAATAATGTAAGATTTCAATCCTCTCTAGAAAAAATTCTAATCCTACAGAAAAATTGGATCTCATATCATCTATGATGAACCTTATTTCTTCAATCTCATTAGTCAATATCCTATTATCAATATCCACTTATTTAATATTTAAAAACAATTTAGGATGAATGTATAATATAACTAAAACCAATATAGGTTTTTTATCTACTTCACTATGTTTTGTTACCTTAGGATATTCAGATCTCATGATCTCACTAATATAATAAAGCATCCTCTATCTAAAAGTATCTAAATATTCCTTAAAAATATATTCATTGGTTAATGGAGTATCAAGTATAGGAGATAGAATCCTCTCAGGTAAGAAGGACTCTACATTCTCAAGTCTATGGGTAGTAACATCTGAAGGAAAATCATCCAACTATAATGCCTCCTCAATTTGATCCACTATAGATCCCTTATGATATTTTCTATCCATAGGGATGGATATTACACCATGATTAGGTGGATTTCCATGGTTATAATCATCACTATCATGACCATCACCATCCGAATTAGGGTTAAAGATTTATAACAACTTGGAACCCGTAGATGGATCCCCATTGGATGGTGTATCATCTTCAAAAGTTGTTGAAATAGTTTGTTTATATCTATGAAACAATATGTGAATGAAATAGTTTGGGCACTCCTTCGCCTTAATAGATACTTAATGATCATCTATAATATATATGGTATAAGAGGCATAATGAACATCAAAAAATCTCAAAACATCACCACTCTAACCTGAAGAAGAAATAATAAGGGGTGATTAGTCTATTATTCCTCATCGGCATCACCAACATCATCATAACCTTTAGAGGCCTAAGGTCCATCACCATTCCCTATTTTAAAATCATCAAAACCATCTATAAACTAAACTACTTCCCTTGAGATTTCAAAAAAATTTTGATCCCATTCTTCTCCTGTGACTTCAGTATCCTCTTCTTCACCTTTACATAACAAGCTCTCTCTTTTAGGTAGTTAAATAAAGGGGATATCAGCTCCATGTGAAACATATGGGATCTTTACTACATTTGGGTCACTCCTTTCCTCGGCTGAAAGAGTTATGACTATTCTTCTCTAATTGAAGCTCATTTTTCTTCCAATTCATCATCAGATTAAAACACATCTTCATATGGTTCTAGCATAGGATTAAATATATTAATAAGTCTATTATGGTTCATTATAGTATCAAAATACTCAAATATCATATAATTATCCTCTACCCATTTATTTAACCATGGATTCCAATTTACCTTCTTCCTTTTACAGGAAAACTGGCTTAAACAAATCCAATTCATTTTACTTTTTTTTCTTCATTCTCATCTACCAAGACCTCATCTTCCAACATAGCTAAGATCGTATTAGTATAGATCAAATAATTTGATCCTGAAGATGTATTGATAATCTTTATCATATGAACCATTATATATCAGAAGAAGATTATTTTATCACCTTTTTTCATAAGGAATAAAAGAAAAACATCTTGGTACCTCATCATACTTAATTCCCATTTCATATGAAAAATCATGCCCTGGATGAACATAAACAATAGTCTAAAAACTTCTCTTTTTTCAATAAACACTAAAAGAGTATTATCATATAAAAATAACTCACTATCCATAAGAATGGAACCATAAAAATAATTAGATATACCTATTTGAGGTATATTGATGCTTTTGGCACACTTCTTTGAAGAATAGATAACATTTTTACTATCAACCATTCTTCTTATAATATATATATTCTCCCTGATGATATAATATGCATACTAGGAAAATTAGTAAACCAAATTTGGAAATATAGATCTATCATTACTTTAAACCAATTATATAAATCCTTGGTCTTAAATAAACATTATCAATAAATACTTTCTTAAAATCAGATAGTCAACTTCTATCTCTTTTCAGCAAGAACTACTCGAGTATTGAGTTGTGGGTTCTTGATTTCGACAACTATAACATGGATTGATTCTCCTCACGATCTCTTAATGGGACATGATACTTTAGGATAATAAATCAAGGTTTTATTCACTGTCACCATTGTTCAGAATTAATGGAATAAAGATGAGTGTGAGGAAGGAAAAAGGCTGGGAGAGACGTGACAATGAAAGGTCTGAATTTTGGTTCCAGTTAGAGTGTTCCCAAAAATATATTTAAAGATCAATTTCATCATTTAGAGATTTATTAAAATATAATATAACAAATTAAATATATAAAATCTAATAAAAATTTAAACATGAAAAATAGGATCCGTAGTAAATATAATAGAGGCTCGATTGGTAGATTTCCAAAGGCGGATCCCCTAATGGAAGATCACCCAATAGTGCATCAAAAAATGGAGGATCACCCAATAGTGGATCTCAAATGGTGGATAACCCAATGGTAGATCACCCAATGGTGGAACTACAATGATGGATCACCCTCTCGTGGACCACCTAATGGTGGATATTTCTATTGCAGGTATTTTAAAAACAAGTTTAACTTAAGATTATCATTCATACTTCATGTTTGATATATCATAATATCTAATAATTCAAAGTAATTGTAATAATAACATTAAGATGATTTTCAGGTCCATGAATTCAAGATTTGTATCATCTTTTTGAAAATTATCTCTCATAAAGTGATGTCTTATATCCAATGGTTTTATCCTTGAATGATATGCATGATTCTAGGATATATTTGACATAATTTTATTGTTATAATTTATAGGGACATGTCTAAATTGATATCCATAATCCAGTAATATGTGTTTCATCAAAAAAATATGTTCCAACCAACTTCTGAAAACTATATATCCAACATCATCGTACACATTCCAATAATTATTTCCTTTATCACAACACCAAAATACTAGGGAATTTCCCAAAGGGTGACATTTTCTAGAGGTTCTTTATAAATATTACTTGAAACTAGAGAAATTATTATCTGAATAACTCACAAAATCACATGATTTTCATTTAGGATATAATAGTCTGAAATTGGATGTGTACTTGAGGTATTTGAAAATTATTTTAATAGAAATTTAATTTTATTATATATGATTTTATTGAAAATAATCACACATACATACACTATATATAACATCTAGTCATCATTTATTTAAATATTGAAATATTCCACTCATACCTCTATAACTAGTTCGATCCACTAACATTCCAATTTCATTAATATCCAGCTCAAAATTTGTAGTCATGAATAGATCACTACCTTTATTGTTTTCCCAATAAATTATAAGGTCTTTGGTGTACATAAATTGATTTAAAATAATTCCATCATTATTTTGAGAAATTTGAAAACAAAGAAAAAATATTAAATCTTTCATTAATCTCATTTCAAATTCAATTTGAATCATTTTTTGAAATTCTGTACACAAATAATTTCTTGAAGATAAAAAAATAATATCTTCTACATAAATTTGAAGTACTAAAACATTTTTTTGAATTATTTTTATAACTAAAGTAGAATAAATTATTAATTTTGAAAAACATATATAAATTAGAAAGTAGTTAATCCTATAATACAAAGATCTATGAGATTTTTTAAATTATAAAAATATATAGTTGATTTGAAAAAATGATTTGGAAAATGAGAAGTTTTAAATCAAGGTTTTTTTTCAACAAAAACATCCTCAAAATTATAACCATTTTTGAATATACCATTGACATCCATTTTATATAGCTTTAAATTCAAATGTACTTTATATGAACGAAATATTCTAATGGATTTGTGTCTTTCCCTTGGTGGAATGTTTTCCACATATTCAATACTTTCTTCTTGATTATATCCTTATGCAACCAATTTTTCATTATACCTAACTATAGTGTCAGACCTAATAAATTTTCTTCTAAGAAACCACTTAGTTCTAATGGTCAGAGTGTATTTAGGTGTATCTTATATTTACCAAACACTATTTAATTCAAATTTATTAAGTTAATATTGAATTTACATCCCCCATTATTCATCATATATTTCATCATTTCTGTTCATATGTTTAAGCAGTTATAATAAATCTTGATGTTCAACCTAATTTCTAAGAGAAGCTCCAGTTTTTTATTATATATAGATCTACAACTATAGTATTTAATGTTTGGTATTTATGAGTCCCAAAATTTATAGGAAAAATAGTATTGGTTATCTCATTGTCCTTTACAGGTTTAGGATCTGGTTGTTCCTCCAAGCTAGAATATTTTTTTTACTTTTTTCATAGAACTTTTAGAAGGTTTGGAATTTATGTTTAGATTTTATAGATCAACTTCAAGGTTTTCTAAAGGGGTCTTAGGCTCATTTGGATCTATAACAACATATTATAAAATTTAATTTTATTCTACAATCATATTATTTTAATTAAACTCCCTATATGAATTACTAGATGTGGAATATCCAAGTAAAATTCCTTCATTACTCTTAGAAGAAAATTTACCAATATTATCATTAGTATTAAGAATAAATACATTAAAAACAAAAAATATAGAGTAATTAACCTTTGATTTTAATAAATTCCATAATAAATATTGATTACATTTTAAGAGAGGTCTTAAAATAAATCTATTAATTCCATAAAAAGTTGTATTAATAGCTACTTCCCAAAAATAAACAAGTAGATAAAACTCATTACCCATGGTCTATGTGATTTATTGAAGGGTTCTGTTTCTAATTTCTACAAAACTATTTTTCTGTGGGGTCCTAGGTATAGAAAAGTTATGATTATATTCATTTTGTGAGAAAAAAAATCAAATCCATTATTTCCAAACTCATGGACATGATTACTTCTTAACGTATTAATTTAAAGTCCACTAAAATTTTATATAGATTTGGAATACCTAAAAAAATAGGAACAAGATTCAATTTGCGATCAATAATGAATTACAAAGAAAATAAATAAATGTCATCTAATATAACATAGACATAGTGATTTCCATTTAATATAGAAAATAAAAAAGGTCTAAACAATTCAATGTGAACTAACTCTGGTGGTAGAGAAGTGGAAACTTCTTTATTTGATTAAAAATAGATTTTTTCTGTTTCCCTGTCTAACATTAGTTAGATAATTTGTCATTTAATAATTATATTTTTGGAAGATCCTTGAGTAAAACATTTTTAGTTATCTTCCTATGTGAATGAATTTTACAATGGCCTACTCCCTAGTGACAAAGAAAATATTCTTTATGAGAGGAACTTAGATAGGAAATGTTTAATGAAAAATAGGAATCTAAATTAACAGAATATACATTATCATTTCTTAATTTAGTAAAAACTAAACTATTATTAAAATCAAAAATATTACCAGAATTATTTAAAATTTAAAAATGTATACCATCATCACATAATTATGACATGCTAAGCATATTATCCCTTAGTCCAACTACAAATAAAACATAAGAAATTTAAACTTTTTTAAATTTACTAATTTGATAAAGTCCAACAATTTTTTCTTTATAATTGTCACCAAAAGTTACATGTCCATAGAAAACCATGATTATGTTCTTGTAACATGAATAGTTCCTAGTCATGTTTCTATAGTATCTATTGTCCCGACACCATAAATTATTGCTCTACATTTTTAAGAAGGCTTCCTACAAAAAAAATAAAAAAATGATTTTTCTGCCCAAATATTATTGTGTCTAGAAATGTTATCAATCAAAGATTTAGGAATTCATAACTTCATAATAGTTTTATTCTAAGATTATTTTCTAATTTTAGAAATAAAAGGATAGGTATATAATAATATGAACTAGTAATAGATTTAGTAGATATGGATCTAGGGATGAAATTATTTTTAATGATCCTTCACAGTCTTGGATGATAGCATATCCCAGTAGTATACCATGTTGATGTTTGATTTCCAATCATCCATGTGAAATCACATATCCCAAATTTATTTCCTTCCATGTCCTTTTAAAATTGATCATTACATAATTTTAACTCTTCATTATCTATTATAGATTTAGAATTTTTATTCTTCTATATAGTAAGATCATTCTTAAAACTAGAAATCAAAGCACTCTTCCTCATTAAACAAATAAATTTATCTTTAATTTCATTCAATGTATCATCCAATATCATAAAATATTCTAAAATTTTCTCATTATATTTTTTCCCCGTAGTTTTCATTTCAACAAGGATTATAAATATAAATTGGGGACACAGGAAATATACAAGATATCTCATATAAAACATTAATAAAAGAGATGCTAGCTTTATCATAGATATTTTATCTTCTTGAATTTGATTCATGGTAACTATCCTCTGAATCTTTCCAAGATGATTATATATTTTTTTCTTATATATATTGTCCTTATCATCATATTTCTTCTAAAATATCAACTTAGGATAGTTTTCCTTGACATACCCTTTTATCGTGCATTCATAGTAGATTAGTTCATTTGTATTATCACCATTATTCCAATACTTTCTCCAAATAACATTATTTTCCTACTTTCCTTTATAATTATCATTCCTAAATTACTTCTTTATTTTATAAAAAATTAAATATTATCATCAAGTGGGTCATTTATTCATCATTGTTAGTAGGTGACTCTTCATCACTTGAGTTATCATCTTTGAAATTCTCTCTTTGTTTTGAGGCATGGTTTTGAAAGATAAAAAATTGTTTTTCATTACATAAATTTAATCTCTATTTACTTTGAGTTCCCATTAATAAATCATGATATTTACTGTTATATCATAAATATGAATCTTAATAACCTCACATGACACTCATATTTTAAGAAAATTTCATTTCTATTATTTAAGTAAACATCTCTATAGAAAAATAACTTGGTCTTTATCAGGAATTAGTTTCCCAACTGAATACATTGTTATCACAATATCATTAAACCTGAGATACATACTAGAAACAGGTTCATCAATTTTCATCATAAAATTATCTTACTTAGTAGTATAATTATCTAAATTTTTTTCTTTTACATTAGAAGTTATCTCATGGGAAATAACTATAGTATCCCAAATTTCAATGTAGTAATATAGAATAAATTCTGTTAAATTATTCATCTCTTAAAGAAAAATATAGAGAATTCAACGATTTATAGTTATTATTATAATATTATGTAGTAGGATCACTCCATTTGAATCTATTAGTTATGGGTAGTTCATATTTTTATTCAATTATTGTGAAGATTTAAAAACCCACACTTTGAATATGTATCTTCATTTCAATCATCCACTGAGAATATTTTGTGCCATTAAAATAAAGAGATATATTTTTAGTAGATCCATTTTGTCTATTATTATCCATAAATAATTAAATTTGGAATTGAAATTATTTTAATATCTCTAAAAGACTACTAAATCATAGTTGAAAAAATATTTTAAAGTACTCTGACATAAAATGTTGTTCGTAGTGAGCAACTGAATTGGGGGTTTGAATTCAATCCTAAATAACAATTATGTTAAAAAATGTAAACTTAAGCCCCCAAAATTATTTTAAAATTCCTAGTTAATCCAAAAAGAATAATTTTATACCAAATAATTTCTCAAAACAAGGATTGGGGATCAATTATAAAAATATTTGAAATCAATTTAATTTTTGAAGTTATATAACTTTATAAAAAAATTTAGATAATCAAAAATTAATACTGAATACCCAAGTAGAGTTTTGTTTTAAATTTTAACTAATTTAAATATTTTTATCTCTTAAATAAAGAAAAAAACTGATAAAACACACAATGGAATATAAGCAAGGGGTCTATTCTTATGTTGAGTGTTAATCACATCAACTTTGAAATAAACTATTTCCACGCATGGTATTTAATAATAAAAATGATCCATTACCATGTTCTAGAATAATGATTAGTAGAACATAGGTTTTCAATTCTCAAAGTATATTCCACAATTATACATGGGAAATCAATAAGAATCAGGTCGCACATGAACTCTTTAATAGTTATCATGGGTATACAAATAAACATATTGAGAGAATGTATGGTCTTTTATAGTTTAAGCACATGATACAATGTGTACTGATAAACATAGTAATGAAACTGCTATCACAAATTTAAATTATAAACATATAGGGAATGTTAATACATATTATTATAATTTTAGTTTCTTGGTCTCAATAGCTTCAGGTGTTCAAAGGTATTTATAATGTTCTTCTTGAGGAATTCGAAACAGTTTTTTCTGAATGTTATGAAAAGTAGAGAGTCATGGATTTTAGATGAATCCTTATGTTTTTTTCTTTCAATATATAGAGTTGATTCAGCATGACAAAACTATAATCTCATAGCATGTATCACTCTTTTATTTCTAATATTCGCCCATATTTCCACAGATAATTCCACATGTATCTCCCACATAAATATATGAATCAGGAGGATGATCTTCTGAATATATAACTCTCTAGATCCAATTATCCATATAATAACACTAAAAATGATATCATGGATCCTCATAATGGGAGATAAATCTGGAATGTATGAATTTTTCTTTAATTCATTTGTGGACTTGTTTATGAATAATGATTAATAAACCCACCATAGATTTTTTGTAATTAATTTCTTAATCTGGATTTTAAAGGAATTAATTTTTATTGAGATAATATTGACATAAATGGTAGCATACTAGTGGTAGATCATCTATGGTGGTAAATTAGACTGATGGTAGATTATACTAATGGTAGATCATATCTGACAGTATCACATTCTAGTGATGGATCTAGCAATGCTAGATCACCTAATCTATTGGTATATCTAATCATCAATAGATATAGTCTTGCAATAGATCTTGAATGGTGATATACATATTCAAGTGGTAGATTAACTCTAGTGGTAGATCTAACTGGTGGTAAATCTAATTGGTGGTAGATGCTTTAGTGGTAGAGTATGATGGTAGATGCATTGATGGTAGATATTTCCACAGTAGAGTCTGGTGGTAGATGTAATCCTTCGGTAGATCTGATTGAACTAGTGGAAATCCCTTTAAACTAATCGTAGATCAATAATTCACCAAATTTGATCATATAATTACATATAATATGATTGAATATCATAAAAATCTAGTTTCTTAGAAAAATAATTATCATGATTTGTGAGCATTAAAATAAGGTGGTTCCAACCGACACACACACACACACACAATGTAAATGTATAAAAATTAAGTTAAAAAAATATTTATATGTATATTTCATACGTTATTTACTTGATATTATAAATTATATCTATATTAATATATTTATAAAATTTATACATTATATATGGTATTTTATATATTTTATATATGTATATCTTATATTTTGTATGTATATTTTTTAAATTTATACCTTAAATAATTTACAAATTTGAAAATAATATTTTATTTCATACATTATGTGTATCCAAATTTGTTTTATTACCAATATTTTTTAACCAAATTGGATGAAAAAGAACTAAAAATGGATGATTTCTAAATATATTACAAGGTTATAATTGTGGAGTTAAAAATTTGATCATGTTTCCAGAAAAGATATAAATGAAACTAATCAAAGTATTTTTTTTTGTGTTTATATTTTTATTATTCAAGATAAATTTATCTACGTGTGTTGAAAGAGAACTTGATCAATCATAGAATAGATCATAGTTAGAAATAACATATTAAATTAAATGTATAACAGAATGTATCTGGTAACATGATTAGTAGTATGTATTATGGATCATTTGATAATAGTATATCTATATATGATGATATAGAACTTATAAAAGAAATGAAATTGGTGTTTAACTATCATCTTTATGAATATTTAAATATTTTTGTGAAGTTAATGAACTATTAAAAGATATAATTTTATAATGGATGGGTTATATTTGGTTCTCTAGAACCAACTACATGGTACATTGGATTAAATGTATATTCAATCTATTTATTATTAATAAATATCTTTCTACATGATGAGTGTTTTTATACATAACACTAATGTGATAATTTCTTTATAATATATGTGGCATTGAAAGGTCATGGTAGTTCCATGCTGTGATCATATCCTTGAATTATTATGATGATATTCTTAAAAATATGTTTTATGTTCAGATGAAATCTATTAGAAGAGACAGATATGATTCTATGATATTTTGTGTTCGAGGCTTATAAAACATTATGTTTTTGTTCTCATGAAGTTCAAACATGGTAATCTAAAAGGGAGGAGATTATGAGAACTAATCCTCGAGTAGTGATTCCACATGTTATATGTTCTATTGGATACTCCAATCTATGGATATGGGTATTGGTCCATAGAATTTATATTATTATTAATGTACATAATAAATCACATACTTTGATATATTGAATGAAATCATAATGACATTTTCTCATGGTGAGGTAGGAATCATTGGGTGTCTCATAATTGATTTGACATTAATAAATATGTAAAATAATGATTTTTCCCTTCCATATTAATGTCAGTAGACTTCCTAGGCCACTTGATTAGAATGGAATTACTTTATTAATCCCATGGATATGATGGTTTTTCTGATAGGTTCATTTTATAAAATTACCTGAAATATATACAAGGATATAGGTTGAGGACACTGGTATGTAACTTTATTTATGACATATTGAGACAAAGGTGTAATATTACATGGTTTGAACTCATATGATATTGTTTTTATTGTACCATTATCATATTTCTATATGGTTTCCCTGAAAAGTTACGAGAAATATATCTTGTACTTTTCCTAGAACCTTCCAAATTCTATTGAGAAAGAGTCTTAGAGGGTCATACACTATTTCTATCTAGAACTGTAGTTCAATTCTATTTTAATTTAATATTAGAATAATTATTATTCTCAAGTTATGAGGAAAAATAATAATTTAGGTTATGAAATAAATATTTATTGAATGATTATTATATTTATATTAATTGATTTAAATAAATATATACTCATTAAGGATTGATTAATGTCAAGGATGATTAAAGAGAAAAGTTAAAGGTAGGTATAAATGATATTTAAATATCCATAAGTTCATTGAATAATAATAAAATAGAAATATTGTTATTATTATTATCAGATTTGGGGTTTACATAGAACTACTAGATCAGTATAGGGTTATTATGTAATAATTAATTATCTCACCTAAGTATATAACCTAATTTATGTCATTTATATATTAAGAATTTGTTTCCACCACATTTATCTCAAGACATTATCTCAAGTATCGGGAGAATTTTCTTAAGAAATATTTAAATAATAGAGAACAATGATATTCCTCCTAGCTCTCAAGATCTAGAGTCCAAGACAGAATCCTTTAATATTGAAACAAATTCTTACTGTTATCAATAACGAATAGTGCAAGATGTTTGGTTCCTCTTTGATAGCAGCCGAAGATCAAATGATTTTTTCGCAGGCTTTGTGGAGCATGTGTGGATATTAATAGATGTATTTTTCCATGGAATCCTTTATTGTAATTATGGTACGATAATATTGGTCATCTTATTTTATTATAAAGAAAGAATTAAATTTATAGATAATTATTATTGTTTTAAAATAATTATAAATTAGATGGGAAAATATTATTTTTTATGAATATATTATGGTTTCATCAATAATGTTATGAGGGTTTAATTAGAATAAACCAATGAAAAACATTATTACAAATGGTATTAACTACTTTTCATTGGCCCTTGAACCGTTAAGTGCTATTAGATCAGTAATATATTAATATATGATTATTCACTAATCATTGAATGATTTATGAATTTGACTTTTAGTTTTTCATTTTCATTTTTAATTATTTAATCTCAAAGAAAATATATTTTTATCATTCAATTTATATTTATAATAACTATCCAAATATAGATGAAATAATGTCTAATATTCCATCTGATGTAGAAAAGGATTTTGGATGGATGACATAGAATACACAATTTGTAACTAAAAATTACATGTCATGTACCCTTGGTCAACAACACATGTACATGCCATATAGGTTAGGACATTTCAAGTGGGAGAAAAGTACATGACGTCGTTACACACCACATATTGACCAGAAGTTGGAATGTGGTTTGACAGGGTGTACATGACGTGTAATAGGATTACGCACCATGTAGCCCCACATAATTTGACCCCACTTGAATCTCAGAATCCATACTATCAATGAAAAAAACATATAGTTATTACACTCTATATATTGAATATTATTTGAGAATGATTTGAAAATTGTTACTACATGGATTGTATCAATTGTATACATCATGTAACACAAAAATAACCCACTTAGATTACAAACATAATCTATATGTTTTCTGTGGATGGATAAATAATGAAATAAATATCATATAGTCGGTTGTACATGTCGTGTACTCATACCCATTCACATGGATTACAAACTGAGATAGGCTATAACATGTGAATTAATTACACCGAATACATATTTGTTATAAAAATAACATATAACTACATTATGTTCATCTAGTGTACACACTATGTGGGGTTTTCACATATATTCCATGACAATTATTTTGGTGGGTCATGTGTGGTATTAAGATGCTTAATTAATTATTTAAAAATAATTATTTAGACACAAAAATTTTATATCCATCGTATAAATTATTTACTTCAAGGTAATTTTTTGTGACACACACCGTGTATATTAATGGTGTGTTCTATAGTAATTCACATCATCCCGACAGTGCGACTTGACTCATGGAACAATGCATCTTAAAATATCACGACATGTCATGTGTGTTACATGTTGTGTAAGTAAAATTACAGGTACATGACAATGACCATACCAATAAAAGTCATATTACATGCTACAAAAAGTAAATATCATAAAGAGAATAAGGATTCATGCCATGCTTCCTTCTATACATCTCGTGTTAAATTCCATACAAAATTTACGAATGATCATATGGGTACTTGGCATGTTCCCTATTAGTACATGTCATTTATGAATTAATTTTTATAAAAATAATTTATTTAATTTATATAATATTATACTATATGGTAATATCTAGGACTTTTGGATAGAAAACTAAGATAAAATAATTGGTTAATGAATAAGATAAATGATTTATTAATTCAATAATTATATATTAATAATGAATGGATTGAAATGAATGATATCTTGTTTTAAATGTGTATTAGTTGTATATTTGGATGATCATGAGCATAACCAATCTTTGTATGTGTTGGATTTATTTTAATTTAATTAATATTTCATGGGTTTTTGTGATAATTATTATAAAATAAAAATTGTGATCTATGAATTTTCCCCCTTATTAGGTATGGGCCTATGTTTCTATGGTTTATTTTATGTAATTTCATACGCTTATTCCCATCACCTGTATGTATGTAAGAATATGTAATGGAATGAGACCAAAGGTAAGTTGAGATAGTTTAAGATGGACATAAGGTACAACTAATCATGGGGAGATACAAGTTACTTGTTGAATGTCGCAACTCGAACTAATTATCTTTCAATAATTTGATATTCTAAGTTAAAAGGTAGGTTTATCATCTTCTTAGTAAACCAATAAGTAGTATAATCTCATGATCATGCCACATATTTATTTTATTTCTTTCTAGTTCATGGTTAATTATTTATATTTTTTATGATTAAACACTATCACTTGAAATAAATAAATTTATGTGAATGAAATATGGAATAAAATAAATTAATTATGCATAACATTTTTTATCAATACATGATTAATTAATAATGTAATTTTCCAAAACAAATTACAAGCATGTCAAAATTTAAAATAAATAATATTTATGAATAATTTTAAAAAACAAAAAGAACGATTAAGATAGTAATTATTATGATTACTATAGTGAAAATACAACCATTGTTGAAAGTACTGGTCTGAACATTTCTAGGGTATGGTCAATTATCAAAGAGTTTTACAAAAATTGGGCTCACTTAACCAAGTTACAATGAACATTTAATTTCATATACAAGACTTACTGCAATAAAGAAGAAAATGTTATGGAAATATGAGATTAGGATTTCAGTATTGGGGAGTCTTCTTAAGGGATAAATGAACTTCAAGTTAATGTAGTTGCTTAGACAATTTACTTAGATACCTCTGAATGACTTATTAGGGCCCAACTTAGGTTTTGATAAGGGATATATATATATATATATATATATATTCCACTAGATTATCTACATGAAATGATATTTTGATCCTAATTATGAGATTTATTAGGATTCGATAAAATAGTTGGAGACTGATAAAATAATATTTATTATGTCTAATATTTAGTAATCATGATAAAGTATGAAAAATATTATTTATTCATGATATCAAATGGAAATTCATAAAAACCTAAAAATTATCCAATGATTGATATTGTATAAATACAATCACTTCATTGACATGAATTTCTTGGAGTTGTACATGATCTCACAAATCATACTATGGGAGGATCATAATTTCTATAGGATTGAGTACCCAATTCCAGATAAAGATCCATCTAAGGAGGTTAGTGGGGTGGTAAAAGGTATCTTTTGGAAATATTTGGATGGTACAATTGATGTTTAGTTCCTATTATTAAAATAAATTTCTAGTGACATCGAAAAGAATTATGAGGAAATGGATACATTCATAATTCACAATATGTTTTCAATCACAATTCAGTAGTTTTTTAGAACTGATTTTCTACTATATATTAATGATTAGTTGAGATACAAAAGGTTAATTAAGGTGATTTTAATTATTGTAAATGTAAATAAATTTAATAAATATAATTAAACTATACCCAAATATGATTATATCATTTATTAGCTCTTATTTATGTACTAATTTTGATAAGTTGTGTTATATAAAAATTTATTAAACTAGTTAAATTAATTCTCTTATGCCAATCAGCTAGAGGAATTCATTTATGTGAATTCATTTATATGAATTTTCATATTTAAATAGTCTATGTGAAATCACTGATGTAAATTTACTATAATACTTCACCTACATGAATTCGGCTATGTCGATTCACTTACATGGTTATGTGAGTTCCTCTAGGCCGTTTTAAACCTATAATCACACACTATTTTTCATATTGTTTCATATTTCTATTTTTTCGTTTTTTATGAATATTATTAGTGTTTATTTTTTTATAAAATACTCTATAATTTCTAGAATCCATGTGGACATGTTTTAAATTGTTTCATGATGAATTAATTGAAATTTTCATAGGATTAATAATGCATGGATATTCACTCTAAATTTTTTGAAATTGAGATATAAAAATTCAAACAAGACAAAATATGAAGTGTCCATATCATATATTATCAGGGTGTTTTCCAAGGATATTAATACTTATTATTTACTGCATTATTAATTATTCTAAATTATTCTAATGTACAGACTGACATGTTCTTGAATATTATATCGTGGAAGAAATACATGAATATTATTATTTTTATATTATATTTACATGTGAAATACTATTCAATAATTAAGAATGGAAAATTCTAAATTAGTTTTTTGGTTTCACATGAACAACGAATTAATCGAAAAAAATTAATATACAATGATTTTAAATTTAAAAGATGTAATGCGTAAAGAAACTCAATATATTGAGTTGATAGAACTAGTGAAACATATATGAGGTTGAGGGTATTATTTAAGTGTATTTGTTCCACATAATGTGAATATCAACTAATTCTCTCAACTCATCTTCAATCATTTTATTTTTTTCTACACTAGAGTTCATTGCTACCGCAACACATAGACATTTAATTGTTCATCAAGTTGTTTGGTATTAATTATTTATATTTTTTTATTTTTGTTTAATTTTAATGGGTTATACTACCAATTAAAATTTATGATAGTGGGTTGTGACCCCATAAAAAATTCATGATTTGGGTGTTCCTGAAGGTGAGAAATGGCCCGTGTAATTCATGTTCTTCTATAACCGTAAAATTTTTTGGGTTTCAGTTTTTCCTTTGATCGGTTAAATTGTAGGTTTGTTTTATACCACCACATAAAATGGTGGCTTCTAGATTAAGATAATAGGTAAGAGAAAAGTTATTATATTGGGTTGTGCCTCCATGGGTTAAGAATTAAATTTTTAAAGGGTTCTAATCTCTATTAAAAATCAAAGAGTTCATTATAGTGGGTTATATCTATCTCTATTTGGAGAGGGGTGAAGGGTAGATTGGGATCATTAAAATATAATGAAATATAAAATTATCTTTGTCCTATTTATTTTAATTCCACAAAATTAAATTTAAAACTCTAATATAATGTTAATTTTATTTTAAAATCCAAATTTGTCCTCCTCTTAGTTATTATGATATATTATTTATGGGGATAAATATTGGTATCAGAGCCTAACTCCTATCTCCTATTATATTTTTATTTTCGTTATAAATTTCATGAAATAAATGTTAAATAGAAAAGATCTATTTAATATGGAAGGAATAACTTTTAATAGTGGACGAATAAATAAAAGACC
Source organism: Viscum album (assembly GCA_963277665.1). Classification (NCBI taxonomy): domain Eukaryota; kingdom Viridiplantae; phylum Streptophyta; class Magnoliopsida; order Santalales; family Viscaceae; genus Viscum; species Viscum album. The sequence continues at coordinate 384,695,911 of OY728121.1, forward strand.
ATCTCATTTTTCCAGTAATGATTTTGGATACTAGAAATCTATGATCAAATAATTCTTAAAAAATTTTATTGATCAGTAGTTAATTTTTGGAAAACTATAATAAATTATTCAAGGAAAACCTTAATCATTAATTGTTAATGATGTATTAAATAATGTGTTTTATTACAAAGTGATGAATATTTCATATTGTGCAATAACTACAAATTTGTACCGTCATGTCTCATTATGTAAAACTGCACATTAAATTCGGGATATTTTTCTTGTTATATATATTGGATTGAATATGATAATTGGAACTATGTTTCAAATTTTATGATATTAATAACAGGAATTTAAAATGTGTGAAGAAGAATATCTTAAGCAAATGCTCCATAGATTTACTATTAATTTAACTAGTATGTGTTCTTTTGGAGAAACTATGAAAAACCATATTCTTGTTGAAAGATTTCTTAAAAGACTAACTAATAAGTATCATGAAAAAAGGTTACTGTTAATTAAAGTAAAAAATTTAAGGAAGATACACTTGATGATATTATTGTATAATTATTTTTATATGAGTCAGAGCTTAGAAATATTTTTGAAGAAGATACTACAATGAGGAATGGAATAGTTTATAAGTCAAATGTTTCTACTTACTCATCTGAATCTGATTTATAGAGTTTTGAAAGGAATGATACTATAGATGTTATAAAAGGAGGATATAGATAAAATAAATTCTATTCAAGAATATTTTGAAAATACTGTCCTAATATGATTTCATGGAAAAGAAGAAGGATAATTTTATTTCCAATGATGCTCGACATATAATCAGTTATGATTGTAAAAAAATATGATCATCATCCCTATCATAGAAATATTAAATAAGTATACAAATAATATTAATATATATAAAAAATAAAATAAATTATTGATAAACATTTAGAGTTTCATTAAGGATTCAAGTTCGCATGATGTATCATGTTTAGAAAATGATGTGGGAATTTTGTGATTAATGGATTCATCAAATTAATAAATGTGTCTTTGAAGTATCCAAATGGATATTTGGTATATGGATAGTGGATTATCATGAAATATGACTAGTGATATATCAAATGATATATCATTAAATAAATGTTGTGAAGTTAATGTTACTTTTGTTGATGATTCAAAATGAAATATAAAATATTTTGGTGAGGTTGTAATTTCATATTATTTTACTATCTCTAAAGTATATTATATTGAAGGATTGATACATAATTTAATAAGAATATTATAACTATGTGATGATGGATTTTTTTGTATCTAAAAATGTTAAATTCATTGTATTTAAAGATAAATCTTTTTTATGAATATAAAAAAGAAAAACAATTATTAAATTTATTTTTCTAATTTCACTGATCAAAATTTAAAATTCCTAAATGATAAAAAATATGATAACATCTTGTGTAATAGTAGTTTTGTACATTCTAATTTTAGGTTAATGTATAATCTATCCAAAAACTAAGTTGTTCTAATGTTACCTAATTCTAAATAATAATACATATTTGTTTGTGGATCCTTCTTGAAAGCTGAAAAACACAGAAGTTGTTTCAAGTAAATTAAAGAGTTAAAAACTATAATCCCTTTTGATATTATTAATTTTTATTTATTTGGTATTATAAAAACTACTTTTTTAGGTGGTAAGAGATATTATTTATCATTATTTATGACTTTACTAGATACAAATGGGTTTATTTTCATACACTCAAATTTGAATCTTTATCTAAGATTATTGTTTTTTATAAATTTGTTCAAAATTATATAGGACACATAATTAAATCAATAATAAGTGATCATGGTGGTGAATTATATAATATGTAACTTTTCTAGTTTTTTTTTCGAAAATGGTTATTTTAATTATTTTTAATTTCTTAAATACCCACAATAAAATGGAGTAGAAAGAAGGAAAAACAGAATTCTTCAGGAAATAACTAAGACAATGATAAATAAGTTTAATCGAACTAAATAATTTGGCTCGGAAAATATAAATACATGGTGTTATGTTCAGAATATAATAATCTTATGAACTTTTTTGGATATGTATCCTTATGATATTTAGAATAGATAAAACCTAAAATTGATTATTTTAGCATTTTGGGTGTAAAGTTTTCAATCTCAATACTAAAGATTCATTAGATAACATTGTTGAAAAATATAATGAAGGAATACTATCAGGATATTAAAAAATTAATAAGGTATATAAGGTATAAAATTAAAGAACCATGTTTATTGTAGAATCAATTCATGTTAATTTTTATGAAAATATTTTAATAAAAGTGATGATGATATTGAAAATCCTGAGGTTGAATTTAGAGATTTTAATTTTGGAGATGAATAAACCCAAGATAGAGATACACATATTGATGGGGGGGGGGGGGTATTTTATTCTTCTCAATATGAACATATTCCTGAATTGTCTTAGAAGAATCATAAATATCATCATATATATATATTGTGATTTCATATTTTTAGTAAAATGTTCAATCCAGAAAATTTGTTACGAATATTGTTTCTAATAAAGTTTTAATTAATGATTTTATACATAAAAATATTTATAATGATTTAAATTATTCTAATTGGACTTTACAGACACAATATGAGTTAAATCAGTTTTTTATAAATAATACATGAAATTTAGTTTTTGGACAATGTGATTATCATTTTATTGGAATGAAATTGATCTTTTCAAAAAAAAACACATGATGAAATATAGTTGGAAATAATGATAGATTAATTGTTCATATAACTTATCAATAATAAGGTATTGATTTTAAATAATATTTTTCATATATTAATATATTATTATAAATTATAATATTTTTATATTATGTTACTTTTCATACATTTAAATATTTTCAAATTGATGTTAAAAGTTTTTTTTAAATGCTTATATTTATAAATAAGTATATGTTTCATAGCCCTTTGGTTTTGAAAATTAAAAGAATCTTGATCATTTTCTTAAACTATAAATGTTCACATATGTTTTGAAAAAATATACTATGTCTTGGTATGGAATGTTAAGTAGTTTATATTTGAAAAAAAATTATAAGAAAAAGTTTGATTTAAATTTATTTACTAAGAAATTTTTTAATGATATATTTATTATGAAAATTTGTGTTGATGACATTGTTTTTTAGCTTCATGTGAATATATTCGTAATGAATTTACAAAATTAATGACTTCTAAATTTTATATGAGTATGATGGGAGAATTAAAATTCTTTCTTGGTTTGAAAATATTTCAAAAAATTTATGGTGTTTAAATAAAAAAATCCATGTATACTGAAGATATAGTTATGATATTTGGTTTAGTCACTTCTAAAATTTAAAATACACTCCTGAGTACTATGCAAGAACTTTTGATTTTGGTTTTGGTTTTGATAAGATTCCTATATTATATGACAATAATAATACTATTTATATTTCCAAAAATTTCATAAAACAGTCTAGGAATAAGGAAATTGATGTTAAGTTTCATTTTATAAGGGTCATGTTCATAAAGGAAATATAAATATGTAATTTATTTCTAAAGAAAATAAAATTGTTGATCACATAACTAATCCCTCAGATTTTACTATGTTTTAAAAATCAAGGTTTAACGTAGTATTATGGATGTTTAAATATCAATATCATGAATTTATGGGGAGTTTGAGTGTACTTATTTGATGACATTTTTTGATTTGCATGAAATTTTTGGTAATAAGGAATATATTATTTTTTTACTATTTTAAATATCTATATAGATTTGTTTATTATATTACCTCTATAAATTTTCTCATATATATTAGTAGATTTATATTTACTATTTAAACATTTAGGTTGTATTAAAGTTTATTTTATGAATAATTTCTCTTTATCATTCATTATTTTTTAAAAATATTCATTTTAATAAATTTTAAGAATACTTAAATTCGTTTTTTATGTCATTTTATCTTAAAAAATATGCTTATAAAGTACAATTTTTTTTCACTAATTTTTTTATATATCAGACTAAGGGAGTGAAACACTAATATTTTGAGAAACATTATCTTTTTATTGATAGAGTTTTTATATTGAAACTTTATCTTTTTGATAACTTCAAAAAGGGAGAGATGTTTTCAAATTATAGTTGGTTTCATAATTATTAAAAAATGGGATAATTTTGAGTGGATCCATGATATAATTAATGTTTTGGTTATTACAAAACATTATTTGCTTCAATTCCTTTTAAATTTTTAATAATTTATCTTATGTATTGATTAATGTATTATTAAATTTGATTTTATCATAAAATTTATTTTCATAAAATATATTTAAATTTAATGATTTTATATTTCTTAAGATTTTTAATAAGTTTTATAGATAGTTCCTCAGATAAAAATGTCATATAGACATTTAAATGTCATTTTTATATGTTTTATACTATTCCCACATAGCCAAAACACGTTGCAATTTATCCCATGTAGTCAAACCATGCAGCCAAATTTTAATATTTAGTTAACTTATTTAATTAGAATATAAATTAAGTTATTATTAATTAATTGGAAAGATAAAAAAATTATCTACATTTAATTATAATAAATAAAATTTTGAATATATTTTTTTCTTATCATAAATTAATTGATAATCACTAAATGTAATCAGCCTGAATTCTTTATTTTTAGGAGTGTCTTCCAACTATATTTTAATGATAACAATCAGATATAGATTTCAGAATAAGGTTATTATTGATTCGTTGGAATGATAAAGAAATTTCATCAATGTAATTCAATTGGACCCAAAGATGATTTTTCATTTATAAGGCCATATTTTTTCTTGAAATTGTATAAGTCACTCTGTTTAAAAATTTCCAGATTCAACTATTCGAATTCTCTTACATAAATCGGCTATGTGAATTAACTTATGGGAATTTAAGTACAATATTTTCTCTATTTGAATAAGCTATGGTAATTATTTATGTGAATCGGTTATGTGAATTCACATATATTAAATTTACCTCTATGAATCCGACTATACTGATTTACATACATGGTGAAATTCAATTACGTAGTTATGTGAGTTTCTAAAGGATATTATACACTAATATTTAGACTGTGTTTTTCATATTATTTGATAATTCTATTTTCTATAAGTTTTTTAGGGACATTATTAGTGATAAATTTGTCCTAAAATTACTTTTTAATTATCTAGAATCCATTAAAAGAGTTTTTAGGCTGTTTATGATTAATTGAATAAAATTTACATTGGAATAAACATATATGGATATTCACACAAAAAATTTAGAACATGAGATATTCAAATTTAAAATGGTTGAAATATGAAGTGTAGGCATTAGTTGTTATCAAGGAATTATCCAATGATATTAATACTTACTATTTTATGATATATTAGTTGTTCTAATGTATTATAGTATATATGATTTTATTTGTTATATATAATATTGGGAAGTACTGACATGAATATTAATTTTTATTTATGAAATATTAACACACGGAACATTACCAAGGAAATAAGCATTGACTACTCTGAAGTAGTTTGTTGGTTTCATATACACACCTCTAATTTTAAGAATATAGTCTATTAAATTTGAAATAATTTTTAATGGAGAAACTCAATATATATATTTTAAATAAATAGTGTAACATATATAAAGTTGTGGATATTATTGAACTATACTTGTTTTTCAAAAATTAGCGATCAACTACAACTCTTAATTGGTCATTAATCATTTGATATTTTTATATTAAAGAGTTTTTTCTACCTCAACACTCAGACCTTGAAGTGTTCATCTTATTCAATGTTTTTAATTCTTTATATTTTTTCAATGTGTGTAATTTTATTGGGTTATACTTCCAATTAAAAGGTAGGATAGTGTGTTGTGACTCCTAAAACAAATTCAGGATTTTTTATGCCTCCAAGTGAGAAAAAGGCATGGTAACTCATTTTATACCATAACCACAAAATCTAAGTGGATTTTTTTGTGCATTAGATTAGTTAAAATGGATGTTTGGTTTTTAGAACCACTTAAAAAGTTAGCATAGAGGCTAACACATGTGGTTTATAAAAGTGTGTCTTTTTGGGTTGTGCCCCAATGGGTTAAAAAATATAGTTACAAAAGGGTTCCGATCTAACTTCAAAATTTATTGAGTTTATTATAGCGGGGGTCATATATCAATGCTTAAAATAGGGGTGAAGATTAGAGTAGGATCATTTGGATCCTATAAAGTATAAAAGATATCTTGTTTTTATTTGTTTGGTTTCAACTGTATTAATTATAAAACAATGATTTGATCCTTAAATTTATTTTAAAAGGATAATTCAACCCTCCTGTATATTCTACAATATTCTTGGTCAGAACAAAAAAATAATGAATGGATTATAGTGTTATAAATATTAATAATTCACTCCAAAATATTCATACTCTGATTCTTTATGAAGATAAATACATGATACATAAAATATATAATCCTTATTATGAACAAGAGTAAGGTCAAGGTAAAGTTACTTAATACTAATTCCAAGTATAAGGATTCTAAAAACGACCCAACCAAGATGTGGAGAATCTGAAGTCAGGATAAAAAACACGATGTTGATTGTTTTTCAAGTAGTATGAAGGGCCATTAGAAAATATCTTCACCTCAGTGATGGATCTTAATGATGATTCAGGTAAATTTATTATTGAGTATTATATTTACATTTCTACTAGTTTAGTATTTTATATATATTTTGGTTCCCACATATTTATCCAACTATTAGGACTAAGTAGACTATGGAATGATTTAGGATCCAAGGTGGATATTCAATCAACGAATTAAGAAAGATTGGTTGTATTATCTATAAGAGACTACCACCATACTTTTCCAATAAGATTAATTATTTTGTTCGAAGAATTGTTCTTATGTTCATATTTTATCAAATAAAAATATAACTCTGTATTGTTTATAAATGGATTAATTTTTATTCAATTTTTTTCAATAAAATCTATTATATTGATAATATTAACATTTGTTATATTATGAAACATCTTAATAATGGGTTTCAAGTACTAGAATATGAAAATAAAGTATTGGTAATTGATGATAAATGAAGTTCACTTGACTCATATCACACCTAGTTGTGGCATCACGAACATTTTCATGTAAAAGAGAAGTGTGGGAAAATGGTATATTAACCTTGGTATTTATATTCTTTTGAACTAAAACAACATGGTATGTTTCATTCTTTTTTCATGCTAAAATATTTGAACCACCATTTATTGGAAATGGTGAAAGGGACATATTTTTTATTCAATTAATTCATATAGATCAGTGTGGACCATTTGAGATGAAGCTATAGGTGGGTACACATACTTCATATCTTTTACCAATGATTATAGTAGACATGGATCTGTCTACTTAATGTTGTATATATCTGAATCCTTTGAGAAATTGAGGAGTTTCATAATGAATTAGTGAATCATATTGGTAATAAGATAAATAAACTCTACTAAAATTGTGGTAAAGAGTATCTTAATCAAGATATCATCAATTACCTAATGAATTCTAGGATTATATCTCATCCCACTCCGATTTAAACAATATAGTGTAGTTGTGTTCGTGAAAGGATGAACCTCACATTATTAGACATGGTGAGGCTGAAAATGTGACATACCAACCATATATTACCCTTTTTTGAATATTCATTACATGATATATCACAGATACTAAACTGAATGACAACTAAAGAGGAAAATGGATTTCCATATGAGTTAATGTGTGAGAATACATATATTTTTTCACATACATGGTTTTGGATTTTCATAAAAATATCTATATATATATTGGGACGTAAACTAGTACCTCGATGAAAAATGGTTCTCTTTATAAGATGTCCCAAGGAAAAGAGATGATATATTCTATATAAACCATCAGGTATGAAGCTAATATTAGAAAGATAGTCTATATAACTTGTGTGGGAGGATATCTCTAAAATAAATAGTGGATGTGTTATAGAGTTTGATGAAGTTATTCTAAAAATATATAATATTTATCATAGGAATAAATTCAATAATCCCCTATATAAGAGGTTATTCTAGAGACACCATTTATATATAGAAGAACTATAGATGTTAGATAACCATAGAGATATAGGTTTCTATTCATTATGGATGCTGACTATTTATTAGTTGATAATGATGATCCATTATCCTATAAGAAATCAACAAGAAGTTGAAATGTTAAAATATGGTAAAAATCGATAAATTATTAGATGGATTCCATGATTCACAAACTTGTTTGTGATCCTATGATATATGTAAACCCTCTTGGGTTAAAATGGATATTCAATAAGAAACTAGATATAAATGGTAAATTTAACACCTCTAAGGAATGAATGGGTTTTCAAAAGTTTAATAAGAACCACAAAATAAAATATTATCAATTAGTCTCACTGTAATCTATACTATAATCCAAAAAATTATGCTTCCTATAACAATATACCATAATAATGAAATTTGGAAACTGTATTTCAAAACATCGTTCCATAATGATAACCTTATGGAAGATTTATTTATGACACAACAGAATGGTTTTTTGAATCCAAAGGATACATATATGGCCTGAAATCCATATAGATCTCTTTATTGGTTGAAGCAAGGATCAAGATTGTGAAATTTTTTCTTTGAAAATTCCACAGGGAAATTGGTTTCTTAAAGAATGAATGTGATACATGTGTCTGTAAAAAGTTTTTGGGGGTATTGTAACTTTTCTAGTATTATTTTTTGATGGTATATTAAAAATTTAAAACATGATTCTATTCTTATAGTATATGAAGACATGGTTTAAAAAGAGCATATCCATAAATTTATCACCCCAAAATCTTTCTAAATTTAATCTTTAAAATTTATGTAAATTATTTAATATATTTTTTACATGAAATACATAGTGTATCTTATATCACAGAGAACACCAATTTTATCTTGCATTGCACACGTAACATCCCATGTAAATAAATAATATAAAATTTTAATATTTATTAATATTTGTAAAATAAATATTAATTTTAATTTAACGGGTATGCTATGTTTGATGGTTTACCTGACATGCCGCAATGGGTTTCTCTAATATCATATGTTGCACACAATTCCCAGTAATACTGAAAAAATAATGATATAATATTATTATTTTAAATAGTAGTTAACTCCTAGATATTATATTAGAGGGAATGAACAGAACTGACTATATTATGATTAAACATGTGAGTTAATTTTTTTACATTTATCCAATAATATTTAGAGGCTTAAAATGAGAATGAATCCAATTTTATGAATAAATACTCTGATATTTTTTAAAAGGTAGTTTTACCACCGTTTGATGAAGAACCCTGTTTGAATATAGTTTTTTTTCACTTTTAAATGTTATATTGGACAAAATAAACATCTTATTTAGAATTGGGATATCAAAATTTACTTTGGGTAAATTTTTGACATTATTCTGATAAACTTTATTTTTTAATTAATTTTTAAAATACTACATTTTATGTCAAAACGGTCTTTTCATTTAATTTATTTATATAGTTAGGTTTTCCTTTTAATAGCTTTTAAAGTTTAATTGGATTATATTTGTGTCATTTAATCCAATTTTGTTCATTGTATGTAATTTCACTTTGATATTCTACATAAAAACATGTCAATCTTTTGTTAGTTTTCACTTCATAAAATCACGCTTTTTAGTTTGGACAATGAGAATTAATTTTAAATTAATTTCATCAGTTTATCTGTTTTGAATTTGGAAAAATGGATTCAATTTTTGTAATTTTTATGTCAAAATTTTGTAAATAGGTACCTTTTATTATTATACATTATAAATAGTAATTTCAAAAAATATTTAATTTACCATGGTTAAAGGGTAAATCTGGTAAATAAGTGTAAAAATAATATTATTATAATATTATGCTACACAAACACGTGTCATAATACTATTGGATGAAATATGTCTGACCATGGGCATACTTGGGTAAATTTCGGGACCCCATGGAGCCACATTAACGTTAAAATTATATTTTATAAGAATTAATTTAAAGTAATGAAAAATAAAACACAAACTTATCTGTTTTACTAAAACAATTTTTATATGTGGTTATATAAGGGGTATCTTTGACTATAAATAGTAATTAGAAATATGAAAATATTTCCTACATCATGGTATTTTATTTATAATTTTCAGACATAAAATAAGTAAATATATTTATGACCTAATGATGATGTAGTGATTACCTTATCGATGAATGATTTAGATAAATGAGCTTATAAATATTAAAATAATTTTATTTCAAAACATTTTATTCCATCTACAAATTTTATTGATGACTATGAATTTTCATCTTTGAATTAATGTTTTATTTTCAAAATAATAAATTTTTATTGATTTTTAAAAATTCCTGATATGAATAGTATAAAAATTTATGTAAATGCGTTTTTAAAAGAAATACTATTTTATTAAATGATATAATAGTCCTAAAAATCATAGATTCGAAAAAATTATATAGATAAGGTTGAAAATATTATTAATGAACTGATTGAGGTTCAATTGTAATTGTATTTTATCTATATTAACCATATTGCATGAATATACAATAAGACATGGCTAGAGTTAAATTAGTTATCGAAGGGTCAAATATAAAAGATAAGGTTAAAGTTATGACCTAGACTTGTCTAAGACCTATTGGTTGAGATTTATTTGAACCTAAATTCATATTATATTTTAAATAAATGTCTCTAGGCCCAATTCAAACTGAAAATTATTTTATAATAAAATAATACATTCAACCATTCCTAAAGTGCACCTCCTCCCTCTTATAAAAGGGAATAAACTATACCCATGTAATAACATATCTAGAGCCCCTTGGATCGTCCAAACTCTTCCAAAATAAGCTCCCAACATCTATGTATTCATCATGGAAGCCTTGACTTATGAATAAGGTAATTCAATAAATATTTTTGGCTCAAATCAAAGATAGTTACACGTTTTAGAGGTAGCGTCTTCTCTAAAGTTCCTTTCCATTATTTTACTTCTTCACTCTAAATTCTAAAATTATTACAAGATTACATAACAAAAATAGTATGATAAATATAACAGGATTTTTTTATGAGATTTATTCTAAATACACTTACACACACATCCATCTAATGGATATGAACATACTTTTTTTGTGGATGGCGAACTACTGCCTCACGAAATGATGATTATTCATTTTTCACCTAAAACCTCTCATGCTGCCCAATAAGATGGAAATATATTTATATATGATATATGATATATTTATATTATCTATATTATTCGGTTTTTTAATCTAAATTATACCTTTATTCTTTTCATAATGTGTATATACGACAATTCCATTTGACGAAGTGCGGAATACTACCCCCTTAAAGTGATATGACTCTTTCATGCCATACATGGAACGTATACATGATAGTATTAATGAAATTATTTAACATATATAAAACATGATATTATAATGGAATTATAATATATCAATTTATCATTTATTTTTCATTACATTAAATATTTTTATAAATGAAAGCAGTGTTCATTCATATATACGACTTACCATCTCAATGAACAGTGAATTTCAATTATTATATTCAAATGTTATGTAATTTTATAAATACATATATATATATATATATATATATTTGATATATATTATATTTAAATCATGAATATCATTATGGATATAGTGTATGTTTTACCACATGGATAATTTGTAATTATAAGATGTTCGTTTTTGACGGAAGTACCAAATATCATCAAAACGACAGATATTAACTTAAATAATTATTTAATGTTTATAATGAGAAAATATGTGATATAAAAGGAATAATATACTTGAAAAAGGTTCTTAATAAAGTATAAATTAACTTATGTTTATGATTCATGAATAACAAGAAACATATGTGACTTGTCAGACTCAAGGTAAGGGACTTCGTCTCAACCACCTTTCATTGAGGCATATTTTGATTTATACATTACATTCTTTTATATGGTCTATAAACCCAATTGAATTTTAATTTCATTAAAAGGGAATATTTTTTCTACAAATCACTTTAATAAATGACAAAAATAATGTTTCTTTTTAACATATGCGGTGACACCGACCTTTCTGCCACTGCGAACATTCATAGTTATTTGGTTTGTGTAAGAATTAGTAATGTTTTTAAAAGGAAAATAACTACCATATTGGATTTTTATATATTTTGGTATTGAAACTGGTTTGATAAATCATTTATTATGTAAATATCATGAAATTATATATTTTTATTGCAATGTGGAAATTTTATCTTTCCTTTATGCTTGTTTTATGTGTTATGATTACATAATGGTTCTTGGGAATTTTTTACGTATATAGGTGGTTCTGTGATAAACCTAGGGTAGGTGATCCTGAGATAGATCTCCAATGCATTGGTAAACATGACAGAGGTAAACATTAATGATTCTCCAAACACATTTAGGGATTATAATATTATGGGTATTCCAAATGTAACTTCATATGTAGTTGTGATAGATACTATGTAAGTATGATATGGATACCACAAGTTAACTTTATGATTTATGATTTCTATGTGTCATTCATAAATCTTGTGATTTCATGACATATGATAAAGATATAATGTTTTATGATTTAAAGGTATTGTTTTATTTATTTATATGTATTGATGGACTAATGTTTTCTATCCTTATTTTATATCCCTTACTAAGCTGTTTATGGTCATCCCTTGTTTTTGAAATTTTTTTCAAAGGGGATAAGGAAGGGTATGAGAATAGAATAATTCTAGAAGATTTATATGAAGAAAATTATTATTATTCTAATTTAAGGAGATTTAGTTTAGTGAATACAAGTAGATAGAGAAAATGTGTCTACTTTGTAATTTTTTAGATGTAATGTAATTGTTATGAAATATTTCTCCAAAACTATAAATATAAAATGATACTCAATGTAGATTTCTTTAATTAACTTGTAATTATGAGATATTTAAGCTTAGGGACTTGTAGTTGGTATCATAGGTCGGTTTAGAGAACTTTTGGAGTTAGGATATTACTAAATTAAATAATTTATGGTGAGATTGAAATAATATAGTATTTAAATATCACCATGTTGCTTCACCTATGATATTTTTGTGTTCATAATGGTTTTCCATAGAGGAAGGAGGGAAGATATAATTGTTTGACATAAAGAGGAAAACAACCATCCAAATTAGTAACATGAGATGGTCGGAATCCAAACTAAACAATTCGCTGCAGTGATGGAACAATTGACTCAGGATATAAAAGGTTATGGTATCCATGCACGTGATCATCTCGATCAATCACAGAGGAACATATTAGTGGTTGAGACTTTCAAGAGGTAACATCCCCATAATTAAGAGTATAATATGACCACGTGCAATCTGATAGATAAATTAAATCACTAGAAAACATTTTTAATGTCATGGGGTTATCAGAACATCAAAAGTTTAGTCTTACTATTTACCATTTTGAAGGTAAAGTCGATCAGTGGTGGTCAATGGTTAAAAATATTTGGGATAGTGTGGAGATTGATGATCTTGATTGGGATGAATTACAAGTAATGTTTCTTGGGAAATATATTCCTCAGGTGGTAAAACATAGTTTGAAAAAACAATTCCTAAAATAGAAGCAGGAGGATGACTCTGAGACTGCTTATGTATAAAAATTCACTCGATTGGAAACTTAAGCTCCAAATTTCATATGGGATATTGATAGTAAAATCCGTCATTTTTACTCAAGATTAATATCAAAGTATCAAAGGGATTTAGCTTCTTGTAAGTTCAAAAGTTATGAAAAACATTTTCTATGTGTGAAAAATTTAGAAATGGTGTTTTCTGATGACCGTGTGTTCTTTGAAAAACAACATAATAAGAGGTCGAGGTGGAAAAAAAAGGGAAGAACTCTTATAAAATGACTGATGGTAAGAATCTTAAGTTTACAATTTTTGAAAATTGTGGAAAAATCCCACCTGGGAATGGATTTGAATTATGGTAAGTGCTACTGATGTTGTAAAATGGGACATAAGGCCTGTAAACGCACTGAAAAATATATGGGTAATGGTATAACTAAAAAATGATTCGAAGTCAGAAAAATGTTTTCAGTGTAATGAAATGGGTAATTATAAAAATTTAGTGTCTGAAGAAAAACTCAAATAATGGAAATAATTTGGACTACAAGTATAAAGGGGTGGTGAAATCCTTTGAAACTACTTCAGTAGATGTTGGTACATTAAATGAAGTAGTATCTAGTATACTATTTATTTATTCATATTATGCCAATGTGTTGTTTGATTTAGGGTATACACATTCATTAATTTCTGAGAAACTTTCTAGTAAATTGGGGATTCAATCCCAAGATATAAATCTTTAAATTGTGGTAAAAAAACATAGAGAAAATTCGGCAAGTGTGAGTTTTTTTTACAAAAAATTTCATTCCTTGGTCACATTGTTTCTAACGATGTTATAACTGTTGATCCCTCTAAAATAAAAGATGTTAAAAAATGGACAAGACCCATAAATATAATTGAGATTTGTATTTTTCTTGGTTTAGTAAGTTATTACTAGAGTGTTTTTGGAAATTTTTCATAGTTATCTAGCCCACTGTCTAAGTTAACTTGAAAAGGTGTTATGTTCATCCGAAGAAAAGAATTTGATGAATGTTTTCATGAATTGGATAGAAGATTGGTGAATTCTCTAGTTCTGAAACAGCAATACAAAAATAGTGAATTTATTATCTGTAGTGATGCTTTGTTGAAAGGACATGGTATTGTCCTTATGCAGAATGATCAGGTAATTGATTACATGTCACATCAGTTGAATCCTCATGAGTTAAATTACCGTACATGTGATTTTGAAATAGATGTTTTTCTTTTTGATTAAAAAATTTGGATCCATCATTTGTTCAGAGTGAAGTGTGGAATATATACAAATCAAAAATGTTTGAAGTAAATTTAAACTCAGAAATAATTAAATATGAGACTAAGTATATTTCCATAATTAATAAAGGTTTACTGTTTCATGTTCCATTACCATCTGGGAATGTTAAATAAAGTGGTTGATGCATTGATTTGAAAGAGAAATTCTACATTAACAATGCTATGTTTGGAATGAGATCCTTTTGTTTTTGATTTGATATATTTTTGATTGGAAGTTGTTGGTGATGAAAATTCTTTTATTTTGTTTCAGGTGGTATTGAAATCATCTCTATCAGACGGGATTATGCAAGTGCATAAAGGAGATAGTGAGTTGTGAAGAAAGGAATAATTGGTTCAGAAGGGTACTATACCTGAATTTAACATTGATAAAGATTTTTTTTGAGGTTTGGAAGGAGGTTATGTGTTCATTATGATTCATAGTTGAAGAAAGAGTTGTTATGTGAAGCTCATAGTTCTCTATTTTCAGTTTTTGTTTGTAGTACTAAAATGTACAGAGATCATTGAGAGTATTACTGGTGGGATGGAATGAAAAGACATATTGTTGACTTTACTGTGAAGTATTTTACTTTTCAACAGGTTATAACAGAATGAATGGTACCAAAATGGATTCTTCAGACTTTTCAAATGCCATAGTGGAAATGGGAAAAGTGTCCATGTATTTATTTAGTGGTATTATCAAAGAATTCTCAAGGAAACACTGCAATTTGTTTTATTTTTGATCGATGTACTAAATCTGATCATTTTTTCCTATTTGATATACTTTGCCTCTAGATCAACATTATAAATTATATATTAAAGTGTAACGACCCAAAGTATTTCAATAGAAAATTCCCTTCTTATATCTATGTCATAAAAACACAAAATAATGAACTACTAAATGATAAGTGACCTTTAAACATAATTTTGTCACCCCTATGTTTGTAATTTTAAAAATCCGACATACACAGTTGTGTTCGAGATAGTTTTTGGAGTATAATGAAACAAAAATAATTTTTAGTGAATAGTAACATACCTTTATGAATAGTAACCTACCCTTATGAATAGTAATATGAACCTTATGAATAGTAAATAAGAGTAACATTACCTATGAATTATAAAATAAAATTTAGACATCTTAGAAAGTGACAATTTGACATTAGTAAACGTTTTTGGTATTTTATAAGTCATAAATAAATAATTATAATTAATTAATTTAAAAGAATGTTTATTTTCCTATAATGTATTCATAAATTATTTAATAAATGTCTAATAGTTTGTAGATAATTTTATAAGACCCTACATAATTTTTGAAAGAACTATAAAATCAGTTTTAATCTTAAAAACTGTATTTTTAAGTAAATTATGATTTTATTTAAATATTAAATTAATAAAATTTAGAAAATTATTTTTGAAAAGTGGACTTCATTTTTGGATTCTACACGTCGAAAAATGGTTGGGGTAATGTTTTGGTATTTTTCTGAGAAACTTGAATTTTTGGTGAATAGTAGAATACGTTAATTTACCATATAAATACATTTTAATTAAAACCCACTATTCCTGACATCACAAGTGATGTAAGCACCCAAATCCCAAACTCACATTCCTTTTTTACTATTATTGGTCATCCAGTACTCACTATTCCTTGTCTTAGGTGAAATTAAAAAACTAATCAATTTTATATTAAGGAAACCCCTCTCCCCTCCACTATAAAAGCCACCCTTCACTCCCTCTTTTCCTCACACCTCTCAAGCTCCAAGCCATCTCTAAACTCTGCCCAAACACCTTCCCTAGCTCATCCCCCACATCAAATAGCTTCTGGTCTAATCAAAAGACCAATCCTAGCTTCCTTAAAGTGGATCTCAAGAGGAGAATTCTAGAGGTAATTTCTCTCCCTCTTCTCCTTTAATTTCCTTTCAAGTTCAAGTTCCTTTCTTGATCTATCCCTACCTATCTTCATCCAAATTGTTCTGTAAATCTAGTATTATATATATACTATAATATTATGATTCTAATGTTATATTATATCTCCCCACACCCTTTCCCTCTTCCATTTATTTTATTAAAGAGAACGTTGTTCATGAGGTGTTAAATTTATCACCTTCAAAAACGACATGTTCTCTTCTTCCATTTCTACCTTCAATCTGGTAATGAAACCATTTTATGGTTGAACCAGAATATTTTATATGTATTATTTTCTATTTAAGTTATTTAAATAACCTATGGCTTTATTACTATGTTAAATGTTAAAACAAGATCGTTGTGATCCAAAAACCGCCCAAATTAACCCAAATAACCATCATTAAATTTTTATCTAATGATTCGTCCACTTGGATCTAATATAATTCAATATAAAAGTATTAAAGCTACTATAATAACATTAATAACATGTAGTATCAGTTCTGTATGTTTACCCATTATCTACCCAAACATCAATTTAAGAATACAAGTGGACCGCTCAAGATAACCATAAAAACGAACATCCCGAACAATGTTTTTAAACTCTATAAGTAATAAAAAGGAACATAATATGAAATAATGAAACCATAATGAACCATATTAATGTATAAAAGGTTCTGGAATTTCTAATTAATGAATATAAAGTCATTATACATGACATTACAGAGAAGGAGGCATTCGAGTACAATGTAAGGGGAAATCTCGAACCCAATTTTCTTCCTTCGGGTTCTCCCTCTTTCACTCTATTTTTGACATGGTTAAACTTAAAAGATCGTTTTTTCATCATTTCTTTTACTTCTATGGGATATACATGTTTTTCATTGGTTTTTATGTCCATCAAATTTTTTTCCAAAAGAACTCTTCTTCCGAGATCTCACCTTTTACCTCTCATTCAAGGTTGATGGTTCTTGTATCAAGTATGTTGTTCCCTCTTTCTTTTGGGAACCCAAAGCTTATGAATGTGTTATTATGAGATGAAACCCATTCCATTCCATGGGTTATTTATTTACATGATTTATATTTGTTCTATGTGGTAATCATTATAATGATAATGTTATGATGTGACAGGTGCGCCCGGAATTATATAGCGCAATATGAATGTTTAAATGTGAAGGGTGCGCCCGAAATTATACAGCACTCCAATGCATTGGGTAAAGTGATGAATCTCATGAGTAAATGTGAAATGATGTGTGAACAATATGATAGCTTTGTTCACAAGTATGTCTGGTAGTTAAACACTAATACACGATGTTTCATTTTTATGCATTGCCACATTTCAAGTATATTGTTTATGCTCCTCTCATGTTCATGATCTTTTGCCTACGTCATGATTATGCTCACTCCATGCTATATTGTTCTTATCTATCCTCTTACTGGGATTCTAGCTCACCACTTTTGTTGTATATCCTCAGGTGGATACATGTACTAAGGAGAGGACAAGTTCCACTAAGAATCTAGTGATGAAGAAATTAAATAAATGTTTATGGTTGATGTTGTATTTGTTATGTATGGTCCTAGTTTGCCCAAGACACTAATCCTTTTGATCCTCCATGTGTAATACTATTATGATGTTTATCTTTGAAATGATGTAATAGTAATGTAAGAAAAGGTCGGGTCGCTATAGTTGGTATTAGAGGAAAGGTTTAGTTAATTTGGGAATTAGGATTAGTAAACCCTAGAGAAAACCTCTAGCATGGGAATAAGTACAAATATGTACACAAGAATATTTACCTAGGGATCCCATATGTTATGTTTTTGGTATAATTTTTTAAATTAATAAGTTATTCATGACTTGTTTACTTATGTTTTGTTCTAACCTTTTCTATTTTAGAAAATTGTGGGAACTATGAGAAATTAGGACAACAACTCTTGCGAGGGACAATGAAATGATTGCCCGAACGACATCCCCACTGATTTTGGAGGTGGAGTTCAAAAATTCATGGTAATTCTTACCCAATTATCTCAGGTTATAAATAATAACCATAATAATGGGTAATGTCCTCCTTCACCAAAGTGGGAGAAACTAGCTATCGAATGTTTTATGCAGCCACGACCACCGATGTTTTGTGGATCTTCTGATCCACTAGTTGCGGAACAGTGGGTCAACTCCATGGAAAAGATATTTTCTGTTCTTCACTGTTCCGAGATGGAGAAGGTGACTCTAGCCGTTTATCACCTAGATGGAGAAGCTGTTCAATGGTGGGATTTTATTAAGAACACCAAGCCAAGTGTGGAAATTGAAGAGATGGAATGGGAAGACTTTAAGATAATGATTCTTAATAAGTACTTCCCAAGAACACTTCGCACAAAGATGGAGAGAGAATTCATAGAGCTCAAGAAAAAAGATGGAGAATCTATCACAACCTATGAAGCATATTTCCAAGGCTCGCAAGGTATGCTTCGGGTTTTGTTATCAACAGTGATAGAAAAATTTATATATTCTTTAGTGGATTAAAACCACATCTTCGAAAGGATTTTGCAATTCGAGACTTTGGGAGTTATGAAGAAGTAGTTCGGTGTGATCTCAAAGTGGAGTTGGAGTTTGGAGAATGGTCCCATGGCTATGGTGATAAGAAAATAAAGATGTAGTTTCATGCCGGTGGATCTAATGAAAAAGGTGGGAAGAAAAACCGACCCACATGCAAAAAATGTGGGAAGTTGCACAATGGGAACTTCCTCAAAGGGACGGGGAAATGCTTCAAGTGTGGGAAAGAAGGACACCATGCTCACGAGTGTCGAAAAGACATGAAAAGGAAGGATAATATAGCCGATGAAAGGAAAGAACCACTCGTGGTTCAATGCTACAACTGTAGGGATCTAGGGCACTATTCAAACCTATACACTAAACCTCGAGCTCTCGAGGGTAATAAGAGCCAACAACAACCAAAGCCAAAGGAACAAGGGAATGCTTATTCCATCACTACTGCGGAGGTGGATCATGATAATGAAGTCGTACAAGGTACACTTCCTATTCACTCAAGAATGGCAAATGTGTTATTTGATTCTGGTTCTACGCATTCCTTTATATCTTGCAAGTTTGCTAGAACTATAGAATCGAAGCCTCGGATCCTTGAAGTAGAGATATCTGTAAAAACACCAAGTGGTGAAATCATTTCAACCCAAGTGTTTGAATCATCTCCTTTTGACATATGTGGGAAGATTCTTCCAGAAAATATCATAATACTTCCCTTGGTGGAATTTGACGCTATAATAGGAATGGATTGGCTCTCGTTATATAGAGCACATATCAACTGTCGGGAAAAGGAAATATATTTTCATATTCCAAACCATCCCATGCTCCTCTACAAATGCAAGGAAGATCATGAATCTCCTTTGTGAAATCCTTCAATGGATTGGGTGTTGATTCCCTATGAAGAAGCATACCACGCCTAAATGGTTGATTCGAAGGAAAGTGCCAACCTTGAGGAAATGCCCATCGTGAGGGAATACAGTGATGTATTTCCCGAAGAGTTACCCAAAATTCCCCCGGATCGTGAGGTAGAGTTCTCAATTGAACTCATACCCAGAGCTACTCCTATCTCGAAGTGCCCCTATAGGATGGCTCCTATCGAACTGGAGGAGTTAAAGAAGCATCTGCAAGAGAATCTGGACAAAGGGTTCATACTCCCTAGTGCATCACCTTGGGGTGTGCTAGTGCTCTTTGTAAAGAAGAAGGATGGAACCATGCGGCTGTGTATCGATTATCGGGAACTCAACAAGATCACCATAAAGAACAAGTATCCTCTCCCAAGGATTGATGATTTGTTCGATTATTTAAGAGGAGCTCAATACTTCTCAAAGGTGGATCTTCGTTCTGGATATCATCAGGTAAAGGTGAAGAAGGAAGATATTCAGAAAACTGCCTTCCGTACAAGGTATGGGCACTATGAGTTTTTGGTGATTCCCTTTGGACTTAATAATTCCCCTGAAATCTTCATGGATTTGATGAATATAGTCTTTAGACATTACCTCGACAAATTTGTGGTAGTGTTTATCGATGATATTCTCATCTACTCCAAGAGCAAGGAGGAACATGAAGAACATCTAAGACTTGTGTTGGCGACATTGGGAATGGAGAAGTTGTACGCCAAGTTCAGCAAGTGTGACCTTTGGATGAATCAGGTCACGTTCTTGGGACATGTGATCACAAGTGAGGGAATTTCTGTGGATCCTTCAATGACAAAAGCAATTGAGGAATGGCCCTGGCCCTCTAGTGTCATAGAAATCCGTAGTTTTCTTGGATTAGCTGGGTACTATAGACGTTTTGTGAGATGCTTCTCACGATTGTCAAGCCCGCTAACTACGTTAACAAGGAAATGGGTAAATTGTGTATGGATGGAAGAATGCGAGGGAAGCTTCAAGGAACTAAAGAGAAGGCTGATCACTACACCTGTACTCACACTACCGAAAAGTGGAGAATGTTTTGTGATATACCGTGATGCTTCAAAGAAAGGCTTGGGTTTTTTGCTCATGAAAAATGTTAATGTGATAGCCTACGCCTCACGACAGTTGAAGATCCATGAGCAGAACTACCCGACGCATGATCTAGAGCTGGCAGCCGTGATTTTTGCCTTGAAAATATGGCGGCACTACCTTTATGGCGAGAAGTGTGACATATACACCGACCATAAGAGCCTAAAGTATATATTCACATAAAAGGATCTCAACATGCGTCAAAGGAGATGGTTAGATATAATCAAGGATTACGATTTCTCTATTCACTATCATCCTGGGAAGGTGAACAAGGTAGCTGATGCTATAAGCAGGAAAGAACCTCCTACTCTATCCATGTTGAGGATTGAGAAAGACCCTATCTTCTTGGATATTCAATGGATGGATTTGGGAATCGTAAGGGCAGGGGATACATCCTACCTTGCCCAAATAATTGTGAAACAATCCATCCAATAGAAGATTAAGGAAGCACAAAGGGATGATGTGGAGATACAAAAGAGGGTGAATGCAGTAATGGAAGGGAAGCTACAAGAGTTCCATATCGATGATGATGGTGTGATTCAGTTTGGAACACAGCTTTCTGTGCCTTCATCACCCGGGATAAAGAAGGAGCTATTGGATAATGCACATAGCTCAACTTTCCCCATCCATCCTAGAAGTACCAAGATGTGTCGTGATCTCCGAGAGCACTTCTGGTGGGATAACATGAAGAAGAAGATTGCAGAATATATATCAAGGTGCTTGGAATGTCAGAAAGTTAAAGCAGAGAAGAAAAAGTCCAAAGGTATGATGCAGCCATTTCTTATACCCATATGGAAATTAGAAAATGTTACTATGTACTTTGTCATGGGTCTCCCGAAGATGTCAAAGGGGAATAATGCGATATAGGTTGTGGTTCACCGACTCACCAAGACTGCCCATTTTATTGCTATTCGGGAGGACCTATCACTTGAACAACTTTCAAGGATATATGTGAAGGAAGTAGTGAGATTGCACGGTGTTCCACTCTCGATTGTCTCTGACCATGATCCAAGGTTCACATCTAAATTCTGGAGGAGCCTTCAATATGCTTTGAGTACTGAATTAAATTTCAACACGACCTATCACCCCCAAACTGATGGCCAGTCTGAAAGGACTATTCAGATGCTCAAAGATATGCTAAGGGCATGCTCTCTAGAATTCAAAGGTGGATGGGATCGGCACCTTCCATTGGTTGATTTCTCTAACAATAATAGCTTCCACTCGAGTATTCAGATGGCTCCATATGAAGCTCTTTATGGGAAGCGATGTAGAACTCCCACCTGTTGGGATGATGTTAGAGAAAGAAAGCTACTTGGAACTGATCTTGTGCAGGAGATGACCGAGAAGGATCAAGTCATCCAGAAACACATCAAAGATGATTAAAGTCGGCAAAAGAGCTATGCTGACAATCGTCGAAGGGACTTGTAGTTCTACGTTGGAGATAAATTATTCCTTTGAATATCTCCATGGAAGAGAGTCATGAGATTTGGGAAGAAAGGGAAGCTATGCCCAAGGTACATTGGCCCCTTTGAGATCCTTGATTGTATAGGAGCCGTGGCCTATCATCTGGCACTTCCACCGAATATGGCTCATTTTCATGATGTGTTTCACGTATCACTACTGAGGAAGTACATTCCAGACCCCTCACATGTACTAAACTCAGAGGTGGTACAGTTGGAAGATGATCTCTCCTATGAAGAGTAGCCGGTAAAAATTTTGGACCGAAGTGATAAAGTTCTACGCAACAAGACAACCCGCCTTGTCAATGTGTTTTGGATGAACCAAAAGTTTGAGGAAGCAACTTGGGAACCGGAAGAGGCAATGAAGGAGAAGTACCCACACCTGTTTGTGTAAAGTAAAATTTTGGGGGAAAAATTTCTTAAGGGGGGAAGAATGTAACGACCCAAAGTATTTTAATAGAAAATTCCCTACTTATATCTAGGTCATAAAAACACAAAATAATGAACTACTAAATGATAAGTGACCTTTAAACATAATTTTGTCACCTCTATGTTTGGAAATTTAAAAATCCGACATACACGGTTTTGTTCAAGAGATTTTTTGGAGTCTAATGGAACAAAAATAGTTTTTAGTGAATAGTAACCTACCCTTATGAATAGTAATATGACCCTTATGAATATTAAATAAGAGTAACATTACCTATGAATAATAACATAAAATCTAGACATCTTAGAAAGTGACAATTTGACCTTAGTAAACGTTTTTGGTATTTTATAAGTCATAAATAAATTATTATAAATAATTAATTTAAAAGAATATTTATTTTCCTGTAATGTATTCATAAATTATTTGATAAATGTCTAATAGTTTTTAGATAATTTTATAAGACCGTACATAATTTTTGAAAGAACTATAAAATTAGTTTTAATCTTAAAAAATGTATTTTTATGTAAATTATGATTTTATTTAAATATTAAATTAATAATATTTAGAAAATTATTTTTGAAAAACGGAATTCATTTTTGGATTCTACACGTCGAAAAATGGTTGGGGTAATGTTTTGGTATTTTTCTGAGAAAATTGATTTTTTGGTGAATAGTAGAATACATTAAATTACCATATAAATACATTTTAATTAAATCCCACTATTCCTGACATCACAAGTGATGTAAGCACCCAAATCCCGAACTCACATGCCTTTTTTACTATTCTTGGTCATCCAAGACTCACTATTCCTTTTCTTAGGTGAAATCAATAAACTTATCAACTTTATATTAAGGAAACCCCTCTCCCCTCCACTATAAAAGCCACCCTTCACTACCTCTTTTCCTCACACCTCTCAAGCTCCAAGCCTTCTCTAAACTCTTCCCAGACACCTTCCCTAGCTCATCCCCCACGTCCAAAAGCTTCTGGTCTCATCAAAATACCAAGCCTAGCTTCCTTAAAGAGGATCTCAAGAGGAGAATTCTAGAGGTAATTTCTCTCCCTCTTCTCTTTTAATTTCATTTCAAGTTCAAGTTCCTTTCTTGATCTCTCCCTACCAATCTTCATCCAAATTGTTCTGTAAATATATTATTATATATATACTGTAATATTATGATTCTAATGTTATATTATATCACCCCACACCCTTTCCCTCTTCCATTTATTTTATAAAAGAGAACGTTGTTCATGAGGTGTTAAATTTATCACCTTCAAAAACGACATGTTCTCTTCTTCCATTTCTACCTTCAATCTGGTCATGAAACCATTTTATGGATGAACCAAAATATTTTATATGTATTATGTTCTATTATAAGTTTTATAATTAACCTATGGCCTTATTACTAAGTTAAATGTTAAAACAAGATCGTTGTGATCCAAAAACCGCCCAAATTAACCCAAATAACCATCATTAAATTTTTATCTAATGATTCATCCACATGGATCTAATATAATTCACTATAAAATTATTAATGCTACTGTAATATAATTAATAACATGTAGTATAAGTTCTGGATGTTTACCCATGATCTACCCAAACATGAATTTAAGAATACAAGTGGACCGCTCAAGAAAACCATAAAAACGAACATCCCCGAACAATGTTTTTAAACTCTATAAGTCATCCAAAATAACATAATATGAAATAATGAAACCATAATGAACCATATTAATGTATAAAAGGTTCTTTAATTTCTAATTAATGAATATAATGTCATTATACAGGACATTACAGAGAAGGAGGCATTCGAGTACATGGTAAGGGGAAATCTCGAACCCAATTTTCTTCCTTGGGGTTCTCCCTCTTTCACTCTTTTTTTGACATGGTTACTCATCAAAGATCATTTTTTCATCATTTCCTTTAATTTTATGGGATATACATGTTTGTCATTGGTTTTTATGTCCATCAAAATGTTTTCCAAAAGAAATCTTCTTTCGAGATCTCACCTTTTACCTCTCATTCAAGGTTGATGGTTCTTGTATCAAGTATGTTGTTCCCTCTTTCTTTTGGGAACCCAAATCTTATGAATGTGTTATTATGAGATGAAACCCAATAAATTCCATGGGTTATTTATGTACATGTTTTATATGTGTTCTATTTCGTAATCATGATAATTAAAATGTTATGATGCGACGGGTGCGCCCGGAATTATATAGCGCAATATGAATGTTTAAATGTGACTGGTGCACCTAGAATTATACAGCGCCCCAATGCATTGGGTAAAGTGATTAATCTCATGAGTAAATGTGAAATGATGTGCGAACAAGATGCTAGCTTTGTTCACAAGTATGTGTGTTAGTTAGCCACTAAGACATGATGTTTCATTTTTATGCATTTCCACATTTCAAGTTTATTATTTATGCTCCTCTCATGTTCATGATATTTTTCCTACGTCATGATTATGCTCACTCCATGATATATTGTTCTTATCTATCCTCTTACTGGGAAACTAGCTCACCCCTTTTGTTGTATATCCTCAGGTGGATACATGTACTAAGGTGAGGACAAGTGCCACTAAGAAGCTAGTGAAAATGAAATTAAATAAATGTTTATGGTTGATATTGTATTTGTTATGTATGGTTCTATTTTCCCCAAGACACTAAACCTTTGGATCCTCCATATGTAATACTATTATGTTGTTTATCATTGAAATGATGTAATAGTAATGTAAGAAAAGGCCAGGTCACTATATAAAGAGAAATCCAGGTTACATGGAGTTCCCCTCTCAATTGTATCTGATCGTGATCCCTGTTTCACTTCTAACTTTTGGTAGGGACTTAATAAGTTGTTGGGTACTAAATAAAATTTTAAAATAGATTTTCATCTACAATTAGATGGATAGTTAGAATGATCAATTCAGACCCCTGAAGAAAAGATACATGATTCTTCAATGAATTACCATGGAAATTAGGAACAAAATATTTCTTTGGTTGAGTTTTCTTATAATAATAGTTTTCATTCCAATATAAAGATCTCACAATTTGAATCATTATATAGAATGTGGTGTCGAACTCCAAATTTTTGGGATGAAGTAGGTGAAAGGAAGTTCATAGGACCACAATTAGTAGAAGATATGGCAGAAAAATTTAAGTTGATTCAGAATCTCATGAGAATAGCTTAGAGAAAGCAGGAATGTTTTGTAGATAAACAGATGAAGAATCATTCTTTTGATGTAGGTGATCTTTTCTTTCTCAATGTTTCTCCACGGAAAAGTGTGATATGTTTTTGTAAGAAGTGAAATATGAGCCCGAGGTTCATTATACCCTATGAAATACTAGATAATGTTGGATGAGTTTTCCTATAGAGTAGCTTTACCTCCACATTTGTCCTGGGTACAAAATGTTTTTCATGTTTCAATGTTGAGAAAGAATATCCTAGATCCATCTCATGTTTTGAGTCTAGAGGTAGTTCATTGGGAATATTATCATTCATATGAGGAACAATTGGTCCATATTTTTTGATTGAAGAGAGCATGTGTTGCGGAATGAGGTAATTCATCGGGTAATGGTTTTTTGGAAAACCATATGGTTGAAGAGGAAACTTGGGAATCTAAAAATTCTATGAGGGATTGATACCCCCACTTTTTCGACACGTGAATAAAATTGTGAGGATGCAATTTCCAAAATGGGGGAAGGATGTAACATCCCAGGTAAATAATGAATATGAAAAATTCATATTTATTAATATTTTGGAATTAAATATTTATTTTAAATTAAGGGTGATTTTATGGTCAATGGCGTACCCAACACGCAATAATGGGTTTCTGCGAAATCTTATGTTGCACACAATGTTGTGTCATATAGAAAAAATAATAAATTAATATTATTATTTTAAATGGTGGTTAATGTATAGTCATTGTATTGGTAGAAATGAACCAAAATAACTATAATATGATTAAACATGTTTATTAAATGTTTTTATGTTTATCTAAAAAAATTTAGGGGATTAAAATTAGAATGAGTCCAATTTTAAGCATAAATACTACAATATTTTGTAAAAGGACTTTTTACCCCCATTTGAAGGAAACCCCATTTTAAATACAGAATTTTTAAATTTTATATGTTTTATTGGAAAATATAAACTTTTTATTTAGAATAGATACATAAAAAATTTACTTTGGGTCGGTTTTTATTATATTTCCGAAAAATATCATTTTTCTATTGAATAGTGAAAAATAAAATATTTTAAGTCAAAACTATCCTTTCCAATAATTTATTTATATAGATATATTGTTATTTAATTTGGTTTTAATGATTAATTAGATTATATTTTTATCATTTCATACAATTTCAGTAATTGTAAGTAATTTCACTTTGAAATTAGACATAAAAACATGTCAATCTTTTGATAGTTTTTTCTTTTTAAAAACATGGTTTTGGTTATGACAATAGAATTAATTTTAAATTAATTTCTGAAATTTCATTGATTTGAATTTGAAAAATTTTATTCCATATCTGGAATCACGAGTTTCAAATTGTGTAAATAGGAACATTTTATTTTTAGACATTATGAATAAAAATTTCAGTAAATATTTTATTTACCATCGTTAAAGGGTAAATATGGTAAATAAGGGTAAACAAATATAATTATAATAATATAAGACTAACCTAACATGTGTCCTAATACTATTGGATGAAATATTTTCAATCATGGGCATCCTTGGGTCGGTTTTGTGACCCCATCTTGCCACTTTGATGTGAAAATGACTTTTTATAAGAATTATTTTAATGTAACGAAAAATAAAACATAAACGTGTATTTTTTTACTAAATTTTTTTATATGGGAATATATAAGTGATATATTTGAATATAATTATCCATTATAAATATAAAAATATTTCCCACTTCATGGTATTTTTTTTATAATTTTTATAAATCATATAAGTGAATATATTTCTGATATAATGATGATGTAGTGATTACCTTATTAATGAATGATTTAGATAAATGAGATTATAAATAGTAAAATAAATTTATTTCAAAACTTTTTATGAATCCACGAATTTTATTGACTCTTATGACTTCTTATATTGGAATTAATGAGTTTTTTTGAATGAATCAATTTTTTATGGATTTTTAAAAATTCATGATATGAATAGTATAAAAATTGACATAAATGTGTTTTTAAAGAAAATTCTATTTTATTAAAATATATAATAGTCCTAAAATTATAATAATCAGAAAAATGAAATAGATAATGTTGAACATATCATTAATTAACCACTTGAGGTTCTATTGACATTTTATAGTAAATATTTTGACCATATAGTATGAATATACAAGAAAACATGGTAAGAGTTCAATTAGTTAACTAAGGGTTAAATATAAAATAAAAGGATAAATTTTTGACCAGGACCTATCTAAAACCTATTTTTTATGTTTTTTTACCAAAAAAATCTTATATTTTAAATAAATGTCTTTGGGACCATTTAAAACCTAAAATAATTTTATAATAAAATAATAATTTTAAACATTCCTAATGTTCTCCTCCCCCTATTATAAAATGGGATCTACACTACCAATTTAATAACACCACTCATGACCCTTGGATTAACCACATTCTACAGAAAAAATCTCCCAACATACCTCTATTCCTTCTAGAATCCTTACCATAGGCATATGTCAATTCAAGAAATCCATTTGGCTCAAAGAAAAGGGAGTCACACGTTTTTGAGGTAGTGTCTTCTCTAAAGTCCCTTTCTATTATTTTACTTCTTAAATATCAATTATATTATTATTAATTAATCACATAACAACACTAGTAACCTAAATATACTAGGATGTTTTTATGAGAAGTATTCTAACTACACTTATACACACCTCCATCTAATGGATATGAACATACTGTTTCTGTGGATGGTGAGCAACTACCTCAAAAACGATGATTGTTAAATTTTCCCCTACCACCTCTCATGGTAGAAATTATGATGGCACTATATTTATTTATTATATTTATTTTTTCGCTATTATTCTCTTTGTTTATTTAAATCATACCTTTTTTCTTTTTATAATGTGTAAATATGATAATTTCATTTGAGGAAGTGCAGCCAACCGCCCCATTAAAGTTATTTGACTCGTTCCTGCCATGCATGGAATTTATAATGGATGTAATTAATGAACTCATGTAACATATATAATATATTATATTATAATTTTATTATAATTGACCTATGTATCATTTATTTTTCATTCCTTCAAATATTAAAATTAAATGAAAGTAGCGTTCATACATACATAGTGCTTACCGTCTCCCTAAACAGTGCATTTCATTTGTTATCTCCAAATATTATGAACTATTATAAATAAATATATATATATATATACTAGATATATATGATATTTAAATAATGAATATATTTCTCTATATAATGTATTTTTGACTACATGGATAATTTGTCATTATAAAAAGATCATTTTTGACTCAAGTACCAAATATTGAGAAAATAATCCATAATAACTTAAATAATTATGTAGTGTTTATAAGTAGGTAATGAGTGATATAAAAGGATTAATAAACTTCAAAAAACTTTTTTAATCAAATGTAAATTATCTTATGTGTATTTTTCAGTAATAACAAGGAACATACATGACGAGTCAGACTCAAGGTAAGGGACATCATTTCAATATCCTTCCATTGATGCATATTTTGATTTATACACAACTTTATTTTATATGGTGTATCAATACCATTGAATTTTTATTTCATTCAAAGGGAATATTTTTTCTAGGAATCATTTTACTAATTGACAAAAATATTGTTTCTTTTTAACGTATATAGTGACAATGACCTTTCCACTGTCATGAGCATTCATTGATATTTGGATTCCTTAATAATCCATAATGTTTTTAAATGAAAAATATCAACCATATACACTTTTAATGTATTTTGGTACTAAAAATGTTCTATGAAAGCACTGATTATGTCAATGTCTTAAAATGATATATTTTTATTGCAATATGTAAATGTCATCTTTCCTTTATGTTTTTATGAGTTATGATTATTTTATGGTTCTTGGGTATTGTTTTGGTATACAGGTGGTTCCACGATAAACATTCGGTAGTTGTTCCTGAGATATCTCTATAATGATTTGGTTAATGTGACAAAGGTCAACTATAATTTTTCTCCTAAGATATTTAGGGAATGTACTTTGATGGGTATTCCAAACGTAACTCCATGTGTAACTGTCAGAGCTGTAATGCGAGTATGTTATTAAGGACACAAGTTAACTTTATGATTTGTGATCTCTATGTGTTATTCATGAATATTAGGATTTCGTGAGTTATGTTAATGATATTATGTTTTATGATTTAAAATTATGGTTTGATTGATTTGATGTATTGATGGACTAATGTTTTCATTCCTTATTTTATATCCCTTATTAATATTTTTATGATTATCCTATGTTTTTGAAATTTTTTTCACATGATATAAGGATGGGTAAGAGAAATGAAGAATTCAAGAAGACTTATATCAAGAAAATAAGTCTTTTATTTTATTTTAATGACTTTTATTTTTGAGAAAAAAAATTGATAGAGAAGAAGTATCTACTCTGCGTTTTTTGAAATGTAAGGTAATAGTTATAGCCAAATTCTCTAAAACTATTATCCTAAAATGATCCTTAATGTATTGTTATTGACATAACTCGTGATTATGTAATGTCTAATTCTAGGGACATATATCACAAAACATCTATTTCCTTTGATGTCTTATGTAACACATAAGCCTAAGCCATATGAGACAACAATATACTATCAATATTATTATAATTGTTATTACCAAGATGTTGGAATGGTGAGAATTAATGAGATTAAATAAAATTTGAAAATTATAGTCTAAGAATATTTATAAATTTTTTTCCCTAGATACTAATTAATTATAAATTAAAATAAATAACAATTGTAAATAAAAGATGTGTTTTTATGAAAAAATATTTTTTTGACTAGAAGGTAATTTTTACATAACAAAAAAAGTTAATCATTATTAATGAAAAATATTATTGAAATTTTTATTTTATAATTTTAATATAATTCTTTTAAATTCATCCAATGAGTTATATAGGCTTGAGAAAAGTATAAATCTAATTTTAAGCATAAAAATTTGATTATTTTTAAAAGTAAATTTTATAGCCTTTTAATGGAATACATGTTTAAAAAATAAATATTGGAACTTTTATAAATATTTTTTTGATAAAAAAAGTTCATTTTCAATATTAGGATATCTAAATTTACTTCATGTGAATATTTTATATTTTTCTGAGAAAATTATTATTTTGATGAACAGTGAATGACACCGAATATTCATTGGAAAATGATTTTTTGTCCAAATAAATTATAGTGTAAAATTATATTTTTAATTAGTTTTAATGAATAATTTGATAATATTTATATCATTTAAAAAAAATTATTTTATTTTTATAAAATTTAAATTGAATTTGAATATAAAAATATTTCAAACTTTTGATATTTTCCCTTGAAAAACTTGATGTCTCATCCCATCTACAGGATTAACATTAAATTAATTTCTATAAATGATGACATTGTAATTTGGAAAAATAAATTTCATATTTTGAATCATAATAATTTATAATTTCTAGTAATTTAAAATTATATTTTGACCAAAAATATTAGTGTAAGTAATTAAAATTAATCACAATGAATAAGGTAAGAAAATGTGTTTAATTATTAGTTAAACATTAATATTAAGTATAAATATGGCCTATAAACACGTAAAAACACATTTTATGGACATTATGGGACCGTATTCTCTATTTTATAGAATTTATATAATCATTTTAGGCACATTATATAAGTATGACCTCCCAATTGTGATTACATTTTTTTTATTTACAAGAATGCTACTCCCCCTCTATTATAAAAAGGCACTAATGCTCCACACTTATTCACATGTATCAAGCCCTTGGTCTCATGAAAACCCTGAAAAAATAATATACCAAAATCCCACTTCTCGTACTTGGAGCCTCACTTTTTTCATAATGAAATCTAAGGATGTCTTTCGGTGTAAACCAAAAAGAGTTACCCAAAAAAGTGTTATCATTATTAAATGACAACTTTTGTATTATTTATTTCCAAACCACTTAAATTATTATTATTACATGGTTATATAATAATATTAATATCCTAAAAATAATAATATTTTGTTATTTTTATAGTTAAAACCACACCTAAACACACTTCTATCAAATGGGTATTGAAAACACAATTTGTTTTTACAGCGACATGTCACCTCACGAAACAATGTCGTTCGTCATTCTATTACTACCACTTATGGTTGTTAATTGTGATGTAAATACTATTTTATATTATATATATGGTATTTATAATTTATGAATACTTATTTATTTATTATATAGAACATAACATTATACTTTCCAATTTTTTTTGAATATGATAACATTGTTTGTGAACATGTGGACTACCAGCTCCTCAATGCGATGTGATGTGTTAAAATATTATATATAATGTATTAAGGATGGGTTCAATAAATATATAAGATATAAATGAAATATTTATTATATTAATTACGTAATTATCTACCAATTCATAAAAAAGAACATTTTTTTCTTTTCTTTTCTCAACCTAAAAATGTGACATCGTCGTTCGTGGCTGTGAGGACTACAGCCCCCTTAAAGCGATGTTATTCTTCATTTTTTATCACCAAATCACAATAATGATATATATATTTATATATGTATAAAATTTAATAATAAGGTATTTATTGTATAATGGTAATTTTGGAATGATAAAAATTACTTTCCATCATTCCAAAATGATAACTGAAAAATTAGAACGTTACTCATGGGTCTGTATGGCCTACCATATCCTTGAACGTAACATTGGTTCATTTTTCATAACCATATTTCTTGTATAAATTGAAAATTATAATTTACATAAAAATTTGATTATTATGTAATTTTTATTATCTTATATATTTTTAAATAATAACCTCATTGACCATTGTCGACATATCAATGTCAGTTTTGACACATAAGATGAATATAGTCCAATCATCTGATATAAAAATTATTGATTAATAAATTTTAGATAACTAGTTTATAATAGTAATAAATTAATAATATAAATTTTAAATATTAAAAATAAATTAAATAATTAAAAATGGTTTATTATTTAGGAATTTAGAGGGAAATCTTGACAAATTGGACTTAGGGTACATAATTTTCATCTCAATTTTTACATTTGTGAGATATATGCCATATTCACAGCTTACATTGTGTGGTGTATATACTAAATTTTTTGATATATTATATTATGAATTATTCTATATAAATGTTTTTTAAATGTTTCATTTTGTGATTATAAATTTTGAGGTTTTTTTATTCAGATGTTACTGAAGTTGAAAGGGATTTCTTAGCTTAATATCCATTATTTGGGTTAAGCTTCTATGTTATTGGATATGTTATTCGAAGAATATCTATGAGATAAATTATTATTGTTTTATAATTTATTTATAATTTTATTTTATGTATTAAAATTTCTCACAAATAATAATTTGAGTGATTTATTCTCACTCTAGTGATACGATCATTGTAAGTAGTTTTCTCATCTCACTTTTATTTCTTTAAGATATATTCCATATTCTACACTTACTTTTTTTGTGTTGTGCATATAAGGCCAGTGAATGTATTTGAGGATTTTTATCCTTAAATTTATGGAGTTTTACATATCCTTTTGATGATCCCCATTTCATGAGGTTTACTGTTTCGACTTTACTAAAGTGGTAATGGATTTTTGTCACAATTTTCCTTTATTGAGATGTTTGTTATATTATAGACCTACACTCTCTTATGAGGTGTTCATACTTATCCTTTAAAATGAAATATAATGAATATCATTGTTTCATGATATTCTATGTTTCATTTAACATTATTTCTGTATATATATTTTGATTCAAATGTTTTAAGGTGTAATGGGACACATTGAAATATTTAAAATTATTTTTTTCATGAATGTTTTCAATGATATTTAAATGGTATTTCCATTAATCAACATAAAAAATAATTATAGTTATATTTCCTCCATTATTGATATTTTGTATTGATACCATTCTTCTTTTTTTATAGATGGATTTATATATTTTAAAATATATTGTTATGGAATCGATTTCTTTGACATGGGATAACTATGTTTTGAAGATATTGTTGTGTAACCCATTTATTTTACATGTGTTAATCATGTTTCAATGAGATTTTTTTGAAACACACTTATTTTATATTGGTTGATAATGTTCTAAAGACATTTTTATGGAATACATCTATTTTCCAAGGGTTAACCACATTTCAATGAAATTTTCATTGAACCTGTTTCCTTTCATGGGTTAATCATTTTTCAAATTATTTTTTAATTAAACCCATTTATTTTTGTTGGGTTAATTAGTTTTCAAAGATATTTTTATGAAACCCATTTATGTTTACCGGGTTAACCATTTTTCAAATATATAGTTACGGAACCCATTTGTTTTCCATGGGTTTATCATGTTTTCAGGATGTTTATAATGAATGTATTTTATTCATGGTACAAAAGAATTTTATAATATGGGTGTGACCAATATATATTATAACAAGTCTTGATCCCCATTATAGCTAACATGTGAGCCTAATATAGTTTATATGAAGTTTTATCCCCATTATTGCTCATGGAAAATGGGTGAGACTAATATTTCTTATACGAAGGGAGATCTCCATTATAGATCTATGATGAATTAGTTAATGATAATGTTTTAATAAGGGCATATGTTTATTCCAATTAAAAGTATTTTATAGGTTTTTGAATGTTTTTTAAGAATTGTTTGCTCCAAGATACAAAAAAAGCGTTTTAAAATATTATTATGAGGTTATGATGTTTCTAATTATCGATATTGATATAACCTGGCTTTTGATCATTGATTTTGATGACTCATTCCATTTCCATGTTTTCATATTTTATGAACAATGTATTGATGTGTATTATTTATTTTATGAATCTCTCATTCATTATGGCTTTGTCATCATTACCTTCTGCACTCTTATGCTCATTAATGGAATTCAATTGTTAATGCTTATGTTTACACTTAATGAGAATCTAAGCTCATCCTTCATGTATTTACTTTTCCATAGGTTTTAAATAATGATTTCGAAAAATTTATGTCTTAAATGGAATTTATATTGATGATGATTTTGAATTAATGTAAAAAATAGAAGCTGGATTAAGTGGGAGAAATTATAATTTAAATTCATGCGAATTATTAATATTATAGTTTTTCCTAATTCTGTAAAATTATACAACCAAATGGTATTATATAATTTATGTGACCCATGTTGTAATTTTGATGTTGTAAGGATTAGATAGATAATTTGGGTCACAATTATTGGAATCATATATGAGAATGTAAGGTTATGTATTTCACCATAGGATCCCGGAGTGTAGGTTCTGGGCTATTATAATTTGTATAAAAGGTCAGTTTATACAACCTTATATATTAGGATGATTTTATATGGGGTTTTCTTAAGAGTTACAGATACCATCATGGTAATTTAAGCTTATGTTTAATCATAGTTTTAAAATCTAATGATGCCCAACTTGTTGTTTTTAAGTAGTTATATTTTTGAGCGTATTAATAACGTTTTTAAGGGAATTTTTAAAGTAATTTTAACCCCTTGGATAAACATGAAGTGTTTTTATGAAGGATTTAACTGTTAGGATTAAAGGGGAAAAGGACAACCTAAAGGCTGGGAAACAACCCGTCGTATCTATGAAGGTAGTGGGGGAATGAACCCACTACCGAAGGATGGTTCCAATTTCATGCTGACCACTGGACAATATAATGTTCTAGTAAGTATGAAATTATTACTTGTTAAGAATAATTTTATTTCAGAAGCATATGGAATTTTATTATATGAATAATGGTTAATTTATATTGGAAGAATATATGATCAAATTCTTCTAATCTATGGGTTTTGAACATAGTCACGAAATGTTTGAAGAATTTTTAAGGATTTATATTTATGGAATGATTCAATTTGAACATTGGGTATTACTATTAAATTTTTAGTATTAGTGTATCATTTTACGGTTTACTCATTTGGGGTATTATCTTAACATATTCTAACCACTTTGGTTTTGGTTAATTTTCTAAAGTTAGGTGGAATTTTAAAATTATATATTTTATCGTTATGTGTTCTTTAAATGTTTATTTTAGTGATTTAGGAATTATGTATTCATTTTTAATACTCATTGTTTGGAGAAAAATATTATATTTTTGTTTAAATTTATTAAAATAAGAAATTAAACTCATCAAGTATGGATATTTCTTTTTTCGTATTCTCTTGGTCTAGAGGATATGATATATATTTTTAAAATAAGAAAAGGATATTTAAACAAAAATATTATCCAAAACGCTCAGGGATGAATTAAAGATCCACCCCTACCAAATTTAAATAAAAATTAAAGGCAAGTAACAAAGCATCAGAAAAAAGATTTACAAAGTCTGGTAAACACAGTGCCACAAGCATCTGCCTCAACGAAGCGCAAGCAACATTCTGGAGCCATAAAGGACCAGTCATAACATGAATCTTCCACAACCAACTTTTATAGAGCATCTGCCACTTGATTGGCCTCCCTGTAAACATGAGTCACATCAAAGATAATATCATTAAGAAGGTGAAGGCATTCAACCCAATAAGGAATTATAGACAATGGGACATTCCTGGATCTCCATTTGATTAAATCCACCACCACCATTGAATTAGATTCGAGCCATTGAAAACGCCAACCAAAATCAATAGCATATCTGATTGCTTTGATAATATCACATAATTCAGATTCAATAGTAGATCCCTGCCCAATGAAATGGTAGAAACAACCTTTGACAAAGCCTCGATAGGTGCGAAAGACACCACCACAATCTAAAGGTCCAGGTGTCCCTACAGCTGCTCCATCAACATTAACATTCATCCAGAAGGGGATGGGGGGAATCCAACTAATGGACTTCAACATTAATGGTTTTTTGGGTCTACCACTAACAAAAAAATTCCTTAGAATAATAAATAAATTTAACACATTTTTCATGCAACCATTTTAAATCCAGGAAGCTATAGAAACCACCCTGTGAATAGCTTTGACACCAGAATAAAGAGTGGGAGTGATATCATTAAATAGGTAATCATTATGGGCCTTCCAAGTAAAGCCTATGGAGGCTGCAACATCAACCATAGTTATATTACTCACCTTTTCACTGAATTGAACATCTACAGTAGAAAAAAGCAGCCCTTCCATAGAGGAGATATTTAAAGGACACCATGTCATGTCTTGAATGTAGTTCCATAACCTGAAAATGTGGGGGAAAGAGAGGAAAATATGTTTAAGGGATTCCACAACACCATAACATAAAGGGAATGCTGAGGCAAGATTAATTCCAATCCTTTGAAGAGTGGATTGAACTGATAATCCTTTCCTCCAGATTTTCCATAAAATCATAAAATCAGTGGGAGGGATGATGCAGGTCTTAAAGGCAAGTAGCCACCTGGGTGATGGTGATTGTCCAACACAAGAATAATTGTACATCTCTCTGGTATTGAAGATCACATTAGTACTATGATTCCAGATGAGAGTATCCTGATCCATGTACTTATAATTCAGGAATTCAAAATGCAGATTGGAGGGGATGAGACCCTGAAATTCTAGATTGGAATTCTTTGCTGTGGAAATCTATACATGCATCATATTCTGGGGAATAATAACATCCTACTAGAGAGGTCTGGAAAGCCAGGAGGTTCTCCATACATTCATAGATAAGTCCCTACTATCCAACCATTTTGAAGACATAAGAATCCTATTAAAGGAAGACTTTATAGTAGGCCAAACTGAGGAGGAGAGGTAGTGAGGATATTCAGTCCATAGTCTTCATATAAACCGGGCACCAATGAAATCCATAGAATTATCCTGGTATGTTATGAGATTCCATGTAAGTTTTCTGATCAGGGAATCATTGAAGAGAGCAAGATCCTTGATACCAAGAACCCCCATATCAATGGGTTTGATGCATTATTTCAAGGAAACAACCACCCGTTTCTTTTCATACTTGGAGCCAGTCCATATGAAGTTTCTTATAACCTCTTGAAGTTCCTTGATGATATTTCTAGGCCACCTGTAAATAGAAAAAACATAAATAAACATGGATGTAACCACATAGTCAACAAGGCATATTCTTCCTACTTGGGACATTGCCTTCCCCTTCCAATTATCCATTTGATTAGTAATACGTGAGAAAATGGGCTGAAGATGATATCTTTTAACTCTGCCCCAAAAAAGAGGTACACCAAGATAATTAAAAGGTAGATAACCCTTCTTATCTCTAAGAAAAATAGAAATTTTCCTTTTCCTTCTGGTATACACTCGTTTTCCAAAGACAACAAAGGATTTAAGGAAGTTAATAACCTATCCTGAGACATCTTCAAAGTGGGAGAATATATCCTTGATTTAATTAACTGTTCTAAAATCTACCCTTCCAAATAACATGATATCATCAGCATAAAACAGATGAGAAGGGGCATGCATATCCCTTTCAA
Organism: Viscum album; assembly: GCA_963277665.1. Lineage (NCBI taxonomy): Eukaryota > Viridiplantae > Streptophyta > Magnoliopsida > Santalales > Viscaceae > Viscum > Viscum album. Next base: position 384,734,819 of record OY728121.1, read on the forward strand.
CATAAATTTTATTATAAAATCCACCTTGGACCAGGTTATCAAGACAGTGACTTAGATAATCCTCAGCCAAAGAAAAAAGAAGACCAGAAAGATGATCTCCCTGCCGAAATCCCCTATAACACTAAAAAAACCCCCTTGGAGATCCATTAATCAGAACAGAAAGCTTAGCAAAATTGAGGATAGGATGAATCAAATTGATAAATTTGCTAGAGAACCCATGAATTTTCAAAATGGAGAAGAGAAAACTCCATTTTATAGTGTAAAAGGATTTAGAGATATCAATTTTCATGGAAAAGCTATTAGGTTTTGCCTTTTTCTTCATAGAATTGATACATTCAGATGCAGTAAAGATTCATGTTTGAATACTCTTTCTAGGGACAAACCCAAACTATTTGGGGGTGATAATGTTTTTGGCCACATGATACATCCTGTTCGAAATGATTTTGCTGATAATTTTAGGAATTGTATTCCCAATAGCAACTGGTCTGAATTCCTTAATATCAAAGGCATTTTCCTTCTTAAGAATCAAGGCATTAAAATTGGAATTGGAGATATAGTTCATAGAGGCAGTGATGAAGAAATGTCTAACTCCATTCACTACCTCATCATGGACCAACCCCCAATTGAACATAAAGAATTTGTTGGTTAAGCCATCAGGCCTACCAACACTACCAATGTTAAGGGAGAACAAAGCTTCCCTTACCTCCTTTCCCCTCATAATTTCCACAAGTCTATCATTTTTTTTTCATCAATGGATGCCATGATGTTGTGAGTAATCCTGCTAGAATTATCTACTACATTCTCATAATAAAGCTCAGATAAATAACTCACAACTGCATTTGAGATTTCAGTTTCTGTATTGAAGATTGAACCGTTGATACTCAGAGAAGAAACTCCCCTTTTGAGATTACTTTCCTTGTGAATAAGATATAAGAACTTTGAATTCTTATCCCCTTCCTTCAACAAACACATATTATAAAGAGACCTGACCAAATTTTCTTTAATTTCAAGCAGGTTATCCAGCATTGAGAGTGCTTGGATTTCATCGCTGGATGGCATATGACACAACTGATTGACATTCTGACAATATTGAAGATGATTTTCAGCCTCTTGGATGTCCTCATACATTTTACAGAATCCATTTTTACTCAATTTTCTCAGCCTTAACTTTGTTGTTTTCAATTTTGAAGAGTGGATTTGATATGCAGATCCAGAAGTTTCTGGGTTCCAGGCAGCAATGACTGTCTCTCGAAACCCTTTGATGACAAGCCATGCATTGTTGAATTTAAAGGGAAAAGGTAATAGTCATGGCCCACCAGAAGAAATATCCACCACAAGGGGGTTATGATCTGAGTGAATTTTGGGAAGCAAAATACCATAGGTAGTAAGGGTGCTGTTATTATCTTGAATTTGAAGAAAACATCTATCCAATATGCTAGCATGTCTTATATTCTGATTATATCTACCCCAGGTAAATTCATCACCCACCATATCAATCTCAATGAGATTACATATGTCAATACACTGAGAGAAATCCTTGGCTGCAATCCTGTTAAAACAAAATCCAGTTTTCTCCTCTTGTCTCAAAACAGTATTAAAATCACCTGTGATGATCCAGTTCGAAGGCAGCTAAGATGTTAAGGAAACCATGTCAGCCCATATATCTCTCCTTTTTAGATAGGTGTTATCAGCATAAACACAAGAAATGTAATATTTAAAAACATTCAAAAAAATTGAGACAGATACAATTTGCTTCCCTTCTGTACAAAAATATTACCATAGTTCCATAAATTATTAATAAATTATGGTATATTTGATCATAAAAAATTTATATTTTTAGACCCTTAACTTTTACTTGATCATTCATATTTATATGATCAATGACCTTAATCACGTTCTATAATTATTTAATCTTTTCCCCCATTCCTACCTATGTTTCCTATATATGAAATCATAGTAATGTGCAACCTCTTGTGAAATTTATTTTTCCCATATTTCCCTTTAAATAGGATTTTTAATTAACCATTTATATGATGTGGGTTTCAATGACTTAATTCTAAAATTTTTAACCCTTTGATAATCAAGTAGAATTTTCAGAGAAAAATTCATTTTAAGCGGTGGAATGATGTAACATCCTAAAATTTTATTAATAATATAATTTAAAATTAATTTAAATTATTTAATTGATATATTTTCATAAAATACATATTTTATCATTCATCCCCTGAAAAAATATCTTTATCTATCATTCATATCAATTTCTAGTTCCATCTATGGCTTATGTTACACACAAGCCTATGTTTTACTAGACAACAATGTACTATTAATATTATTAGTATAGTAATAACTAAGTCATTGGAATGGTATGAATGGTTGATATTATCTAAATTATGAATATTATAGTTTACAAATATTTATAATATTATTTCATTAGTTACCAATTTATTATAAATGAAAATAAATACTCATTAAATATAAAGGATGCGTTTTTATGAAAAACAATTTTTATGAACAGAAAAAAATTTATCTTAATAAATTAAATTAATCATTAGTAGTGATAGATATTAAATAAATTTATATTATATACATATATAATCAAATGTTTTCAAAATCATCCAATAAGTTGTTTATGCTTAAGATAAGAATAAATCCATTTTTAAGAAAAAAATTGTGTATATTTTTAAAATTCATTTTTATCACATTTAATGGAATAATATTTTTAAAACTAAATTTTTAAAAATTTATAAACTTCATTTGATAAATAAAAAACATTATTTTTTAAATTTTGATATAAAAATGTACTTTTTGTGTATTTTTGGAATTTTTCTGAGAAATTTCTTATTTTGATGAAAAGTAAATGACACTGAATTTTAATTGAAACCCGCTTATTCTTTCTAAATAATTTATAGTGTTAAATTAAAATTTTAATTGGTTTTAAAGTATAATTTTATAAATATTATATCATTTAAACCAATTAATTTCATTTTAATCAAATTTACATTGAAATTTGATATGAAAACATTTCCAAATTTTGATCTTTTCTCTTGAAAAACTCGTTGTCTCATCACATATATGGGATTAATTTTAAATTAATTCCTTCCACTTATATGATTTTAATTTTGAATAATTCATTCTAAATTTTGAATCAGAAAATTTTATTATTTATATTATGTTCAAAATGGATTTTTACCAAAAAATATAGTGAAATAATATAAATTTAATTATAATGATTAAGGTAAAAAATGTGTTTACATAGTCGTTAGACTTTAGTATTAACTGGAAAAATGACATTTAAACATGTAAATAGCCCATTTTATGGAAATTTTATACCATATAACCTATTTTATATAATGTTTTTCATTTTTGGAGGCACATGATGTAAGGAATACCTCCGAATATTGTTTACCTTTTTAAATGTACAAAAAGGACACTCCCCCTCCAATATAAAAAGGCACTCCCCTCCCAACTTATTCACCCATATAAAGCCCTTTGACTCATCCAAACCTAGAGAAAATATTATAAAAACATACCTATTATCATCCTATAATCCTTAATTTTTCATAATTAAATCCAAGTATTTTCTTTGGTGTAAACCAATAGGAATTACCCAAAAAAGAGGTAACAATCTTCAATAATCACTTTTGATTTATTTCTTCCTAAAAAATATTCAAATATTTTTATTCCATTATAATATAGTAACATAATTATCCTAAATATAATAATATTTTTTTATTTTATGGTTTATACCTACACATACACACACATCCATTAAATGGGTAATGAAACCACCATTCGTGTGTACGGTGAACTAACACCCGGTGAAACGATGTCGTTAATTTTTCATTTACCACCACTTATGGTTGGTAATTATGATTTTAATAATGATTTTATATTATATCTATGATATTTATAATGTCTTAATTTGTTTTTAATCATTATATAACAAATAATTCCCTTCATTCCATTTTTTTTGAATACGATAATGTCATTTGGGGGTGTATGGACTACATGTGCCTCAAATTGATGTGATACGTTCACCATTTACATGAAATGTATTAAGTATAGATTTAATAAAAATATTTGATATAAATGAAACATTTATTATATTTTTGAAATAATTATATATCATTAAATATAACATATCTTTTTATTCCTTCCATTTCACACACTAAAAAAGTGAAAACTTCGTTCATGGATGTGTAGACTATTGCCTCCTCGAAGTGATGTGATTCATCATTTATAATAACCACATAACAAGAATTATTTATTTATGTATGAATAATAAAAAAATATATTACTTATTATACAATTTTAATTCTGTAAAGATAATTTTTACTTACCTTATTTCCATAATGATCATTGAATAATGGGAAGATTACTCATGCGTATGTATGGCCTATCATCTCCATGATCATAATGATTGTAATTTTTTCATAACCATATTTATTATATGAAAATAAAATTATAATTGATGTAAAAATGTGATAATTATATCGCTTTTATTATTCTATATATGTTTAAATACCGACATCATTTACCATAGTTGATGTATCAATGTTAGTTTTGACACACAATCTCGATATGGTCAAAAAAATACGACATAAACATTATTGATTAAGTAATTGAATATTAAATTTTTATATGTTAAATAAAAGTACTAATTTTTTTAAAAGGATATAATTAAAGTAAATAATTAACATAATTTTATTATTCAAGAATATATAATAATATCATGAAAATTCAGACTTAAGGTAAGGGATTTTCATCTCACTTTTTACATCTTTGAGATAAATATCATATTCATCGCTTACATTATTTTGTTTATCTAATACAACTTTTGATATATTATATCATGAAATATTTTATATTCATGTTATTTAAAAAATTAATTATATTGTTACTACCTTTTTTGTTTATAATTTAGATGTTTCCATTGTTCTAAATGATTTCTTAACACAATTTCCATTCATTAGTTTAAAATTATTTTTCTTTTGTTATCACATTCAAAGAATATGTGTGAAATTACCTATGATTTTTTAATAATGTATTTCAAATTTTATTGAGTGTATTTAAAATTTTCACACATAATTATTTCATTGATTAATTCTCCCTCCAATGATACGATCTTTGTAATGGTTTTTCTCTTCTAACTTTTATTTATATGAGATATATGATATAATATCCACATATTTTTGACATGTGGTGTATAGAATAAAAATTAATGTATTTTATGATTGATATAATTAAATTTATGATGTTATACGTATCCTTTTTATGATATCTCATAGTTTCAAATTTACCAAATTGTTATTGAATTTTTGTAAAAAGTTTTCTTTTTTGAGGCCTTCGTTATGTCATACACCTATCTTCATTGATGAGGTGTGTATAATTATACTTATTAATGATACACAATGAATATATTTTTTATCATGATATAATATGTTAAATTTAAATTTATTACTTCATTGTTGTTATGATTCAAATGTTTCAAAGTTGTATGGGACCCTTTGGAATGTTTGATGGTTATTCTTCTCAGAAAAGTTTTTAATGATCTTTTAATGGTATTTACATTCATAAAAATCAACAAACCTTGTTGTAACTTATCCTAAATTGAGGATATTTTTGTATTGATACCATCCTCATTATTATATGGATGGATTATGACTATTTCGATGATATTGTTATCGAATTCTTTTCTTTTAGATGGTCTAAACATGTTTTTAAAAGATTTTTTGGAACCCATTTATTTCAATGAGCTAATCATGTTTAAATACGATTTCTTTCTAATAAATTTATTTTCCATATGATAATCAAATTGAAAAGATACTTTTATGGAACCCAGTTAATTTCCATGTTTTAATCATGTTTTTAAGAGATTTTTATTAAACCCATTCATCTTCCATAGGTTAATCATGCTTCAAAGAGGTTTTTATTGAAATCATTTATTTTTAATGGGTTAATCATGTTTAAAATATATTTTTATGAAATATTTTTTTTCCATGGGTTAATCATGTTTCAATAATATTTTTATGGAGTCCTTTTCTTTTCCATGGTTTTATCAAGGTTTTATGATTGTTATGATGAACATGTTTTATTCATGGTATGTGAGAATTATATGAAATTGGTGAGCCCAATATAGATTATATGAAGGGTTTATACCCATTATATCTCATATGTGATCCCGATATAGCTTATATTAAGGTTTTATCCCCATTATAACTCACATAAAATAAGTGATAATAATATTGATTATGTGATGGTTGATCCCTATTATAGATCCCCGATGCATTGAGAAACGATATTGTAGGAAGTCAATAATATGGTTATTCTAATTAAATGGGAGTTTAAATGGTTTCGAAAGAGTTTTATAAAAGTGATTCTCCAAGTTAGAAAAATATATTTTAATTGCTTATTATGAGTTTATAATGTTTCTAATGATCGATATTGATATCACATGGCTTTTGATTATTGATTCTGACGACTCTTTCCTTTTCCATATTTTCATATTTGATCAACCAGAAATTGATGGGTGTGATATCTTTTATGACTCGCTCATGCACATTGATTATGTCATCATAAAATTATTCACTCATCTTCTCATTGATGATATTCAGTTGTTAATGCATTTTTTTACCCTTACTGAGCATCTACACTCAACCTTCTTGTGTTTCCATTTCCCTGTGATTTAAAGAATTATGTTTAAAATGTTATGTCTATAAGGGATTTCATAAGGATGATTATGATGAATTAATGAGAATAAGAAAATGTCCTTTGAGTGGGATAAATTCTCATTTAAATTCAATTCAATTGATTGTGTATAAATTTTTCCTAATTCTATAAAACACTAAACCTAAAAGGTTCTACAGAATGTTAGTGACACCAGATTTTGTTTTGATTTTTTAAGGATTAGATGAAAAATTTGGGTCACAATTATCAGAATCAAAGCTGGTAATGTAAAATTATGGATTTAATCACAATATCCAAGAGTGTGCGTTCAAGGACATTATAATAAAGGAATTAGTTGATGATGCCTAAATTTCAGGAATCAATATCATTTTAGATAGATCTAAGAGGATTCTTCGACTATGTTAGGGTATGTACATTGACAATGTACAAATAGATTTGGTATAAAATAGTTTAATATGGGATTGTTTTTTATGTTACATGCTATATATTATTCCAAGAAAATGTTTCCTTGTACACATGAAGAAATATAAAGAATCATAATGATTCCTAATAGATCATATATACGATCTATCTTGTATGTCATGCTATATAAAAGATTTTATATTTTATACACCATGAGCATGGTAGGATGATATCATATCTACCCAAGAGAGCAATATGGGACTACTATGAAGACTGTAGTTATGTATTTGAGGCGTAATAAATATGTATTCCAAGTTTATGATGGATAATAGGAGCTAGTTTCAAGAGATATATAAATGGATGTTTCCAAACATGCCAGAATGATATGAAATCGCACTCGGCATGTGTGTTTCTACATATCAGAGGGGTTGTGAGATAAAATATCTCAAATAATCAAGTGTTTACTAATTATATATTATATTACAAGTATATATTGGCCTGTAATCTAGAAAAATAAGTAAGTTGTATGCACAACTTCATTGATGAGATTAATGTGGTGATTAGAAATATAGATGATATCACATTGTATTATGATAATACAAAATCAGTATACCTCACTAAAGAACCAAGGTCATATCACCAGAAAAAGTATATACTTCAATACTATCTCCTATAATGGTATTTTTCTTCAAGGTGTGGGGTTATAGTAAGTATATTCTCTATGGAATATAATGTGGTAGAGATATTTACTAAATCTTTATCTTTGAAAAATCATTAATATCATGTGAGATCTAGTGGACTGAAAGTTGATAGTATTTGGTTCTAGTGAATGTTGGAGTATGTTTAATTGTCTCTTTAAATCCAACTAATTTGTTTTCTATTAACTCTATATTCAAATAATTTAATATTAATAAATATATTATCACTTGATGTGCATTCCTCTATATAACATTAATGTGAAAATGTCCTTATAGTATTTTTGTATCGAATGGTAATAATAGTTATCAAATATAATGATAACTATAAAGTGATATGAAAATATTCTTAATATAAGTTATATTAGTGTATAACATCTATATTAAGGTACAAATATAATGTCGGGATATCAGATGTTAGATCGTCATAAGAAATTGAGACATCTTCTAATGATGTTAAAACTTGTAATCACTAAGATTGAACATTATTAAAATGGAACCACAAATATGAATTCCATATATTATATGTGTCATTGGATATTCTTATCTATAGATGTTTATATTTTTCTTTAGACTTGATATTAACATTACTGTATATCATGAACCACATACATTGATGTATTTAATTAAGACATAAAGAAATGTTATCAAGAAGAGGTATGATTCGTTGGGTTCATCATAAGTGATATGGAATTAATTAATAAGTCAAGAATGTGTTTTTTCCATCCAAGATAATAGAAATAGATATCCTAATATAATTTATTGGAATAGAACTAACTGATTCTGCCCATGGCCATAATGGTTTTATCTAATAGTTCACTTTAGAAAAGTTAATGAAATATATATATCAATATTATTTCTTGACGATTGTTGTATGAAACCTACTATTTGAGATATCAAGACTGAGGAAGTATAGTATTTAGTGATCATTTATAGGAGGTTTTTTCATTTCAACATTAATATATTTCTCTATGGGTGACTTTATCTATTTCTAGATGATGATATTGGACATATATAAAGACCATTATAATAACATTGAGAAAGAGGTCAGTAGGATTACAAAAATAGTGTATCAAAAACATTTGTTAAATTCAATTTGAATTTAATATTAGAATTGATATTATTCTCAGGTTATAAGGAAAAATAAATTTTCAAGTTATCACATAAATATTTATTGAAAAAATAATACAATTAGATATTTGATTTCAATAATTAGTTATTATTCAAGGTTTGATGAATGTTGTGAAGGATTGATGGGTTGAGTTAATGGTTCAAGAGAAATTATATTTAAATCTAAATAATTATAGTTTATTTTAATAAAATAATAATAATCTTATTATTCAACGTGGGGTTTAATTTGACAGAGGATATTGGGTAAGGGCCTTTCTGTAATAACAAATTCTCTCTGCTATGTATAAAATTTAATTATGTTATTTCTATATTGAATATTTGTTTACACAAAATTTATTATAAAAAATTATATTATCTCTAGTGGAATCTTTCTTGTGAACTATTTGATGAATTGAGAGCAATGATTCTCCTTCTCCCTCTCAAAGATTAATAGAAACAGACAGAATACTTAATTAATAGAGGTAATTTTGATTGAAATCAATAACAAATGAATAATGCATTATGATTCTTCCATGATAGCATCTGTAAATCTAATGGCGATATTTTGATATTTTTGGAGAACATTTGGATATTTATAGAGGGATTATAACCTTTAATCCTTTGTACAAAAAATTTTATGACAAGAATAGTTATTTGATTTTATAGTGAATAATGAACTTAATGAAAAGGTAATTCTTCTTTACAAAAAATAATTATAAAATATATATGACAATATCCTCACTATGAATATTCATGGGTTGTTTCAGGCATGTTTTGATGATTTAATACAAATAAATAAAAAAAATACATTATTAGGAATGGGTATGACCAATTTTCTTATTTCTCATAACCTTAAGGAAGTACTAAATATACCAAATTATATTACATGACAAGACTATATAATTTTAAAGTTGGATACATATGTAATGAACACATATTTACATAACTAATTTATCTCTTCAAGGTATATTACCATATGGTCATTAACATACTTGTGAAATATATGATATAAAATTAATGTTAAATTTAGTTTGTATAACCAACTAATGAATACATAATTATCAAAATGACTATATATTTTTCCATAAACTAGAATAAAAATAGCTTTTAACATTGGTTTTTTACCATTAATATTAGTTTTTATCTGACATCAACCCAAGAAACATTATATGTTTTATTTTTAACATTGGATAATTTAACTAGTGTTAAATAATTTATTTTTTGTTTTTTGATGTTAGTAATATGAATAAAAATCTTCAAAAGAAAAACAATTTTCTTTAGACTTTGGTTTTTTGGATATGTAATGTCAAAAGTAATTTTCGCATCAGTAATTTTGATAATTAACAAGGAAAGTGTAATATTATTTTTAAAAATTTATGATGTAAAAAAATATCATGGAAGAAAATATGATAAATAAGAAATAAAATTTCGCGAAAAGATGACAAAAAGAAAACTAAATATAAATAGTTGACTTAATTTCATTTATTGTGGTGGTTTACTTCGAATCATTGTTTTTTATATTATTCTTATTTTTTGGAAATAACTCTTGTAATTGCTACAACAACAGTTGATAAGGATTTTTAAACCTAGTATTATAAATATCATTTGGAGGATTTATATTCTTAACTCAATTGAAAGAATACTACTTCATCATAAAAAATTAAATCATCCAAATGTTTTTGAATTAATAAAAATAAAAATAAAAAAACAAAATGAAGAGAATAAATACCGGGTCAAAATTATTGAATCAGGAAACAATGAAAATTTTCTATGGATTGAATAGTACTAGATTTAATATATTGAAATAGTGATTATGATATGTTATATAATGAATGTTTAATTTTTTTTGGTGGTGATATAATAAAATTTAAGTGGCATTTTAAAAATCAAATGAGAAAGTTGAAAGGTTGTTTCTATGGTCTTGATCTCTTACATTTTAACATCAGGAATATATATAACCAAATTTGAAATTTTTTTTATAACATTAGTTTTAAATAAAATCAATGAAAAAAGTCCTTCTGTTGTGGTTTTCATGTCTTTTTTTTAAATAAACTGTTATAAAAATACATCATGTATGGTTTTTCATAACGGTATAAAAACCGATTTGAAAACCTTTTTAAATTTGGTTTTAATAAAATTGATGTAATAAAACCATGATTTGAATTATATCTTTTCTACCAGTAATAAGGACTATGGTTCACATAAAAAAACGTTTAGTGTGGTTTAGAATGACCCAATTATTCCAAGGCATATATGGATATATAAACGTGGGGATAAAACTAGTCAATTCCTGTTGAACATATATGATAGAATTCATGAAGGAAAACATCATTACCTAAAAGAAAATCATCAATGGAAGAAATTTTATCATGATTTTCATGAACTTATAAATGAGATGAGAAAACTCCTTAATGAATTATTTATAGATGGAATTAATACTTTTTTTATACAAATAAACACTCATAGTTCATGGCTAGTTATGCTGTTAAATTTATAAAATCTCCCCTTGGTTATGCCAGAAGCTCATGTATGTCATATTGTCTTTGAGTTTTTCAAGATAGAATCAAACTATTAATGATATTTCTTTTTTACTTCGATCAATTTATTAATGATGGGAAGTCGATGTGGGATAAAATAGTTAAAACAATTCATCCATATTTAAATGCATATTTCATTATGAAAGTGATTGTGTTAGGGCAAACAAATTACATTCCTCCGAAGGAAATAATTTTTGGATAATTTATTAGAGGAATACTAAGGTGTCACATTTTTTATAAAGGTACACACTCAATTAGGTAGAAACATTTTATAAAGATAGAGTTTCTTGAAATCATAATTTTTTACCTTGATGACATAAATATTGATTATGGATAAAAAAATTCACGTGACATCAAAAGAAGGTATGACACCTTCTCCATTAACATGTGATGAGAAAATTGAGAATTTAAAGTGAATTTTCACTATTTTTATTGAATATTTCATAAAAAACACTATAATTTTTTTTCGAAAATATATTATTTATATTGGAATTACAATATTGGAATTGTTTATAAATAGGAAAATTTCATGATGACATGGTTATAGAAACACATATATTTGATAGTATCACTTAAATGTTACTAAATACACCAAGAAACATTAATTATAGAATCAAGGCTAGTTTGTACATTATTTTTCTGGGGATAATGGGGGAGTTGTGTATAGTGAATATAGAAATATGGAATTTTATTCCTCATGTATTTCACACACTTTTTTGGTAAGAGAAATTTCAGCTTTGTCAATTCTTAAATAATGTAACTATTGAAGAGCGATATTCATCAAATATCATGAATATCATGTATATTAATTAATTGAAGTTAAAGAACATATAATTTTATTATTTTTAGGTCCTATTGCAATAATTAATCTACATGGATATATGTTTTATTTAACCAAAAAAATATTCAACAAAAAATAACCAAGAATTTCTTTTTCTAATGTTATATCAATAAATGTTATATAATTTTTGAAGTCCCTATCGATGAAAAAAAGTATTTCTATCTCAATATTTTAATATAATATGTTCTTTTAATTTTTATTATTTGATATTATTTTTCAATTTATTGTTTACATGGTGATGGAAATATGAATATGTGGTCATATATGTTATAAATGGATTTACCCCCCAATTAAATATAAATTATGATTCTAAATGGGTGCGAAAAAAAATTATGTTGAATAGAAGGATTTGTTATAATGAATTATTTATTTCAAAAATTAATTTAATGTTTTAATGAATACTAATATGATGTCGATATCATTAGACTACTAAAATATGACTACATTGGGTGCCTTGAGAGTGAAGGAATTTTAGGAATAATTTTTTTCACAATTACCATAAAATTTTTGGATAAGGAAAAACTTTATGTTTTATATAATAGTATATAGGTTTCACTGAATGTAGAAGCAAACAAAGAAAGTATTAGGGATTTGAATTTATCAAGGGTTTAAAGACGGACATATGATACACATAATAAAATGTTTATATGGGGTTTTCAAGACTAATAGTTTAGATAATTATCCATAATTATTTTTTAAATTTCTAAAATACTTAGATGTGTTTCCATAGGGTGAATTTTTCATGTATTATCTTACAAAAATTTCACAATTATATTTATACATTCAATATAAAAAATAGGATGAATATAGTATAATTAAAAATTTTGGAGTTAATTTTATGGATGATATAATTCATGTGTCTTATAACATGAATAAATTCCAATTTATTAAAATATGTTATACTTTGGAATCATATAAAAATATATGAGTTTGATTATATGGAATTCTATATGCCTATTTTTTTGTTAATGGGTGAATAATAGGAGTGTAGTAAAAATAAATTAATTAGGGTTAATAAATGTTATTTTCATAATGGAAGGATATAGTGATCACCCCTTTATAATGGAATAAAAGGTGGTACAATTATGTTGCACGCTAGATCTTGGAGAAAAAATTGGTCACTATTATATTGGTGACTAAAACATATATGGATTTAAAAGAAAAAACCCATTTAGGATAATAATTTCATTATGAAATCAAGGTTGTTTCAATGTAGATTGTTTCTTTTATTTCCCATGGGACCACAAGGATAGGATTTGAATAATTGAATGTGGTAGAGATCACTTCTACCTTTAAAAAAATAAAAAGGAGTTTAACAAATATGTTTCATGTTTTTAAGTGGATTTTATATATACATTATTTTAAATATATATTATATTTTAAATGTAATGATTACATATTTTATATTATTTTTCAAACTATACTTGTATACAATGATTTTTAAGCCCCATACATGACCCATTTTGAGGGAAAATATAACAATAATATAGATTGTGATAATTTTTTTGGGGGTGAGCATTAGTGTGATGGTGAGAAATATAATTAAGGTGTGAAACTTGATGAAGGTAAGAAATATGTTAAAGGTGAAAAATATATTATAGGTGAAAAATAGAATATATGTGAGAAATAGGGAAAAGTTGTGGAGCCTCAAAAAATCACGTGTATAACCTTATTAATATATTATGAAAAGATATTATATAAATAATTATATGTCATAAATTCATGGTTAAAGGGAATTAAAATATTAAATCTATTAAGCCATAAGAGTCTATTTTATTTTTATTGTGGTTAATATAAAGATAAATATGAATATTGAAACATATTCTATGAATAATTTGGTTTTTTCACTGATAGAAACATGTTGGAAAGACATCGGGATGATATTTTAATATAATTTCTATATTATAAAATTAAAATAATTAAACAATAATTTGTATATCATTTTCCATGAAAAGTTCATTTTGAATGTATTGGGATGAAATTTAAATTAATTGTTTCTAGAAAGATTTATATAGATTTTTGGACTATTATTTTCATTAAAACTATTTGGGATGCTGAGGGGAATGTCAAAACCCTCCCATAATTTTTGTATATTAACATCATAAACAAAGAAACTTGGGATGATTTTATTGCCTATCACGATGAAGAGGAATTTATGTCACACTAAAAATTATTTTAATTTACTTTAAATTCCTTGTATAATTTGTTATGTTTCACAAACTTAAATTTCAGAAACATGAATGGAGTATTGAAAATAAATAACATGATGAAATGTCCATACCCCTACAATGGTGTAAGAATAGGGTATGCTTCACGTGAAAAACAAATGAAATGTATTTTAAATATATTTTAAAACATTTATGTGGTGTAAAAAATATTGATAATTATGGGATTATATATATATAGATAAATTTTAATTTTTATGTACATCCATCACACATAATGTGCCATGGAATGATTAACATTTAACTAAACTACTACACTTATTCAATTTAAGTACATGAAAAATGGCTTTTAATGAAACTAAAAGGTGTTGTTAATCGCTTCAACGATAAGCGGGTCCCCTTTATTAGTGCTACAGAAGCACTAATAAATGCCTATCTAGCTACAATGTGTTGTTAATATAACAACACACCCAAAAAAACATAAAAAGTCATGTAATTTCAAACAATTGTATATACATTTAATGTAACACCAAGAATAATGAAATGTCCACCCATGGTATATTCAAAAAACACTACTATATAAATTTCAAAAAATGTTTTATATAATTACATTTATAATTATATGGAAAATAATTAAAAACAATAAACTTTCATCTTTTGACGGTCGGGATACCCTCTAAAAAATGTCCACCCATAGTATTATTTTCTGAACAAATCCTCTCAACCCGAGAAAAATATTCTACCTATATAAGAAAAAAATATTATGTTAGTAATACTATAATGAAATAAATTAAAAATTAATATGAAAAAATTAAAAAAAATCAATATTTAATAAAAAAAGACACATTTAGAGTTACAATAGTCACATCATGTGTTATATTGAGGTGAGATTGATTCTGAAACATCACAAATGAGTTATAGAATGTTGCCTTTAAATATCAAAACTATCTGAATGAGTTTTATTAGTTTTCAGTATGTCATTTTTTATTTTACTAAAATAACTTTCAATTTTAAATAATGAAACATTTGGAGTTATACAGGTCACATTGAGTGTTGGATTGATGTGAGGTTTATTCCTAACTATCAAAAATTACATAAGGCTTGTTTTTAATAGTATAAAAATAATATGAATGTGTATTATCAGGTTTCAGTTTGCCAATTTTTTTTAAATAAAAACTCATTTCAAAAAGAAAATACACATTATGAGTCATATTGGTGACATAGTGCGTATGTTTGATGTGAGATTACTATATACATGTCACAAATGACTTATGAATCATTTCCTTAAATTATCGAGACAATTGGAGTGAGTATTTTTGGTTTTCATTGAGTGATCTGTTTTGAACTAAAATTTAAATTTTAAAATAATAATAGAAATTTTTAGTAATACCGGTCACACTGTGCATAAAGTTGAGGTGAAGTTGACTCATACACATCAAAAATGACTCATGGATCTTTTTCATAAAATATCAGAACAATCTAAATGTATTTTCTCAGTTTTCAGTATGTCAGTTGTTGTTTTTACATAAATTATTTTCAATTTTAAATAAAAAGAGATACTTGGAGTTATACCATCCCCACCATACCTTATATTAAGGCGTGTATGATTATTACATGTTACAAATGACTTATATATCATTTTCCTATAGTATCAAAATAATTTGAATTTGTTTGTTCATTTTTTAGTATGCCAGTTATGGTTTTTTTAATAAAATGTCATTCCATAAAGGAAACATGAATTATGAGTCATATCAGTCATATCGTGAAACAGGTTGACATGAGACTACTTAATAAATTTTAAAAGTGACTTATCAATTTCTTTCTGAAATTATAAACACAATCAGAGTTCATATGTTGGTTTTCAAGGAGTGAGACATTTTGAACTAAAATGTTAATTTTAAACTGATAACCAAAATGTTTAGTCATATCGGTCACAGTGTGCATCAGATTGATTATTGGTTGATTCTTTCAGGTCAAAATTACTCATGGATCATTTTTGTAAAGTATCAAAATAATCTAAATGTGTTTACTCTATTTTATGTATGTCCTTTTTTGTTCTCACTTAAATTAATGTCAATTTTAAATAAAAAGATACACATTGAGAGATAACAGCCACACTGTGTGTTTTCATGTGGTGATCCTAATTCTAACAAGTCAAAAATGAATTATATATCATTTTTCTATAATATCAAAACAATCCAAATGTGTTTGGTCAATTTTCATTATGTCGCTTATTGTTTTTACATAAATTTTTGTAAATTTTAAATAAAAAGAGACACTTTGATTTATATCAGCCACATTGTGCATCGTATTGAGGTGAGAATGATTTCTAAAAATAAAAAATTGATTATATATTATTTTCATAAAGTATAAAAACAATAAAAATGTGTTTTATTCATTTTTAGTATGTCATTTTTCTTTACAAAAATGTTATTTCAAACTGGAAACACACTTTATGATTCATACTGGTCACATCGTGCATCAATTTTACCTAAAAGTACTTCATACACATCAAAAATGACTTATTAATAATTTTACTAAATTATCAGGACAATCAGAGATCATTTTCAAATTATCTAGTGTGTGACATGTTTTGAACTAAAATGTCATTTTTAAACAGATAACAGACACTTTTAGTCACACTGGTCACACCATATGTAAGATTGAGGTGTGGTCGAATCTTTTTGGTCAAAAATGACTCATGGATTTTTGTTTTAAATTATCAATACAATTTGAATATGTTTTCTCATTTTTTAGTATGTCACTTGTTTTTTTGATAAATTAATGTGAATTTTAAATAAAAAAACATTTGGAGTTTTACGGGAACACCATGAATCCTATTGAGGTTGGGTTGATTCCTAAACATCAAAAGTGACTCATGGATCATTTTTATAAAATATCAAAACAATATGAATGTGTTTTATTTGTTTTTGAGTATGTCATGTAGTTCCCAGTCAGGATCCTAGTATCAATGAGAGGGGGGGGGGGGTGAATCAGGGATGTGAATTTTCTTATTTATGTTTCCATCTTTTTGATACAACCTTCCCCATATGTTAAGGAGTTTCTTCCCTACTAAACACACAAAACCATAGGAACAAATGATTTACAAGGGTCACTACTAAATAATAGTAGCTACATCCATGTCATGGTATAGAAATAATCCAATACCACCCAATCCACTAGAGAACAATCTTTTGAGGTGGAATACAACGAGTGGGATATTCCCTTACACTCGTGCAGAACATTGAAAACATTCCAATAGTGTGTGTGCTCCCTCTTATCAAAAATAGGGTACTGTAAGGATTATGTGCTTCTTAATGAACCTTCAAAAATCAATTCTTTCAAAAAAATTATTCACTTTCCTACCAGAAGATGGTATGAACCTATCGGTTCAGACAACGCGCGCACCACACCTGGATTGCACACCTCCCTTATTGCATGCCACCTAGTTCCACACCTTCCTACTTGTGTGGCACCTGCTTGTGCACCACTCAACTTGCGCGCCACATAGCCTGATCATCACTCATCTTGCGTGCCTACCTACTTGTGCACCACTAACTACTTGTGTGACACTATTGGGAAAATCTCACAACTTTCACGCCACCTTTTTCTTATACACAACACACTTCTTGAACACACCTCCCGACTTGCGCACCTCTTTCAACTTTCATGCCACTCTTCTTGTGCACCTTATAAATAACTCTTGACTTGCACGACACTTCATCTTGCACGCCACTTTCTACTACATGTGTGATTATAGATCAAATTTTCTCTTATGTTTTGATCCCAAAAAATGAGGAGGGTAGCCATCTATTTATAGTAATTTTGGTGACTTTCACCCCTCATACACTTGAATGCCATTCCTACTTTTGCACTACTCCATCACTTGTGCGCTGCTCTATCACTTGTGCGCCGCTCCATCACTAGATCACCACTTTATTTCCGTTTTCATATTTTGATAAGCTGATGTTGAAATATAACTTGTGTGCAACATAAACTTCTGTTCCACTTATACTTGCACACCAATTTTTTGACTAGCATGCCAATCTCTAACTTGTATTCCACTTTCTTTCCTTTTTCATATTTTGATGTGTTGATCTTGAAATATGAATTGCGCACAACATACTCTTGTGCACCACATATACTTGCGCACCACTTTCTATGATTTTCCTAAAAACACTTATTTACTCTCCCAATCCATTATAATGATTTCATTACAAGTTCCCCAAACATATGGTAGTTTTTAAATAAATATCAGAAAATAATTGTCGTAGTTACCATGTGAAGTATTGTAACTTCCCTATCTTCCATCAACCACTTTTACAAAGTGAAGTGATTTCCTTTCTTCTCAAACATCCTTGACAACAAAAGACACTACCTGAGAATGATATTCTTCATAATCAGCTTGTTCCTAATAATATCCCTATTTGGATTTTGTTTCTAACCAGGATTCATAAATCACTAAACTTTTTAACCTCATGAAATGGACTTATTATAAAAAAATTTAACCCTACACGAGCTAACTCATTATAGGAAAAAAGAATTATTGACAACCAAAACCATGATATCTAAAATCAGTGACTATGAAATTTCCTAATCATATTTCCTCATCCTTCTTCAGAAAATCTTCCAAGATTCTACCTCAATATTCTTCACTTATTCAATTTTCCTTGAATACAAAAACATTATTTCGTACAACCTCTCCAAAAAAAGTTATAATAGATCACACACAACAATTATAGACTCACAACTTACCCAAAACTCCCCCTTTATGAAAGATTCCATAAGGATAGATTTATGAAATAACTCTCCCCTTTGAAAACACTATCCAAAGGTAAGATGATAGAGTGGATATACACACGTACCTTAAACTTGATGAGAAGAAGGCGGGACACCCTTGTTCCACCTCAATTTATATAATGGTTACCTTGGTAATTGTTTGGTAAATATGCCATCAACTTGTTATGATGTAGGAACATACTCCATTTTGAATTCATTCTTGTCAAACTATTATATGATGAAGTGGTACTTTATTTCAATTTATTTTGAATTATAATATTGTACCATGTTCCTTGTATGATTGATTGCACTTTGATTATCACATCCCTATAGTAAGGGTTCCTTCACATTAACAAGTAGATCATCTAACTGAGTCTTCATCCACATAAGTTGGGTAGAAGCTTGAGTGTCAGAAACATACTCAGCTTCATCTGTGATAAGATTCACTTAATTATGTTTCTTTGTATTCCAACTATCACAACCTTTACGCAGAAAAAAAACTCCACCATATGTGGATCTTCTATCATCAACATTATGTTCCCAATTAGCATCTTAATATATAAACAAATAAATATTTATTGTGCCATCATACCTAATTCCATAATTTGGTATGCCTTTGATATATCTTAGTATACTTTTTCTAGTAATTAAATGTGATTCTTTATGAGCACTCCAAAACCTTGTACATAAGGTAACAACATATTCAATTTCGGGTCTTGAGGAAGCCAAATATAATAAGCTTCCTATGTTCTTTTGAAACACTTTCAGATCAACTTCTTTGCCTTATCCATACTTAGAAAATTTGGTTGAAATAAGTGTGGAACCTAGTTTTAAATTTTCCTTGATAAACTTTTTGAGATGTTCCTTAGCGTACTTCTCTTGAGAAAGAAAAATGTGGTTCCTCTTCTGTAAGATTTGTAACCCAAGAAATTATTTCATTTCTCCCATCATAGACATCTCAAACTAATTCTTCTTCTATTTATATAATCTTTAACATGATCATTCATCATTTCCAGCAAATATAATGTCATAAACATAAAAAATTACAATGATAGATGTCTCTTGACATTCCTTGATGTAAAGATTGTTGTCATTTTTTCCTTTCTTGAAACTCATCCTCCTTAAGAAAGTACCTAGTTTGGAATACCATACCCTTGGATCTTGTTTTATCCCATAAAAGGATTTCTTCAGCTAATTCACATAACATTCGTCTTTCCGAACAATAAATTCACAAGTTTGTTCAATGTAAACATCTTCATCAAGATTTCCATTTTGAAATTCAGACTTCACATCCATTTGAAAATTTTCTTTAACCTCGTTGTGCAGCAATAAGAAGAAATATTTTGATTGTCTCCAATCTTTCCACTAGAGAAAAGTTCTCATAAAATTCAATATGTTAAATTTTTGAGTAACCATGGCACAATAATATTTCCTTTTTCTTTATCACTTAGCCTTCTTCATTTATCTTGTTCCAGAAAACCCATTTTGTGCCAATAACATTTTTGTCATCCGGAAAGGGTATGAGTTCCCAAGAAACATTCTTTTCTATTTAATCAATATCTTCATTCATAGCCTAAATCCATTCTGGATTCTCAAAATCTTCCTTCACATCATTGGTCTCCACCTTTGAATACAAATAAATATGTGTAATATCATTTTTTTTCTTCATGTATGAACCCTCTAATGTTGATCAACAATAATGTTTTTACACTCTACTTACATCCTCATCCAAGGATGAGCTGTTCAAATTTCAACCTAATAACTTGAAATTTCTGAGTCTAATACATATTCTTGAGTAAGATTACCTCTATTGGTAGCATTATTAGAATCGTTAACAAGAATTTATTTATCCTGGTCAACTTATATATCAGCAAAAGTCTACTTTTCCATCTCAACAATTTAAATAAAATTCACATTCGAAGAATTGACAATTCTTCCTCCTTCTTTTTTGAAACATTTGTACCCTCTTCCTTCTGAAGCATAGCTAAAAAATTCAATCATCTCCTCTTTTTTCAAATTTCCAATGTTTACACCCTTTTTATTTATGATTCTTGGACACCCAAAAACTCATAAATGTTTCAAACATGGAGTTTTTTCATGAAACATTTCTTATAGAGTCATATATGAATGTGGACTGTAGAAGAATTGGTTTTGAATATACACAAAAGTACTCATGGATCTCCTCTAATAATAATGAGTGAGAACATGTTCATGTAACATAGTTCTCCACATTTCAACCAGACTTCTATTCTTCCTTTCAAAAACCCCATTTTGTTGAGGTGTTTACGATGAACTGAATTCATGTTGAATTTTATACTTTTCAAGGTAACATTCAAACTCTTCATTTTCATACACTCCACCATTATCATTTCTCAACTACTTCATTGAATAATCACATTCCTTCTCTGCTTTCCTCCAGAAATTCTTAAACATTTTCATAGCATATGAATTACGTCTCATGTACATAACACTAGCAATGTGAGTAAAGTCATCAATGAAAGTAATGAATAATTATTTAATGATTGGTAGATCATTGGTCCATAGATATCAGAATGTATAAGTTCCAAGGGTTGTTTTTATTGAATTATAACTCTCTTATGAATAGAATTTGTAATCTTTCCTTTTTCACAAATAGTGCAACACCAATTTCTTCTTCATGATAAATCAGGCATATCTCAGACACTGTCTTTGGTTGATAACTTAAACATGTTTCTATGACACATATGTACCAGACTATTATTCCATAAACAATTTTCATCCACCACGCCCACGTACCAAGAGTTTGGTACTTCACCAACTTGAAACAAGTTCTCTTTTTTATGTTGGCCTCATGTAACCAACATTCCGTCATTGTCACTTTTGACAATAAACCCATATTTTTTAAGATAACATTGTTTCCCTCATCATAGAATTCTAAAACACTCAGATTATTATGTTTCAACCCATTAATATATAATGTTTTCATATATTTACTTTTTTTCTTTCCTGCTAATGGCTGATTCAACACCTTTGATCCTCAGAGACTAATCATTTCCAAATGTAATTGTTCCTTCATTGAAGTATTTCTCATTCTTCTGCAACATTAAGTCTCCTATCATATGAAAAGAACACCCAATATCAAGAATCCATAACTGGCAGGAAATTACTTTTTGTATTAAAGATAAAGACAACAAAAAAGATTTTTACAACCCAGACACTCAGGGATGTTGAAAGTAATGTAAACTTAAGGCTTCCTTCAACACAAAGGAAATATACTCAAGAGAAAGAGAGACCAAGCATCTATACATAACGACCTCATCCCCAGGAATTCCAATCTTCACAAGCGCATATACAACAATGTTTCCTTCCCTCCAACTATGTTGCATGAGTTTTCCTTGAATGGTCTCCAAGATGTACCACCTGATGATATACGCAAGTTCCCAAGGCGCGTTCGATCTTCCCCAGACAAGATTAATCAAGACCTCTGAGCCCGACTCCACCTTTGACACATGAAAACCACTGATCCTGTAAGCTCTTGGTCCCATAAGATGGGCCCGGGCCTCCACCCCCAACGAGTTTCCCATTCCTATGGTAACACTGAAGGCCATGTAAATCGAGCCTTCTGAGTCTCGTAAAACCCCACCACCTATCATCATGCCAAACATGCATGAGACTTGCATGTTTAACATGAGCCCGCTGGAAGGATATTTCCATCTTACCCACCGTCCTTCAAAACAGTCCGGGTCGTGAGGTCTATGCAAGAAGTTGGACACCACAACCGAGCGCTGATCCAACCTCGCCAGTGAGACCAACTCATAGACTAACAATATTTCTATTAACTGAATCAAGAATATCGAACTTTGGGAACCCAATAATTCCTTATTCCTGCCCTCCCAGATAACCTAGAATACTGTAGTGAGTATACAAGCTCTCACCTTTCCTTCTGATTCTATGATCGTCCCTCCGAGAAACCATTAGGACAAGAGCTCCTGGAAATAGAAATCCTCAAAAATGGGGGTTTCAACAACAAGATCTTTTTATTCTTCCTTTTCATTCATCACCTCCATATTCTGAGATTTTTTTAGAACATTTGGTTATGATAGAAACAAAACAAGACATTCCTTAGCTAGATGTCCAGGATGTTCACATCTTTCACAAATAGTTTCCAAATTTTGGAACTTATTTCCAACTTTCACACCAGCCTTCTCTTATCTATTCTAAAATTCCTTCTCGTACTTCCCTTTTTGAGAGTATTGAATCCCCCTAAAACATTATATTCCATAACATGTGTAATAGTATTAATATTTTTGATTAATCAAACACATGTTTATAGTGTGTCCAAATCCACCACAATAGCAGAAGTAACCATAGAATGAATATTTCCCTTTGACACTTTTATACTGAACGAAGTTGTGAACATGCTTCTCAACAACCATCTTAATAGAAATATTCTTATCATTAACCTTACTATTTTCAATCGTAAATTTATTCCACAAATAAGATTTATTTTCAGACTTATCACTAACAGAAGTATTAGAAATCGTTCTAGACTCAAGATTTTTATGTACTTCTAAATTTTCAGAATTACTGACTTGGGTGACCTGGATAGCATTTCCATATTTGTTTTTATAATAACATGTTCCATCTTTCATCTCAAAATTTTTAGTAAATATTGGTGGATCCTTATTTGGTTCATTATTTTGAGTGCTTTCACCAACTTCTGAGATAGATGGTTTGAAATTGACACACATTTACATAGCTTAAGAATGTTTGTGTTGGACATGTTCCAACTCATCTTCCTTTTCTGCCAGCTTTACATCAAGATAATCATTGTGATTCTTTGCATTCTCAAGATAATTCTTCAAATCATCAATCTACTTTTCGATCTTGATTTTCTCATCAATAAAACCTTTTGGATTTTTAATGGGAAAATTTTATTTATCATCTTCTTGTTTTCCTTCTCAAGCCTTCTGGTATTTCTCAGACATTCTTTCAACTCATATTTTAAATGAAATTCAAGTTGAGTTTCTTCTTCTTCGGAACTGTTGTTCCCTTAATCTTCACTATTCACTTCTATAATAAAGGTATTATATATGTCTTTCTCAAAAAATGATTTCATGGATTCAGCTTCTTTATCTTATTCCTTTTAATCTTTAGATAAAAATAATCTTTTTTTATTTGAAATTTTTTTAACCTTCCCCTTTGAAAAATATTTATCTTTTTCAGCTTGTTTCTTCAACAGCCTTATTTTCCTTCTGTCATCATCATAAATATCTTATACTTCATTATTTTGAGGATAGTTATCCGCAAAGTTACCAATGACACCACACTAAAAATATTTCAAGGGAAAATTCCCAGTGTATTTCCTTGTACCTCTTTTCACATTCTTAGAAAACAAGGGTAAAATTTCATCAAAATTTATTCATACCTCATCTTTAGAATCAGATTCAACAACATCAACTTCAATGAATGTCTTCTTTGACTTCTCTCTATTTGCATCCTTGAATTACATTTCTCTATCAACTTGTGTTTTTCTCTTCATAATATTCTTCTCTATAATTTCATAATTAATGAGAGTGCTATGAAAATATTTATGAGATAATGTTTCTGTCTCTCTTACTTTTAATAAAGAAACTTTATCATCAAACATGTTGGGTATAATTCTGAAGATCTTTTAAAAAACTATAGAATCAGCCAACTTTTCACCAAGACATCTAATTGTACTGACAATGTCATTTACACTGGTAAAGAAGTCCCCAACAGATTCACATCCTCCCATTTTCAATTATTCATAATTCAGACACTAGATTTTTATTTTTCTTCTTCTTCACGTTTTTATTTGTTTCATATATGTTTTTCAACTTATCACAGATTACATTAGATGTAGTGACATTATTCACTATTAAAAAATCACTCTCAGAAAGAGATGAGGGAAATGAATTTTTATCACTTATATAATTCTCAAGATTCTTCTTATCGGTTTGTGTAAGAGGAACCTTTTAATCAATATGAGAAAATAAATCAGTTGTAATTTTGAGAACTTCATACCCAACAGACAGAAGATAAGACATTAGCTTATCATTATAGATATGATAACTCATTCCATCAAAAATTGGAATCCCCTTTCGGTTCATGTAATTCAGATTTTCTATCACAACATATCTTCAGAACTTCAACAAAGAACAAACGAAGGTTACATGGCTCTTATACGAATTGTACTTCCCAGTTAGGATCTATGTATCACTGAGAGGGTGAGGGGGTGAACCAGTGATGTTAATTTTCTTGTTATGTTTCCTTCTTTTTAAAAAAAAACTCCACCTCCTGTTAAAGAGTTTCTTCCCTGATGAACACACATATCCCTGGGAACACAAGATTTAAAAGGTTCAATACTCAACAAGAGTAGCTAGGTCATTGGTATGGTACATAAACAATACAGTACCACACAATCCACCAGAAAATAATCCTTTGATGTGGAATAAAACAACTAGGATATTACCATACACTTGTGTAGCACTTTGAAAACAACCAAATAGTGTGTGTGCTCCCTTTTATCACAAATATGGTAATGTGATGATTATTTTCTTCTTAATGAATTTTAAAAAATCTAATATTTCAAAACAATTCATCACTTTTCTACCCAGAAGCTGGTAAGAACCTCCTGGTCTAAACACCTTGCATGCCAAACCATGATTGCGCACCTCCCTACATGCACAACACCTTCTTGCGCGCCTCCCTGCTTGTGCGCCACCTACTTGCACACCACGCATCTTGTGCACCTACCATCCAGTGCACCGCTAACTACTTGTGTGCCACTATTGCGCACAACTCACAACTTCCATGCCACTGTTTTTTATACATATCTTACTTCTGGAACATGCCTCCCTTATTGTGCGCCTCTTACAACTTGTGTGCCACTCTTCTTTTTCTCCACTCAACTTGTTCAACTTATAATGAACTCCTGACTTGGGCGACAATTCAGCTTGCACACCAATTTCTACAACTTGCGGGATCAGAGGTCAAATTTTATCATAAGTGTCGATCCCAAAAACTAAGGAGGGTAGCTATCTATTTATAGATATTTTGGTGACTTGTGCGCCATATACACTTGCGAACCATTCCTACTTACATGCTGCTCCATCACTTGTGCGCCACTCTATCACTTGCATGTCACTGCATCACTAGTGCGCCAATTTCATTCCTTTGTCATATTTTTATAAGCTGATGTTGAAATATGACTTGCATGTAACATACAGTTGCATGCCCCAAATACTTGCACACTACTTTTTTACTTGTGCGTCAATATCTAACTTTCATGCCACTTTCATTCGTTTGTCATTTTTTGATGGGTTGATCTTGAAATATGACTTGCATGCAACATACACTTGTGTGCCATATATACTTGCGAACCACACTTGTGTTCCACATATACTTGCATTCCAATTTCACTCCTTTGCAAAAAAAAACATCTTTACTCTCCCTATCCTTCATAAGGCTTGAATCACAAGTTATCCAATCTTATGATATTTTTGAAATACAAATGAGAAAAGCATTATCATAGTTACCATCATATGTATTGTAACTTCCCTATCTTCCATCAACCACTTTGACAAAGAGAAGTTATTTCCTTTCTTCTCAAACTTCCTTGACAACAAAAGAAAATACCTAAGAAGGATATTCACCCTAATAATATTGGTCCAAACATGTCACATGTTCTTCTTTAGTTAAATTGATGAGAAATTTAAATAAAAAGAGACACTTTAGGTGATACTAGACCCACCATGCATCATATTGAGGTGTGGATGATTTCTAAAAATAGAAAATAACTAATAGATCATTTTCCTAAAATATAAAAACAATCTAATTGTGTTTTTTTATATTTCAGAATGTTAGTTGTTTTTTCACTTAAATTAATGTAAATTTTAAATAAAAAGAGGTGCTTTGAGTGACAGCAGCTACATTGTGCATCATATTGAGTTGGGATTGATTATTTCACATCAAAAATTATATATAGATAATTTTACTAAAGTAAAAAAATATATTATTTTTTTGTTGGTTTTCATTATGCCAGCTGTGTGTTTTTTTTAATATCATTTCAAATTAGAAACAGGCATTATGAGTCATTCCAGTCGCATCGTGAATCAGTTTTACATGAGAATTCTTTATACAAGTCACAAATGACATATCAATAATATTCCTTAATTTCAAAGATAATAGGATCATAATTTCTTATTTTTTAGCAAGGGACATGTTTTGAACTAAAATGTCAATTTTAAATTGATAATAGACACGTTTAATCATACCAGTCACACTGAAAATCAGATAAAGTTGTGGCAGATTCCTACAGGAAAAAAATGACACATGAAAAATTTCCCTATAGTATCAAAACAATATGAATTCATCTTCTCAGTTTTTAGTATTCCACTTGTTCGTTTTACTAAAATTAATGCCAATTTAAAATAAAAAGACACACTTGGAGTCATACCGGTCATAATGTGCATCATATTGAGGTTCAGTTGACTCTTACACATCAAAAATGACACATGTATCCACTTCCTAAAATATCAATACAATATAAATGTGTTTTTATGTTTTTATCATGCCACCTTTTGTTTTTTACTTAAATAAATGTCAATTTTAAATAAAAAGAGACACTTTGTGTTCTAGTGGCCACACCATGCATCATATTGAGGTGAGGCTGATACCTACACATCAAAAATGATGTATAGATCATTTTCCTAAAGTACTAAAAAATCTGAATATGTTTTCTTGGTTTTCATTATGTCACATGTATTTTATAAAAAAAATTCATTTCAAACTAGAAACAACCATTATGAATCACACAGATCGTATCATGTGTCAGTTTGACAATGAGCCCACATCATACACATCATAAATGAATTATTAGTTGATTTCATAAAATATCAGTATAATCGGAGTGATTTTTATGTAATTTCATTGAGTGGCATGTTTTCAACTATAATTTCAATTTTAAACTGATTATGAACACTTTTAGTCATACTGGTCACACCGTGATGTTTCTTGGTTTTCATGAAAAATGGGGCTTCCTCTTCCACCTTAAAGGAACATGATCTATATTTTCAGGATTATTGAAAATAGTTGAAGGGAAAATATAACTTCACAAATTATCTATATAAAAACTAAATAAATATTATATAAAACTGATAAGGAAATTAACATAAAAATAGATAATAAAATGATGAAAAAATTAATTAATTACATAAAAAGAGACAGTTTTAGTCATACCATCCACAACATGCATTATATTGCTTTCTATTTTCTTTGTTTCTCAAAATGGAAACACTGTATTATCAACATTTATCACATTCCTAAAATTTTCCTCCACTTCTTCTTAAGGAAAGTGATAAATGTTGAAAATGTAGGGGTGATAATGTTTTGAGGGAGAATAATTCTATGGGAGACATTTTTTACATGAGTAGTCAAACATTTAATTTAGATTATATTAATGCAATAGAGAACATGTAATATTATGAGGAAAATCATAGTATAATAAAAAAACTTTTCCTTCTCATTTAATTTTGAGTTTTATCCCTGATGTCTAATCTCTCATGAGAATGATCAATTTCAAACAAACTTCCCTGGCCCGAACAAAGGAATCCACATATATAATAAAAAAATTATTATACAAGTAATACTAAGAATAATTAAATTAAAACAAAATATAAAAAACCACTACTTCTAGAGAAGTCTCATCTTCATGTTATTTTTGTAAATTCTTCCATCAGGTATGATTCCTACTCATTTTTTAGCACATTTATTTCATCTTATGAATATGTGTATTTTTTATAGTCATTGTAATATAGTAAAAATATAAATACACACTGGATTAATAAATATTATAAATGAAATTGTAATTATCTTTCAAAATACCTCTTTAAGGATGCGACTTTGTTCATGGAATATGACAGCTCTCATAAATTTACAAACATAATAACAACAATATTTTCCATTGGTTTGATTCAAGAACAACAGAATCATTGAGTAGAATAAGTAATTATTTTTGAAATGTTTTTTTGATAGTGAAGTCTAATTATATATCCCCACATACTTTTCTAGTCGTAGTACATGACATGGTCCTCATACATAGCCCCATGTTTTTATCGATATTAATGAACCACCTTATCATAACAGAATCCTCATTATAAGATAATCTAAATTATATAACTTTATGTTTAGATCTGAAACGTTGGATGTAGTGTATTATAAATTGAAAAATTATATCATGTGTGGATGGTTTTTTGGATATCAATGCATTAAATCTAAGGAATAAATATTTGGAGTATCCAAATTTACCACAATGAGCATCCGGTGCTACCTAAAAACAAAAAATGGAATATGTAATGAATGCAATGAAAATATAATTGATATCATTAAATTTTATAGTGTTTCGCATGAATCATTGGTATTAAATACAGTTTTTCATCCCAAACATTTCTTTCAAATGACTTGATCAGGCCTTACATTATTTCATCCTTTTTATTGGTATCTATTTTTGGTTGTTCTATAGTGGTGATGTGCGGACTAACAAGTCCTACTTTTTTTCATTAGAAAATACGTTCAATTTTTATCAACATATACACCTTCCAAAAATTTGAAATGTTCTTATTCATAATTAACAATATATATCAGTTTTAGAAAATAAAATCCTAAAATCATACCACATGTATAAATTTAAAACTAAGCCACCTAGCTAATCATAGTAGAGGATTTCATATACACTATCAACACCAATGAAGTCTTGATCTTTCTCAACATTTATATTTTCTTCAAAATAAATTATTTGATTTACACCATAATTTAAATTTGTATCCACATGAAAATTAAATTCTAGTAAATGTGGATATATAATGGGTGGGGTAATGTTGATTTTGGTAGATCTTTTGGATTAGTTGTTAGATCCTTTTGATGGTTTTGAGTAAGTCATCCATTTCATCCCCTTCCCTTTGTTCATTTGTAATAACATTCATCAGTTCAGACAATTTTTCATTAATTGTTAAATGTTTAGTTGAAAAAAAATTTGAAATGAATACCTCTCTATAGGTATGTTTTTTTACAAGAAGGGATGGTTAAGCGATGAATGTTCTAATAGATTTTTCGATTGTATGAATATATTCCTCAGGAATTAGAATAGATATCACAGTGCTTGGATCATGGGCAATAGTAATCAACACTCACACATGACCTCTTTCATGTGGTAAATTGTGTAGCATGTCATTTTAAATATTAAACATCATAGCCTTCACTACAAGGTGATAGTGGGTGTTGGCAGACGAAAATCACAGTCATTATCACCCTATATAATATTAGTATGTGTAATGTATAATGGGTTATCTGATTATCATTTCATAAAAATATTTATTAGAATATTTATTTCCTCAAATAAGAAATCTCTTTGAGAAGAATAGCCCACATCATAGCTGGTGGGGTGGGGCGGGATCTCCACATAGTGGTTGTTCTTGAGTTTTTTCTTCTCCTTACATCCCCTCATAAAAGTTGACATCATCTCTCTATGCCATTGTAATTTTTATTAAAGGGTATCTATTATTTATCACATCTATTTTCTTAATTCTATTTGATCCTCCTCTTGTTTATTTCCTCAAATTATATTAAGGTTGTCACCCCAAAACCCACACCTCTGATGAGGCCATACAGTTCTGGCTGATTTATGTCCACCAATAGAATGTGTTCATCTAGTATAGGTGTTTATAATTTCTATGTCTATTTTGGATAGAAAATAATATAAAATAAGTGATCATTATTATATAATATATATTAAAATCAAGAAAAACTTATTATGTAATACTTACACATGTTTCCCACACTTTTTGTTTGTTTTCATCTGTCAGTATCTCGTCTTTATTTACACATTCCTCTTTCCATAGCACATGGAGTGGGATTAAAGTGGATTTGGATTTGGATTCATCAATATACATATAATTAGATTAAAACAATAAAAATTTTGTTTCATGTCAGATAAAATTATTACGATAGATTTAAAATATGTACCAATTTTTTTTCAAGTGAAGTGTAACCCATCCTAGCTTTTCAATAGGTGTATGCTGGTTTTGATGCTCATTCCATATTTCTAGAACATAGTTTTAGTTTCATAAATTAAAAAATGTCAGTCAAAGTAATGGATACATGTATCATTAAACTACATATTACTACACTCAATGTACCTGAAAAGATAAATCAGCACGGAAGCTAGTAAATGCATCCCACGTTTCATGGTTTATAATGTGTGCAAAAATAAGCAGAATTTGTGTATTTACTTTCCCTAAAGAATCATTAAGATGATGTCTTATTATAATTGTGTGAGATACTATGTGAATCCTTATAGAAACTATTAATTCATATTTCTTTGGGGATCATCTACTATAAATTAACTATTCAATAGATGATGAAGAGTAATTCAATATTTTGTTATTTTATTTTTTTAGTAAAATAAATAAATGATATCATAATGTTACCATAATCACTTCCCAGATTTGTGTCTTATGATTGGGACCAACATGGTTCTATGAATCTAAAATAATCAAAATGTGATTCTAGGAGATTATTCAAATTTAACTACTAAACATGGACTTGTTGGGGTTAACATGTTGGCACCATATATTCCATTGGACATCATATTTGATGGCTTTGACTTTGAACCAACTGAGTTTTTCTGACACCGTCAAACTAGGAGGCTTTGGTTTTAATCTACATTATCAGTCCTTTTTCACCTATGGTTTCCTCAAAATCAACGTCATCAATATGTTCCTTGGGATAGGTAGCATCGACATGTGTAGATGGTTGTTGAACCTATGAATTGAGAGTAGAATCAGGTTTAGAAACCTTTTGTTCCTCCGTAATGATAGCAGCAGCACATGAAGATAGTTTATGTTGCTCTACACTATGAGTAGTAGAAGCTTGAGAGACCTACTGTTCTTCAGGATTCAGATCACCAACATATGTGTAAGTCATTATCTATAGAATTGGTTTAATATTTAATTTAGAGTACATAAATGCATCAGTAAATGGATAATAACACATTGTAACATGATGTATATCGCAAAAAATATATAACATGATTATTGAAATCTCTTTTTTTAAAGGATGAATATATTTGACCCCTCTATTGGCTATCCAAATCCCTTCATAGTGGACCTCCATGACATTAAAAATACCTATACAATGGGACAACTATGAAATGATTTGCGGTATCAAAATGAAATGGTCATCCCTAGTTGAATTTTTATCAAACCTTTTGGTGGTTTTGGTTGATAATATAACAATTGAATACTTTCATATTATAGGATATAGAACATAAAATACTTGTACTGACTCTGATTCCATTATAAAGGGTTCATCATTGAACCCTTGTTATTGAAAAAAAACATTCATGAATCCTAATTTATCTGTTTTAACAACACTTCTGCTATCAAGAATCATGAATTGAAAAAACGATACATGGAATGTAGTACAATACAACTCCTATATTTTTTTGATGTTGTAAATGTGTGACATATTCGTGTAAATTGGATTTCTATTCTTAGTATTAGAAACATGCATCACATGAGCCATAACTGTAACTCTTCTATTTCTAATGGTAGTATCTTCATCATAATCATTTGTATATAGTGTATAACCATTAATTAAATAACCAGTATTAGATAATACATACACACTTGGTCACCCGACTACCCATCAAAGATATTATAAAATTGAATCAGGATTTTCATCTGACTCTGTAAAAATATAGTCCAGAGACTATCATATAAAATATTGGTTATATTTATTTGATATTCATCATTCATCCCATCATGGATTAAAATGTGAAATAATTTATTTTCGAGTTTCAACATATGGGTAAACCTTTAAATTGTTATGAAAAAACGTAATGGTGTGCCTACTCCCGATTTATAATATTAATTGTGAAAATATATCATCCATAAATTCCTCCACCCAAAAGCTTCCTAGTGTGACGGGATTTCAGAAGACAAATTATTTCCACACTAAATAGGTATTCATTATAGAATTCAATGGTTTCCTCAACAATATATCTCCCCACAATACAAACCTCTGTCATAATTCAGTTTTTGACAATGTGTTTCAAAATATTCATATACAATTAACTGGGGTACATTTTTATATAGTGTGTAAGACTACGTAGTTGAATCTCTCTCACCAATTTAATCGTCAAATGAACCATCATATCAAATAATTTTACTGGGATGATCATTTCTAGTTCACATAATATGACATCAATTTCTCTTTCCATAGTGAATATTTGCACCGAGTCTATAGATTTACTGCATATAGCATTGAAGAAGAAATATGGATTGGTTAATTTATGATGGTCATTGTTTGACAATATACAATGTAAATCTATAAGAATTATATATTTCATCAAAACATGGAAGTTATGTGATTTCAGAACCTTTAACATTAAATCAGTAATTGAAATGATGTTCTTGATATTCGATGAACATCCTTCTGAAACCATTAAATCATTAAATAAATTTCAAAACTGATTCTTATCTTACTTAGAAAGAGTGTAAGCAAATAGATTTAGAAAAGTTCAATTTTCACCCTTCACGGACAAAAACTCTTCTCATATTTCCTTTTAAACCATATCCAACCTAGCCTTAATTACATCCTTTTTTAGCATTTATAAACATGCAGATGAAACTATCACAAAAATTATTTTCAATATGCATAGCATCAATAAAATATCTGACGTACTGAAAATTATAGTATGATAATTCAAAAAAACTGATCTATTTTCCCAATTAGAATTCATATGGATTTATGAAAACAATTTATGAAAATATGTTTATGCATATTTTACATTCAAAAACAGTTGATCACTAATTAGTAGACACATTATTGTATGATCTTCTAAACATTCATTGAATGATGTCTTCTATGATCTGTACTTATTCCGTCAGGGTAGAAATATATGATGTGCTTGAGATGTGGTTTTTGATTAACGTTTCAACATAATCATCTGTCTACCTTTTTCGTAGAAGGGACACATTTGATTTCCATTAATGCTAAATCCTGACAAATTTCTTTAAGTGAGAAATACATTTATAGTTCCGTACAATATAGATCTCAATGTGGAATATTCATTTCTATAAGAATAATACAATTTAAGACCTGAATCTCATAATAATTTAAAATACTTGATCAATTGATCCATATAAACATCAATATCATTAACCATATATTTTGGTCCAAATATTAGCATAGATAACATGATGTATTTTTTATTCCTGAATAACCATGATGTAAAGTTATAATTTACCAACATAACCGGTCTTGTACTGTGAGTATTTCTTTAAAAACCAAAAGGATTCACTGCATTTGTAGATTATGCAAGACAAAAGTTTCTTATGTCATTACCAAATTCAGCATACTTGTGACCATTTCTCTTATACTGACGAGAGTCTACTGGGTGACATAGTCTTCCATGTTTATTTCTTGTATTTTCATGCCACGTCAATTTCTCTGTAGTCTTCTCACATTTATATAGGTTCATAAACCCTAGAATTATTGGAATGTGCCATAAAACTTTTATAGTACTGGATTCATTATTCTTGTATAAAGAAGCACCACACTTTGATCAATCCATAAGTGATTTTTTGTCCTTCCAAAATATTATTCTATCATTCGGGTAAGCATGTGTTCTTTCAGAGATCATAATCATCAAGGGTATCATTCTTTTGGAATAGTATGTTCGTCTTGAGAGCTCATTATATTTAGGATCATGTCATTAAAGAGAGAAAGTAGTTCCATAAAACAAGTGTCACTCCATCAGTTTCCTTCTATCAACTTATACAGCTTCAATATGGTTTGTAATGCTTTATATTTAGTGTAGCCATCATACTATGGAATCATTGCACAAATCTTTAACATTCAAACAATTTTGGGAAATCATGAAGTTCATATTAAAAAACCCTTGTCATTTAATCGATATTATCTCCATAAACATTCACATATATAATCGTATCCTCTATATATTCTTCTCTATTTTCCACCCTTGTAATCATATCAGATGATCTATAAAACGCAGTGATATCCTAGACACTAGATCCATTCTATTTTTTTCACATGTTTATTCCAAAATTTATAACTTCTATCTAATTCATGATGGATAAATTTTTCATATAACTCCTCTAGACTAACTTTTCTTGAATAAAAACAGCAAAAACATGGAAAAAGGATTTGAGAGGGTTTGTATACATGATCTTATGAAAACATCATGAACTCTTTCATTCCAACTTCGTACTCTTTTGTCAAACCATTGGAATTAATCCATTATTTATTTATATAAATCCTGTTTGATTCGGTAATATTAATATTTAACGAAATAAATACACAAAAGGGGTGTTTCAAATAATGGGAACTCAACATTTGAATGATAGTTATTATTTCATTTTGTTGCCTAAGATTCATCCTCTTAGAAAAAAACACCAAATTCCGTTGAGAAATATTTATAAAATCATAGTTGAAATCCCATTAATAAAACAAACATTTACAATAAAATACACTATAAAATAGCACACCATTTTTATAATGAAATCACCATTAAATACACATTCAAAACATTCATACCCCTTTATTCAAGTCAATCGGGTGAGTTGAAAAATACTTGTCATGAAACCAATGTCCATGAAAAGTGTTTACATAATTTCAAAGCTATTTAAAATCAACAAAGGGTATGTTTAACAAGTATAATTATTTAAGAATCATTTCAAAACACTGGAAACATTTTAAAAGGGCCACTTATTCATTTTCACAAAGACATAAATCCCAAGTGAGGCACTTTATGAAGGATAATTGAATCTAATATAACCAAAAATTTATAAACTATAAATCTATAAAAGGGTAATCATGTCTCTCATGAATAATTAGTATAAATACTATATTTTACTCCCATAATACTACTAATGAGTGAATAAGTGTCAGATAAATAAGCAATTGTCACTTGGACATGATACTTTTGAACATAAATTCACATCACTTCAAAGTGGGAAATCATATTCCACATAATAATTGAATCATATAATAACTAATCATGATTTTTCCAATATGGTTCATTAGAAACAATTTTTCTATTGTTAATATCTTATAAGGATATCTCTTGAAAAAATAAGAAAAGTAAATATACCACATTCTTGTTGAAATCCTTCTTAGCACTTCTAACTGGGAAGAATCCTGGTTGACACTCTGGTCATAACTGGAAATTTCCAAAAATATTTGGATCTAAAAAACATTCTTTGGTCTCTCTAAATAAACTATAACATCAAAATTCTTAGGTTCTAAAAATAAATTGTCAACTAATATCATTTTACCTTGAAGTTTACACTATCAATCCAAAACATACACTTTGACATCAAGGAATATAGTTGATGATCATTAAGTTTTCTCAAAATTATTTCCACATATCGAGTATGTTACTCTATCAACTGGGAATACATGATGATATGATTGAAAAATATGGCCAAAAAATTATATAAATAAGGATTCAAGACACAATTTATCTCATACATGAACAATACCATTATATTTTTTAAACTGAATAACATCACTAGATACCAAGACAATACATACATACTTCTAAATATATTATGTGGTATATCAAATTACCTAACCATAAACTAATGATATCATGATATCAAATTGATCTTAGAGAAACCTTCATCACCTCTATGTTGATCAAATAGTCCATCAATATAACGACCCACACTTTACATACATTGTTAATACTTCAAAATTGAAGCACTCTTATTACAACATATGACAAAACCACAAAGGACCTTATAGGTATAGTGTCTTTAGAAACTGGGAAACATAAACAACTGGTTCATAAATCTTCTACAGTGTCTCCCATTTATTTCATCATATCTAGGGTCCCTTTTAGAATATTCTACTTAATATCCATCTTCCTGACCTGGGGAAAAGAAAACATAAAAGGGTGAGCTCAAATGCTCAGCAAGGGAAAATAAAGGAAATAAAAATCATATCATATCTTTATGAAAATCAAAACCTGCAAAAGAGATCATAATATCTTAACATGGAATAAATCATAGAAGTGAAAATGAGATCCCCATAATCATAACATAAAACTTGAATCTTTGTGGCATGCACACATAATCATGGAAAATCATTTCTTGTCAGTCATGACTCATTGCCAAGACTATCTTAGTGGACAAAGTCCCTTTCTGAACCGAGTTCACTCCTCGTTTCAGTCCTGTATCACTGAACCGAAATAACCTTCCGTTCCAGCCATGTCTATCTCATGAGATATAAAATCATTACCCAATGCATTGGAGGGAGATATAGGTCCCACCCATCTTATAATGAATCCTTTCTTATGTGTGCCACATAATCATAAAACATACATCATCGCATAACACATATAACAAAAATGGGATTCTTGAAACATCATGACATCATAAATCAATTCATATATGATAAAGGAATTCATAAACATAATTCCATCACAACATAGTCAAACCAATGTAAAAATATGGATAGAAACAGAACCCTTTATTATCTTAGATGGAAAATAATTTTGATAAAACACTTGAATTGAATTCTTGAGGAAAATATCCTTTCTTCTTCAAAAACATTTTTCCTTTCATAACATGTCATACAACTTTAAAATAAAAGAAGTTGATTAAAAATAAACTTGAAAACTTGTAAAGGAAGCTTCTTTGAAGTAATGTTTTAAAAATCCATTCATGCCGTATAAGTTAAAAAAACATTCTTCGTACTTTTGTCGGAAAAGTCAAAAAGTACCTCGTACGGAAAAACAACAAAAGATTCCTTTCATATTCTTTACTAAAAACTCACCTAAGGGTAAAATTGGATTTAAACTATTTCAAGTGGATGGAAACAATATTACATATTGAGGGAACATGGATGTGGATGATAAAATACACCCCAGTAAATACTTATGAATAAACAATCTCGGATAAAAATGAGATTGTGATATTTCCCTTACCTTAGGTCCGATTTGCTTTGTTCGTGTCCGAAGCTCCTGTATAATGGTTTAAATAATGTTATTGACTTATTCCAGAATCATACATATTGATATGAGATCATATATGGTCATATTATTAGCTTCTTGTTAGTAATATTTCATTGTTACTTGTTACTCGGGTCTTTATAACTTTTTGTTCTTATGCGTGTTTTGTCGAATAAATTCTTATTCTTATCTTTAGGTTATAGATAATTCATTTCCAGAATGGTATTAGTGTAGTATATACCATATTCATTCATTCAATTCATTTATACAATCATTATGAAATGAAGATCATGTAGAACGAGTCGCATCACATCGTGGAGACGGTATTCCGTACGTACGCACGAGTGATGATATCGTTCCTATGATCGTGGAATTGTATTGGAGTATATATATATTATTTCAGTATCAATATTACTTAATAATAATCATATATAGTTACTCATTACACCATTATACCCATCCTTGTAAGGTGATGGTGGAAAATAGATTACACCACGGCGTGGAGACGATATTCCGTACGTACGCACGCGCGGTGATTTCATTTTTCCGTAGGATGGATAGAAGGTGAATTAGGGTTTTTTCATATTTATAATAACTTATCAGTATGTAAGTAATACTGATGTTATTACTTTATCATGAAACAACTAAAGAAGAAGAAGTTGAAGAAGAAAGAAATTGAAAAGATCGGTAATGGATATTACCTCTTCTTTGGAACGCCTTTTTGAATCCTCCACTTAAGGAACTAAGATTGGTCTTTGGAGAATACCAGGACCTCTAGGATTATTCTAGGGAAGTGGATAAGGGAAAATGGCAGGGGTTGGCCGAGCTTGAGTGCTCAAATTGGTGTGAGGAGGAGGGGGAGGAGGTGCCCTTTTATAAGGGAGGAGAGGGGCACCTTAGGAATATCTCAAAATATTATTTTATATTAAAGTCAAAATCGGTTTATAATGGTTCCAAATGGTCTTATTTCGAATCTAAAGTGGGGATGGGTCGAAATCCTATCAACCAATAGAATTTAGACAAGTTTAGGATATTATTTTAACCTTATCAATTAAATTTAACTCTAAGTTAAATAATTTAACTTTTACCATGTCTTTTTGTTTTCTTTCACTATATGGTTAATACACTTACTATAACATGCCAAACGAACCCCAAATTGCTTATTATTAATATATATATCCTTATCTAAGTCATTTGGCCGAACCTTAGATTTTTAGGAATAAAATAACAATTAATAATATAATATTTGATTTAAAAACTATTTTGTGTCAATTTTGACACTATTGGATATATGATTTTTGTCAAATTCATAACAGAATTATATGTTCGAACCAAGTTGATTAAATAAATACTAATATATCATAGTAACCTAGAAAATTAGTGGAATTCATAAAAAGTCTTAAATTACATTTATTTTGGTATTTATATTATCAATTTTGTCAATATTTCATTAATAAGATAATTACTGCATCATCTTTGTGTCATAAATAAATTAAATTATTTGATGTCTAAAAATTACAAATAAAATACCATCATGTAGGAAATCTTTTTAGCTTTCTAATGAATATTTACAATCGAATTTATCTTATGTATAACCCTATATTAAAAATGATTTACTTATTAAACTTTCATTTTAACTATTTTAACCCTTCTTTAAATAAATTAATAATAAATGTCCTAATCTAATCCAAGTGGGCCTAAATGGTCATATTTTATTCCTAAGTTTGTTTTTGGTCGAATTAAACTTGTCCAATAGAATTAGGACAGGTGTTAGGGTAATATTAATATCATATTTACCCTTAGTTACCGTATTTACTATTAACCGCGGTAAAAATAGTAAAAAGTTACTATTCACCAAAAAATTATTTTCATCTCATTGAACCACATTTTAGTCCTTGATATTAACCGTGTCTCTCGGATTTTCGATATTCCATTCACAGAAGCAGTAAAATTAAGTTTTATGCAAAATTCAGTTTTTAACCTACCACTTAGTGGTTTCACTATTCATCAAAAATTGAAAGTTTTCAGAAAAATACCAAAATTTCACCCTAGGCTAATTTCGATATTCTGAGTCCAAAAATGAAGTCCATTTTGAAAAATAAAATTTATAAATTTTCAAAAAGTGGTTATTACTATTCATAACGGCTAGTTTTAATAGCATATTGTTGTTTAGTGGAACTCGGTATTGCGTACGACGCAAGCTATCGAGGAAGGTCACGATTGCGTGTAAAGCAAGCCAAGAAAGTGTTGTGTAGAAAAAGATTCCTTTGATGATTTATATAACATAAAAGTCTCGGGTGTTACATTCTACCCCCCTTAAAAAAGAATTTCGCCCTCGAAATTCGTCACTTTGTAACAAACAGATGAGGATACTTCTCCCTCATCATATCCTCAAGCTCCCATGTAGCTTCTTCAAGTTGGTGGTTCCTCCATAAAACTTTCACCAAACGAGTGGTCTTGTTTCGTAGGACTTTTTCGCTACGATCCAGAATCTCTATCGGCTGTTCTTCATAAGAAAGATCTTGCTCCAGCGGTACAACTTCTGAGCTGAGTACATGTGAAGGATCTGGTATGTACTTTCTTAGGAGAGATACATGGAACACATCGTGAACTTGAGAGAGATTCGGTGGAAGCGCCAATCGGTAAGCTACCTTCCCAACACGATCCAGTATTTCAAAAGGACCGATATATCTAGGGCTCAACTTCCCCTTCTTTCCAAATCTCATAACCCTCTTCCAGTGAGATATTCGTAAGAACACTTTATCACCCACTTCAAACTCTAGGTCTTTTCTTCGGTTGTCGGCATAACTTTTCTGTCGACTCTGAGCTGCTCTTATGTGTTGTTGAATAGATCTGACCTTTTCTGCCATTTCATCAACGAGATCAGGTCCTAATAGCTTTCTTTCCCCAACTTCATCCCAGCAAGTTGGAGTCCTGCATTTCTTTCCATAGAGAGCTTCATAAGGAGCCATCTGAATACTGGAGTGAAAGCTATTATTATAAGAAAATTCCACCAAAGGTAGGTGTTGATCCCAACCTCCTTTGGAATCCATAGAGCAAGCTCTCAACATATCTTCTAGGGTTTGAATTGTTCTCTCAGACTGACCGTCTGTCTGGGGATGATAAGCAGTGCTGAAACTCAACTCTGTATCCAGAGTATGCTGAAGACTTCGCCAGAACTTCGAGGTAAATCTCGGATCCCGATCAGATATAATAGAAAGTGGTACTCCATGCAATCTTACCACTTCCTTTACATATATCCTGGCAAGCTGATCTAGAGAGAAATCTTCTCTAATAGCAATGAAGTGTGCAGACTTTGTAAGACGATCAACTATGACCCAGATAGCATTATTGCCTTTGGATGTTTTAGGAAGTCCTGTGACAAAGTCCATAGTGATGTTTTCCCATTTCCATTCGGGTATGGGTAATGGTTGTAACATCCCCTTAGACTTCTGTCTCTCAGCTTTAACTTGTTGACAAACCAAGCATCGAGAGACATATTCAGCAACATCTCTTTTCATGCCATCCCACCAGAAGTACTCTTTCAGGTCCCTATACATCTTCGTGCTTCCAGGATGAATAGAGAATGATGAACTATGAGCCTCATCCAGCAGCTCTTTCTTTAATTCGGGGATGGGAGGAACACAAACCCGATTCCTGAACTTTATTATCCCATCACAATCAAGGTTGAATTCAGGAACATTTCTCACCTTCTTTTGTAACTCGACATCTTCTTTCTGTGCCTCTTTAATCTTCACATGTATAGATGGTTGAACATTCATTTGAGAAAGATAAGATTTTTCCCCTTCCATTATAATTCCAAGATCCATCCTTTGTAAATCCATAAATATTGGATCTTTTGTGATCCTCATCATGGATAAACTAGCATGGTCTTGTCGACTTAATGCATCTGCCACCTTGTTTGCTTTCCCAGGGTGGTAATGGATTGAGCAGTCATAATCCTTAATCAGCTCCAACCATCTTCTTTGGCGCATATTCAATTCCTTTTGTGTGAAAATATACTTTAAACTTTTATGATCAGTATAAATATCACACCTTTCACCATAAAGGTAATGCCTCCAAATCTTTAATGCAAAGATTACCGCAGCCAACTCCAAATCATGTGTTGGGTAATTTTGCTCATGGATTTTCAACTGTCGTGAGGCATAAGCTATCACCATATCATTTTGCATAAGAACACACCCCAATCCCTTCTTGGATGCATCACTGTAGATCACAAACCTTTCTCCACTACAAGGCAGTGTGAGCACAGGTGCACTGGATAACCTTCTTTTCAACTCCTTGAAATTCTCTTCACATTCCTCTGTCCAGACAAACTTAACTCCTTTCCGAGTCAACTTGGTGATTGGATTAGATAACCGTGAAAAATCTTTTACAAAACGTCGATAATATCCAGCCAAACCAAGAAAACTTCGGATCTCAGTTACTGTTGTTGGTCTTGACCATCTTTCGATAACCTCTGTTTTTGCTGGATCCACAGATATCCCCTCTTTTGAGATTATATGACCAAAAAATGCAACTTTTTGAAGCCAAAATTCACACTTGGTAAATTTGGCATAAAGCTTCTCTTTTCTCAGGGTCTTCAATATAATTCTCAAGTGATCTTCATGCTCTTCCTTGCTCTTTGAATAGAAAAGAATATCGTCTATAAAGACTACCACAAATTGATCAAGATAGTCTCTAAAGACTCTATTCATTAGATCCATGAAGATAGCAGGGGCATTAGTAAGACCAAATGGCATCACTATAAATTCATAGTGTCCATACCTTGTGCGGAAAGCCGTCTTTGGTATATCCTCCCTTTTGACCCTTAATTGATGATACCCTGAACGAAGATCAATCTTGGAAAATTATTGAGCTCCGCGTAGTTGGTCAAATAAGTCATCAATGCGTGGGAGAGGATATTTGTTCTTGATAGTGATCTTGTTAAGTTCTCGATAATCAATGCAGAGTCTCATTGATCCATCTTTCTTCTTAACAAATAGAACAGGTGCTCCCCAAGGTGATGCACTAGGGCGTATGAATACCTTATCAAGATTCTCTTGGAGTTGCTTCTTCAATTCCTGCAACTCAATTGGGGCCATTCTATAAGGTGTCTTTGAAATAGGCAAAGCACCCGGTACGAGTTCTATTGAAAACTCAACTTCACAATTTGGTGGAAGACCCGGCAATTCCTCCGGAAAGACATCATCAAACTCCCGTACAATGGGCATATTCTTAATCGTGAGTTTCTCACCAACCATTTGAGATAAATAACCTTCATTTAGTGGAATCAATACCCATAAGATGGAAGAAATTTCCACTGGAAGGTTATGTTCATCCTTGCATTGATAGACGATCGTAGGTTGATCTGGAATATGAAATGCGACTTCCCTTCTTTGGCAATTGATATGAGCTCCATGTAGAGAAAGCCAATCCATGCCAAGAATCACATCAAATTCCACTAAAGGAAGGATCACAAGATTTGCAGGAAGCACTTTCCCACAAACTTCGATCAGAGAAGAGTTATAAACTTCTGATGCGATTGATGTGCCATTAGGTGTTGTCACAGCTAACTCAACATCTAATTGTTGAGGTAATACGGTGATACCCTTAGAAAATTTTTTAGAAATAAAAGAGTGGGTGGATCCAGAATCAAATAAAACATTTGCTACTTTAGAGTGGATGGTAAGTGTACCTTTCACCACATCGTTATCGTACTCCACATCGCTGATAGAAATTGCATGTGACTTTCCTTTGTCTTTAGCCTTAAGAGTTTGTTGACGTCGACCATCATCATCAACCCTTGGATTTGGGCATTGATTGACATAATGCCCCATCTCCTTGCACTTGAAACATTGAAGTGTAGCAGGTTCATTCTGTGTATCCCTTCCTTTGTTTGCATCATTAGACATCTTCTTCCCATTATCACGGCATTCAAATGCCCGATGACCTTCCTTTCCACATTTAAAACATT
Source organism: Viscum album (assembly GCA_963277665.1). Classification (NCBI taxonomy): domain Eukaryota; kingdom Viridiplantae; phylum Streptophyta; class Magnoliopsida; order Santalales; family Viscaceae; genus Viscum; species Viscum album. The sequence goes on from OY728121.1 coordinate 384,779,051, forward strand.
TACTTGTCCCTTTAAGACAACTCCCTCCATGTTTCTTTCCACACTTTGAGCATAAGGGAAAGTTCATCTTCTTTTCCGTGTGCTCTTTAGATTTTTCTTTGAATTCCATCTTCCTCTTCTTATCAAACCCATGTGACTGATGGGTTACTCCAATCTCCATCTCGACTTTGAGAGCACATCGAACGATTTCCTCGTAGCTATTGAAGTCCCTTATGGCTAACGCCCTTCGAAGACTTGGTTTTAAGCCACTAAAGAATCGATCGATCTTACTCTCAGGTTGGATAATAATACCAGAAGCGTACCTTGCAAGTCTTGTAAAATTTGCTTCATAGGTACTAACAGATTCATCATCCCTTTGCTTCAGTTCAAGGGACTCTTTCTCCATCTTTGTTCGGAGAATACGAGGGAAGTACTTATTGAAAAACAAGTTCTTGAACTCGTCCCATTCCATGGACTCAATTTCATCCCTTTGCCTCGTATTCTTAACAAGATTCCACCATTGATCCGCATCTCCTTCCAAACGATACACTGCTAGGATGACTTTATCATGCTCAGAACATTGAAGAACTGAAAATATCTTTTCAGTAGTACTAATCCATTGTTTAGCAACTAATGGATCAGTAGACCCGCTGAAAGATGGTGGACGCTGCCTCATGAAGGATTCAACAGAATGTTGCTCCCTCCTTTGTTCGTTTGGAAATCCTGCATGATTCATAGCTTGAGAAAGTTGTGTGAGCATGGCTACAAGATTTTTCATTCCAGCTCCCATATCGTTTGGTTTCTCAGGGGGACAATCATTGCATTGCCCATCGCATTCCGCATTAACACGGTTCCTTCGGGTTCCAGCCATTGACTAAAACCAAGAAGAATAGTGTGAGCAACACTAATTATAATAGGAAACCACATAATTCAAGAATAAAATTTTCATGCTTAAGGTCTTATCCTAGGTTATTCAAGGCCATTTCTAAAACACTAAGATTGTGTTCTATGCTTAGACTTATCCTTAGGGTTCTTACTAAGGCTTTCACATCCTAGTTTCCAAAGGTTGACTATACCTTTCCTCTGATACCAACTATAACGACCCACACTTTACATACATTGTTAATACTTCAAAATTGAAGCACTCTTATTAAAACATATGACAAAACCACAAAGGACCGTATAGGTATAGTGTCTTTAGAAACTGGGAAACATAAAAAACTGGTTCATAAATCTTCTACAGTGTCTCCCATTTATTTCATCATATCTAGGGTCCCTTTTAGCATATTCTACTTAATATCCATCTTCCTGACCTGGGGAAAAGAAAACATAAAAGGGTGAGCTCAAATGCTCAGCAAGGGCAAATAAAGGAAATAAAAATCATATCATATCTTTATGAAAATCAAAACCTGCAAAAGAGATCATAATATCTTAACATGGAATAAATCATAGAAGTGAAAATGAGATCCCCATAATCATAACATAAAACTTGAATCTTTGTGGCATGCACACATAATCATGGAAAATCATTTCTTGTTAGTCATGACTCATTGCCAAGACTATCTTAGTGGACAAAGTCCCTTTCTGAACCGAGTTCACTCCTCGTTTCAGTCCTGTATCACTGAACCGAAATAACCTTCAGTTCCAGCCATGTCTATCTCATGAGATATAAAATCATTACCCAATGCATTGGAGGGAGATATAGGTCCCACCCATCTTATAATGAATCCTTTCTTATGTGTGCCACATAATCATAAAACATACATCATCGCATAACACATATAACAAAAATGGGATTCTTGAAACATCATGACATCATAAATCAATTCATATATGATAAAGGAATTCATAAACATAATTCCATCACAACATAGTCAAACCAATGTAAAAATATGGATAGAAACAGAACCCTTTATTATCTTAGATGGAAAATAATTTTGATAAAACACTTGAATTGAATTCTTGAGGAAAATATCCTTTCTTCTTCAAAAACATTTTTCCTTTCATAACATGTCATACAACTTTAAAATAAAAGAAGTTGATTAAAAATAAACTTGAAAACTTGTAAAGGAAGCTTCTTTGAAGTAATGTTTTAAAAATCCATTCATGCCGTATAAGTTAAAAAAACATTCTTCGTACTTTTGTCGGAAAAGTCAAAAAGTACCTCGTACGGAAAAACAACAAAAGATTCCTTTCATATTCTTTACTAAAAACTCACCTAAGGGTAAAATTTGATTTAAACTATTTCAAGTGGATGTAAACAATATTACATATTGAGGGAACATGGATGTGGATGATAAAATACACCCCAGTAAATACTTATGAATAAACAATCTCGGATAAAAATGAGATTGTGATATTTCCCTTACATTAGGTCCGATTTGCTTTGTTCGTGTCCGAAGCTCCAGTATAATGGTTTAAATAATGTTATTGACTTATTCCAGAATCATACATATTGATATGAGATCATATATGGTCATATTATTAGCTTCTTGTTAGTAATATTTCATTGTTACTTGTTACTCGGGTCTTTATAACTTTTTGTTCTTATGCGTGTTTTGTCGAATAAATTCTTATTCTTATCTTTAGGTTATAGATAATTCATTTCCAGAATGGTATTAGTGTAGTATATACCATATTCATTCATTCAATTCATTTATACAATCATTATGAAATGAAGATCATGTAGAACGAGTCGCATCACATCGTGGAGACGGTATTCCGTACGTACGCACGAGTGATGATATCGTTCCTATGATCGTGGAATTGTATTGGAGTATATATATATATTATTTCAGTATCAATATTACTTAATAATAATCATATATAGTTACTCATTACACCATTATACCCATCCTTGTAAGGTGATGGTGGAAAATAGATTACACCACGGCGTGGAGACGGTATTCCGTACGTACGCACGCGCGGTGATTTCATTTTTCCGTAGGATGGATAGAAGGTGAATTAGGGTTGTTTCATATTTATAATAACATATCAGTATGTAAGTAATACTGATGTTATTACTTTATCATGAAACAACTAAAGAAGAAGAAGTTGAAGAAGAAAGAAATTGAAAAGATCGGTAATGGATATTACCTCTTCTTTGGAACGCCTTTTTGAATCCTCCACTTAAGGAACTAAGATTGGTCTTTGGAGAATACCAGGACCTCTAGGATTATTCTAGGGAAGTGGATAAGGGAAAATGGCAGGGGTTGGCCGAGCTTGAGTGCTCAAATTGGTGTGAGGAGGAGGGGGAGGAGGTGCCCTTTTATAAGGGAGGAGAGGGGCACCTTAGGAATATCTCAAAATATTATTTTATATTAAAGTCAAAATCGGTTTATAATGGTTCCAAAGGGTATTATTTCGAAGCTAATGTGGGGATGGGTCGAAATCCTATCAACCAATAGAATTTAGACAAGTTTAGGATATTATTTTAACCTTACCAATTAAATTTAACTCTAAGTTAAATAATTTAACTTTTACCATGTCTTTTTGTTTTCTTTCACTATATGGTTAATACACTTACTATAACATGCCAAACGAACCCCAAATTGCTTATTATTAATATATATATGCTTATCTAAGTCATTTGGCCGAACCTTAGATTTTTAGGAATAAAATAACAATTAATAATATAATATTTGATTTAAAAACTATTTTGTGTCAATTTTGACACTATTGGATATATGATTTTTGTCAAAGTCATAACAGCATTATATGTTCGAACCAAGTTGATTAAATCAATACTAATATATCATAGTAACCTAGAAAATTAGTGGAATTCATAAAAAGTCTTAAATTACATTTATTTTGGTATTTATATTATCAATTTTGTCAATATTTCATTAATAAGATAATTACTGCATCATCTTTGTGTCATAAATAAATTAAATTATTTGATGTCTAAAAATTACAAATAAAATACCATCATGTAGGAAATCTTTTTAGCTTTCTAATGAATATTTACAATCGAATTTATCTTATGTATAACCCTATATTAAAAATGATTTACTTATTAAACTTTGATTTTAACTATTTTAACCCTTCTTTAAATAAATTAATAATAAATGTCCTAATCTAATCCAAGTGGGCCTAAATGGTCATATTTTATTCCTAAGTTTGTTTTTGGTCGAATTAAACTTGTCCAATAGAATTAGGACATGTGTTAGGGTAATATTAATATCATATTTACCCTTAGTTACCCTATTTACTATTAACCGCGGTAAAAATAGTAAAAAGTTACTATTCACCAAAAAAATATTTTCATCTCATTGAACCACATTTTAGTCCTTGATATTAACCGTGTCTCTCGGATTTTCGATATTCCATTCACAGAAGCAGTAAAATTAAGTTTTATGCAAAATTCAGTTTTTAACCTACCACTTAGTGGTTTCACTATTCATCAAAAATTGAAAGTTTTCAGAAAAATACCAAAATTTCACCCTAGGCTAATTTCGATATTCTGAGTCCAAAAATGAAGTCCATTTTGAAAAATAAAATTTATAAATTTTCAAAAAGTGGTTATTACTATTCATAACGGCTAGTTTTAATAGCATATTGTTGTTTAGTGGAACTCGGTATTGCGTACGACGCAAGCTATCGAGGAAGGTCACGATTGCGTGTAAAGCAAGCCAAGCAAGTGTTGTGTAGAAAAAGATTCCTTTGATGATTTATATAACATAAAAGTCTCGGGTGTTACAATCAATATGTATATGTGGGTTTTAGTAAATTTATATCAGTTAGCATAACCTCTAATAGTCCGCACATGTTCTCAGTGATCCATCTGAATTTTGATGGAAAAAACCAAGGCACCCCAAGGGAACATAATCATTCATATGAACCCCTTAACCAAGAAATCATTCAATTGACCCTCCATCTCTCCTGGCTCTATAACATCCATCTTATATGGTGGAATAGATATATTCTCCACACCTGGTAAGAACACAATCATAAACTCAACCTATCCCTTTGGTGGTTACCTAGATATTTCCTTTGGGAATACATCTAGGATATTTTCAATGACAATAGGACATACTGGCTTATGTTTCCCTCCATCATCTATAATTAATCTATAAAAATGGGTTATGATTCTAACTTGCTTCAAAAATATAGGTCCTATATAACTAGTTTTCGTGTCCAACTCTCCAATATAGACATATTCATCACCCTCAAAAATAATAATTACAACCATCAATGAAAGCAACTGATATAGTAGATACATCACTACATGGGGGGGGGGGTTCTAATTGTGGTCACTAACTAGACTCCCAATTTTCATGTCACTCAAATTTTTTATTTATCATTTATTATAATTTTTTATTAATAGCAGTATATCAATCTAAAATTTACTTATATAGTTTTTTTTCAATGGAATGAAAAATCAATAAAATGAGATGCACTATCCAATATAAATAATAACATTGGTGAAAAAAGATGTAATTAAAAAAAATATAATTAAAAAATGAGAATCCCCACGATTCTAAAAATATATTTATTACCAATCTAATATCAAAAAAATGAGCATGTTTCTTTTACCCAATTTATTTGGAGGATCTATAGAGTTGATCCTAGGTTCCCTAGATCCACACACAAAACATCCATGACTATATAACTATAGCGAGGAATCATGTTTTAATCCAGAATATTCATTGATTATTATCTTATTGGTGTAAATAGGTATCTAATGCACCAAGACCCACTTCAAAATGATGATTAGTGATAAATATACACCAGAAATTCATCAAACATGCTGACTTCAACAACACATATTCTATCCCCAAAATCTCATCAATATCCTTGATAGAAAATAGAAAAGTTACAGACATGGCATTGATCATTGAAAATTATACAATGATAAAATACAAAAGAAATACTAAGAGCATTACAAGAATACTCATAGTGGTAACACATGAGTAGATGGGTTCACAGTGGTGATGGGTTCACGTAGGAGAAGGGTGTCACAGTAAATGTAGGGTTCGATAGTAGATGTGTGGTATGAGGAGGATTTCGTTTTATGGGAAATGAAGGGTTTATGGTGGTTGGGGGGTTTGGCATGCAGCGGCAGTGAGGACCTCACCAGATGGGGTTTGACAGTGGGGATGATGTTCATAGAGGAGGAGGGCATCATAGCGGTAGAGGAGGGATTTTTGGTGGCAGAGGAGGAGGAATATTTTGTGGTAGTGGAGGTGGAGGAGTTAGTTGAATGGTTTGGTTTTCATGAGAGGTTAAAGAATGTGAGAGAAGAATAAGACTGTTAGGGTTTATTTATAAATGTAGGTAAACCCTTTATCAGTGCTTTCTAAAAAGCACTGATAATGATATGTTTTATCAGTGTGAAAATCAAAAGCATTGACGAAACCTGCATTTATCGGTTCTTTTTTAGCGCTAATAATGATATTCCATTATCATCGCTAAAAAACACTGATAAAACGTATCTTTATCAGTGCTATAATTTTATCGCTCATAGAGGCCTATCGTAATTATAGCTAAAAATGAACTGATAAAACTATAATGATAATATATATATATATATATATAAAATTATATGTTAAATAAATAAATATATATATATATATATATATTTATTAATAACTATAAAAAATATATTAATTTATTTATATTTATTTATAATTAATTTTTTAATAAATATATTTATTAGGAATATAATTATGTATAATTAATACCTTTGTTATAAAATTATAAATATTTAAATATATCTATATTTTTTATAATTATAGTTTTAAATATTAGTAAATATTTATTATAATTATTTAATTATTTATTAAATATATATTTATATATATATATTTATTTATAGTTATAATAAATATATTTTTATTTGTAGGTATAATTATAAATATTTAATTAATTAATTATTTATTTCATTAATTACAAAATTATAGCAAATATATTTATTACATTTATAATTTTATAGATATATATAATTAATATATTCATTATAATTTAATAATTATTTAAATATATCTATATTATTTATAATTATAATTATAAATATTTGTATTTATTTATAACTATTTTTATATATTCATAAATATATTTATTTAATTATATATATTTATAACATTATATGTATTATAAATATATATTATAATTTTATAATTATTTACATATATATATTTGTAATTATAACCATAGATAAATAATTATTTATTTATATTTATATATATAATAAGTATTTTTTAATTATAATTATAGTATTTATTATAAATAAATTTATTATATTTATATGTATACATAATTACAATCTTCATTATAATTCTATAATTATTTAAATATAACTATATTTATTTGTAAAAAACCATTGAAAAGTCCAATTAGTTATTAAAAACTTTTGATACAGGAAATGAGGATACTTTCATTAATGAATGTTAGAAAAAAACATATATTTATAAATATATTTACTTAGTTGTATATATTTATAACTTTATAAGTATAATTAATATATGTATTATAATTATATAATTATATATATATATAATAATTTTATAATTATACAGATATATATATATATATATATTTATAATTATAAATATCCTTATAAATATTGGTATATAATTATAAATATATATAGATATATATCTAGTAAATATAGATCATAATAAATTATAGTCATCAAATACATATAGAAAACATCATTAGTATTGAGGGTGTAATGTGTAAATGAACATTCATGATAAATACATAACATATGAACATCAATTATATTCACGCATCAATATATTTATTGATAAAATTCATTTGAAACATATATATATATATTTATATATATAATTATAATTATAAATTGACTTTACTAGGTATATGATTATTTCATTAATGGAAAATGTACAGATGATGGGAAATCTTCACTCCCAATAATAGAGATTAGGGTTTTCCTAAATTGCTTTTCTCTTTTCCAAATCCATGGTGGAATATCTCAAACAAGGGTATTTTGACCCCTTCATAGGGATAGCATGTGGTCATGGTTGTTGATTTGTTGCGTCTGGTTCTGATCTACCAACTATTTCTAGAAGCAATGATAGTGCAATGGTATCTTGTGATCATGTGGTCAATTCTGATTATGGGGTGGTGGCTTCCGGGAATGAGCCTGCAGCGGTCTTAGCCGCAACACTAGTTCATGCAGTGGATTCCGAGATCCTGTTCATGCGGTGGCCTCCTGGAAATATGATCCTTCCACATTGGCTCAAAAATCATTCTCAATCTTTAATGGGTTCTCTGATGGGATGATTTTCTGGAAGGGGTGCAATTCCCATGTGATAGAAGATGATGGAGTTGTCTATGAATAGATGAATTTATGTATGCACTTGATCATTGACAGAATGATGTTAACCAGGGGATGAAAACCCTAAAAATTCTATGATTTGGTTAATCATATTTCTACCATTTGTGTATTTAAGTATTCGAGATGTGTCTCATAGTGAAGAGGATTCATTCAAATTGTTTTTCCTATAGAGAAGAAGTAATTGAAAGCATAGGTATTTGGTTCAATTTCCCTCTAGCCAGATATTCTTCACCTTTGGGAATGGGATAATGGATTCAGCCCTTTGGAGGTTTTGAACTCTTCAACACAATTATTGGTCATGTTATTTGTTCTAAACTGGTTTCTTTGGTACGAAAATATTATATATGATCTTGGGATTGGAATCCGTGTTCCTATCAAATTTGATGCTGAAGTTGAATGTTCTTACTTTGGACATTATCCCATATTCTTGGTTGAAGTTGATTTTGATGCCACAACGATTGAGCAAATAATTATTTCCACTGCCTCTGATGAGTTTAAGATGAGAATCATGTATGAGAGTGTTCCCAAATTCTTCTCAAATTTCTAGGCTATTGGGAATGAATCAGTAAATTGCAGAAAATATTTTTTTTATTGTTTTCTCTTCTCATGGACATGACAATATCATTTTAAATATGAGGGATAATTATGTCTATGCTAAAAATGCTGATGATTCTATTTACAACCAACCTGATGGGAATAATCAACTGCAGGTGTTGGATGATGATGGATTGGACATATTGGTGGATGATCAACTAGATACAAGAATGTAGAATGTATATGCGTGCAATGATGAAGGTGGTGGCTCTCGACATCTAGGTAGTGTTGTGGAGAATGAAATTTCACTAATTGATGATGCACAATTGGATGATGGGAAATATGATAGTTAGAATGATGACGGTATGAAAGTATCCATCGGGACTGAAGCCACTAAATCAGTGTTTCTGCAATGTTCTAGCAGGTTATGGTTAGATGTTATTTCTGATGAAGATTTAGTTTCACCCTGTTTAGGGACTATCTATAAGGTTTCTCTCTCTACTATGACTATAGACGCCTCTTATTTTTCATACATATTGATGATCATTTATGGGAATTTTTACACTATGGTTGATATCACTTTCATGAAAATATGGCTTCTGGAAGCAGTAAAGATAAGAATAATGTGGACAATGAAGGGATTAAAATGACAAGTACGATAGGATTTCCCTCTAAGGTAATGGTTTACTAGTCATCCAGTGTTAAAGATGCTAACATATTTGAGGTTTCTGATTCTATTAATGATGACTTATGTCTTATGCCAAAAACCTGGCGATGGGGTAGTCACCCCAATGCTCTTGGCCAAGGGAGTGGTGATGCTTCATGTGGGAATAGAGGGTCTTCATGATTTCTTATGGGTAAGCTCACTCTAGTGTAGGTTAATATTAAGGAGAAATACATTGATATTTTTAACCAGTGGAATTCATAGTCATAATGGGATTCTGTTGATGACGCTGCTTCTTATGATGATGACTTTAATCAAGATTACGATGATGCTTATGTTGTTTTTTATATTTTGTGTGGTATTTCCTTTATTCCCTTCTTCTTTGATGTACTATTTAATTATATTTTTTTATAATAAGTGGCTTGAATCGAAACCTTCTTGGTATAATTATAAATATATATTTTAAAAATGTATTTATATATAATTATAAATGTAATAAATATATTTATTACTTACAGAAATTTATTTTAGACATATAATTATTTAAATATATATTTATTTCATTATAAACTTATAAATACTTTTTGGAAACATTATATATATATTTTAATTATTAATAAATATCATTTAATTATAAATATGCATCTTTTATTTAATTTATAAAAATAAACATTATTTTTTAATATACATATTATAATTTATAAATTAATAATATATTTAAAATAAACATATATCAATGATTTTATCTAACACTAATAAAGGAAACCCTTATATCAGATCTTTCTGTTTAGCACTAATAAATGTCATCAAATCCCATACCCGGATATGGGGTAGTGGAAATAAGGAAAAAATAGTAGATAAAAATAAATAGAAATTATACGAATCATGTACATGTATGATATAACTAATATTTATTCTTATTTAATATATTAAAACATATCAATAAATATATAGTTTTATTTATTTTTATCTAATTTTGACAATATAAGATCAATTTATTATAGCTAAAAAATAAAATTTTGTTTCATTGAGTTGTCTTGAAAAGTATAATCACACTAGAGGTGAGTATAAAAATGAGGATACTTTCACAAATCTCATATATAACTTCATTATAACATTAAAATAAAAGGGATGAATTATAATATTAAATGTATGGTGGAATTAATTAAATAGGAAACATTAAATAATATAGAATCTAATTCAGTGAGTTCAATAATGACAACATACAAAATAAATACCACATTACAACAAAGCCACCCAACCTCGGTTTTTAGGGTAGTAATTTACCTTATAGTATTTCCTTGTTCAAGGAAATCTAGTTTTCAATTAATATTTATGTTAATTTTGAAACAAACAATAATTAATACCTTTATAATACTAAAATATTATTAAAAGATATTGAATACGATTTAAATCAATCTACCCTCACTCATAACCTTATTGTAAGAGGTGTAATGCATAATATGAAAGTTAATACACTACATTATAAACATCTAGGGAATTACACATGAGAACAAGGGTTCATATAACTCATAATCTGATAACTGAGATACCTATTTCTCAAAACAATATTGGTATTCACACAGTGGAACATGTTATAGGAACATATATTGAATTTTTGTTTAATCATTTAAATAAACATGATGATAAAGGGGAACAAAAATTTTATATTTTTATTATATTGAAAAAAAATAAAATGAGTGAAATGGTATTAACTAATACATGCAATGAAAAAAGGGGGAAGAAAATGTTATATCACTATATTCTAATGGATTGGATATTGGAACAAAAAATATTTCTAAGGATACCATTAATACACAAACTAATCCACAAAATTTATTGATTTTACATTTTCTCCAGGTAAAATGTCACAAAATTAATATAATAATAACATTGAATTTAAAAATTAAATATTTGGAATATCCTATAATAGTATTATTGGTCTTGATAGTGCAAATTAAATACTTAATCATGAATTGTTATGATCCTCAGTTGTTAATTCAAAAATGAAGTACATTATCATAATCTATATTTCTAATAAATTATATAATATTCACATTTTTTACATACATATATATGATAACTATGTAATAGTAAACCCATTTGAAATTATTTTTTGATTTTTTAGTTCTTAATTCACCTAGGCTCATGAAAAACATGTGAATTGAGTTAAAAATTTATCAAGAGAGATTAAAGTATCCAAATTTTTTAATAGTAAATTAGTAGATTCTAGGATGTTTTTTATACTAACCTTGTAGAAGTAAAACTCTATAAATTTTTTTACATAATAAAATTTCATTCTTTCCATTCATTAGTTATTATTTTTTAATTTTTAATGATATCACTGAATGCTTATTATAACCAATTTTGACAATTTGAAGATATATTTTATGGATCCAATGTAGAGATATAAAAAAAATCAACCAACATTATTTCGTTTGTTAATTAATAATACAATTAATCAAATATTTTTCAAAAAAAAATAGTATATGTTTTAAAAATATTTTTTAGGATTTTGAATATTTTTATATATATTTACTTATATACTATAATGAAATTCATTTAATATATGAAAACTATGATTCACTATAACTATATTAATATTATGATATATAGAATAATATTTCACAATGAAAACATATATTATAAACATTTACTTATATTTATCAATGTTTTAACATTTTCCAATAAAAATGAATAACTAGGGATGTTGTTATTACATATGAAAATTTATAAATGATTTCAAATTTCATGGATCAAATCCCCAAATTTGTATTTATGAGGGTAAATACAATTTTAATTAAATCATTTATTATCCATTTATATATCTATGCCTTTTCACTTTTTCAAGTATTATCAAAAAAACATATTCAAATGAGGAAATATATATTTTTAGAAATTATTTGGAGGCTAACATGATGTCAAAGATTATAGAAAAAATCGGGATTTTTTGGTTTCCTATCATTTTTATAGTTTTTTAATTTATCAATTTCATATTAAATATTTTTATTACTAATGCTCATCATATTTTTAATTCATTTTATTTTTAATTATGGATTTACCCACATCCCTTTCAATTTCACTGCCTAAATAAATACATTATATTAACAATTATCCCATTGAAACAAATGAATTATTCATTTAAACAACATGTTCTTTAGTTAACCAAAAATGATCTCTTTGGGAATTTTTCTCCCAAGGAAATTCATACCCATCACCATTTCTTTATACTATAAATGAAATCATCAATTGGAACCATTTGTTCTATATATTTCAAAATTTTCTAGATTAAAAATACTTTTGAATTTTGTTTATATGTTTAGAGGATATTTTGGGAATTAATAAATTGAGGAAATAGAGATTTATAGTATCAATATGTTTTGTACTAAACTTATTTTATGTTATTTTTTAATAAAAAAGGTGTAGAAAATATCTATAAATTTTTTTATAATGTTTAATGTATCGGTTTTGGTAGATTAAGAATACCAAATTCCCCAAAAAACCATTTAATTTAATATATGTAATCTTCCCCAGAAGTGTTCTTCCTCTAAAATCAAATCAAGTTATCATTACCCATGATATAATGTGATCTATATAAATGAAATCCTTTCTAGTTTGACTATCAGGAATCAAATGATATACGATGTGGCTATATTGATTAACAGTGATTTTTTTTGTATTAATGATCTTCAAATGGTAAAAATAGACTGAATGTGATTAGTATGTCTTACAAATTTAGAATAATGATTATTGATTTAGGCATTAACTAATAGGGAAATGTGAATAATAATCTAATTTATGAATTTTCTAAAACAAGAAAATTGTTCGATGACATTCAAAATTTATTCAGGTTCTTAAAATTCGCATCTGATGATAATAACTGATGAAATAAGTTAAATTATCATGAAACATTTGGATAATGATCATTGGTTCATTTATAACCTTTTTTAAAATACCAAATATCAATATAATTTTTTATGTCACTAGAATGATCAAATGATCTCTCATATGTTCTATAAATTTTACTCATTCAATTAAAAAAAATTAAACCACATCAAAGTACCATAAACATTTAGGACAATTAATGAAGAATTATGCCCTATAAAACCCAAATGTTAAATAAAATTTTGATTCTTTCACAATGATACAAGTTTCTTTAATTTATAATCTTTCATGTTCTACAAAAAATTACATGACATTAACAACTCATGAAACAAGATCATATTTCCATGAAGCTTTCGGAAATTAATCCTGGATTTATTTATTACATTTAGAGAAAACATGCACATTAATCCATTGTGTGATGTATCCAAAATTAATAAAAATACATTTTTAAGATATATAATGTTTCTTTGAAGATAAAATCTAAGTAAATTACATTACAATGCCATGAAAATTTCAGATAATAATCATTGATTTATTTGTAATATATAGAGAAAACCCAAATGTTTATTTGACATGTAAATTTTCTATTATAATACATAGTATGTTTTTTTATAAAAATATTTTAATTCTTATTAACATGGGTATAATGTTAATAATATATTGAAATAAAATTATATTATCATTAATATTTTGGAAAATGGTCTTTGTTTCATTTATTACTAGTAGAAAAAACCTACATATCATTCCAATGTGTTATATGACCAGATTTATTAAAATACAATTTCAATGTTCTATAAAAAATCCTTAAAAAATCAACAGTGAGAAAAAAACATTGCAATGACATAAAAATTTAGTACATTGATCAATGATTAACTTATAACTAGTTGGAAAAAACTACGTATTAAATCGATAGGTGATTTTTTTGGAATTATACAAAGTGTGTTATTTACAATTAAAAATATTTTAAATTCTATAAATATGTCAAAACAATTAATAACTATGTAAATAAACATGAATTAATTCAAAAATGTAGAATAAATGTAGTCAATTAATCTATCACATATACGAAAAAACTAACTGTTAAATCAACATGTGATATGTAATTTATGATTTAATGTGATTTTTTGGAAATAAATATATATTTTCTTTTTAAAAAGTATTTCAAATAATAGAAACCATAAAAAATAAGTTTTCCATAAAAAATATATGACAAGTAGTTCAGATTTATTTGTGACATGTTGAAAGAAACCACATGTTATCATATTATTGTTATCTCATTAAAATGTTTTTATGTTCATTTTTTCAATTATAATAGGTATTTATTTTGATTTTGATTTATTAATTTGTTATTTGTTTTTTTATTTATAATAGAATATTTTTGTAATTATATTTCCTTTCTCATAAAAAGTATAATGTGAATTGATTATAAATTATCATGTATTATATAACATTACATTTATAATTAATTTTTATTTATTTGTCTAGTTTACTAAAATTAGAATTATTTTTATTAACGAATCACTCTTCTTTGGTAGGTTTTTCGTAGATCCTTTGACAACATATACTATCAGTTAATTTTTTTTTATTGGTAATAATTGTTTCTATTTATAAATGGTATACATCAATTTACCAATTAACTATAATGAAAATATATAATTTGAATCAAATTATTCTAAATTTATTCAATGTAAATATATATTTTATTATATGAAAATATTAAACTGTTTCAATCTACATTTTTATTTTTGTCTCATATTGGTTTTCATAGTTTTTCATTTTCGCTGTAGGAAACTAAAATATATAGTATTAAATTTTATCAGTTTTAGATTATAACATTGACAATGGTCAGACTTTGTCAACTATTTTTAGTACTTATAAAGGTCAAAATCCTTTATTTGTGATAAAATGATAAAGAAAATATTAGTCCATGTCCATTTATCAAGGGAAGAAAAATATTTTTAACTAGGTTGAGAAGGAATTCATTACATGAAACATAGTTCTAAATATTACATGGCCTAAATTCCTAGAGGTATAATGTCCTAAGAATATGAGTGGAATGAATGCACAATGTATCAAGGCCATTACATGGTCCAAAGACTCATATTCCCTAAATCCCTAAATTTATTTTACAAATAGATATATATTTTTACTTCTACCCCAACATCATTCCAACTATCCTACATCTCCACACCACCACTTCACTTTACAAATTCTTTAAAGGCTGTGATAAAAGTCATTTTGAGTTTTGATAATGACCCTAGCTGTAATAGTTTCAATCTATGGTGCACATGATGGGTATTCACGTGAAATGATATGGGAAATTTTTATTTAACCTATTGAAATCAAATATAATAAAAACAACTGGTTTTATATATAATTTTTAGTCACTGTTTCCCTTCCAATGAATTAAATTTATATTATTTTAAATACCAAATAATATATTGTTTTAATGATATTTTATCTATAACAATCTAGAAATTATATTTAAATTATATATAAAAAATTTAACGATAATAATAAATATTATAAATTACATGAACCATGAATTTGGAATCCCAAACATATGGACCCAATATATAATATTAACATTAATCATATGAACTCATTCTACATGTTGACAGATTATCAGGAACAATTTTCCACGAGTAAAACAAAATGCCAAAAAAACATGGTTCCTTTAGGATTCATCATCTATAGCTAACTATTTAGATTACCACAACTTTAATTTGTTATATGATGTGTTCAAAAAACCATTATAAACATTTCCATATTTGAAAATAATTATCTATTGAAATTGAGTGATGATCCACATTATAAAACATCCAAACACAATTAAATTATTATAAAGATATCCATTTAAATTCAAGAAAAAAGATTTAAATATTACTTCTATAATTTCTTTATAATAGTCCTCAGCCTGCACACCCTTCAGAGGTTCTTAATAGTGTATCAATCCCCAATAAAATTGAGATCCACCTCAATGAGTCACCAATAGTCAAAAATATCCCAGTGTAATTATATTTCAGTATTATCCAACAACTAAACCAAAGTTCATAAAAAAATATACATAGTCAAAATATATTCAATATAAGTTAAAAATTTTAAAATCAAATAT
This sequence comes from Viscum album, assembly GCA_963277665.1. Taxonomy (NCBI): domain Eukaryota; kingdom Viridiplantae; phylum Streptophyta; class Magnoliopsida; order Santalales; family Viscaceae; genus Viscum; species Viscum album. Next base: position 384,795,530 of record OY728121.1, read on the forward strand.
GAACAACCAAGATTTAATGTTCTTACAAATATATAGATTCACATATTCCACTATTAATTCAATGAAATGAAATTGTATAAATCTCAAAAGACACTAAAAATTATGTTAATCCAATACATACTAGCCTATTTTGGAAAAAATTCCTATTTTTAATGAAAAAAATGATCAACGACAAGTCCACCTCCCTTCATGGACAATGGAATACATTTATAAAAAATAGAAAAATCTATGATTTTTCCCTCAGTGAAATTCCACCAAATATTTGTATACTCCCAAGTTAGAACCCTAAAATCTAAATTATTATTATCTATAAACTATTCTTTAATTTTATATGTCATTTTATTTCTAATATTCTTGCAGTCTTGCAAGATGATTTTATCAGTTTCACATTTCTTATATATAATCAAAACATGTCCTTCAATCCAATAATAAAATTCTACACCCAACATAGATGGTATGAGTAGTAAATATTTAATCATTTCCATTTATTCTCCAATATAGTAATTTGGATTCTTCATATATGCACCACCATATTTGGTAATATTTTTTTCCTGGATATTTTAATAATCTGTATGTGGTCTTGACTTCATGGGACTATTCCCCTTATTAATGGATTCTTCTCAACAGTGGCCTGTAATATTTCCTGTGATAACAATACAATCATCAATTCCCAATTGAGACTACTAAGTAGTATCCTCTCAGTTCTCTTCAGGAAGTAACTCATTTATGTGAGATTCTTTATAAGATATGGCATACCAATATATTTAATCCTCATTTTTCATTTCAATATATTTTTTTATTCATAATCAATGTTTTATAAAAGATTAATTTCTTCCCTTACATTTTCTCCATTTATATCACTTTTACACCTATCAGAAGCATCCAATTCATATTTCTTATTATCATTTTGATATAGGACACCAAGATTGTCCTTTAATGAAGAACCATATTTATCAAAATTAGACAATTTAAAATGTATGATAGTTGCATTACCAAATTAGGGATTAACATTATCCCCATTTTTGAATCAATAGTAATATTTTTTCTTAAAATTAGAAACATTGGGGCCTTGAAAATCAAAACATGATCATTTGATTTATTGTGATTCTAGTATCTTCCACACAAGTTTAGTGTGAAAAATAGATATAAATTCTAAAAAAAGAATCAAATTATTTATATTTAATCTTATCGTTGATATCATCATTAATCATAGATAGAAAAACTATATAAATTAAGTTGAAGGTCAAATAACCTTCAATAATAACACCTAAAATGTTCCTGGAATACACCAATTTAGTTTTCCAATCAATATTAATGGATATCCCAAACAAGGCTACTATGTCAAAAAGGATTTTCAGAATCTCATAAATCATTGTAAGACTGAAAACTATTTCCCATATTTGAGAATATGAATTTTGAAATTTTAAGGGATTCAAGATTTCTTTAAATTTATGTACATAGAGGATAATTTGTTAGAGTAAAATTGATCAAATTCCCAATTACTTTAAATTCAATTTATCTAAATGAAATATTACATATAAGTATCTTCACTTAATTGAAATAATACCCCAATTTAAAATCCCCTGATATGGAAGAAATAATTTTCTTTAAAAATGTACAAGTCCAACCCCATCTATAAAAAATCCCCTAAATCCACTCTTACAGTGATACACAGTTACCCACTATAGTGCCCCATCATAGTGTTGTGACTCAGGTCCACTATAGTACTGCTATAATGTACTTACATGGTCGAAGTTACATTGCACATTCTATAGTATTTATACAATTCCAAATAAAACTCCACTAACTATTGCAACAGAAATGCTACTCAAAAAATTCTTCACCACTAATAATTTAACTCAAGTTCTTTTTATGCTAGATAAAATCCATAACTTGTGGGATACATGCTTACTAAAAAATAATAACCATAATACTAACAATGAAGATAACATAAAAAAATTCAAATGAAAAATTAATATAATAATATTCATAATAACATTTTATATATTAATAATAAAAAAATATTATATAAAAATAAAATATAATGTTTATGTAATTTATATGCGGTGGGTGGACATTTCCTGCATGGTTTCAAGTCATATGAGGCTTCTATTTCTTGTATTTTGTTCTTTTATGATGAAAGAAACCTCCTATTATTAATATTACTATCATAATATAAATATTACATTATTTATCATTCTATCATTATGAAAATTATAGATTATAGTGACAATTTAAAATGATAGGCTTATATGTTTCTATTTTGTAGATAATTATAATTATTTATTTCATTATTTTTTATTTTTGTTTGTTGTTTGATTTATATTTATTATTTATTTATATATTTTTTGGGAATAGCAACACCAAAATAATTAATAGGATATGACCATTTGAATTATGTAATGAAATTATCTTTTATGTAATAGAAAAAAAGTTTGGATATATTTTATACATGATATTTCAATATATAAAATGATATTATAACTACCAAAAATTTTAATTTTTAAAACCCCTCAAACAAAATAAATATTTTTTATAAATTCAATATTATATCTAAAAAATTATTAAATCCATTAAAAATAACTATAATAATTAATTATATGAGTATAATAACAATTAAACACAAAAATAACTAATGGAAAATATTTATATGATAGTGAATTAAAATTATACTTTTAATTTATTTATTTTATTAGAAATTTAATATGAATTAATTTTTCATTTTTAAGGTTTCTAATATAATTGTGGTTCATATAATGGATTATAATCATAAAAAATGGATCAGGCAGTAGTTTTTTTAATTGTTTAGTAGTAATGAGCTATAATTGTAGTAGAAATAAGAATAAGAAGAAGAAAAAGGATGAAAAAATCCATTAGAGAAGACCACTCTCCAAGGGACCCGATGAGAACTCCCAAGGAAAATTCCTTAAATAGATAAAATGTATAACACTCAAAATGATAACCATTACCCCCTCTATAATGACCCTGATATTTGCATCCCAAAATCAGTGGTTACTTTTTTACATTAGCATAATATATAATGAATCACACCCCAAAGGACTCAATAGTTTAGTAGCATTGGATAACTAAATACATTCTTAATTCCCATTTTTTATTTGAAACCAAAAATTACAACATAATATTTATTTTGAGAATAAAATTATTCCCTCTAGAATATCCTTCCATGAAAATCATAAAACACTTCAAGGATCCAAGAGGAAAGGAATCAAAATATGGGTTAACTTAAATGCTTATTAGGGGATAAATATAATATAATTTATCATAAAGAAATTACGAATACTCAACACCGAAAGTTAAATAACTGAACACATGCCATTTGATGAATAACTTGAGCATAATATGACATGAATAAATGGTAATAAAATAATTCCAAATAAATAATCACACGAGCAGGATACATTACCATGAAAATTATAAAAAATAAAATAATCATAAGGAATATCAATAACTTAATTCATAATGATATAAAACTTAATTTCATACATCTAAAACATACATTTAAGGCCTAATCCAAGACATATGCATAAATGGGTAAGTTCTCAGCTATAACATGAGCTATTTTGTCTCATTAGACCTACTGATGCATCGAAGGGATATAATGGGCCATACCCATCACTTACTAAGTCTTATGCATTCATCATATGAAAGAGATTAAGGATAATCAACATAAAAAACTATATTTAAAAACTAGTATACAAAATTTTAACAATTTCCCAATCAATAAACGTAATCATAAACCATCCAAAATAATATAAATGGAATTAAACTAGAACATCCCCAATGAAACAGATAATAAACCATGTGGATAACTAAATAGGATTTTATCATTATAACATATCCCCATTGAATCATAAATATAATAAGTTTTGTTTACATCAATGAATATAAATTTCTTAAATAGATAATTAAAAACAAAATTGTGGAATATATATTACTCAATTTAAAATTTATGATTTTTAAAAAACTATACAAATATGAAGGTAAAAATTTAATTTAAAAATAAAATTTTTATTTTATAAAACAATATTCAAATAATTAATAAATAATGGTTGTAGTAAAATTTTCTCATGTCCTATAAGTTTAAAAACATTCATTTCATATTTTTGTTTCAGAAAAATCATGAAGTCCCTTGTTTGGAAATGATATAAAGATTCATTTTAAAACATTTTTTTAAAATTATAAAAAGAGTAAAATGAATTTAAACAATTATAGTAAAACCTTTTGGAAAACACTTTATAAAACATGTACATGGGAGGGAAATATCTTCAACTAAAACATAATAATTAACAATCTCGGATAATTATATGATTGTGAAATAAACCATTACCACTTGGGTATCTTTTGAACGGTATAACCCATGAAATAAATAACTACAAATTAAACCTTAAATTCCCTGAATAATATTATATTCATGATATAAAATGTCATAGGGGAAGTATATAAACCACCAAATATAAATAATTTATGAATATGGCATATGTCTCTTAGGAGAAAAAGTGAGAAGAGAAACCCTCACCACTTTGTAATCAGTTGAATCGTATTCCCCATTAATGAATAACATTTAACAAAGCATTAAATATCATTATAAAAAATATATTCATGATATAAAATATCAAAGGGGAATTTTGTACACCTCATAATATAATATATTAGCATAACATCAAAATATTCCTCAACGAATGAAAATTGAGATAAAATATCTTACATCTGGTTTGGACTCCTTTAAAAAAAATATAAAATAACCATGATAATTTTATTAAAAATGTTATTAATTTATGAAATAACCATATTAATTTTTATAACATCTTTTATGATCTATTTATATCATCTTACCACCCATTCATTAATAATATTTCATTATTTTCACTCTTTTTATTGATAATTACCTTGTTTTCTCATGCGTGTTTTGTCATAAAAGTCCCATTTATCTTTAATTGGATATAGATCCATCATATATAGATTTATATTAATTTTATAAATATCATATTAATTAATTTAATATATTTTTATAATCATTCTTGAAAGGTGCACATAGAAAATGAATGGCATCATTTTAGGTAGATGGAAAGTCGTACGTGTGAATGAGCGATGATATCAATTTTAAATTATTGAAAGGGTAAAGAAATTAAATATATATTAATTTTAAAGAATAATTATATTTTCGAATTTTTATTATGTATCCATTATTTTCATCAATATAACCATCCATGAAAACTAATAGTGAAAAAAATTACATTATTGTGTGGAGAAGGTGAGGCATGTGTACACAGACACAATGTTTTCATATTTCATATAATGGAAAAAAGTTGGAATATGGTTATTTTATAATCATAAAAAATCACATTATATATATTATAGTGTATTTATTAATTTAGTACTGAAAATCACATGAAGATGATATAGATGAAGATACAAACATGAAAGGGTTGGTAAAGATGATTACTTGTTCTTTGGTTGACTTCCTATATATCTCATTTTAAGGGATCTAAGGTTGGTCTTTTGGAAGGGTAATATACTCTATAACTTTGATAATGAATTTTTGATGAATAATTGATTGGACTTGGTTGAAATAAAAGGCTCAATGTGGTGGAAATAAGTGAAACAAGGGGTTCCCTATAATAATTGAGGTTAGGGGTACTATTGAAATTTCTCAAAATATTAAAATATAATAAGATGATTATAGGTAAAAATGAAGCCAAATTTTCTATAAATTAACATGGTGTGTTGTTCTTTTCCACATATTATCACCTCTGTTATTATTTAATATTTTTAGGATCTTTAAATAATTTAATAACATATTATATTTATAAAATATCATTATTGTATATTTTAACACTATTCATTACTTTGACGTTAATAATATCAATAAAATAAGAAAACTTAGATTTTTTATAAGAAATCCATATTATGTCATGTTAATCTATAAATTTCATTTATCACTATAATTAGTTCAAATTATACAAATTCTAATATTAGTAATATCATTCATTTGATATTTCCATTAATTGAATAATTATTGTATAATAATTATGTAATCATATAAGGTTTTTATTTAATCACTAAAAATTAGTAATAAGTTATGGTGATATATATAAAAAAAATTATTTAAAAATAAATTTTATAGTTGAAAATATCCTCTGGATAACCTCATATTAAAATGTTAAATTATTAAAAACATGAATGTGAAAACATTAACATTTCTTTAAATAAAATATTATAAAATTCATGATCAAATAGAAATAGCCAAAAATTGTTATATAACCGAACCATGAATTATTATGAATTAAAAATAATTATAAAATAAATTTTTTCTAAGTTTTATTGTCATTTTCAAGTCCTTTTCATATTATATTTACCCCTAATTACCCGATTTACCTTTTACCGTGGTAGTAAAAAATATTATTGTTACTGTTCATTATGGGAAGAATAAAAGGTACCTATTTAGTAAATACATAATTAATAATTAAAAATATTTAATCCATTTTTCAATATTTAAAACATAAAAGTTTCATAATTTAATTTAAAATTAAACAAAAAAACACATTGAAAAACATTTTTCTTACAAATGTGTTTTAAAGCCAAAAATTGGTTATAACAGTTATTAAAAGGTAATTAAATATATTATATATATAAAAATATTATCTATGTTAATTTGAGATAAGATTAAAATCATTAAGGTACTTTTTAATGTAAATAAAGAGACAATTTTATAAAAATAAGAATTTTTTACCATTAATTAGAAAATAAATCATTCAGACAAATTACCAGAAATACAGCATAAGATAAATTTAATATTATGATCTGAAAAACAATGTTAATTTTATCAAATAAATTTTTTAAAAGTGAAAAAATAATAATTTATTTATTTTCTCATAGAAACCAACAAAAATTTATTTTTAAATAAAATATATATTTGAAAAATAATATGGCTTGACTAAAAATTATGTGTTTATTTACTAAGAATAAATCAATTTTTATTGAATTTCAACTTAATATATATATATATTAATATAGTGAATCCTATTTAAACCTTCCAATTTAATAACTAAGTAACAACATTAATGTTAAAAAAATATTTAATATTATATCACAGTTCTTTTATGATTGATATTGTGTGCACCACAAGCTATCAATTAAATTATATATGTTATAAAACATTGGGATGTTTCACTATCACTCTCAGTTTTTTCCTTTATTCAATAACCAACCATCCAACACCCAAACAATAACTACTCCTTCCTAACAACTATTAAGAGTAAAAGTACATCACTTCCCCTTGAAAATTACATGAACATCCCATATTCTTAACAATTTCCCCATACTAAAAACCCACCTTGCCCCCATGGTGGAATTCCAAAACTAATACCACCACTTTTTCAAAAATCATTCACCTTTAAATGTGCTGGTTCTTGGACCTTTTATCCCCCTTTTGGTCACCAACATCCCATAATTCACTGAATAATTTTAGTCTGTGAACTATAATTATAGTTTTACCTTGCCTCCTCGAAGGTTTTGTATACTCTTTCATGACTGCAATAGTTTCATCAACACCTGCAAAAAATTTAACATTCCATATTTTCCTCTAACTTGCACTAATCATAGAATTCACTACCACAATAAAAGTTCTATAAATCCTGTATGGTGTATACCTCATAATACTGAAAAGTTATTTGGTTGCAGTTAAGTCCATTTCTTCATATCAACACTTATAGATTCACCACCGACATCGCTCACTACTTCTTCCATGAAACACATCATAAAAATGTGTACCTTGTGTAACTTCATTCCAGTATGTTATTTGATCATCCCCTTCAATTTCATTAGTGTCATTGGATCTATGATCATTATTAATAGTTGATGAAACCCACCTTGATTTCCACTTACTAGTGCCCTCAAATTGTGGTCCATGAGCCCTCAAGAGTGCCTCCCAATAAGCGAGAGGCTACCAACGCGAAATGAAGAACTAGGGTTTTTTTTTGGAGACTATACCCTCATAGATCAGATTGGGCACAGAAATAAAAGTATATAATAAATAGTGGATAAAGAGATAAGAAATATACAATAGCATAAATAATGGAATTAAACCAACAAGTATTAGTAAACAAGAAGAATTTTAATATATAATAGATGTCAATGATGATGATGTTATACAAAAATGAATATGAACGGGGTAGAGGATACTGGAATATATCACCAGCTAAAATCATATAAAAAGGCCAAAAATTTATACAACTATAATCTCAAGCTTAGTCTTGGTCTCCTTCCCAAACTCCATCCTATAACTATAAATCATGAATCAAAAGTTGTATGTTTACCTTTATCTAAACCTGCAATCATAATGTCTAATCGGGTATCAAAGGTTTCCCGAGTAGGGTGTGATATAAAATCCCACTAGGCCACCAACAACAGTGTCTATCTCAACCCAGTTGTTCAAGATAAAATGAACATTTTTCTATAATTATTAAATTAAAAACATAAATAAATAAATAAACAAACTATACTGGGATTCAATAGGAATCCTTTCCAATTTACCTATTTCAGCCAAAGTAGGTGAGTTTGAACAAAGGGATCTTATGAAGGTTAAGTGAGTGTAGAAATATTTTGAAAATATAGATTCTCCCAAATATTGTCATTGGACTAAGAGGAAATTTCCATAGGTTTCCAATACAAAATTTCCATTTGTATTTTAAAATGTCAAATGATTTTAAATTAAATTAAGACATATTTATAAAAAATATTGAGAGTCAGCCTAATCCCATCAATAGAAATTATAAAATAATCACAAGTATCTCTTTAGGTGCTTGGTATAATACAAATTCCTAATTAGACCATCCATGGGGACCAAATAATGAAGTCTCAAGTTTTACTCTAGGCATGGTGTTAAAACAACATGAAATAACCTTTCAATTTATCCCTAGTATCGCACATTGAGTCCTAAGTCTCTCTCCTGTCATGGAAAAATTTCAATGCCATCAAGACCATCCATGGGGTCTTCCCTAGGAAATGGGTTTCACTCATCTAGAGGTAATTCAATAACACTCGATGATTCCATATCAGGTATAGCTAGTGTCACCCCTATCATATATAAAGAGAATTTACAATTCTAACAAGAATAGAAAAGATTATTTCCAAGGGATCCTTATGTCAGAACCCCTTGACTCGTGATTGACACTAAGGTGGGAATATTTAAACAAGAAATAAACATACCAAAAGACTTACTATATGTCCATTTCATTTTATTCTACCATTTATATCATAATAATAATATTGATCAATGAATTCAATAGGGTAACACATTTATGTCAAAAGACAAAAGGCGCACAAACCAAACTCATGGTTTATTAAATTTGGTCAACTTAATTAGTTATATCAAATCCTTAAGTGTAAGGAAACACCCTTAAGAGAATTTAAACAAATAAGGAAATAGGTAAAATAAGGCCAAAGGTGAAGCATGCCCATTGGGGTTGCATTAATCAAGGAAATCAACCCAAGGGGTTGGTTCACAAATAACTACAGCTGTAATTATCATGAAATGTCTTTCCATTTCATTTTATTAGAAACTATATTGTAAAACTAGAATGGTATGGCTCACATCATTATGAAAAATTATATATAACATGAATAAGTGATGTGAAATAACATAGAAAACCAACCTTATCCTCATAGTGAACCCCTCATCTAGTGTTGGCCTTTGAATCGAGCTAGAACAGAAGAAATAGAAGAAAAGATCACATTCTCTAAAAATTAGGAAAATGATATTGCATCGATATTACATAAATTATGGGAATAAAACATGAAATATAAGGGTGAGGATTTGATATCTCACCTCTGGACTCTTAATGGATCCAATGGTGAGAGATTTAGAGTTAGTATAGAAGAGTTATCACAAAACCTATAAAGAGAAGGAAAACCCTTCAAGGGAAAAAGAAGAAGATATTTGATATAGAAGAAGGAGTAAGAAGAAATATTTTCAAATATTTAATTTGATTAAAAACCATAATTTCTTCCACATAGGTAAGGGATCATGATTTGGATGTACGGTTGGTCAAACCATGCACCAACCACGCACCATGATCTGCTTTAAAGGGGAACCCTACACAGCTAGGTGTACAGTCTCTCTCACGAAGGAAAAACCATGCCAAATTACACATCAAAACATTTTTATGGCCCACACATTCATAATTCATGGGTTGAATGGAAGTAGAAAAAACTGTTCTCCCCCCAGGCCACCTCTACTACACCCCTCGTAGTTAGTAGAGACTGTGCAGGCTGGTTTGTATGGTTTCTGTTAATCCTTCAGCCTAGTTAAACTTTTAAATTTCTAGGGTTTTATGCTCTGAAAAATCCCCATACCACATTAATACCTCTGAGACTCCATTGGGAAACATTTTAAGGTCTAATAAAATAATTTAAACAAAAAATAGTCCATACCTTAGTGAAAATATGGGATGTTACAACCTCCCCTCTTTAAGAAAACTTGTCCTTGATTTTACCTTCCATGTGTGGTAGAACGTCTTCTGAGAAATGATCTGGCCACTATGGATGTAAATAAAACTCTCACTCCATGTTTTGTCCTTATAAACATTCATTCTTCCATAGAACCTTGAACAAAGGAACTGACCTACCACAGAGAGCCTTCATGCTCCGATCAATGATGCATATCAGATTCTCCTTGAAGGATGTGTCTGTTTCCAGCTAAATATTATCATGCTTAAATGAATGAGATGGGTAAGGATGATACTTTTGAATCTAAGATGCATGGAATACATTTTGAATGGAATTTTACTTCTAAGGTAACTACTACCAATAAACTAGCTGCCTTACTCTATCCACTATCTTGAAATGCCCGATATATCAAGGTGATAACTATCTTTATCTCCGAAGTCACCTATGACCTAATATAGGAAATTCACATAGAAATACCCAATGTCCAACCTTGAAATCAATATGTCTATGGTGACAATTGATATAATACTTATGCCTAGATTAATATGTATGCATACGCTTCTGAATCGACTGGAATTTCTCTAATGTTTCTTAAACATGATGAGGACGCAGTAGAGCGACCTCACCAACCACTAACTAGCACATAGTTGAACAGAATGTACTACCATAAATGACCACATGTATATCCATCTGAATCATTTCATGAAAGATGTTTTTGTTGGAAAACACAACAATAGAAATAATATCCTCCCATGAACATTCATAGCCATGAATATGCGACTGAAGTATATTCATTAACATACTTATCATCCTCTCAGACTTCACATTGGTTTGAGGGTGATATTATGTACTCAAGAGCACATATGAAATAGTTCCTCATACAAAACTTCCTATAAATTTGAGGTAAATAGATCACTTGTTTTGAAACGATAGAACTGGGAATAGCACGAAGTCACACTACCTCCAAGATGTACAACCTTCCAAACTAATAAATAATGAAGGTCTCCATAACCGGTAGGATGTGTGAAACCTTTTAAATTATATCAATGATCACCCATATATCATTGCTGACTCATGGGGATCTTGGAAATACCATCATGAAATCCATGGAGGTGGGGTTCCATTTTTACTCATGAATGTGGAGAGGTTGTAGAAGTCTCACAGGTCACTGGTGATCTGTGATCACCTGCTGACAGGTGGAGCACTGAGTGATGAAATATGTTATCTACCTATTCATATCTAGCCACCAATACTGATGACATATATTTCTATACATATTGGTAAGACCAGGATGAACCACCCATACAGACGCATAAGATTCCTTCATCAACTCTTCTCGTATATCATAAGACACCCATACATGGACATAGAAGAGTAAAGTTACACTTCAATCAACAACCCAACTAGGAGGTGGGTTCTCACCTATGATTCTCTCTCACAAAATTAGTCCCTTGAAATTAAAAAACTAACACATACAAACCCACTACAGAAGGTAGGATGTAACTGCTGGAGCTAATAGAACTGGTTTCTCATGATTCTCCTAAACCTCTAGGTGAATCTCAAAAAATAGATCTATCAACTTCTACTCCTTTCCAACACCCATGATGGTTTTCACCTCAGTCTTCTAGATTAACTTATAATATTTTTAATTTCACTTTTTGGATGTGTATGAAAGATCAAAGTTGAATTATTAGAGGTATTCTAGCCACCTACGCTGGATCAAGTTCAAATATCACTATGTAGAGATGTATTTGATACATTTATGGTCTGTCTTGGAAATGATCTGCTCACCCAAAAAGTAGTGATTCAAATAGAATAGAGCATTTTCCATGTTAGATGGATCATGTTCATGCGTATGATAGTTCCTCTCATGATCCCATAGCAGGTGGTACCCATACACTACAACCTGATCACTCTACCTCATATCTACACCTAGCCATATTCCTAAAGCATTATAATAAATAGTATAATTTCATCCTAGATCAAGAAGAAATAAGGTCGAAACTGAATTCATTCATCCATTTAACTTCTGAAAATATGTCATACAAGCTTTCATCTAGTATAATTCCACACCCTTATTAGTCATGTCCATAAGTGGTACTACCAGGCATGAAAAGTAATAGATGGATTTCCTTTAATAAATAGATAGCCCTAAAAAGATACATATAACAAAAATGTTCTTTGGATTCTCCTAGAAAACCATAGTTCTCACCTTCTTTGGGTCATTAGATATGTTTTCCTGAGATATTATATAACCCAATAAGTGAACCATGTTAGTTCAAAAGTTTTATTTACTGTGATTCTCATATAGGTAGTTCTCTATTAGTGAACTTAACATGATCTCAAGATGGTTTCCTTGGTCATTTCTATTACATGGGTACTCTAAGATGTCGTTTAGGAAGGCCACCACAATCAAATCATGATACGAGTAGAAAAACTATTTCGTTAGGGCCATAAAGACATTCAATTCATTTGTTAGACTGAATGAAATAACTAGATACTCATACAATTCATACCTACTCAAGAACATTGTACATGGTATGTCTAATTTCTTCACAAAAACATGATGGAAACTAGACCTCAAATCAATCATGGAAAAAAATGGTTGATCCAAAGAGCAATTCGAAGAGGTCATCTATCTAAGTAAGTGGATACCAGTTCTTCTTCATGAGATGATTCAGTCAGCAGTAATCCATGATCAATCTATGGGTACCATCTTCCTTATCGGAGAAAAGGATGGGTGGACCCCATGGAAATGTGTGGGGTTTGATAAAAACCTTATCCCTTAGATCTTCAAGCTACTTCTTGAGTTCATGACTCTCTATAGGTTATATCTTATGAGGTTGTATGGACACAAGTTTCACAACTACAACAAGATCAATAGTGAACACAACCTATATATTTGGAGGTAATCTAGAGAAATCATCAGGGAATGCATCCCTAAAACATTCCACCATGTGATGGACTTCCATAAGTTTCATTCTATGATCGATTATAAAGAGAATATCCATTTGGGTTGTTACTACACCTAACATAGTACAATTTATTCCATATCTACATACATGGAAATCACATTCAGACTTATAGATATACATTCTTCCCCAAAGTGAAGGGAAAGATGCCTAACGATAATCAAGATTCACCTAGGCTCAATAATGAATAAGACGGTCCATACAGAGAATGACGTCAAAACCAACCATCTTAAGGATGAATAAACTCCACAAAATATAGTACCAACTTATTTAAATTGTTCACTCATTTCAATGGAATATACCCTCTTCTCAAACACTTAATGGGGTTTCAAGAGATATAACTCTTTTGGATTACTCTATCAGTAATCCAATAATTCATATAGTGGCATCAGATAGAAAAGAGTGTCATGCACTTATATCAAATAAGGAAGATACCAAAGTGAAGGATACCAGAATAGAACCTTAACATATGGACGTCACTTGACTATGTTCATTTGGAATAGGTTATAAAATATGGATGTGTCCTGAAAGGTATCCCTGAGATGCTATCTCAGTAGCCTGAGAAGGCCCACTCTACTAATGCTAAAACTATGAGGCCTGACTACCTCAAACAGGACCACCTTTTTGTCCCAAATGAGCTATATGAAGATCATCATCAATCCTAGTGAGGTGTCGTTGATCTAGAACCTGAAGGTGGTGCTGGAACAATATCATGATCACTTGGATCTAGTGTAAAGGATTGTAAAAAATGTGGGTAGTTACCCACCCTACCACAAGCCCATCACTTGATCGGGTAACTTGTACACTGGGGATTTTATGGTCTGGCCTTCCACACTAGTGACACCCGACATAGCTACTGGGGAATTTTAACTAGCTATTACATCCCCCATGTGTAACCTCAAAACAACATTTCCTTCCACTGGACAAAACACTACTCTTCTTGGATGCTGAACTACCCTATTTCACATCACCGGATTTAATTAGGATCTACTCAGTAATGAGGGCTTGGTTTATTATTTCAAAAATTGTGGTTATATGAAATAAATTCAACAATGAAAAGATTTTATAGGTAATCCCATCCTCAAATTGTCTCATAGTAGTTGTCTCATCAACGGTGAAGGTCAATGAAAAGAACTATAATTTAGTGAATAATGATGAGTATTCCGGCACTAACATGAAACCTTTTTAAGTGTTTATAAATGACCAAAAATGATCTATTTTCATGTTAAGAGGAATAAAGTGGTTGAAGAAGGCTATTTGGATGTCTTCATAGAACATACCCTGATGTTGAAGAGCCTGAGTAAGAATGTACTGAAAAAATTGGTGGAATTAGGTATCATATGGGTCATGAGCTTGACCCTATTCTCTAGATGCATCTTGATGTTCTTGAAGATATAAAACCTACCTCGATACATGACTCAACAGCCTAAGCCCTTCCACCCCCAAGAAGGAGGGAGGATACTACTCTAGGACCTTATAGTTCAGGTTTTCCATGGACGGGGAAAGTTGAGGTTCACCCTAAATAGACTACATACACAGAAGGAGACTATCTAAATACTGGGCATCAGTTCATATTAGAGTATCTGCATGTGGTGCCTTAGGTGGAACTATAGAAGGTATCACTTGTGGCTTAGGGACCACCACCATAACAGTATGATCATTGCAACTCTCTTGGAATAAAATAAAAGCTCATCATGGTAGTATATCTCTATAATTTTCATGTTCACACATCAGATAATATTTATAATAGATAAAAGAATATTAATAAAGGACATATAAAAAACCCTTCTAAAAATGAAACACACCTATTTTTATTATTCTAAAGTAATTCCTATGTAGTAAATTAAAGTCACATAATGATCATCAGAGACACATCCTAATCCCCAATACTGATTCTGGGTCAGTTTCAATGTCTCACATCACCCACTTAAGGGGTCCAATACATTTTGATGGGAATTTTTTATTTTGGTCATTTATGTACTTAAATCTCTATAAATGGTTGAATTAGATGGATAACCATTTCTAATTAATAAGGTCGTATAAAACTTATACATTGTATTGTGGACAATAATTAACCCTCACCATAACACATTCCACCCCATATGACCAATAGTATGCGACTCAACGTCCCATAATTGGATTCTTAAGAAATCTACATTAACCTATAAAAAACATTGTAAGGTTAAGAAAGACATTTTAAGTAGAATTTTTTTCTCAATCGTTCAAGGAAAGATGAAACCTTTACATACATACCAATTGAGAACTTCAATGCACAAAAAATAAGGCACATACAATAATCACTTGTAGAACTATTAATTCACACTGAATATGAAGTTTTCATGACATAATGAATGAAAATTTAGTACTAGAGTGCCTATTATGATCCATGAGTTTAGAAACCACTGTATCCTTAGAATAGGTAAATAATCCATAATATTAATAATATCTATAATAGAAACAACACAAAGAAAGTGAGTCACCTAGTTGTGAAATCCATAAAATGAAAACAATAAAAGAAATGATAACATTTAAAAATCATAGGTAATTTGGGTTTCTCTAATATGTGGTGTAGATACTCCCAGTAACATGTTTATAACCAAATTCCAACATCATATTACACTATATATACCATAAAAATAATATAGTAATGAAAAAGATACTTTTATTTCACTTTGTAGTGTCCCACCCCAGGTGCCACTTACCCGTTCACTAAGACGGTGGGACATAAGACCTCAAGCATGGCTCCCCGTACGCCATAGGATTCCAACTATAAATGAGGGACTAGCGTGTTTCTATGGTTAAAATATTCCTTAAAATATTTCAGTGATAAAAATATCAACAATAGATAATAAATATTTGAAATGGAGATAAGAAACAAATGGTAGAGGAAATAATGTATGTAAACAATGAAATATAAGTAAATAAGCCAAACCTGGATATATAACAAGTGTTAATGATGATGTTGTTATTGAAAAATTAATATTAAAGGGTCAGGGGATACAATCATATACCACATGATTACAAAATATAAAAAATACCAAAAACAATCTACAACTACCATCTCAACAATAAACTCGAACCTCTGCTCCAACTCCATCCTATATCTATCAATTAATCATCAAAAGCATATCACTTCCCATTATCTAAACCTAAATTCATAAAGTCTAATCAGAGACCATACATTTCATGATTATGGCATACGATAAAATCCATATGGGCCACAACTAATAGGGTTTAGCTCAACCCATTCGTGTAATATAAAATGTATAGTGTTTCGTAATTAATAAATGAAAAATATAAATAAATAAACCAGATTGGGTTCCAATAGGACACCCGTTCAATTTACCTTCTTCAACCTAATCCAGTGAGTTTGAGCTCAGGGATCCTGTGAAGGTAAATTTAGTGATAAAATGTTGTTTAAAGATGGACTATCCCCATGCTTATGATTGGACTTATAGAACATATCCTTATGTTTTCAAGAAGAAATGATCATTTCAATTTTAAATTGTTCACATGATTTTAAATTCAGTTTAAACCAATTTATAAGTAAATTAAGAGTCACCAAAATATATTATAAGGAAATTCTAAAAGAATAACAAGTATCACTTTAAGGGCTAGTATATGACCAATTTCTAAGGAGTCTGTCCACGATGACCCAAGAATGAAGTCCCAAGTATCACTCTAGGAATGGATTGAATACAACAAGAACTAACCTACGAGTTCATCCCAGATATCACAAGTAGGGGCATGAGTCTTTCTAATAGCATGGTAAGACCATCCTTCCATAAACACCATCCAAGGGGTCTACCATTGGGAATGGGTGTCAACTATCTAAAGGTAAAATAAATAATTCTTGGTAATACCATCACAGGAATATTTTGTGTCTCCACAGGCACATTTAAATAGCATTTAGACTTAAAAAAAATAAGAAACAAGAGTCTGTCCAATGGTTCCTTATGTTGGAACCCATTGTATCACCCTCACAACTAAATTGAGAGAAGTTAAACATGAAATACACCTATAAAAATTCATCCTGGAAGTCTAATTCATTTAATTTGGTAATTTATATCCTAATAATGACTTTTATAGATTAATTACATTGGGTAATCAATTTATATCATATAGAATAAATATGTGGCCTTAAATCATGGAAAATTCAAATTGATCAACATAATCAATTATCTCAAATAATTAATTATAAGAAAACATCATCAATTGATTTTGAAAAAATAAGGAATACGGGAAAATAAGGATCAAATGTGAAGCACACCCATTGGGGTGATATTAATCTGAGTGATCAACAGAAGGGGTTGATTCACCGCTAACTCTGGTCATAATATTCATTACAAGGATTGTTATTTAATTTAATTTGAAAATTGTAAGGAATCACTTGAAAGGTCAATCTCGAAAAATTATAAATAATATTATATGAAATGAATAATTATGTTAAAATAACCTAGACCACCTACCTTATCATCATAGTGCTTCGTTCTTCGACCATCGACCTTTGATTCAAGCTAGAATGAGAGTAATCAAAGAAACATACCAATTCACTTAAAATGAAAAAAATGATCTTGTACCAAGTTATTGTAATATATGGGAATAATAACAATAAAGTGAAGGTAGAGGATTGAACATATCATATTTATCTTTCTAATGGATCTGATGTTGAGTGATTTGGAGTGCTTTTGGAGGAGTTAACACAAATCCTACAATGAGGATGAAAACATTCATGGGAGAAAAGGAGAAGGAGATAGGAATTGGAGAAGGAGTAAAAATAAAAGGTTTAAAATACTTAATAAGGGGAAAAACCATAATTTTACCCAAACTAGTAATATAGTACATTTTGGCCACACAGTTGGCCAAATCGTGCAGAAACCCTGCACCAGGATATTCTTTAAAGGGGATCCCCACACAGTTAGGCACACGGTTTTTCTAACCGTGTGGAAACTGTACTGAATTACACTTACAAAAATTACATACATCAAAAATGGTTATTAATGTTGGGTCTCATGGTTTCAAAGAAACTATGCGGCCCCAAGTCTCCTCTACCACATCCCACATAGTTAGTGGAGACCATTCAAGATGGGATACATAGTTTCTACTAATCATGAGGCCCAGTTGAACATAAAAATTTATGGAGTTACAAGTTCCAAAAAATCATTAGAACCACTCATGAACTTAATAACTCCATTGGAAAAAATTATATGGTCCAAAAAAAGAATTTAAACTAAAACAAATGGACTGTACCTTTTATAAAAGATGGCATATTACAATAGTGTTCCTTATTTATGCAATACATGAATCATAAATAGGGCCTTCTTGTACCACACTACCTCATTGCCACACTAATATCATTAAAGAGACACTATGGATTGATTATTTTGAATATATAGGTTATGTAGAACTAGAATTATAGATTTTAACATAAATCTTAATATTTTCATGTACTTATGTTTGTATGAATAACATTTTTTAATGGAACCACAATGAGTACTCTCGGTTATACCTCCTAGTATATTCCTTTTTCCCAACATAAATTTCTATAAATTTTAAAAAATAATGTATCTTAGTTATTTGTTTTTACATCAATAGATCTAATTCTGACTCCCCTATAATTTTTCATGATTCCATCTCCATCAGATGACTCTAAATCTAATGAAATACACCAACACACAGCATCATGTGTGCCTTTCCAAATTGTGAATACACGAAAGTGGTTATATAGAGGAAAGATAGAGAACCTATATAGAAGTATTTTCTATTGATCATGTTTCTCAATGATAATTCTTCATAGTGAACATATCATAAGGATCATTTCCCTAAATTATCTTATTACCTGAATGTGTTCTCCCTATACCTAACATCAACTAAACTATATCCACATTGTTTATCTAATAATTCTATTCCTCTCAATAAACTTGAAACAATCCTTAATATTATTTTTTATCATATCAACCATAAAAACATTTGACATATTAGTGTAATTTTTTTTAATTAAGTCTTTAACAGTTAATTCTCTGAACAATCACGAAGTCTGTAATATTTCAAAATCAATGAAAGAGATAAATTATTTGGTTTTTAACCTAAAATCATGTCAAATATTAAATTATATGTATTGGGAAGGGATAAGACATCAATTTATTTATATTATTCATTAAGAGTAAAAATAATAATGAGGAAGAATAATTAGTCTATTGGAGAAGACCACTCTCCAAGACACATGGCTAGACCTCCCAATGATGATTCCCAAAACAAATACCAAGATGAATAATCAATATAAAAACCATTGTGCCCTCACTCTCATTTTTTCCCTTTATTTAATATCCCTCCTACCAACACTCAATCCACAACTACCCTAACCTAATAACTATTAATAATTAAATTACTTCACTTCCCATTGGTTGTTTCATTGATAATTCATATTCCTGAAACATTTATGGTGCGTAAATTTAAAATATGATTTTAAAATTTTGGAATTTATAATTTAATGTAATGTTATAGACCCTATTGAACTATTAAATTTCATTTATTGGGTGTTGGAGGGTCTAAGATGATGTTTGGAGAATGAAGGGTGTATTTCAACCTAAAATTTCAGCTTGTGGATGGTTCAACAGTATGGATGTAACTGTTGCGACCTGGAGTTAGGATGGGAGGTTGTATTATGGCGTTGAAAAATAACTACACTATATATATATATATTAAAATTTCAATATCATGGGGTTCTACCATTTCTAGGATCCTTTATGTTTTTTCGTTGATGTTGTGGAACAAATGTTTTGGGATCAATGTTGCAGTTACGTCCATTTTTATAGATCTTAAGACATGGTGATTTTTTTTTCAAGTGGACTAGTTTGGGAGTTGGGATTCTACAATATGGAGGTATGTATTGTACCATGATTTCTACATATCCTTTGTGATGGTTTCTATCAATTTTTATTTTATTGTTAGACAACATGTTCTTCTTCTAAATGTTTTTAACAGGTTAAATTTTTTTTGGGAGAAATTTTTGTAAAAAAGTAAATTAAGGTTTACTCGAAATCTTTCATTATGATGTTTTTTATATTAATAATGTTTTGTTATAAATTTACTGCGGAAGAAGAATTTTAGGTATTCAGAAATATGGAAGGTTCTATTAACTTTGTTAATAAACTTTCTATGAAATTCAAATGATTCTTTGTTGTTCATTCAATGTTTCCAATATCATGAAAAATATAATAATTCAAATTTAAATTAACTAAAGAGTAGAAAATTAAAAATAATGTTTTGTGAATAAGATGAAATTTTTTCAATAGGATGAATTTTTTTTAACCATATGGACTATTTTAAATCAGAAAAAAGAAATAAATAGAAAAAATCTTTTTTATAGGATGACATTTTCTTACATAGAGATAATTTTTATAACGAATAAAAATTTTTTCAACTAGGTATAAAAATTTATATTAAATTTTTTTTTGAATTAGATAAACATTTTTGAATTGGACAAAATTTTGTGTATCATATATGATTTTGTGAAACAGAAATATTTTTTTTTTGAATTAGATGAACTTCTTTCAATCAGAAAAACTTTTGTGAAAAAGTTAATTTGACAAACAAATTTCAAATGGATGAAAAATGAAATTGGATAGAGATCATATATGTTTTTTACATAGTCAAAAATATAAATATAGTTGCAAAGATGAAGTTTCAAGTTGCAAAAAGTTATTGTTTTAAATGTGAAGATTCATGTTATAAATATTTGAAGATGAAATTTTGAAGTTGAAAGATGTATAAATATGAATTTGAAAATTTGAAGTTATAAGATACAAAAAGATGAAGTTATAAAGTTGTATTTCAAATATTTACAATGTTTAGGTTAAAAAGTTGAAGATATAAGTTGTAAGAAGTTCATGTTTCAAGTTGTACAATGTTCAAGTTAAAATGATAATGTGTAAAGGATTACAAAGTTTAAGATGAAAGCTATATAAAGATGATGTTACAAATATTATGTTAAAATATGTATAAATTTCAAGTAACAATGTTAATGTTGTTGTATAAATTTGATGTATAGTGAACATGCAGAGAAATTGAAAAATGGATGGAGAAGGTGAAAAGCATATGGATGAATATTAAATGGAAGGAGATTGTAAAAAACAGATGTATGAATAGTAAATAGATGGATAAAGAATAAAATGGATAGATGAATAGTTAACATATTGACAAACTGAAAAGTTGATAGTTGAATAGTAAATTAGGAAAAACATTTCAAGAGTTCATTTTTAGAATGTTTGAATATTTAACTAAATAAATAATTTATGAATGATTGAACAAGTACTTTAATTCATTTTTTAAGTGAATACAATGATATATTTATGATTTAGAGTTTATAAAAATCATCAAGAGTATTCTAAAATGAATGAGAGTCATTAAAAAAATTGAGCTTAGTGGGTGTGATGAAATTTGTATTTTAGTGAGTGGGAAAATGAATTTAGTTTCCCACATTTGATATCTTCGGAGAATCTATATAAATGGTTGAAAAATGTAATCATACTAGATACTATTCAGTGAAAAAAATGATTAAGAAAAAATGATTTGTTTCATATTTGATTTTCCAATTGATGTTTTGTTTTGTGTTAATTAATAGTTTAAGATATATTTTTCATTCATACAATTAGAAAAAATTTCAATTCAAAGACCCTATATAGAGAGGAATATATAGATTTTATGAGTAGAATTTTGTGATACATAGAGGTATTATAATTGAAAAGAATTAACATTATATATTAGGTGATGATTTTATTGAGAAACAACATACTTTCGTGCATAATACATAGAAAAGTGTGAAATAGATGAACTTTTCATATTGAGTAATTGGACAGACATTTTGGAATAACATATTTGTGGAGTTATTTTTTAAAAAATTAATATTTTTTATTTTTTATTCTTTTTTGGAAGAAATTTTTTTTAAACTGATGGGAATCCATAAAATAAGACCAATCAGGAGATAGAAGGAGTCTAATGGGAGTTTTCTAATAGTTTAAATCACAAATTTATAATAGTAAATTTCTATAGACCCATAGTAGTGGTCATGGAAAGGATTTAGGTTATAAAATTCATGATGAACCTTATAAATCATGTTTGTATTATTTACGTTATCATATTTTCATTCTTGTTAGATAATTATAAAATTTGTTAAGGAAAATAACTCTCACATGTTATAAAGGATAAATTTAATAATATTAGAAATTTGTAAAAAAGGAAATCGTCGATTCAACCCCCATGTGCTTCAATTTTCCTTATGGACTCGAGTTGGTATCATATTAAATGTTCCCATATTGAATCCTTATCAAAAAATACCAATTTATTCAATAGTATATGTATTCCTACCACCGATAGAAAAAATTATCATGGTTGGAAAAATAGATTAATACCCTATATTCTTTAACTTATCATAGAGATTATTGATGTAATAGCAATTGGGTTTCTACCCATTATGAAAAATGTTTCTCTATATTTTGATGGCAAGGGAAATATTGAAGATAAGTGTACTGGTAAATATGAAGATCATTGTTTGAGTGTAAAGGAATTGAGAATTATTATATGAATTCCCCTAATAAGAAATTTGCAAAATATGAATATAGTTCTAAATAAAAACCTCAATAGAAAATTTTTAAAAATGTTTTTAAGAAAGATAATTACACTGGTGGTACGAAAAAGTTCAAAAATATTTGTAACATTCTTTGAAAATGATGAGAAAATGGAAGATTTATCAAATAGTGAAGAAGAAGAAATAGGTGGAGAAACATACAGAAAATATTATCTCAGATCATAACATGTTGAATTTATTTAAAAGAATACTAAAATAGAAAAGTAAATTATAATTTTATATAAGTAAAGTTGAAATAAAGATTAAAGAAGTAAATATATCTTTAAGTGGGAATAAGAGTACATCCATGTGACTGTAAATCATAAACATAAAGATGTTGACCATGGGAAGATTGTAGAACATCTGAATAACAATGTTACATATAAGGAATATGAGGTTTCTAAAAATCAATAAAAGCATCTAGATGAGGGAAGTACCATAATAAAAGTGAAATAATATTTCAGTAAGGATTCATAGATAAACGTTTCAGAATCTCAAGCTGATGAGAAATCTCACTCCAAGAATCATGTGAAATCCTCATCCACTAAATGTGAAAGTTTATCGGATTTCTCTAAGAATGGGGGTGTTATAAAAATGTTCATAATGATTGTTTTTTGAATAGATGTGAGAAATATATCACATATATAGAATATGATAATAACCTCCACAAAAAAATTTCCCCATGCTAGGAGGAAACAAAAACAAAAATATGTAATGAACATGAGAAAAATAATTACAGAGAAATATCATATTTTTATAGAAGACTATGATTTAGTGTATATTATTGTTGTTTTTTAATATTTGGACACAAATCCAATGATGTTTTTCAAAACAAGTCACTTCTGGGACACATGTATGAAATGAGGGGGGAATAATAGAAGAAACATAACTTTCATAATTTATAGGATGTTTAAAAACCAAAAAATCAATATGTTAGAAGTTTTCCATGGAAAAATTAGTTTAGATGATTATAGGAATTTTATGGAATATGTGACTGACTGGGTCTGCTTACTGAAGAATGTATGACTAATATTTTGGGGTAGGTTTTTTATATGAGGAAAGGAAAAGAGTTTGGGAAGAAGAAAGTTAAAGAAAAATACGTTATTGATGAGATAAATCTAAAAGAAAGTAAAGATAAAAATACGTGAATTATCAATATTAGTAGTTCCTCATGCATGATAGGTGATATAAAAATCATTAAAGATATCTAAAATCATAATAGAGGTGTAATTACTTCCAGAAATGATATTTCATTAAAAATCAGAGGAATCATAACAACTAAGATTAATGTTGAGAAACTGAAATATAAGAATGTTTTATATATTGATGGGATAAAGAAAAAAATACTTAGTGCGAGAAAATTTGTAATTACATAAAGGAAGTTATTTTTATAAAATACTCATGCATCATCATAAATTTGGAATATGCTAAAGTTGTTACCATGGGAGAAAAACCAGTGGAAATCTCATTCAAATTGGAGAACATTGTAACTCATTTTATTTGAGAAATGAAGATGAGAAAAGATTGTGGCATCACATGATCTGGAATATTGGATATAAAATTATGAGAAGTATTTCTAATGTTTATGTTTTAAAAAACTTCCCAACATTTTAAAGGAAATAAGATTATATTCATAAAATGTATCAAAAATACAAGATGATTAGTATAATCCATTATCAAGTTGAAATCCATTATATAAAACCTATAGGTATTATTCACTCTAATATATGAGTGTTTATGAAGCATTAATCAATTAATGGTTATTTTTACTTTTTTACTCTATTGACTATTTCACATGGATGACCAATATCATGTTTATGATTCATAAATTAAAAGCTACATAAATATTAATATTTTTAGAAGATATGCAGAACAAGAGTTGGGTGTTTATATATTGAAATAATGAATAGATAATTTAATCGAGTCCATATGTAATTATTATGAATCATATCTAAAAAATCATGGAATTAATCTCAATTATATATCTCTTTACAACCATAAAAAAATGGAAGTGAAAAAAATGAAAAAAACTTAAGTTTACTTGAAAACGGAAGAAGTATGTTGGGTTAGAATAAACATTCTATGTTTTTTTTGAGAAGTTGTTCTTACTACTACACATATATAAAATAGATGTGTTTATGGTAAGAATAAAATTTTAATTCCTGTGATATTTTTTTTAATAAACCATCAATATAATATTTAATGGATTTTCAGAAGTCCCTGTTGATGAAAGATTAAAAATATAGATCTTAGAAAATTTTATAAAAAGAAGATAAAATAATTTTAAAGGGATATTCCCCAAATAGAATAATTTAAAATATTGGAAAAAACATTTAAAAAAGTTGGTAGATTCTTATGAGGTGAAATTTGTTGAAAATAAAACATCCTTAACAAAATTTATTAATAATGTCGTATGGGATAAATTAAATCTTTATAATGATAATTAAAAAAGTGAGGATGAAAGTGAGTCAAAAATATGACTATAGATTCATAAGAATCATGTGGTTTGGTAAGTAAAGCAGGATGAAAATCTCAAAAATTTCATAATCTACAGAAACATGTTGAATCAAAAAAATATTATTGGAAATTAGACATCCACATTTCATACTAGAAGAAAGATAAGATTTTAAAACCAAAAATAACTTATTTAATATGTGGAACTATGATTGAATTTATAAGTATCCAAGAATTAATATTGGGAACATTCAATGATTTAAGATATGGAATAATTAGAGAAAAAGGACACCTAGGAACATATTGCATGAACATAAGGGAAGAATTTTACTGGGAAATATGGATGTTAAAAAACAAGTTGAATGAACATGGGGATGTTTCATGAAAAAAATAATGACTTGTTTGTAATGAATATTTATTTTTTTATCTTATGGATTTTGAAGAAAAATTTTCTCCAGTTGCATGATATAAAACTATCATAATGTTCTTGTAAATGGATTCACATCGTTTTTATAATATTTTTCAAATTGGTTTAAATTATTCATTCATAAAAAAAGTGATTTAGGAATAATTTTATATTAAGAAACCTTGTGGTTTTTTATTTTATAAAGATGAATCAAATTTGTATAAATTGAAAAAAACCATCTGTAGGTTGAAACAAGCTCCATAATGGTGATACTCCGAATTTTATTGTTTCTCGAAAAAGTTGGATTTTTCTGAAGCCAAAGTTGATAGAAAATTATATGTGAATGATATGAACTCAGGTACCAAAATTTTTAGTCCTTGTTTTTATGGAATAATTTTTTTAAGGGATTGTGAAAATTTGTGTAAACTATTTGTTTAATAAATCAAGATGTACTATGACATTTAAATACTTATAGAAATAAACTTCTTTCTAGGATTAAAACTCCAACATAGGGAAATATATATTTTTCTATCATAAGAGAATTATTCCAAGGAATTTTTATAAAATTTTTGAATGGTTGAATCCAAAGAAGTTTCTATAGTAATTTTAGTTGGGATAATGTTTTGTAAGGATTAAGATCATAAATTTTTCAATCAAAATGACTTCTGGATGTTGATATAATGTTTTCTCTATATTATAGCTTTAAGTATACACACTATTTATGTTTTTTATTTGTATATGTGATATCATATTGATCCAAAGGAATAACATATGTGGGAAGTAAATAGAATTCATAGATAGGTTAATGAATATATTCCTATGTTTTTTTATAGAAGAATATGTGAAATGAACTTTCATATATATACTGATGTTGATTGGGATAGATATTTCAATGAATGAAAATCAACATAAGGATGAAAAAATTTCTTGGAAGAATTTTTTGTTACTTAGCATAGTAAAAAAATAGAGAGCAGTGTCCTAGATCATAGTATAATTAGAATATATTTTCACCACTCATGCCTGTGTAAAAATGATTTTGTCAAAAGTATATCCAGATGATTTGACATTGAAATTTTATACATCGATGATGATTCTTTTTGATAATAAAAGTTTCGTTGATCTTTTGTGAAATATTATTTGGCATTTGAGAACAAAAAGCATCAATATAATGTATCTCCTCATCAAAGATAAAGTGTCGAGTTGATATATTATGATGAAATACATTTCAAAAAAATATCAAATTATTGATATTTTTACAAAAATAACTATGAAAAAAGTGAGATTTTTTTCAATTGAGTCTAAAAATTCATCTTCAGAATCCACCAAATACTTTTTAATTTAAATAAGGAAAACCCCCAATATGATTTTTATTATGTTAAAAAAGGGGTATGGAAAGAAATAACATTGTAATCAGTTTAGACAACCCTCTCTGTCATGAATCTGAATATAGTTTATCATAAAATAGGGAGAGAACAAAATGGGGGAGAGTGAAATTTTGAGATCTGAAAGTTTTTAGAAAATTCTGGGAAGATAAATGTGATTGGACTTTATCATAACATGGAATGAAATTTCTTGTCACCAAGGGATGGAATTCTCCAAAAACATTAATTTTTCCAGTATTGTGTTTTCAGGACCATCTCTTTGAGAAATAATATGATTTGATTAAATTTTAATAATTGAGAGACAAAAGTTTTTGTAAAAAACATGGTGAGATTTGAAAATTATTTAATAACATTTCTAAAAAGTACAAAGGGGTAGATTGAAGATCCTTTATTATTTTTTTACAACAATATCTTTTTGTTTTTTTTACAACCTGTTTTCTAATTTTTTTTATAAAAATTTTCAAAGATTCCTGAAGAAAGTTTTTCGAAAAAATTTCAATAATTTTATTAAAAAACAATTATTATGATGTTTTTGGATGTAATGAAATATTATTTAGAAACTTTCTGGAGAAGACGAATGTTAGAAAATCATATATTTATAAATTTTCATTATCTTTAATAATTAATTTTTTAAAAAATTCAGATGATGATTTTTTGTTCATTCAATTTTTCCAAAATCATGAAGAAGATCATGATACTAGATGAAGTTCATTGAATAGATGAATTGTGAAACAATGGTTTTTGTATCAGAAATACTTTTGTCAGAATATTTTTTTTTGTAAATTGATGGAACTTTTCTAAACCAGAAAAAAATCAATTGGATGAACATTTGTAGACTAGGGGATCAATTATTAATAAAACATACTTTTTTTAAATTATAATAACGTTTTTTAACCATAATGTTTCTGAATTGGTTGAAAATTTTAAATCAGATAAAAAAATTGGAATAGGAAGAACTTTTTTTAATTAGATGAACTTTTTTTAATCATATGAGCTTTTGTGAAGATGTTAATGAGTTTAAATTTTTTCAAGTTGATGAAGAATTTATATGGATGGAGTTCATATAATGTTTTTATAGTTAAAATTTTAAATATAGTTACAATATTTATGTTGCAATATATACATTGTTAAAGTTGAAAAGTTTATGAAGAAATTTGTATAGAGTTAAATTTAAAAGGGGAATTTTCTAGCATTAAAAAGTTTCAATAAAAAAATTTAAGTTTCAAGTTATATAAAGTTTATGTTAACAAGTTAATGTTGAAATCCATATAATATTGATGTTAAAATTTAGAATTTTTAAGATGTAAAAATGTTGAAATTTCGAGCTATATAAAGTTGATGCTACAGAGTTTAAGTTAGAAGGTGTAAAACGTTCAAGTAACAAATTTGATGTTGTTTTCATACAAATTTTGTGAACAATAAAAAATATTTAAAGTAAAAATTTTATGGATGAAAATTAAATGGATAAAGAAAGTTAAAATAGATGGATGAATAGTAAATGGGTCGAGAAAGTTCAAAATGGATGGATGAACAATACATTATAAAAAAAATTTATAGATGAAGCTTTTTATAAAATATAAAGAAATAACTAAAAAATAATTTTAATAAATATTGAATAAGTTCCTTAAAGATGTGTTTAAAAAAATCAAATAAATTTTACTAATATCATATTTTTAACAGTATTCAAGAATTTTATATAAGGCTTGACAAGCATCCAAAAAACTGGGTTTAGTGGGAGAATTAAAATTTGAATTTCAGTGAGCGTGAAAATGAATTTAGGTTCCCACCTTTTCAATCTTGGGAGCTCCTAGATAAAGTGTTTCAAAGTACATTCATACTGAAAAATGTTCACTAAAAAAAGATAAAGTGATGAACGATTTATGTCAAAAGTGATCATCCTAATTGAGTTCTATTTTGTGTGAAACAACTGTTTTAGAGAGAGTTTTCATTTATAGAAGCACACATAGTATCATTTTTGAGTTTCTGTATTGAAATGAATAAACAGCGTTTACAATAAATGTGGGTGAGGTGTAGGGATTTTAAAATCATTTAGAATTCAGATTATATAAGTCACTGGAATGTTTTAGATGAAATAGATGAACATTCATAGAACATAGAAAAGGTTGGATTTGATGATCTTTTTTGATAGATAAATTGGATGGAGTAATAGATGAAAATTTATGGGGTTCAATTTTTAAAGAGTTTCATATCCTTTTGTTTATATAATATTGTTTTTCAGGATATAGTTTATAAACATACGGGACTCGGTATAATCATAAATATCTAGAGATAGAAATGGTTTAATAGTGGTTGGATCGAATTTGTATTCACATATTTCTAATAATGATTTTTCATGGACCCACATGAATGTGAATGGAAAGGAGGTAGGTTCTCACTTTGAGGCCAAACCTTGTAAATCTTGTGTCCCTTTTTTTACTTTCTCATATTTTCATTCTTTTCAGATTAATATAAAGTTTCATTAGGAAAATAATTCTAAAAAATTGTTGGGGTTAAATTTAATAATGTTAAAAAAATTTAAAAGGAAAATCATTGATCCACCCCCCTTCTCAGTGGTTCAACAATCGATAGAAACATAATTTTATCACTAGTTTTATTAAATTCGGGGTTTGTATATGACATGATTTCTAGAAATTTTTTTAACTCAAACCCATTATAGTGTATCCTATAAACCACAAGCTCTAGAATTATATTTTTCCTTCTTCAGTGTAAAATCAATATTGCTTAAAATTTTCTTTATATTCATTTTCATCGAACCTTTTGAGGACCTCAAGTGTTATTTTGGGTGAAATTTCAACCCCTCCTAGTTGGATTTGATATTTATATTTAAGAGATTTATTATTGGTGATCAAAGGTTATTTTTTCCCTTTTTCTCTGGGTTTATTTACAATACTCCCTTGGAAATTCTCAATGGTAATGCTAGTTAAATTTGGTGGATATTAAGGCTATTATTTTGATGAGTATATCTGTGAGATAGGTTGATATAAGGTTTCCAATATATAGTTTAGTTTTGGGTTTTATCGTTTTTTCCATTGCACAACAGTTTTCGGAATGCAAGTTGAGGTGTGGGATCCATGAACTCACTTATTTTATATAAAAATTGTAGAGTTTGAATGATTTTTTTTCCATGGGTGGATAGTACAGATCATCTTAATAGGAAAATGAACAATGATATACTGAAATTAAAGGAAATAGGATGAATGACATGTTTTTACTAACTATTGTGATTATTCTCTCATATTTGATTCTTGTTTCTATTATTAGTAACAAAAACATTGATATTAGTGGGACTTGTTCATTAATGTTAGTATTTTTTTACTATAACTTATTTCCCTATATCCTAATACTTAAATATAGAGTTGAATTGGATTTGTGGAGAAAGGGAGTTGATGTTAAAGCATGTCTTGAATAAGAAATAACTGAAAGAGTTAGATGCTGAAATATTTTTTTCTGGCTTGTTTAATTTCATGTTTCTATAGTTGTGTTTGAATAAATATTGTGGGTTTTTTGTATTGTAAGGTTTTAGTCAGCTATGAAAATAAATTGGTAATGGGAATTGGTGGGTTTTCGGTATTGGGGTTATAATAAGTTGATCCATTAGTTTGGCTTGTGCAATGAGTATGTGGCATCATTAATTTGGTTGGAAAGAGAAAATATACAGATTATCATGGGATAATGTCATGGTTGGTTCCTATTGGATTGTTATGTAGTTTTCTGTTCGTAGAAGAATATAAATATTAATAATGAAATGTTAAAGTTGAAATATGGGAATTTAATTTAATGATGTTAGTAAATGAAATAATGATGCATTAAAGGGAATGGGTAATTGAAAAAATTAATGTGGTTATTATATGTAAGTGGTTATTAATTAAATATGGAATAGAATCGATTAAAAACATAACAAAGAAGTTAATGATGAATATATAAATGGAATATAGGAAGGATTAACTGGGATTTTTAAATGATTTTAGGGAATGTTTTGTGCTGGAAGGTGGGTTGGTTTTTGGTGTGATAATTAGGAATGGTGGTAGTGTGTAGCGATAGTAGCGTGATGATAATTTCATGTGATAATGATGTTGAATTGATGTAAACCCTATAGGTGGGGATTTTGTGTGACTATATATATCTTTGGGTGTTTGTGATTTATTCTATTATGATTTCTTAACTCTCACAACCTAATTCATATACTATAACAACCTAATTATTTTTGGAATAATTTGCCTATTGGAATTCTTTAATAAAATAGTGATTATTAAAATAAACAAGTTATTATATGGTTATTTAATTAAAAAATTAATTTCTAAATTATATTATTTTAATTTGAAAAAAATAATTTCATTTTTGAATTCAGCATGATGAAATTATCTTGGAATTAATTTTATAAAATGTTATGATAATGTTTAATTTATGCTGAATAGTAAAAAATATACTTTTCTAAAAATACTGTATTTTTTATGACGTGATTAATACTTAATTGTTATATAAAATTTATTAAATATATTGAGTAATAAAATAATTATATAATAATATGGATATTTTATATAAATAACTTTGAACATGAAAATTATATTCTATTCATGACAAGTTTTTAAATTATTATCAGTGTCGACTTAGTGTCTATGCAGCATTGGAAAAGGTGAATTTGGTTCTTTATAAATAATAATTTCTTGATAAAAACTATTTTAAATACACTTTTATTAGTTATTATGTATTATTTTTATTTTTGGTTATTAATATAGGAATTTATAGTTATATAACATTTATCTTATCTAAATGCCTCTACAATAATTTTGTAGGAAATGATACGATAAAACAAATTTAAGAAGTTGTCTTGACATGTATATTAGTAATTATACATATTAATGGAATATAGAATATTATTTTGAACCTAAATAACAAATTATTATAGAAATAAATTAATTTTAATTTTTATATATTAAACAATTAACAATAATTTCTTTGCAATGCTGATGCAGTGCTTCTGCAATCATAAAACAATGTTTTTATTAAAATTATTAGAATTTTTAGATGACCCAAATTGTAGATAAAAAATTTTATATAAGATATTTTCAACCATTATAATTTTTTTATTAAAATAAGGGACCATTTTGGACCCACAAGAATCAATTTAATGCCTTTATAATATTTAAATTTAAAAGTCAAGTTGTCACATTTTAGTTTTCAATTTGTATAATATTTTAATGTATGTTTTTACAGTATATGGTTTAAAAAATAAATATTGTATGAAAATATTAAAATCTATATTCTTCGTGAAATTTTTTTTAAATTTTTTTAATAAATAAAATCTTTAATTTCTTGTATAATTATGATATAATAATTATTTACTTAATGAATAAATCAAATTAATGAAACTAAAAATAACAAAATAAATGTAATATGATGTTTTTAAGATAATTTATGTTTTCCCTAGATTAATATGAAAATTATATAATATAATAAAAAAATATATTTCTAATTTTATACTTTTTTTAATTTGTATAAAATCTTAATAGTGAATAGTGTTTAATAGGAAAAAATTGTTTTTCATGAATCAATTATTTTTTTAAATTGTTTTAAAAATAATAAATATATATAATAAAGAAAAATGGGATGATATTGGGACTAAAACATAATCCAATTTATATTATATGCCTTTTTGGATGTCTTAAACCCGATAATATATTTATTATATTTCAAAAATTTCAAAAATTCCAAAGTTACCTCTCACCTTAATTATAAAAAGGGGTTCCATCCTTCAAAATTTTCATAACCATAAGACTTATTGTTTCTAAAAAATCTTCCAAATAAACTCTTACTAATCCCCTTCCACATTCATGTTCTTATGGTGTTATAAAAAAACCAGTTCCAAGAGAATTAATAAGTTTCCCAATGTTAATTTTTAAAGAGTTAAATTCCTTTTTTTCTCTTTTAAATTTATTTCTCACTTATACCTTGTCCCCAACTCTTATCCAATTCTTCATGAAAACTCTATTATCAAATATATACTATAAGTTTGGTTTTTATGGTATATTGATCATAAAATATCCCATATTATACTTTTAATCTTAAATAATGAAATCATCGTCTATGGTGTGTCAATTCACCACCTTCATGGATGATGAATTTTCATTTCGCACTTACCAAAGTCATGGAAATTTTAAAGTCACATGTAATTATTTCAAATGAAAAAAATATATATTTTAGAAATTATTTATTGTTATTTAATTTTTACGAGGAATACCATAAATAAAAAAAACCTTGGAAACCATGTCAAAAACACACCTAAAATAATGAAAATAAAAAAATGTAGTTAATAAATGAGTATAAAATGTTATAAGAAGATAATTTAAGGTATTATAAACATGGTTTTAGTTCTTTAATATATTAATAACACTATTAAAACCATTATACGAGAGTTTTTAAAACATTTAAAAGAAGTTATACTTGATATAAGGGACATTCCATTTAAATTCTTTTTAATGTCTGTTTTATGATATTCCAAAATATTGTTCTTTTATTTATATACAAAATGAGTGGTTTATATGATTTTATGAAATTTTATTACTATAATGTTTCATTTATAATTTTTCATTGTTATTTTTTATGAAAAATTCTTCATTATTCTGTGTTCGGTTTTTATATTTGAAAAATAATTTGTACGAAAAAAGTATTATGATATAAGAATGTGTTTTTCCTAAGGGTTTAAATGATTTATCATGGGTTTTATTAATGATATGTTCCATGAAAATTTTTTATGTTGGGTTTATCCCATTATATCTCTTGACATGATGGTTTATCCCCATTATAGCTCAAGATAAGTTAGGGTTGAGCCCATTATAGCTCAAGATATGACGGGTGAGCCCCATTTTAGCTCTCCAATGCGTTGGGTACCCAAAAGTTATAAGCTGAACAAAAGGTTATTATATTTGTAAGTTTTAATGTAATTGTGTTATGGTAAATATTTCCCAAGGAAACATCATGATGTTTCCATGTTTTTTGATGAGTTTTTTATGAAAATGATTTTAATAGTTTTTATGTTCTCACTAGACTATCAATTTCTCTCTTTATATCTATTACTGGGATTTTTGTGCTCATACCAAGATTTTAAAATTTTATTTATTTGTAATAAGGATTTGTAAGGGAAATAAGGAAGTCATGATAAATTTTATGAATATTTTTTTCAAATAAATATTGTTTTATTTTTTAATATTTTATATTTTGGAAGAAATTGACACGGTTTTAATAGTATCCACTTTTTATGAATGTTTAATGTTATGTATGTATTATATCCTAATTGTATAAAAATATAAACCTAAAAAATCATCAATGTGAAATAAATTAATTTTTTGACTAAAATTCAATATTATGTAATGTTTTAAGGATGACACTTTATAGTTGGGATCAGAGGTTGGGTTATATAACCTTAGGGTTTAGGATGATGTTAATAGAATACCATAAATTATTTTTAATTTATGGTTAATTTAAAATGGTATAGAATTTTAAGATTACAAAATTTCATTGTCTATGATTTGTTTGTTCATAATTTTTTTATAGAAGAAATAGGGAAGCTGCAGTAGGAAGGCACGAAGAGAAACATATCTTTCAGTATCTATAGCCTAGAATTGTAGGAATCAGAACTGAGCATTTTGTGATAGTAATGGATCAGTTTACATAGATGATAAATAGCGGTGATATCCATTCTATATAGGTACCTAATCAATGATGACGAAAATGTCTTTTGTGGAGCATTTTATGAGGCAACATCCCCCATCATTCAGTGGATCATCTGACCCGGTGGTAGTCGAAGGATGAATCAACACTCTGGAAAGGATACTTTATGTCATGGGATATTTTGAACACCAACAGTTAATATTATATATTTAACATTTTGATGGTGTATCCAATCAATGGGGGTCTTTAGTTAAGACTACCAAATAAAAGAGATGATCTTAATACTCTATAATGGGTTGATTTTAAGAGTCTTCTTCTGGAAAAATATTTTCCTAAAATTGTTCAACATAGAATGGTGAAACAAATATTTGGATTATAGAAAAAAAAGAAATTATAATAATCCACATATCTCTATCTACGGAAACTGTTTTCCCACAAAACTTTTTGTAATTCCTCAAGTATATTTTGATGTCAATATGAGTATATATTGTCTTTATTTTTATCATTCTATGATAGATTGTAGAAAAAAATTCCTTCAAAACACGTTTCAGTTTGTGTATAAGAATGAACCACCATCATTGATAACATATCATGAATCTATGAAGAGGTTAAAAGATGGAAATTAATGTTATCATTCATATGTTATTAAAAATAAGGTAACCATTAATATTAATGAGGTCACAGTGTTAAATGATTATCTTGATGTGTTTCCTAATAATTTTCATAGTGCTATTTCCTAATGCTAGGACAATTTCAAACCCCCCTTATCAAATGGATCAAATGGAACTTTCATATTTGAAAATGAATTTGTAGTATCTATTAAATAAATGCTTCAACCAACCTATAAATTCACCATAGGGTGATTTGATCTTTTTTTAAAATAAATATGTTTCATTGAGTATCTTCATTGATTGTAGATCCTTGAATAACATCGTTATTGTGAACAAGTATCATTTTCCTTATACCGATGAAATTTTTAATAGGATTTAAGGAGCACCATATATTTCTAAGGATGAACTGATCTCAGTGTACAATCATTTGAATATAATGGAAGTAGACATTCTGAATACTAGGTTCAGTAATAGATATGGGAATTCTGAATTTTATGTTATGAAATTTGGTTTAACTAACGCACATCCTATATTCATGGATATTATGAATAGAATATTTCATTAGTTATTGGATAATTTTGTTGTTGTTTTTATTGATGAAAATATGGTATGTACTAGAAGTAAAGAGTGTCATTAAATACATCTAATGGTTGTTTTGAAATCCATAAACTAAAAAAAACTATATGGAAAATTCTGGAAGTCTGAATTTTGGTATCAAAAATATTCAATCTGTAGCAACATTTTTTCTAAATATGGAAAAAAAGTTGATCTGGCTAAATCAAAATATGTTGAATAATGGCCAAGATATACATATATTACCGAGATTCATATTTTTATTGGTATGGAATGCTATTAAAAGAGGTTTTTTGAAAACTTTTCACATTTATCTAGCCCACTGACTAAGCTAATTTGAAAAAGAGTTAAATTAATTCAGATAAAAGAATGTGATGTTTTTTAGGAATTAAGAAGAGGATTGGTGGATACTCTAGTTATGACCCTACCTTCCATAATTGGTGAATTTTTCATTTACAAAAATTCTTATGAAGGGACTTGGGTGTGTTCTAATGGATAATGACCAGGTATTTTCTTATGCTTCAGGTCATTTGAAACCTCAGGAGTTAAATTACCGTACACAATAATTAGAATTAGATATTGTAGTTTTTCATTAAAAATATGGAGGTATAATTTTAATGGATTAAATTTCTAAATATATATAAACAATAAAATTTTATGTAAATATTTACTCATAAGGAATTGAACACGGTACAAAGAAGATAACTTTAACTAATCAAGGATTATGATTTCACAATCCATTATCATACTAGGAATGAAAATAATGTGTCTAATGATTTCAATCATACAAATAATTCTATATTAACTACGATTCTTTTGAAAAATGATACCTTGGTTAATGTTTTGATAAATTTGGGCTTGGAAGCTATTGGTGTAGGAAATGTCTCTATTTTGTTTTAGGTGTCAGTGAAATCACCTCTATGAGACATAAATAAGAAAGTGAAAAAGGAAGACCGTGATTTTGTAAAAGATTAATAACTAGTTAAGAAAGTTATATTTACTTAATTTAATGTTGATAAAGATTATATTTTGTGTTTTGAGAATATATTATGTGTGCCTTGTGATTTTCAGCAGAAGAAAAAAATTTAAGGTGAAGATCATAGTTATCCATTTTCAGTTCATCCTGGAAGCACAAAGATGTACAGAGATCTTCGATAGTATTATTGGTGGGATTGAATGAAAAGAGATATTATAGATTTTACCATGAAATGTTTGACATGTCAAGAGGTTAATTCAGAGTAATAGTTACTGAAGGGGATGTTTCATCCATTTCCAGTGACATAGTGTAAATGGGAAAATATACTCCTGGACATCATTATGGAACTACCAAGGAAATCTCATGGTAACAATGTGGTCTTGTTTATTGTTGATCGTTTGACTAAATATTCCCATTTCTATCATATTAAAGATATTATTTCCCTATAAAAACATCCTCAACTATACCTTAATGAAATTCTCAGGTTTCAAGGAGTTCCTCTCTCTATTTTATCAGATCGTGATCCCATGTTCACTTCTATATTTTGTAAAGGCCATCAAAAGTTGTTTTGTATAGAATTAAATTTTATTATATATTTTCATTCTAAATCATATGGTCATTCAGAACAAACAATTTAGACATTGGAAGACATGCTACAATCTTTTTAAATGGATTACTAGGGAACTTGGGATCAATATCTTCCTTTAGTTGAGTTATCATATAACAAAAATTCTCATTATAGTATACAGATAGAACCTTTTGAAGACTTATATGGAATACAATGTCAAACTACAGAATTTTGGGATGAAGTTGAGGAAAGGAAGTTGATGGGACCAGAATTAGTAGTTGGAGTGGTAGAGAAATTTCAGTTGATTTAACAACACATGGGGATGATTCAGAGCAAACAGAAAAGTTATGTAGAGAATAGGAGGAAAGCCTTTTCTTTTGAGGAATGTGATCATGTTTTCCTTTAAATATATCCTTATAAAATTGTTATGAATTTTTTAAATAAAGGAATGTTATGTCAAGGGTATGTTGAACCATATGAAATTATAAACAAATCTAGACTAGTTTCCTACCATGTAGCTTTGCCTCTGAGTTTATCACAAGTACATAATGTTTTTTATGTTTCGGTGTTATAAAAATATGTTCTATATCCATATCATGTTTTTTGACTAGAATAAGTTAAGCTAGAAGAGAAAATTTCTTGTGAAGAGAAACCATTTAAATTCTTGATCGTTGCGAGAAAGTATTTCAAAAAAAGGTAATTCACCTGGTTATTATTCTGTGGAGAAACAATGCTATTAGAGAAGCAACATGGGAATCTAAAAATGTTATGAGGGAAAATAATTATCATTTTTTATTAGTAAAAATAGTGAGGATTCAATTTTAAAATATAGGATAATGTAACAACACAATTATTTATAGAAATATTTTATTAGAATTCATGAATTTAATAGTAATTCCTAAAATATTTTATTTCTAATATGGATATATAAATAAAACAGTAATATTTTAAATATATAATTTTAATTTGAAAAAAAATAATTTAAATTTTTAATTCATCATGATGAAATAATCTAGGAATAAATTTTTGATAATTTTGAAAAAAAGTTTAATTTTTTTGTGAATAATAAAAAATACATTTTTTTTCAAAATATAGTATTTTTTTATGATGTCATTAGATATAATTTGGTATAAAATTTATTAATAAATTAATAATATAATAATATTAATATTTTAGAAAACTAATTTATATCATGAAAAATATATTCTATTCATGATAAGTATAAAAATTATTGTCAGTGCCAACGTAGTGCCTGCACATCATATAAAATGTTAAATTTTGTTATTTATAAAAAATAATTGTGAGCTAAAAATTATTTTCAAGACAATTTCATTAATTATTAATTATTATTTATGTTTTTTCAGTTTATTTATAACTTTATAGTTATATAACAAATATCTTATCCAAATTCCTATGCAATAATTGTACAGGGTAAAAAAATAAAAAATAAATTAAAGAAGTTGTCTCGACATGTATTTTAGTAACTATACATAATTATAAATCCTAGAATTTTATTTTGAACCTAGATAATATATATTTAGGACATTAATTTATTTTTAGTTTTTATATATTAAATAATTAATATTAATTCATGTGCAATGCTGATGTAGTGCTTGTGAAAGAATTAGAAAAATAAATAACATATTTTTATTTAAATTATAAGAATTTTTAATGACTCAAATTGGGGATAAAACGTTTTATAAAAGCACATTTATTCCATTATAATTTTTTTATTTGAATTTAGGACCATTTTTCTCCCACATGAATCACTTTACTGCCTTAATATTATTTTAATTTAAAAGTAAGTCAAGTTGTCACATTATAGTTTTCAATTTGTATAATATTTTAATATATGGTTTTCTAGTAAAGTTTCTTGAACATAAATTGCGTATTAAAATATAAAAAAAATTAAATTATTCATTAAATTTTATTTTTAAATTTTTATGGAATAAATAAATCCCTTACTGTCTTGAACAATTATGTTGTAGTAATTATTTAATTAATGTATAAATCAAATTAATGATACTAAAAATAACAAAATAAATGTAAGTTGACATTTTTATACTAATTAATGTATTAATTATATGAATATTATAATTATATGATATAATAAAAAATAATTAAAACTTTAGACTTTGTTTTTATGTGATAAAGTCTTAATTTTGAATCGTGTTTAATTTGAAAAAATTATTTTTCAAGAATAATTGTTTTATTAAATTATTTAATATATATATATATATATCTAGTAAGTAAAAATGGGATGATATTGTGTCTAAAATTTTATCCCATTTAGTTTTCAGGCCATTTTGAAAATGTTAGACCCTATAATATATATATTTTATTTGAATAATTTGAGTAATTATTAAGTTAACCATCACCATAATTATAAAAAGGGGCTCCTCACATTAAAAGTTTCATAACCTTAAGCCTTCTTGTTTTCCAAACCTTCTCCAAATAACCTCATCCTCTTTTTTTAACATAGTTTTGTGCTTTGGGACTCACAAAAATACCAATTCCAAGAGCCATATGAAGGTCCTCAAGGATAATTTTTCAACAGTTAAATTCATTTTTTCTCCTTTTAATTTATTTTTCAATTATACCTTATATCCAAATCTTATCAAATGAATCATTATTAAAATTGTATCATATATATACTATAATTTTATTATTTATGGTATATGCATCTAAAATCTCTCATCTTATCCTTTTATTCTTAAATAACTAAATCGCCGTCCATGGTGCATCAATTTAATGCTTCCTTGGATGGTGATTTTTTAATTTTCTTTTGACAGACATCTGGGAATGTTAAATTAACATTTAATTGTTTATAATGAAATATATATATATATATATATGTTATCACTTCAGTATTATTATTTAATATTTTCAATTAAAACTATAAATAAACTGGCCATGGACACCATGAAAAGAATGCACCCAAAACAATGAAAATAATAAAGTAATATTAATAAATGGGAGGAAAATGTTATAAGAAGATAATGTAAGGTATTATAAACATTAGTTTCATTACTTATTATATTAATAACTCAATGAAAATCATTATAAAATATTTTCTAAATTTTTTTAAATAATTCGAACTTGAGGAAAGGGACATTCCATTTAAAATTCTTTTAAATATCTCATTTATGAAATTCAAAATGATTGTTCATTTATTTATGTATGGGATGAGATGTTTCCCTGATTTAAAGAAATTTTATTTATACAATTTTTTCTTTATATGTTTTCATAGTTATTTTTGAATAATATGATTTCATTATTATGTGTGCGGTTTTTATATTTTCAAAATAGTTTTTATGAAAAAGGTATTATCATATATGAATATGTTTTTCTTATGTGTTTAAATGAGTTATAAATGGTTATGTTCCTGATATATTCCATGTACATTTTTTATACTTGTTTGATACCATTATATCTCAATATATGAATGGGTTATCCCCATTATATCTAAAGATATGTTGGGTTTATCCCATTATAGATCAAGATATAACGAGTGAGTCCCATTATAGCTCTATAATGCATTGGGTACTCAAGAGTTAGAAGTTGACTGAAATTTTATTCAATTTTTAAGGGTAAATTTAAGAGAGATATGGTAAATATTTCAAAATTAGCTTCATGATGTTTCTACACATTTTAATTATTTTTTTTCCAAATGGTTTTAATAGTTTTTATGTATTCACTAGACTAATGATTTCTTTCTTTATATCCATTACTAAGATTTTGGTGCTCATCCCATGATTTAAAAATAATCAAGTAATAAGGATGGGTAATATAAATAAGGAAGTCTTGATGAATTTAATGAATATTTGTGTCAAGGATATCATGTTTTATTTTTAAATTTTTTATTTTTTGGATGAAATTGATACTATTTTAGTAGTATAAACATTTTATGAATGTGGAATGTTATGTATGAATAATGTCATAATTATCTAAAACTCTAAACCTGAAAATATTATTATTTGGAAATAAATTAATTTATTGACTAAAATTCAAAATTATGTAATTTTTTAATGCTGGTTGATTATAGATAACCTTACCTATCCCTCAAAGTTTTTAGTTCCAAGTGTTTTCCCTAATATCCAGGTTGGTGAAGATGGATGGTTAACTACCCCGAGATTCACCAAAAGTCCCTTATAGGCATAATGTATTTGATTTATTATGTGTATTATGTGTTGATATATTCCTTTTTTTTGTTCATGGTTGGAGCAGGGAAAATGTTTAATTTCATTTATGTTCACAATGTTGTAACACCACAAGACCGTACAATATTTTCATTTTTGAATAAATTTAATTTTGTTTCTAGCCTTATTTATATGAAACTAAAAGTTAATATTTGGATAAAAACAACATTAATATTATATTCTAGTACATGCAAAACTAATTTGTCTAGTCTTACACACAATATCGATAGCCTTAGATAGCTTGTGCTACATGTAATATCGAGCTTTACCAAATTATAATATATTTTTAATTTTATTATTTAATTTGATAGTTATCAAATATTCATTGTAATTAAAATTATAAATATTATTTACTAACATTGTAAAATATAGTTTACATATGTTTTAATAAATTTTTCATGTTAAAAATGAACAAATAATCCAATTAAATATGAAGAAAATGTTTTTATAAAAATATATTTATATGCTCTCAAAGGAACATTGACTTAATAAATTAAATTAATTTCTATTAGTTAATTACATTAATTAAATATATATAAATTATATATTCAATCAAATATTTTTTATATTCATATAATACATTATTTAGGTATAGGATAGGAACATATCTAATTTTATGCATAAAAAGGTATATTTTTCTAAAGGCAATTTTTTCACCTTTTAATGCTGTGCCTATTTTAAAACTAGATTTTGGTAATTTTATAAATTATATATATAAAAATAAACTTCATTTTTTAATTAGGTGTGTAAAAATTATCTTAGGGTTAATTTTCGGTATTTTCTAGGATGTTTTATTTTTTGATGAATAGTGAAAAATACTGAATTTTATTCATAAACTCACTTTTTCATCCAAATAATTTGTAGTGATAAATTATTTTTAAAAGTGTTTTTAAAATGTTAATAAATAAATTTTAAATCTATAAATTCAATTTCTTTCAATAGAATAATTTTTATATTGAATCTTTTTCTAAAAACATTATGATCTGTTGAACATTTCCAGTTTAAAAACATCTTTTCATGTCCCGTCTGTAGGAATAATATTAAATTTATTTATGCTACATATGTGATTGGAATTTTTAAAAATGGATTAAATATTTGGAAATAGAATAATTTATAATCTCTAGTAAATTCAACTTATTTTTTTTAAAAAATATTTTTGAAATTTGTTAAAATTAATTACAATGATTAAGTGAAAAACTAGCTTATCAAGGGACTAAAATTCAATATTAATGGAAACAATTACCGAGAAACAAGACCAAAAACTAATTTAAAGCCCTATATAGACCATATATACCATTTTATTGAATTTCATTCATTATTTTATGCAAATGATGCAAGGGATACCTCCCAACAATGTTTACCTTTTTATATTTATAAAAATGTTACTCCTCCACTATAAAAAGGAATCCACCCCTCCATCTTATTCACACCTATAAATAAATTTTTCCCAAATGAAAACTAACCAAATATTCTCCCCAAAGACCTCTCCTCATCCAATAATAATCTATTTTGGTATAAAGTAAACTATGGAAGGATTTTGTATAAACCAAAACTAGTTACCCGAATAAGAGGTAATGTTCTTCAACAATCACTTTTGTTTCATTTATTTCTCCACCTCGTAAATTTAATTAAATATATTACCTGTATAATAAAATAATTATATTAAATATACTGATATTTTTTTAATAATATACTGACCTACACTTTCAGACACTTCTATTAAATGGGAAATGTTGTCATCTTTCGTGTGTATAGATGACTACCACCACACGAACTGATGTTGTTCATTCTTCCATTAGCACGTTTCATGGTTGAGAATAATGATGTATTTATAGCATGTTTATTATATATACTATATTTAGTATTTATTTATTATTCTTTAAATTTTTTATAAATAATACTTTTATGCTTTCTATTTTATGGTAATACAATAGCATCGTTTGTGGGTGTGTGGACTACCAATTCCTCAAAGCGATGTGATTCATTAATCCTTCACAAAGAATGTATAAAGGATGGTTTTAATAGAAATGTGTTATATATATGAAATAAATATGATACTGTAATAATAATATAAATAATTATATATCAATTAATTTTGAAATATGATAAGGAAATTGAAGTAGCATTCATGTGTATGCACGACCTACAGTCTCCATGAATAGTATATTTCATTTCCTATATCAAAATTTTATGTATTGTTATAAATAAATATACAATGAATATATAAGATATTTAAATCATTTTTTACATCCTATAGAATATTAATTCATGATCTATGTAAGAAGAATAAAAATAACTTGTAAAAATTACTCGAAAAACATGAAAATTATCATCTCGAATGATAAGAGGAATGAAAAATTGTTCATAAAATGGGTAATAAGATACTATAATAAGAAAATTTATTATATTTTAT
This sequence comes from Viscum album, assembly GCA_963277665.1. NCBI lineage: Eukaryota > Viridiplantae > Streptophyta > Magnoliopsida > Santalales > Viscaceae > Viscum > Viscum album. The sequence continues at coordinate 384,839,865 of OY728121.1, forward strand.
ATATTATTATGCTTCTTTTATAAGTTAATAACATTCATAAAACAATTATACATTATTTTATAAGGCATTCAACCAAAATGGAGTGTAAGGTAATGGATTTCGTCTCAATTTCTATTCTATTGACACTTTTTTTTTATTATGCACCAATTAAATTTAATATAGTGTATATACTTCACATTTTTTATTTAATATAATTATTCACTCATATTTCATGGTATTATATGATCCAATTTTAATTATCTCATCCAATAGGGTTTGACTTGAAATTTACTAAGCGGTAAAATTTTTCTTTGTAATCTCAATTTATTTTGTGATTATTAACTTTACCTTGAAACAATCACTTCCTTATGACAATTTTACATTAGAAATAACATTTATTTTAGATATAAATAATATTATTTTATTGCTATAATTATTTCTTATATATTATACCAATACATATGATGTGTACTTGACAATTATTTGATTGACTGAGGAAATAATCGTAAATTTTTATCTTTTACTCAATATTGATATTTGATATGGAACATTATTCTGTAATTAAAAATATTATTAGATATATGATGAATTATTTGGATTGATTTTAAATGGGTGGTTCCCGATTATAGATATCCCATCGATTCATTGGTAGTCTCATGAGACAAATCATTCGAACAATCCGAAGGGTGTTACACGATATATTATAAACTATATTGGGAAGGGTCATAACGATAAAGGTAACATGTTCCTAGGAAAAATGGAATCCAATAATTAATAATTACCTTAATTCATATCAATTATTATTTATCCATGAGTATTTTATTTTGAAATTATCTATGGATATAGTTCATTCTATTTTTATTGATTAAAAGACATGTGTTTTAGTTACATACCTTTCCATATTTATTTTTTGTTATCTAATTATATAACAACATGTGTGATATGTTATTTACCATTAAATGTTTATTATTCTCATTGATTAATTATTTCTTCTATTGTACTTACCTTGAACAATAATTTTGGATTACCCTTATTTTTTTAATTTCCCCAGGATATGAATAATAAATATTTGAATGGGCTTTCATAGATGTTGTTTGTATTAGTTTATTATGGTATAAATTTTATTTTATAATCATCAATTTAATATAGGTATCATGGCTGTGATCTGGCTTAACAAAATTACTAAATTGGTCATTTATTCGGGATTTGATTCCTTATAATCATGCCAATATAAAAAAGGAAGGCACTGGCTCTAAGATTTTTGGGTCGGGGTTTTATAGTTCGTGTCAAAGGATTTTTCATTGAAACATTTGAAAATAGATTTTAGAAAATATAGATTAGGAAAAATAACCCTAAGGTATACTTTAAGGATTATAATAGTAGAATATATTTTAATTTTGGAGTGGTATATATTATGTGGGTCTTCTTTGTAATACATCTCTTTCTGGATACTACATGTGCATGTGGTTCTGGAACAGATGTACTTAGCAGAAACAAATTTGAAAAGGTGTGCTAGGCTTCACTCGAGTGTAATATGGAACATGAAAATGAAACATAAAATGCACCTAGATTAACAAACCTGGTTGATATTATTAGGATAATTCACGATTTCTTCAGAAACCATTATGATGGATTAAAAAGTAAAGATATCCACAAATAAAAAATGTTTATGATTATAAGATTAAATACACATAAATTTTTCAATTTATGTTAATTGTTATGCCATATTTAGAATTATAAAAATTTCATAATTTTATGATATAATCTACTATATTCCATTGTTTAGATGTAGAACTTGGAAGAGAGAACTGTATCAATACTCATAGAAAATGTAGAGGTTTATGTGATGATAAATTCAATATAAATATTATTTCAACTACGAATGTTAAGGATATATTAGGGTAACTTAATTAGTTTATGACACATAACCTTTCATAGATAGATCAAAAAATTTCACAGCAATATTCTCCCATGTTGGATCACTATATGCGATAGAGATCCCCATCATATAGTGGGACTATAGATCCAATGGTATCTTGGAAATGGATTATGTATTTGGAGAATATATGTATGGCAATGGGATATGGTGAAAAGGAAAATGTTACACATACATTGTACCATATTAATGAGAATGTGGATAAATGCCAGTTATTTATCAAAAATAATAATGAGTAATAGAAAATTGAACTCCGATAATGGAAATATTTTAAAGAGATATTTATGAAAAATAATTCCCTCCTGACTGACAAACTGAGATGAAGATAAATTTCATTATCTGAAATAAAATTAATTAATAAAGTGTTTTATATTATGAGGGTTTCTTTAAAAGGTTATGAATTTATTATACATATTTCATACACTACATGGATTGAAATGTATTCCATTTATTTGAAGGGATTATGCTAGGTCTCTAAAGGGCGTTGGTGTCCTAAACTTTTTATTAATATGATAAAATAGTTTCATGTGAAGTCAATATAGAGAAGGAATTATCTAAGTCTTATGGATAAAAAGGGAAGAAAGAGAAGTAGTGTACAACAAGGAAAAATATAGAGAAATTTAATAAGGTATATAATAATTTTCTCAGATGTGAAAATTGTCAAAATAATCACACTAGGAAGTGCTTGAATGGATTGTGATTTTTTATAAGTGCAAAGATAAGGGTATCCAGGTAAAAGAATTGTAAAGACCCATAAAATTCAAGGTAAATTTTTTCTTAATTTTCATTGGGATTTTACAGGAACGCGGTTTCTGACGGTACTTGATTCCGAGGCCCGGTGTGCCCGGAATTTCAATCCGATGTTTAGCTCGGGTACGTTCAGTGAACGAACGAGCGGGAATTACTAACTTTTGATCCAGTGCTCAGAATCGAATTCTGAGGGCACTAATGGAACCGTAGCGCCGGTAATTTCTTAGGAACACCTTTTTCGGAGTAGCGTTTTCACGGGTGAAGTTGTTAAAATTTGTGGAAGTTAAAATAAAATTTAAACAACACATTTTATTTATCCTTCTAAGTGTTTAACCTTTGGGTGGAAGTTGGGTAACCACCCAACGTCCCATGAGAGTTTATGAGGCCGGTGGGGCCCACACAAACCCCACCCCTTCAAATTCTCTATCCCCCCTCAACTCACCATTAATTTTTGACAACTTATGTTAATTAATTTGGTGAGTTTAATTTGGGGAATTTAATTCAACTTTTCAAATTCAAATTCCTAGGTTATGATAATAAAATAAGTGGAGGACTTATTTTATTAATGGTTGGGTTTTGTTTTGTTATGACTTGGGAGAAAAAGAGAGGTCTTGAGGATTGTTTGTTCTTCGACGAAGAATGCGAAGAACGCACCGCCGCCGACCAAGAACGCCGACCTCTGATAGCGGACGACAGTGAGAGACGCCTTCCTCAGAGATCACCTAATGCTAACGAACTTTCTTCCGCGATGACCCTCTTCCTCCGCGATGGTTAATTCCACAACGAACTCTCGTTCGACGACAACATTGAGTTAGGGGTTTATGTGTTCTTATTTGTAAATTCTTCTGTCATCTGTCATCATTCATTTGGACCACTTTTTATCATTTAACGAGAGGGGTTCGGACCGCACAAACATGACCGACCCACCTCCCTGATTATTATTTTTGTTGTTGCGGTTCTAAGGTAAGTGACGTGGTGTCGTCGCACCACGCGGGAACGAGCGGTATAGATGCGCGGTGTCGTCGTGCCGCGCATTTGAAAATTGAACCAAGTCGCGGCACCGTCGCGCCGCACCGTAAAAACCCAAAGTCACCGCGATCGGAGCGGGGCTGCGGCGGAGGGGCGTGGCGCCGTCACGCAGCGGAGCATAGGAACCGGCGACCGTGATCAGGCCTCCAGTGTCGGAGCAGGGGGGAACGGCCTTGCTGGTCCCGTGGCGGAAGAAGCCGGCCAGAGAGGGAAGAACCGGGGGTTCAAAACCCCCGGCTGGCCGGACGTGAGAGGCCCCATTATGGGGCCGCGGTTACTTCATGCGGGGGGTAGCCCCCCCCCCCCCCCCCCCCCGCATTCCCAACGGGTCGGCCGTTCGGGCGAGCCACCTGGCCAGCGCGCCGGACCGCCGGCGCGCCGGGCCCCTGAGCCGGGCCGTGCCGGCAGGGCTGGGCCATGCCCAAACGGGCCGTACCCGGACCCGTTTCAGGTCGACCCGGTTCGGGCCGACCCTGGGGGTATCGGGCCGGGTCGGACCGGGCCCGACCCCCCTAATACTGAACCTCTTTCGGTCTGTTGCCCATAACATGATCTACGTGCCTCCGATTGGTGCACCATCAGTTGAGATGTGGTCCTTGGATCGAGATGGTCATTTCAGTATATCACACTCAGGGTTTCAGAGAACTTTGGGTTCGGCCGGGTTGGTTCGTACACGAAACCAACTGGGCCCTCGGAGCGGAAAGACTTATAACATGAGCTTCGGACGTCCAATTGAGGTGTCGTCGACATTGTTGGATTCTTATAAATGAGACGGACCTTTTGGCTTACTCCGCTCGAGGTTTGAATGTAGTTGGAGTATGGTTAGGTTGGAATTGACTTAAAAATGAACCGGGCCCCTCAGACGAAAAAGCCAATAACTCTCAGACCGGGCGTCCGATTGACTCGTCGTCTGTGACGTTGAGTTCCGGTTGATGATACGGAACTTTTGGATACATCAACTCCGGTCTATGTGTCCGTTGATGTATCAGCCCTTCGGCTCGTGGAGCCGACCCTCCCGAACGAGCTTGCTGTGTGCAGGAACCCTGGAGATGGCTGTGACTGCGACGATGATGACGACTGTGCATAAATCCTTCGTGGATTCGACGAAGATCACTACAACACTCAGCGATCCTACGTGGATTAGTGCTATGGATCCTGTGTGGGTCCGATCCTATGTGGGTCAGCACTCAGCGGTCCTGTGTGGGCCAGCTCCTACAGATCCTGTGTGGGTCTGATCCTGTGTGGGTCATTGCGGGGGTTTGTTACCTATCGATCCTTTGTGGGTCATTGCGAGGGTTAGTTACCTATCGATCCTGTGTGGGTCCGATGGTTTAGATGAATCAGTGGCAATATCTGTTCATCTCTATCGTCTTACGAAGAAGTATACCTATGTGAACTGAATCTTAATTTTCATTCCTATGTGGATTTTGTTGTGCTATCCTGTGTGGATTACGTTTTGCTTCCTGTGTGGATTGGGTTGTGTTTTTCTTGTGTGGACTGGGTTGTACTTGATCTCAGATGTTGGAGCCGAACGAGAATTGATGACTTAGGTATTTGTATGGGCATATACCTAAGTAGTGTCAGATGTTACTTCGTGATTGTATCTTTCCTTTCTGGATTATCTTTTCTGCATTCTGGGAGACCTTCGTGGGTCTCGGGGTCCTTACTGAGTAGCTTATACTCACCCCTTCACGGGCTATGCCCCCACTACGTTGTGTTGGTTGCAGACGACGGACAACACTGATCGCGGTTGAGGCTTGCGGAGGAGGTTGGTACCCGGAGGTGGACCACTGGGTAGGACATACTCGGAGCGGACTGTTGGACCCGAGGAGCTGTGGAGGCTATCTGTACTCACCCATCAGGTGGTACTTCTAGTGGACGGCTCGAGGATGCGACTTTACATTCAGCTGTTGTTTTCCCTTTCCAGTTTTACTTTACATTCAGTTTGGGTTTGTATACTGGCCCACTTAATTTTCCGCACTTACTTTTGTATCAGTTTTTACTTAGTGTTTACTTCTTCTTCTTTCTTTCTCTATGGTGATTATTTACTTTACAAAGGCAATGCCTTCCATTTTTATCAGGAATTACGCCTTGGTTCTAGTCGCCAGCCCATGGCCTATGGAAGGCAGGCTTGGGGTAGTCACGACACGGGCCCCGAGGACGGGTCGTGACAAGAAAGAAAATAGAAGGATAAAAAGTTTCTTATTTAGTGTTATAAATACATGGATATTGGGAACTAGGGAAATGAATTCCCCAAGTGTTAATAGAATATATCTCAGAAGATGTAAAGGGATCATGGTCAAGAATATGTTATTGACATAACCAAAGTGAAATGATTAATTTGATTCTGTATTTGGATCTATGAAGTGTGTTTTAAAATAAATTTATTGTCGATATTATCTTCATATTATTTATGAAATATATAATTATAGTATTTTAGTACTATTTTTTAAATATTTCAGATCCTATGTTGAATCGTAACAAAAAAGGTTAATTGGTAGTTAAACATTTCGGAAAACATGTGGTTGGGGGAAAAATAAGCCTCAACATGTTTATGATGTTGTGATATTTATTTTTAATAATGAGATGAATGATATGGATAATGTTAATTAGATACTACTAACTACCATGTCAATTATTCAAATGTGTAAGATCATAATCTTTTGGAAAGGTTGTCCATTTATGAAATGGTTTAAGTTGATCTTTGGATATTGTTTAGAGATTGATGTATTAATTTATGTTATGCTGAATATTATGCTAAGAGATGATGTAAAAATATTTCAAGTCACACCCAATGGTTAATATTTTTCTTATTAAATGGAAATATATCAACTAATTATACTCACTTATATTCTTATAGAGTGAAATAATTCCTCAACAATGGGAAATGGGTCTTGAAGAAAAAATGTTGTCTAATAGAATATTTTTTTTATATAATATTTTTTTCACACTTATAGTTTATGTAATTATGGTAAAAAACATTCTCATGAACATGTTATCTAACACTATTCATCATAACATTATGGTTATATTTTTTCCCATGTCCATGTCTTCACTAATGTTCACCTATTTGAAATCATAGTTTTGTGGAGACCATAGAATTTCCTTTCCCCTTTTATAAAAAAGATTTTTTATTATCCTTATATATTTTGTGGGTTTTTTCACAATAGTATTTTCAAATATCTCTCCCTAAATTACAGATATTAGGTTTTAATTGAGAAGATTTAATTTATTTTAGGTGGGGATCACGTAACAACATAGTACTTTACAAGATTTTTCTTTTAGAATAAATTTTATTTTATTTCTAGCTTGATTTAGACACAACACCAAGTTAATATTACAATAATCAAAACTTTTAAATTATATTTTGGTACATGAAACACTAAATTGTATTATGTTATACACAATTCTGAGTTCCTTCAATTTCATCTATTATACACAAAACCGAGCTTCATTACACTACAATATATTATGAATATTATTATTTAATATGATTGTTTTGAAATTCTCATTGTAAGTAAATGTGTGGAAAGAATTAACTAAAATTTTAAAATATTGTTTACATATTATTATATTAAAATTTGGTGTTTTAAATGAATATAAAATTCAACATATATAAAGGAAATGTTTTTATAGAAAACTATTTGTAACACTAAATGGAGCTTTGTCTTAATAAATTACATTAATTGATATTAGTGAATTATATCAATGAAATACATATATTATATATTCAATAAAATAATTTTTACATTAATCCAAAAGATTTGTTCGGCATAAGACAACAACAAATCTAATTTTATGCAATAAGAAGCTATAATTTTTAAAGGCAGTTTAAATACCTTTTAACGATGAATATATTTTAAAACTAAAATTTTAGACCATTAGTAATTTTATATTACGAAATAAACATCATTTTTAAATAGTTCTGTAAAAATTAGCTTACAGTTAATTTTTGATATTTTTTTGTGAATTTTAATTTTTTGATAAATAGTGAAAAACCCAGAATTTAAACAGAAAATGAATTTTAAAAATAAATAATTTATAGTGTAAAATAAATTTTTAGTAGGATTTAAAGTATTATTAGATAACTTATAAAACTATTAATACAATATATGTCATTGGGATAATTTTTTTAGTGAATTTAGACATTAAAACTTTGTGATAATTTGAACATTTTCATTTTAAACCCCTAAATTTCCATCACATTTGTGGGATTAATTTCAAATTAATTTTAGAAAATTATGTGATTTTAATTTGGTAAAATATATTAAAATTTTAAAATAATCATAATTTAAAATATCTATTAAGGTAAAATTAGCTTTTCAGCCAAAATATTAGTGAAAGCAATTCAACATAATTATAGTGATTAAGAGAAAAACTAGCTTAACAAGGGACTAAACCTTAAAAGTAAGGGATAAAATGACCTAGAAACATGTCAAAAACCAATTTAATGGATACATATCGACCATATACTCCCTTTAATATAATATTTTTCATTATTAGGGAAAAATTATGTAACAGATACATCCCCATAGTGTTTTGATTTTATATTTTCAAGAATTCCACTCCACCACTATAAAAAATCACTCCCCGTCCAACATATTAAAACCTATAAATCCCTTTGGATAATAATAACCAAGACCAAATAATATAAAAAAATCACTCCCATAATAATTTAATCCTCACTTTGGTCAGTACGAAAACCATGGAAGGATTTTGGCATGAACTAAAAGTCGTTACCCAAATAAGAGGTAACGTTATTCAACAATCACTTTTGTTTCATTTCTTTCTCCACCACAAAAAATTATATATATATTTCATGTATAATAACCTAATTATATTTAATATAATTATATTTTGTTATGATAACAGTTATACCTACACTTTTACACACATCCATCAAATGGGAAACACAATCATCATTAGTGTGTTCGGCGGGCTACTGCCTCTCAAACTGATGTTGTTTGTTCTTCCATTATCACCTTTAAAGTTTGGGAATAATGATGTATTAATATTTTATATATTATATAAATGATATTAAAAATTTATTTATACTTATTTAATTCTTTTATAACACATAACTTTATGACTTCCTTTTTATGGTAATACGATAACATTATTTGTGGACGTGTGGACTACCGCCTCCTCGAAGCAATGTGATTTGTTCATACATTACATAGAATGTATAAAATATGGTATAAACAAAAATAAATTATATATATGAGGTAATTATGATACATTAATGATAATATACATATATATATATACAACTTGTTAATTATGAAAAGGAAATGGAAGTAGTGTTCATGTGTACGTACGGCCTACCATCTACATAAATGGTTCATTTCATTTCCTATCATCGAATCTATGTATTTTAATAAATAAAATTATAATTAAATTATATGATATTTGAATCATTATTTACAATATATATTTGATGGAAACATCATATAATTGAAGATAACAAAAATCAAAAATCAAAACCTACTAAAAAACTTGATAATTTACACTCGAAACGATGGCAATAATGAAATATTGTTAACAAATGTGTAGTAATATGTTATAATAAGATAATATATGATATTATAAATATTATTTTGGTTATTTTAAAAGTTGATAACGTCATTAAAACTATTATATATTATTTTTAATGTATTTCAACTAAATTGGATCTTAAAGTAATGGATTTTGTTTCAATTTACATTTCATTGAGACTTATTTGTTATTATGAACCAATTCTCTATAATTTGGTGTATATTCAGTCATGTTTCATTTTATACAATAATTCAATCATATTTAATGGTATCATATACTACAATTTAAATTATCTCATACAAATGGGATTTGAATTACAAATTACCAAGTGTTAAAAGTTATCATTGTAATCGACCTTTATTTTGTGATTGATAATTTTATCTTAAGTGAATCAATTCCGTATAAACATTTTCCATTAGAAATAAAATTTATTTTTTATATATATACTCTTATGTTATATGTATAATTATTTCCTAAACCATATACAATTTTTATATATGGTGTATACATGATAGTTACATGATTAACATGGGAAATATTGGTTAATCCGTATCTTTTACTCAATATGGATATTTGATAAGGAACGCTGTTCACAAAATAAATCAATTAATTTATATATTAGTAATTATTTGGACAGTAATGATATCAATGAGGCTTGATTATAGATATCCCCTAAATGCATCTCTACTCTCACGAGTCGAATCATTTATCTAATAAGAAGGGTTTTTACCTGATATGTTATAAACCATCTTGTGAACGGTTTTGGAAGTAAAGGTACTATGTACCTAGGAAACATGAAATAAAATAATTATTAATTTCCTGCATTCAGATTCATATATTATTTATACATGATATTTTCTCTTGGGAATTATCTATGTATGTTTTTATTGTATTTTTATTGATTAAATGGAATGTGTTTTAGTTATATAACATTCTATATTTATTATACCTTATCCAGTTATAAAAATGGCATGTGTGCTCAGTTATTTACCTTTCCATATTTATTATTATCATTGATTCATAACTTCATATGTTATACATACCCTTATTGATAATTTGAGATCACCATTATTTTTTTCCACTTCCATAGGATATGAAAAATAAATCATTGAATTATCTTTTAAGGATATTGTTAATTTAAATTTATTGTGTCTCATGTTATATTTTCTACTCCCCAATATAATATGGGTATCATGTATGTAATATCGTTTACCAAAAATACTAAATTATTTAGCCATTCAGGATTTTATTACTTTTAATCATTCTATTTTAATTAATTAAGGCACCAACTCCAGGCTATTGAGGTCGGGGTGTTACAATTCCATATTTTACTAGATATGTGATATGAGGTAGTGGATATAGGATGATGAGGTTAATGTGGTTATGGGCTATGGTATGGTTGTGATTATAGTATATATGTACTTATTAAAATATGAAATATTATACCCTATAGAAGGTTGGTATAGGAATGGATATGGTCTAACCCAACCCATATATGATGGAATTAGTATGGTATATTGCGGCATGGTTGCTTGATTGATAGGGAGCACATGGAATTTGAAATTGGGAAGTGAGATAAGAAAACTAGTAGGAAAGTGGTTGTGAAGAATCTTTGATTATATTCCGTGATACTATTTTATTATATTAGATGTGTGATTGGGTAAACGAGCCTATATTAGGTTTGGGTTAGTTGAACTATATAGGTTCTTAATGGTTCTATTATTTATTTATTGAATCATTATTATACTTCTTCTACATATTCATAAGAGGTCTTAAATATAATCCTAATAAGTATACTTGTTATGATAAACCCTCTATATATAAACTATTTTAATCTTTCTAGGGTGGGTTTGGTGACCGAGTATGCTAATACCAGTTTAGATTTTGGGGTTTGTCATGGAGTCACTGCTTATGACAATTATTTTGTATTTTATCTTTGTATTTGTATTTTTATGCCATATTCATTAATTGTAGGAATATTTTGGATCTTGGTTTATTTATATCATGGTGTTTAATGGTGGTTTAATTTATGTATTCCAATTATATATGAGGGTAATGCCTCCCATTTGTATGTTTTTTACCCTTGGAGCCTTTTTCCAACCAGGTTCCTATTTGAGGCAGGCTTTGGGGGCACCTTCATCTTCACCACAACACTAGGAAGGGCTTATAACGTACCTGTTCTAGGTGCCACCCATAGGTTCCCTGTACCCAGTTGGTCACACATACTCAACCACATTTCCCCGAATTCCAGAGGCTGCTGACTAGCAGTGAGGGCCTTGGGTGTGATAGTGGAGAAACTATGCACTCATTGGCAGAGTAACACAACAAAAGTAAAACAGATAACAATAGAAGAAGCAGTAACAATACCATATAATAGTAAATAATGGAAGACTAAAAGTAATAACAAGCGAGAACATATATATATGATGCATGATATATATGTCTAGGAAATAATCCAAACAAGTCACAATGATATACTATAATACTAAACCAATTTATAAAATAATATCATGCAAATAGGTCCATAGCATCGCAAGACACATCTTGGTCACGTGCTCCTCAAATCCATATCAATCAACTACCAGAAGTATAAGCGCACTTGCCCTTATCTAGACCTAAAACAATATAATCTGTTTGGGCCAAAAATCATAACTAAAATAGAGTGTGAGACGAATCCTAGAAGGAAACCACCCAGTAATTTATGCCCAATAGTATGTAAATATATAAAGAAGTCAATAAAAAATAAAGTAGTAAACAAGAATGTACGCATAGTAATAGTCCTACAATTTCAATTTCATTCATTTTTATATATCAAGAGAAACCAATCAAAATAGGTAACCCTTTAAGAAGTAATCACATATTAAACCTGTTATTTCAACCAATCAAACACAAAAACCTGCTAAGAAATACACACAGTTGAACCTCTCTAGTTCAGCATTAGAAAAGGCTCTCTCAGGAAGCACTCATTGTCAATTACCCTTTGTGGTCTTGTATCAGTAACTAATAGGAAAATTGAGAAAGCACTAAACGTCCAATTCCCCTTATGGCCAGTATAGAGGAAACTATAGACACTCTGAGGCTGCACAAAGTCTATCCCCCCTATGGTCTCACAACATAACAATAAAATAAACACTATGGAGAAGCCCTCAATGTCCATTGTTCCTATGATCTACTACACTAGGTTCCCACATACTTTTGTATGTTAATCATGCACAAATGATATGTGTCATCCATAGTAATCCTCAAAAAACTTCATGGATAAATGGTCTACAGTATCTCACAACATGTCAGATAAAATCACTCAATCCTAACAATATAAGGAGTGAAAAACAAAGAAGTAGCCAAATAGGAAAAGGTAGACCAAATTTTCAATACAAGAAAAAATTAACAAAACCTCAATATCATTGAAAAGTTAACCCTTTTCCTAAAAATCAACATTTATCTAATCAAACAAGGGATGCCGGGAAATAAAGAGTCTAACACCCATAAATATGCAATACCCTGAACAAGGGTATTGGGACATTTCGCACATATAACTCAAAGACTAACTACAAAAAGGAACAAACCAACTACCTCAATGTCTTAAGAACAATATACGTGATTCTTAGCCCTTGAATTTACCTATAATGTCGTAGATCGACAAAAACACTAAAAAACTTAATCCTAGGTTAAGTCATGAAAGAGCAGAAAACAAGAGATGAAGTTTTTGAACAAAGAAGAACTGACCCATGCAATTCTAACCCAACTGACGGTGGTTGAATCAGAGAACAGATGGTGAGTCGGGGGATCGGTGAAAATCTAGCAATCTCATTCGCTCCCAGATGATATAGGTCAAGAAGAAGATGGTTCTATCCATCATACGTGACCTCGATCCGTTTAATGAAATAATAATAAAGTACATGGGATGTTTGTAAAAATTACATGGCGTGTACTTGCCTGTTTTGGCCTCTACTTTAGGTGGTCTCTAGGTCACCACACATAGCCAAGTACTCAGCCGTTACATGGCCAGTACATGGTCACAAAAATAAAATGGGTCCAGGGCATGTACTTATAAGTACACGGCGTGTACTCCTGAAATTTCCAGAAATGTCACTTTTTCTCCAGTATAACCAGAAAAGAAATACTTACCTGAAAAGAAGATCTGGGATCTTAAAAAGTTCATCTTTAAAGAAATTCATCACCAGATTTCCCTAGCAAGGTGGCATAGAAGTAGAATCCTCAAACTACTCTGGCCACTATGATCATATATCACCCTCCCTCTCCCAGGACTCATCCTACACTCACTCCTACTTCTATAGCACTCCGACCAAAGGAACAGACCGACCACAAAAACCCTTTTCACATTGATCAATAATATGGATAGGACACTCCCTAAACGAGGTTTCCACCTCGATCTCAACCTCCTCAAGTTTGAAAATATGACAAGGTTCTGAGAAGTAACGTCGAAGCTGAGAAACATGGAAGACATTATGTATATGCTGGTACTTTTGAGGTAACTGAAACTGATAGGAAACTCTCCTGAATCTCTCCAACATTTCAAATGTCCCAACGTAACTTGGTGAATGATTACCCTTTCTCCTAATCCTCTTATGTCCCAACCTAAGTGTGACACATAGAAAACCAGATCTTTGACATTGAATTACAAAGGCCATCTCCATCGATCAGCATAAGACTTCTATCGTGACTGTGCAGTAGCCACCCTCTTTCGAATCAACTCTATCTTCACTGTGGTCTCATGGACAAGATGAGGCCCCAGCATAGATACCACTCCTACCACTAGACAACATAAGTGTGGAAGACATGTCCTACAATACAAAGGCTCATAAGGTTCTATCCGAATAGTATCTTGAAAACTATTATTGTAAGAAAACTCCGCTAGAGGTATTTGTTTCCCCCAAGAACCTCCAAAGTCTAGAACACATGCTCGAAGTATGTCTTCCAGCACATGAATCGTATGTTCGGACTGACCATCTGTCTTGGGGTTTTATGTTGTACTCAGAAGTATCGGTGTACGCAAAGCACATTGAAGTCCCTAGCAGATGCAAGAAGTAAAACGAGCACACCTTTCTGAAACAATGGAGTTTGGAATGCCATGTAGATGTATAATCTATAATATGCACAACCTCCAAATATCATCCTCACTGAAGGACTCCTTGATCGGCATGAAGTGGGAAACCTTTATGAGTCTGTCAATGACAACCCAAACAACATCATTCCCACGAGGTGACCTCGGTAAACTGGTCATGAAGTCCATCATGAAATCATTCAACTTACAATCAGAAATGGTTAATTATTGAAAAATCACTTCTGGTCAAAGATTCTCTACCTTCATTTGCCGACAGGTGGAACACCTCGTGAAAAAACAAGAAAAAACTCTCTTCATACCCGACCACCAATACTGATGGTGCAGATCTTGATATATCTTGGTGACACCATGATGAACTTCCCAAACTGAGGAATGAAAGTCTTGAATCCTCTTCTCATGTATATCTACTAGCACCAACATGCGTCTATGAAAACACAAGGTCTCATCCTCACCTATAGTCCATCTAGGAATAGGGTCTTCAATGGACACACTCTTTTGTAAGACTAGGCCTTCAGAATCTGATAGCTACCTCATTTCCACTTGATCATGATGAGTATAGGTAATATCCCCATAAGAAAGAAACATTTTCCCCTTTCTTTCATGAACCTCCGAATGGATCTCAGAGAACATATCCATAATCATCCACTCACTGATGGCCTCCTGAACATCCTATATCTTAGTCCTCCTTCTCAACGCATCAGCCACTACATTTCATTTCCTAGGTGAGTAGGCAAGCTCAAAATCAAAGGATTGAAGGAACAAGACCCACAATCATTGTCTCAAATTCAGATCGTGTTGTGTGAAAATATAATTGAGTATTTTTTGGTCGGTGAAAACCAAAAAATGCGCTCCCAATTGGTTGTGTTTACAACAACGTATAGCATCAACAACCGTATCCAACACAAGATTGTGTGTCAGGTAGTTTCTCTCATGTGGCCAGAAGTTCCGAGACTCGTACGTAACAACCCCTTCTCCCGTAATAAGCACTGATCCCATACTAATACATAATGAATCACAATGCACAATATAGCTCTTGCCCGGATCTGGAAATACTAGTATCGATACTGATGTCAACATCCCTTTCAGCTTCTGAAAGGCTGACTCACATGATTCTGACCACAAGTACATCGATCTCTTCTTAGTCAGGCCAGTCAGTGGCGCTGCTATGTGTGAAAGGACCTATATAAAATGTCTATAGTATCCATCTAGCCCTAGAAAACTTTGTACCTCATAGACATTCTTCGGCTGCTCCTAGGAAACAACTTCTCTCACTATCCTTGGGTCTAATAACACACCTGTCTCTGAGATAACATGCCCCATGATGTGAATTTGGACCACCCAAAAGTTGCATGTTGAGATTATAACATATAATTGATTCTCTCTCAGTGTACTCAAAATGATCTCATGATGGGTTGCACAGTCATGTCTAGAGTGAGAGTACACCAAGATATCATCCACGAAAACTACCATGAAAGAATCCAAGTATGGATGGATCAATCTTTTCATCAGTTCCATGAAAACATCAGGCTCATTTGTGAGACTTAACGGTATAACCACATACTCATAGAGAACATACCTCCTTTGAAATGTTGTAAGAGGTATATCAGATGGTCTAATGTGCAACTAATGATAAACAGATCTCAATTAAATATTCGAGAACACCTGGGCTCGTCCAATATGATCAAAGAGATCATAAATCTTCAGTAAATGATATCAGTTCTTGACCATCAATAGGTTCAACTTATGATAATCCACGCAAATTCTAAGGGTACCGTCCACCTTCATCACAAATAGGATAGGCGAACCCCATGGAGAAGTACAAGTTTGGATGAAACCCTATGCCGGTAACTCCCTCAACTTCTTCTTGATCTCCTATAATTCTAGTGTATTCATCCTATAAGGAGGAATCAACATTGATGTCACTCCTGGAACAAGATCAATATAAAATTACCCCTCTCGCTCTGGAGGAAAACCTGAAAATTCCTCTAGAAAGACATCCATGAAATGATCCACCACTGTAGGAAATTCCATATATGAAGTACATTGGTAATCTAGATATAGACTACAAACTTGGGTTGTAACTCCTCACATCCTATGATGATCGGGTCCCGCTCTACTCGCCTGAACATCCCATTCGCCCATATAAAGAAATGATTTGCCCTTTGGTGATGCTAAACTCACCCTACAGTGATAGCAGTGGATAACCGGTGGGAACATAACAAACCAATACTTTATGAGAATGACATCATAGCCTACCATCTCTAATACAAAGAGGTCCCAAATGAAGTGACACCCACTGACCTCAAGAGGTAACCCTCTGCACTGACGTCCACTAGCTGTTCTAGTCTCCAATGCAGTGTCTAGCATCCAGATAACAGCAGATGAAAAGATATCGATCCCATGTCTCTCCACAATAGAAACATATATAATGATATGGGAATCCCTTTTATTGAAAAGAGAAGACTCTAAAACTGAGGAAACTAGTATCTTAACTTGAACTATAGAGGGTTCGGGAGCCTACTCCTACTGGGTCTGCTCCACTGAAAAAGTCTGGCATATACTGTATCCCTTTGACCCTTTCTAACCGCCCTGAGCTGATCCACCATATTGTCTCTATAGCCTATCGATTGGATACTAAGGTCGCCACCTCCACCTTGTCCTGAATGATAGTATGAACTCCAGTTCACAAACTATTGAGAAATTTTTGGTGTTTCTCCTAAACGATGGGTCATAAAAAACCCCCTTTCACCAACAGCTAGGGGTAAAACTGACAGAAACACTTAAGTTGCCCCATGTTGCCACAAGATCAGAACTCCACTAGGTCTCTTGGGAAATGTGGCCTCATATTACTATTATCCCCGCACAGGTAGCACACCACCTAGCTACCAGAATAATTATCCAGCCTCATCAGATCCTCGCATGTAGACTCCCTGTGGAATTGCATATGTCAGAAGGAGTGATACCAAATCCAGATATGGAACCACACTATCTCAACACTCTATAATCCCTCAAATTTCACTCTATGATTAGTGGCTGAATCACTATAGATCTTATGGAAGTCAACCTGAATATGTTCACCTGAGATCAGATATCGTTCCTGAGACCATCCTCAAACATCCTCCACCATAATAACTCATCACCTCCTGGGATGGGCGTGAAGCACTACAGCTCTGTGAAGTGAGGAGAATAATCCATAACTAAAATTTTACCCTACTATAGACTTAGGAACTCTCAGGCTCAATCGGCCCTCAAAGTCATTGAGTAAAATTAGTCATAGAAGTTAAGATGAAACTCATCCAAAGACATATCCTACTGGCTTCCCGCCTGTGATATCACATCCCACCATCTCTTGGCAGAATCCCAAAGCATATTCATAGATAGATTTATTGTTCTCTCTGGAGGGTTCTCTAGATGATCGAAATTTGAAATCATTGAATCTACCCATGAGTCTACTACCTGATGTCCTCCTTACCCTATGAATGTGAGAGGGTGTTGTTGCGGGAAACCCCACTTCAGTTATTCCATCGATGGGGCAGGATGTGGTAATCCTCAGAAAGTCTGCATGAACCTCATGAAGCTCCCTTGGAACTGTGTATGGGAACCTGTATCTAGAATAACGGTTGTTTAGAAGACCAGCACTATATGAGGATCTCCCAGTTGTCCCTAATCATCCATTTCTAGTGTTTAATCACTGCCCTATATCTGGCATACAACAAGAGGATGTCTCGGTGGAAAGACTCTACAAGGTAAAGCGTACACCTTAGATCAGAATTATCAAGGATAAAAATTTAAATCGTATAAAGGGAACAAGAGTAGGAAAGCATTAATAATTTTCAAAACATGGATACATGGAATATATAACCCTTACACAGTGTGTTCCTTTAAGGCTTCACATGGGCGTGTACTTCTTCCAAAACTGGTCATGTAACACCCCATACACATGGTGTGTTATCCCAAGATACAGAGTGTACATGAATCATCGCCCACTTTTCGATTTCCCTAACATGGACAAGCAAAATGGTTCTCCTTGAAAAATCCTAAATGGCGTGTTAGTGTCAAGCACGACCTCTACTAGACGAACTTCATCAACCCGTGTAGTTAGTCTCACGGCTGGATACAAGGCTCACTCTACACATTGTGTTCTAGATAGACACAACATGTACATGAAGGATTTTACTTACTTGTAATGTTTGTTACACGGTCGGATTCAAGGCCCACCATACATGGCACTTCAGTGGTACACGATGTGTACTTCATGATTTATCATCCACCCGTGTTGTTAGTCACATAGTAAGATACAAAGCCTCTACAACACTGCATGTACAACCGGTACACGGTGTGTCCGCCCAACTATTTTTCTCAATCCCATATCTCTGCCCACATAGCTGGTGACATAGTTAGAGACTACACGGAGTGTACATGCAGTACACGACGTGTACTTTTGAAAAATATTTTCTACCGAAATAGAAAGACACATGGCATGTATTCATCATTTAACACCGTGTATTTTTGGATTTTCTGGAGAGTAAGCCTCAGAAACTATTCTGGAACCCAGAAAACACTGAAACAGACATTAATGTGCCAAATTTCGATCAATGAGGGCCCATACTCACCGTGAATAAAATCTTGGAATCATATACAAGTCATATAAAAGCATAGAAAAGTGACAATCCACCAAATTCTGATCTATGTGGGCCCATAATCCACATGTCAGAGGATCGAAACCTCCCTATGATACCACTTTGTAGCGTCCTGGTTCTATGTGCCACCCAGAGGTTCCACGTACATGGTTAGTCACATGGCCTCAAGAGAATTTCCCCTAATGATAGAGGCTGCCTACTAGATGTGAGGGACATGGGTGTGATTGTGGGGAATCTATTCTGTCATTGGAAGAGTGACACAATGGAAGTAATGCCAATAACAATAGTGTAAGGAGTAACAATACCATACAACAGTAAACAACAGAAGAACATAAGTAATAAAAACAGAACACATATATATGATGCATGATACATATGTTTAGGAATGCAGCAAGAAAAGTCACAATGTTCAAATACAGTACTAAACTAAAGTACAAAAGAAAATCAAGTCAAAATCTCTACATCATCCCAAGCCTCATCTTGGACCCATGCTCCCCAACTAGACAACAATCAAGTACTTGATGTATAAGGGAACTTTCCCATACCTAGACCTGCAACAATATAATCTGTTTGGGCTTAGTAGAATGACCCAAAAATGGTGTGAGAAGTATCCCAGTAGGAAACCACCTAAAGATCTATGCCTAAAAGATAGTGAATATATATGGTAGATAATAAACAAAATAAATCAATTTAAAAGGAAGTACACATAGTAACAATCCTACAATTTCAATTCAATTCATTTTTATATATCAAGAGAAACCAATAAAAATAAGGTAACCCTCTAGGAAGTTCTCACATCCTAACCCCTCTAGTTCAACCAAAAAAACACATGAAACCTTCTAGGAAGTACAGACAATCTAACCTCTCTCATTCAGCTTTAGAAAAGACTCTCTGAGGAAGCACTCACCATCAATTCCCCTTATTGTTTCTTATCGATAACTAAAAGGCACTCTAAGGAAGAACTCAATGTCCAATTCCCCTTATGGCCCGTATCAGGGAAACTACAGATACATTGAGGGAGAACAAATTTCATCCCCCATATGGTCTTGCAACATAACTGTAAAACATACACTCTGGAGAAGCCATCAGCATCCATTCTTCATATGGTCTACTACACCAGGTTCACACAGCCCTGTGTATGTAAATCACGAAAAAATGATATGTAGTAGCCAATGTAAACCTCAAGAAATACTTGGAAAAATAGTCTACATTATCTCACATCATGTTAGATAAAATCACTCCATCCTAACAATATTGAACAAGGAAAACAAAGCAGCATCCTAATAGGCAAAGATTGACCAAACATTCAAAACAAGAAAACATGGTAAAAGAAACCATAGCATGGAAAAGTAAACCTATTCACAAAATATTATCCCCTATCCGAACAAAAAAGGAATAACAAGAAATAACAGGGCTAACACCCATAAACACACAATACCCTAAACAAGGGTATTCAACACTTTTTTACAAAAAACTCAAATACTTACAACGGATAGGAAACAACCACCTACCTTGACATTTTATGAATGGTATATGTGAAAACCGTGCCATGAATTTTCCAATAACTCCATTGATCTATAAAAACACTAAAAACATTACACTGAGGATAACTCGTGAAGAAGGAGAAAGCAAGAGATAATGTTCAATAATAAATGATAACTCACTAATGTGATTCCATGGAAATCGATAGAGGTTGAATACGAGAATAGACGACGTGTTAGTGTCTCGGTGAAGATCTAGTAGTCAGGTTTGATCTTGAATGAGAAATTTCAAGAAAAAGATGGTTTTTTCCATCAGACGTTACCCTGGTCCACTTAATTAATTAAAAAGAAAGTACACAATGTGTTCTTTAAAAGTACACGACGTGTAATTTCCTTTTCTGGCCTCCTCTTTAAGCAGTCTCTGGGTCACCACACACGGACATGTAATCGGACATTACATGGTCGCCCATGGCAATCAGGTATACGACATGTACATATAAGAACACAACATATACTCTTGAGATTTCTATAAACTTATATTCTTCTCAAGGGAAACCATAAAATAAAGACTTAACTGAAAATAATATTTGAGTTCTTACAGGGATATTAGTGGTGTGGGTGATGATAGGGTGGTAGAAAATATTTTTAATAAGACTTAGGGAGGAGAATGGAGTTATCAACTACTGAGTATTTCATTGGTTAGTAGGTAAATAGAAAAAAATTAAACATATTATATGATGTATGAATGGGTTCTTGTATAGGAAATATAAATTTTGAGCCCCATATAATATATCACTAGGAACATAATATTATAAAATGTGGTAAGATATGTGATATTTCTTGTAGGTTAGATACCTATAAGAAGTATAAGAAACATGATTTTTTCACTTGATTCTGAAATGTGGTGATTCTAGGAACATAAGTGAATATGATGAAATGAAATTAAATAAATAAATCATGTGATACAATGTTTATGATTCTTTTATTCTATTTATATAGATTCCTACTTGTTGGTGTCCATGTGTGGCTATGGTTGGTGAGGTTCAAGAGGATAATTTTATTGAAAGATGAAGGGTTTCTCTATTTAAACAGGTTAATGCTTAGAGGTATATTTTGGGTGAGTTCTGTCATCATGGGTTAATGATGTATGATGGGAGAGTTTCTAATCTAGATATATAACACTGGTTGGAGGAGATAAATATTTATTTCAACATGATTTTTTCTATGGAGGAGTATCAGGTTCCATTAGTTGTTAATCTGATGCTGGGAGGAGTGAGACAATATTGGATATGGTATTTTTTAGAGAAGAGAGAGGAAGAATTTTTTTGGGGAGATTTTTTGAAGCAGTTTATTTTGGAATTTATATCATCGATGATAAGGGTGATGAATATGAATCACGTTCTCTCTCATTGTATGTGGATTCTGAGCATGTCGGATCTTAGTATTAGGTTTACTGTAATTATATGCTTTGATCATGATATTCCTTTAGACGAGGAATCAATATCTTTCTTTTCAGAGGATAGGTTGTATCTCGTTATTCCATATATAGTGCCCCAGTTTTTGTTTCATACATACATGGAGCTATAGGGGAAGTATGATGTGATTGATTGGTTAAATTAATGGTCTGATTTTTCTTGAGATAGGATCTATCAAAGTTACTTGAGGAGTAGAGTTATTGGTTATGGATTACAGGGGGTAGGGTATTCAAGGTTTTGATCGGCTGTGGGTCAGCCTCATCATTTTACTTCTTCCAGTTTCTCTAAGGATAGTATTTATTATGATCCTATCTGGAGAATTATGATAGTGTGGGTTTTCAATAAAGGCCATGGTCATTATCAATATCAGTTCCCAACCATATAAGATGTTCAGTACGATAGAGGAATCCATGTTCCTTATCAACCCTAGTAGGAGTTTCCTCATCAAAAATATCAATAATAAGGTATGTAGGTCCTTGCAATATTGAAAGGATATGAAGCTATTAGAGGTTAAACCTGTGATGTTTCCCTCCCTCAGGGGTATAGGGCTGAGTAATTTCATGGAGGTGGTTGTTATCGGTGAGGTAGAGGAGTTGAATTTTGGAGGATTCATGACATAGAGGCGACAACATCATAAGGTCTAGATATTATTCATAGTACTATAAATTTATCTTCTTCATAAGATTATTATTTTTTTAATTTTAAAAAAAGGAACTCCTTATTTAACCCACATTGGTCTGATCCATGGGGATTAAGTTGGAGAGTGTTCCAATTTCCATGGTGTTTACTATTCCAATTGAATTTCTGAAAATTTGCCTTGTTGTGTGTGAATGTTGTGAGATTTTTATGGTGAATCATCATTAATCTGGGGATTCTTCATACGTTAGATACAAATATACAATTTCATTCTCATTAATAAATTATTGTATTCTGTGAACATGGTTATTAATTGAATATAGATGAGAGTTGTGTTCTAATATAAGGAGGGTCAGCATGTGGTATTCATTAAAAGGAGATATCATTGTATGGTTTATATATGTTTTGAGCCATTTATGACTTAGTCAGTATCCTTTTCAATTGATTCAGTAGGGGAATACGTGGTGGAGTACTTTAGAGTTACAAAATAGTTTCTGTATGTTTTTCTTTAGGTGGTTATGGATCCACCCACATAATATGATATCATGTCTGGGAGACACTTCCATTTGGCTGCTTCTCTAATTTTAATGGGTCCTAATCAAAATTCTCCTCCTAAACCACTAGATCCATGGATTTGGGTTGATAATCTAATGTATAAGAACCACATATATCCCATTGTATCACAATTGGGTTTTTCTATTCTATTCTACCAGAATTTGGAAGATAGTATATGGTTTATTATAGCCTACCATAGGTTGAAATAGGTGAAGGTCAATAATAATAACCCTATCTTCAGGATTGATTAATTTTTCAACCATTTAACATGATCCAACCAATATTCAATGATTGATCAATGGTTTTGATATCACTGGATGAGGGTGAGGTAGGAGGATATTTCAAATACTACCTTATGTTTCAATTATGTGAAGTTAGAGTACATATTCATGTAATTAAATGTCATAAATCCCCTAACTGTTTTCATGGGACTCGTGGAAATCATGTTCCATGGGTTCCTGGATCAGTTTGCATTCTTGTTCATTAATGACTTCCTCACATACTCAAGGTTAGATTAAAAGCATGAGGAAAACTTTATGGATTTATAATAATAACTTTGAAACCATTATATTTTTGGTAATACTCCTAAGTATATTTTTTGGATATGGTAGGTGAACTTTCTTAGACATGTGGTGTCTCGTTAGGTGGTGGAAGTAGGCCCATCAACAATTGTGGCTATTATTTATTTGGAAAAACCTATGAATATTATGGAGGTATATATTTTACATGGATTCATGGGGTGTTATAAACGTTTTTTATATTAATTCTCTTCGATCATGTTTTGGTTTAGATCCATGAAAAAAATGCCCAAAATTTTGATTAGATTATTCAGTGTTAGGTGATGTTTGACAACATGGAAGAGAATTGATTTGTTATCTCATACTTCGCTTTCTAGAAGAGTGAGTGATTTTTAGGATTTTTATGACAATTACCATATAATTATGGTTTTTTTATTGATACATCATATAGAAGAGATATCATATGGGCCCTAGAAGTTATGTCCCCATGAGTGTAACTTTTTTACTAAAGATCTCAAATTGGCAGTGGTGGTTTTTTCTATGATGCTATGGAAACATTACTTCATCATTGAGTGATTTTTCTTCTTTATAGATCACATTATATTGATGTATGTTTTATATAAATGGGATCTAAGTCTACAATAGTGGATCTGGATGGAGTTTCTACAAGATAATGAGTATTAGATATATTACACCTTGGGGAATGGGAATGTAGTTTCTGATGCACTGAGTAGGAAGTCATAGGGATGTTTTCCCGGAGAGTCTAGATATTCCTAGAGGGCGATGTTGGATCATTTAGTGATATACTTGATACAACGGTGTTTAGTGGTAGAGGTTACCTATTTCATATAATAGTGAAATCATTACTGATGCAGTAGGTGGAGGAGTTTCAATGGGGAGTCTATGAGGTAGAAGTCATGTGATATTGTCTCATCAATGGTTATAATTATAAAGGATGCTTTAAGTACTATTTGAATAATATGTTATTATATTAGAGTTTTTTTGTTATGATTCTTTATGTGAGGAGGTTCTTCGTTAGTTTCATAGATTAGTATTATGTCTATGTATTATGATTTGATGGGAAAAATTTGGTGGCCCAAAATGATGATATTAGTAGCTATGTTTGTTTTCTGGTGTCTTATCTTTAATTAGATGAAGGTTAAGCATTATATTTTAGGAAATTTGTAACATCCATTAGATTTTTCAATGTATAACTGGTAGCAAAACATAATTTATTTACTCACCAGACTACCATGATCCTTGGGAGGGCACAATTTAATATGGTTGTTCATGGATTAATTGATGAAGTCAGCCCACTTTTGTGATATATGTTGCATTAAAAGTATGCATTATTAAGGATTTTATTCTCCATTGTTTTAATTATTGTATTTAACTAGTGCTAAGGGTTGAAAATCTCCATTTATGGTAAGAAAAACCCAATTGCATGGTTCACACATGATTAGTCTAACATATTTTATAACCATGTGAAGGTTAATAGAAGACTATATAATATTTCATAGAATATCTAACTTTGTGATATTTTAGATGAAATCATGTGGTCCTATTTTTTTGGTAGATGATATCTCTCATTTGGATAGAACACTATTTTTCCAATAATGTGGCCAAAATGTGCAGTTTATCTAGGTAATTAATTTTTTTGTAATTTCCCATTTTTCACTTATAGGATTTTAAGTCCAAACATTTTAATTATCCTTCCTCACACATGAATTCCTCTCCTTGATCTTGTTATAACTTCTTCTTGAATCCATAGTGGATTAAGATTTATTTTTTGATGGTTTTTCATGAGGAATCATTGATTTATTCATGATTTCTATTCCTCTTCCCCCTCTTCTATCCTTATTCTTCCAGTTCCGTATAGGGTGGGAACAATGTCTCTACTTAAATGGAGATAATTATAATTTTTTTGGGTTTTTCCTTCTATTTTAGGTTTTTGAGGACCATTTCTCCTCAAATCTAGAATTTTTCCACAAAGGTGAAAATTTTCAAAATGATTGAAAGGTATGTGTCGCTATTTAATGGAATTTTTCATGGATAAACAATGATTCTTAGTTTCCTTTGGTTTTTTATTAAATTTCCATTGAAATTATTTATCAATTGTTCTTTATAAATAATTTATGTGTTTCATTATTTTCATTGGAAATTTTATTCTTTAATTGTGTTTTTTATAATGGGGTCTATTTAATACACCCAAAGTGTTTGATAAAATGGATCAAAGAGGTTGTGTGCTTTAAAATGAGATTTTAAAGGGGTTTAAAAAGAGTTATTGCATGGTGTTGAATTATTGAATGTTTTTGGATATAAATGGTTTACAAATTCTATTTTTAAACTATCTCATGTGAGGATCATTTTTTTGGACATTAAATTAATTTTACAGTAGGTTTTGAAAAAGTTTTTTTCCATGAGGAAGGATTTGTATTATAAATGTGTATATTTTATCTTATGCAAAGTTTTTTTAATGGGAATGTTTTATTATTAAATCTGACTGTGGAATGTATTTTTTTGTTGCATCATATGATTGTTTATCTTTTTGGAAGTAAGAATCACATGGGAGAACTTGGGAGTGTGTATAGTGACATAGGCACTTGGACCTTAGTCTATATAGATGACTAGATATGGTATATTTCTCAAGGGACCCTGATAATATTTGAGTATGAATACCAAGAGATATTTAAATTTTTTTAATGGTATCATGAGATACACTAATGCGTAATACTAAATGAGTTTGAAAATTTTGTCTCAGAGATCAAAAGATCTTTGGGATATGTGCTCGATGATGTTTTTGAGAGCTTTAAAACTTTTTATTTAAGTATAGCTGGATAAAAAAAATTATTTTAGATTAATCCACATTATACCTTATGTTTATATTTTATATTAATCATTACTTATGCTCATTTGATTTTATTTATGCATGTTTTTAGTGTTATCTGTGATTATAAAATGTTTTTTTATTTCACCTTCTTTATTATTATGAGTTATACGATGATATCATGTGCATGAGTTTATAATAAATCCTTATTCTTTTAAATTATGTAACATATGGTTATACTTATTCCCATTTTCTATTACTTTATTATGTAATGATGTATTTATTTATTCCCTTTTTATGCATTCTTTGGCTTCACCGAGTATACATTTTCAAATGTATTTATTTCTTTCTTTTGAGCGATGTTAATTTTTTTTTGGAAAACATGTTTTGGTTTCCATACTTTTGAAAGATGTTTTACTTTTTATATAAACGTTATTTATGAAGGATTGATTTCAAGTAAAATTCCTTTAAAATTGAACATGTTATTGTAAAATGTTTTTTTCAAACTAGACTTATCAGTTTGCATGGGTAAATGCCATATATAGATTCATGGATGTATCATATTCAGATTTTTTCTTATACCCTGCATATGACTCTAGGGATATGTACACTCTGTTTTGTGTGACATAGGTAAAGTCAAGGGAACCTACATTAGATGACTCTTTATGATCATCTTAATCCTAGATTATTATGTTAATGGATACGTGGTCTTATGAGGTTTATATCATGTGGATATATCTTTGAATTTTTTTCTATTGGTAATTTTCTATCAAATTTTCAAAATACTTGATGGTTGTGAGGATTTATGTTTATTCATTTATGTAATTCTACATGATTATGAATGTGACTATTATTTTATTATTTAGTATGAAATTGATTCCTTTTATTTATATTGTTTACTCTTGTGTAGTTCTAGTATCATTGATCATGTATTTTGTTTATGATTTAAATCATTTAAAATGATGATGTTCTATGTCCTTGGTACTAGTTACAGGCCTGTGGTGATCAGGAATGAACCTTAAGTATTTATTGGGCCAATCCGAGTGTCCAATGGATGGGTAATCCTAGGTGGTTATCTAAAAATGGTACCAGGGAAATCCCTCTTGTTATTTTATTTTTTTGGGTATTTGGGATACTAGTATTATAGACGTGACTCATGTGGAGTACACGGGTAATGGCTTGGTTAGCTCTTCATCGCACTGAACTTTGAGTTTCCATGGCCATTTTTAACCCGAGTCTTGATATTAAGTTCAAATATTGATATTTTTATTTATTTTAATATGTTTTTATTATTATTTGATCTAAATTGAGTGCAATAGTGATTTTTGGGGTCTTTTTTGAGTTTTATAGGTGAAAATAGTGAGCATAATAGGGTTGCACAGTTAACATTCAAGGTCTAGTAAACTATGATGTGCCTATGTGGACTGGTTCTACAACTAATATTGCACTTATTTCACAATCAAAAAATAGTTTAACAAAACGTGTAACTTAACTATGCATGGTTAAATTTCTCAATTGGATTATTTTTCCTCCATTTCTTTTCTAATTGATTCCCAGAGATTATTCTATTAGTGTTCTATAATATAGGGGATTTTTATTATTGTTTCATGGAAATTGATGTGGTTTTATGTGGTTTTATTTAAAATATGTGTTGGTTTCCTTGGTATTTTCGCTGCTTGCCATTTCTTTATGAAATAAAAAGATTTTTTTTGGAATTGAAGAGATTAATTTAATTAGTTATTTTTTTCAACTACGTTTTTTTATTTTGAAACTAGACCTATGAAAAATGCTTTGTGTAAAAAATAATTTCAGTTTAAAAGTGGATTTTTTTTCCAGGAGGTGGTCTAATTTAGAAAAAATAAAAAAAATTAGTAGGGAAAAGGGGATTAATTCCCAATAAATTTTGGTGGTCAGTTTTGAGGGCTATGAAATGTTTTAAATATTTTTAAATTTTAAATGACTTGTAAATTGTTTTGGAATACAGTATGATCATTCCTTAGTATGAAAATATATATGATTTTTTCGAAATTAAGGGGGTTTCCCCTTTAATTTATTTATTTTTTAGACCACCAGGTCTCAATATTAGGTTGGTAAAAAATGGTTGAGTTTTTCAGATGATATTTTCAAAATGGTTTGAAATTTTATTTTCAAAGGGTGTTTTGAGGTTATATTTTTATTGGTTCCATTAATAAAGTTTCTTTTTTTAAGAGTGTGGTAAGTTAGGGACCATCTCATGTTGGTTTCTAAGTGACTTTATAAAAAGTCGTGATGGAAGAGAATGTGTTGTTAATGAGAGTTCCCATTCTATGGTTTAGTAAAATTTTTATATGTGAACCTTTATATTGTTGATATCACTCATATTTCAAATGGATTTAAATTATCCCAAGATAATTTTTGGGGTGATCATTGTTATTATGAGATGACATCTAAACTGTATCAACATTGAACTAGGGGTAGGTGTTTTGGTTCCTTTTTCTAGTGTTTTCATTACTTTGAGGTGATAGTAGTTTTTAAATTGTATAATGTTAATGGTTAACCCCATGTGTGATGGGTTTTTTATATTTTAAATGTGTTAAAGGTGACTTTATTTTCTCTTGAAAAAATTGTTTCACATGGAATTTCATTTGTGATTTCAAATGAAAATTATTGATGAGTCCCAAAATTTTATTAAAATTTACATGAGGCATTTTAAATGGATTATCACCTAGATTGGGACATGAAATAAAGTAGGAAATGTGGATTTAAAATTTTGAAAGGATTTTCTTGGTTATTTTTCTGGATATTTGAAATTTCAATTGTTTTATAAAATGTTGGGAAATGTGTTTTAAAAATACTGTGATTTTTTAGGATGATTTAATCCCAGTTGGGTAAAGTTATGAATTTAAAAAGGGATGTTTTAATCATTTTGAGATTTTTAAATGAATGCTTTTTGGTTCTTGAATGTTTTCTTCCAATGGATTTCTGAAATTTTGTTTTGAATATGTTTTATAAATATATTTCAAATGCTGTAATTTTAATAATGGATTAGAGTTATACGTTAAGCATAAAAATAAATCATGGATTTTAATTTATTTGGATAAAGGACCATTTGTCACTTTTGGTTGATTTATTATATATAATGGGTGACTGGTAAACACTCTTGAGTTCTCATAGGATTCCTACAATACATTGGAATACTTTATAGAATATTTTATTCGATTTTGGTGGTTATGTATTACTTATATCCCATGTATTTTCTTTTTTATGTAACCTTTGTTCTCCATGGACCTTTTTTGGAATGCCTATTTTATTATGTATTCCATTTTTTTACTATAATTTTAATTGGGTTTTATTAAATTTTAAATTAGTTTATGGAAATTATTTGAAATGTGGTTTTGAAAAGAAGAGTTTGATTATCTGAGATGAGTTTTGAGAGAACATTATGAATGAGGCCAAAATAATTTTTTTGTTAAGTGGTTTTTATCCATAAGGTCTTACTTGATGGATTTATACTATTTTTTCATTAAATATATGTAAAAAAAATTTAGAATGCATGTGTTTTATTTTAATTTTTAGTTCCTTCAGATTAAGTGTTTAACTTCTATATTCTATGATTCCTTTCGGGTTTTAATCATGGGTAATTTCATCATTATTTTGGTTTCCTTACTTAGGTGATTCTACTTTTATCATATGTTATTGACATTTAATGTTCTGTTAATCATGGATGTGGGTGGGAGTGACCTTTGGGATAGTGCTTAGGTAACTAGGAGGGATGTTACCTTAGGGATGTTGAGAACATGGTAGTGATAGCTTTGTAGAGTTTAGTTAGATAAAATGTTCCAAGTTGAGGTCCTAGTTTATCCATAGAGTATGATGACCTAGGTAAAGATTCTATGTAATATCTCTTAGTTTCACTATAATATGTTATCCCTTTTCATTTTTTGTGTATTATTCTTGTTTATGGCTTGAGAATTTGGGGGTTTAGTTTTCTAAGGATGTTCTTCCTTTGATGGAGTGATAATCACTTCCTATATTTTCCTTAGAACTTTTAAGATATGTTTTCTTGTAATGGAGGTATTCATTCTTGGTGTTATACTTTCTTACACTATTTATAGTATTTATAAATTGAGGTATGACTCGTGCTCAGTCTATTTTTCTTTTTTTCATATCAATGAACATGGTTTCATTCTACTTGGAGGCATATGGTGGCTTTGGGATTGATGGTTTAGTATAGAGGAATTATTAGTGTTCAAGAGTTTCTTCCTAGGGACCTATCTAGAGGTTTTTCATCCATCTCACCATATTATTTGTGGTTTGAGTTGTGACTCTTTCTTTTTATCTTTCATCTTGACTAAGGACATTTTAGAGTTATAAATTTACAGGGTGGGGAGGTTTATAACACCTATCGGGTCAAAAGAATGACTTAGTTGTGATTTTATTCCCCTATGTTTTCATTTTATGAGTTCCAGTGTGTTGAGTGTCATAAATATTTAATGTTTGGAAAACATAACTTACTACATGGTTTGTTCATGGTATATATAAACATGTGGAAAACCGTTAAAGGGTGAGGTGGGTACTATAGCTTATCATACGGTCTGTCTAACCATGAAATGTTTCAAGGGAAATTGTGTAACCCTGTTTTTGGGGAGAAAAAAACTCCCATACAGTTGGAATAGGATTTTCCAAACTATGTGGCCAAACCATATTTTTTTTCCACGTCATTAAAGATTTTAAAATTCCTTATTTTTTCTTTATGTTATTT
The DNA here is from genome assembly GCA_963277665.1 of Viscum album. NCBI lineage: Eukaryota > Viridiplantae > Streptophyta > Magnoliopsida > Santalales > Viscaceae > Viscum > Viscum album. Next base: position 384,871,053 of record OY728121.1, read on the forward strand.
TAAGTCCCACGTCCTTATTTATCATTCAAGGAATGTGTAGCCCTATATTGTGCTTGATATCTCCCATTCATGGATCCATGGTGGATTCCCCTTGATTTCATGATGGTTTGTCACGCGATAAGCATTATTTATTCATGATTTATCTTCATCTTCCCTAATTATATCCTTGTTCTTCCAAGTCCATGGAAGGTGGGAACCCTAGAACAACTTTAAGACAAACCTAGGGATAATGATGGAAATTTGGGTTGTTTCCTTATGGTTTAAGTCTATAAGGATCTATCCTACCCAAATCTAGTGTTTTTTGTTCAAACTGAAAATTTATTGAATTATTTTTAGGAAGGTGTATCTATCTAATGGATTTTTCCATGGGTGAACTTTTATTCTTAGTTTCATTTGGTTTTTTGTTTATTAAAATTACGTTGAAATGATTTACCAATTTTGATTTATCCATGATGGATTTGATACATTATTTTTATTGAAAAATTGTTTCATAATGTGGATTCTCAAAAGGTACGTAGTCTAATACACCCAATGTATTCCATAAAATGGATCAAATAGTATTTTTACATTAAAATTTAATATTGAAACGGGTTTTAAAATTGTTCTTTCATAGTGTTTAATTATTGACATGTTTTTGGAATAAATGGTTTACAAATTAGAATTTTAAAATTGATCATGTGAGAATTTTTTTTATATATTTAAATATCTTTTATAGTGGGTTTTAAAAGGTGTTTGAATTGAGGACTAAATTTAATCCTAAATGGGGATCATTTACCTTGGGTAATGGCGGTGTCTTAAAATGGGAAAGTTATCTTATTAAATTTTCTTTTGAAATGGACTCTATGTGTTGGGAATTATTATTGTTTATGATTTTGGTATTAAGTATAATATTGGATACCATGGGTGTGATTATAGTGACATAGGTACCTAAAACTTAATTTATGTTGAGGAACAGATTGGGTATGTTATTCAAGGGGTTGTGAGAGAATTTGAAGAGGAAGACCGAGCGATCTTCCAAATATTGCCTGTGATATTGAGAGAGATAATTAGAGTTGTTACTGAAGAAGAACATGATAGATTATAAATTTTTATATATTTCCATCAAGCTATAAAATATTATTTTAGAATAAGTCACACTAGAAACATATGGTTTGATCTCTCAGTGAACATTAATTATGTCCAGTTTATTTTACTTAGGTATGATGTTAGTTCAATGTGTCATTATGCTATATTTTTTTATCTTACCATCTTTATTATTATTAGTTATATGATTATTTCCTTTCAATGAGTTTATTTTAATACACTTCTCTTAAATGATGTAATGAATGTTTATTCCTATTGCAATTTTCCATTACATGATTATGTAATGATATTTTCTTTATCATCTTGTTTCATATTTGTTTGGGTGTGTTGAGAATGATTTTTTGGATGGATTTATTTCTCATTTAAATATATTTTTATAATTTTTTTGGAAAACATTACTTGGATTCCATGATTTTAAAATAATGTATTTTTTTATAAAACCCAAAGAGATTTATAATGGATTTTTTTGAGGTTAACTAGGTTTAAAATTGAAATTGTTTTTTTGTTCGCCTCACATATTTTTATAATCCCAATTATGTTTTAATATGTTGATAATCAAAAATAATGTTTATCTATATATTAATTCATTCAATCTATGACATTGTATTTTCGTGGTGATAATAATGTTAAAATAATCATTGAAATATGTTAATCAATGTTTATCTATGTTTATATGAATTTTTATATAATTATAACTCAATAAGATATGTTTTTCATAAAGAAAATATGTGATAAGTCACTGATATGATTATAGCTACTGATACAGATCTACCCGTACTTAGTCTACCGATAAACATAGTCACCAATAAGCAAAGGTCACTTATACGCAGATCTACCAGTTAGTATAAGTCTACTGGTGAGCGCATACCACTGATAGATCAAGTCCACTGATGCAAAAAATCTACAGATAGAAGATGAGCTACCGATAGAACAAGTCTACCGATATACACTTAATCACTGCTACAGAAAGAAGCTACTGATATGCCCAAGCTACTCATACAGATTGTCACCGATACAAAACGAGCCACCGTTACAAGCGAGGTACTGATAGATAAGGAGATACCGATACAAGGAGTCACTGGTATATAGAGCTACTGATATACAGAGTAACAGGTACTGATACAAGGAGCTACCAGTACAGGGAATAGTAGCTACCGATAGGAGGTCACAGCTATACAAAGTCCACCATTACACATCTACCGACAGAAGGCTACTGATGAAAGACTGACCAGTCAAACTCTATACTCTCAACATTATTTATTTATTAAAAAATTGAAATATTTGATGATTTAAATGTAATTAATTTTATTTAATGATAGTGTTGGAAAGTCAGGGAACCGTACCTCATACATCTAAATAGGAAATCATTTTCTTTTATGAGAGCTGAAAGCTATAAAAGGAAGGAAAAAGGCAAGGCTGAAAGTAACTAAGGGAGGAACGTGAAGTTTGTGGAAAAGAAAGGGCTGAATACCGTTGGAAAGTGGTGCATTAAAAAAAAGGCTACATTCATACTGGAAGAACACTGGACATACCAGAAGCCATTAATTCTGGAGGAGAACACAAGATTCACCTTAGTCAAGGAGTGAAGAACAACAACGAGCTCTTCATGAACTCAAGATGATCAATCTGAACTTGAAGAAAATGACCCAATGTTTTTAGACAAAAACTAGAGAAGGGATCAGAATCATTCCTGATTAATCAAGAGTCCAGAGATTCACTTCAAATCACTATATCTTTCTAAAACTCATATCTACTCTCATAGTGATTCTTTTATTTACCTTTAGAGTAGTGTGTGTACTCTATAGTTTATTTACTCACACTGTCTCATCTGCTAAGCTAAATGATTTCTAAATCCTCACACAAACCGTTCATAACCCTTTTATATCCCACTGTGGATAGTGGTAGAGGTCATGTAGGACCTCGACAGCCAGTGTGCTGTTGTTTTTTCCCATGAACAACTATTGGAGAGGTCTTAGTACCAGGACAGTCTCTGTACTATTTTTTACCCTGATCTATGGTGTGGATCAAATTTATATAAATTTTTTGTGAGTATTAAGTATCGGCCTGAGACTGAACCTCTTGGTTATATCTGCTGTGCATTTTAGATTAATACTAAAGTATACTATATACTTTATTTTTCGTTTCTAGTTACTTCGAAATACAATTTGTATTAAAGTTACTTTGATAGTTTAATTAGCAAGTCTTTACACTTATTGTGAACTAGTAAGTTAGTTTGAAAAGTTAATTTAATCTTCTGATTAAAATAACTGAGACCAAATCAATCTTTGAGAAACTAATTGAACATTGAAAATCTGTATAAATACACTAAATTTTAATGTAGATTTTAAATTAGGGGATTTTAAGTGAAATCGTTTTTATAGAAATTTTAATTGGAACTCAATTCACCCCCCCTCTTAAGTGTCCACTCTTACAAACATTTGGTATCAGAGGTATTGTTTTGTTTATAGTTTTTTTTTTCAAAATACTCTTTTTTTCAACTGTGATTTTAGTTGTATCTTAAAGATCCTAAATTTATGTTAGTTCCTAAATTTTATCTCATTAAATATATTTGCTAAAATCGAGGTATGTATAATATATTATATGCTGCTGCTTCCAACAGCCCATCCTTCTTTAATGGTACAATGTGTGCCCAGTGGAAGCTTAAAATGAAAATTCATTTAGAGAGTATGGGAGTTGATATCTGTACTGCTATAGAAACTCAATATAAGATTCCAGACACTGGGATAACTACTTAAGATGAAGCTACTAAGACAGCTTATAATAGTAACTATAAAGTAATGAATACTTTGTACTGTGCTTTAGGAGATGAATAATTCAATCACATATCTTCTTGTAAAACTACTTTTTAAATCTGGGACACTTTTACTATTTCACATGAGGGAACAACCAATGAAAAATAAAAGAGACTGAATACATTTACTACTAAAAATGATAATTTTAAAATGAATCCGGATGATCCTAATTCTGAAATTTATCTTAGTTTCAATGAGATTGTCAACACTATGATATATCTTGGTAAATATGTTCCTACAAAAGAATAGATCATGGGAATCTTAAGATGTTTACCAGAAATATGGAGAGGCACATCTGTTTCAATTAGAGAATCATGTAATATTGGTACTTTTCTTGTTAAATAATTAATTGGTAATATAATGATGTATGAGGAAGAACTCAATGTAAACAAGGAAGAAGATGATGAACCGAAAAGGAAGTCAGTGGCTTTTAAGTCTACTACCTCAAAGATCAAGGATATGGAGAATGTTCACATACCTACTGAAAGATCAACAAGTGAATGTTCAAACTCTGACAGTGATGGTGAAATGGCTCAGATAGATAGAAGATTTAAGAAGTTCTACAGGAAGAAGAAATTCCTTAGCAAATCAAATTACAAAGGGAAATATGACACCAAAGGTCATTGGAAGTAGTATTGGAAGAATCCTGATAAAAGTGATGAAATTGTCTGGTATGAATGAAAAATGAATGTACATGTAAAAGAAGATTGTCCAAAATTAAAGTTCAAAAAGAAATATTACTACAAGGAAAACATGTATATGAAAACAATGAAAGAAACCTAGAGTAATTCAGAAGACAACACATGTGAATCTGATGTTTCTGACTTTGAAAAGAATTGTCCTAACATGTGTTTCATGACAAACACATCTGAGATAACACTGGACACTCTTTCTATAATGTCATATTATTCTGGAGTTGATTCTGAATCTAAAAATATGTCTATTGAAGAGTTATTTGAATATTTTAATATCCTAGAAGAGACATATAATGAATTGAAGGACAAGTATAAAACCTTGAAGAAACATCATGATCTAACCATCTCTGTAAAATATGACCCTGATATAGAGAAATAGAAGAATGCTCAATTTGCTGAAGGAAAATACTGAACTGAAATTGTCTAATGAGAAATTAAGGAGGGATTCAGAAAAATTCACAAATAGAAAAGATACACTTACTCAAATGATTGGTAAGGAAGTGGGACCAAAATATACCACTGGAATAGGCTATCATCCTGGATAGAGACAATGTACTAAAACTAGATTCTTTTCTTAATCTGGACAGAATGTTTATAGTTCTAGTTATGGAAATATTTATGATTTTACTAGTTATTTATATGATTATAGATCAAATAATGTTTATCATTCAAAATATATCGATTCTGTAAATTATATGAAACCCATAAGACAAATCCGGGTACCTAATGTTTTGATTTCAAACCTATCTGGACCCATGAAAATCTAGGTACCAAAATCATTTTCTTTTTTTAACTCTTTTTTGTAAGAAAAATTCATGAAGAGTACTCAAAATAATGTATGGTACTTGGACAGTGGATGTTTAAGACCCATGAATGGAGATTACTCATGATTCAAACGTTTACTCAATTATGATGGAGGTTATGTACTAGTGGAGATAACTCTAAAGGAAAAATCATCAGCCTAGGCCAGATTGGTAACACTGATTCAGTTTAAATTTACAATGTTTTATTTTTTGATGGACTTAAATATAATTTTCTAAGTATTTACTAGTTATGTGATGATGGTTTCAATGTGAAATTTTAATGTGATTCTTGTAATGTTTTTAACTCTATGAATGTTTTAGTATTTCCTGACTTGAGAAATGAAAATGTTTATGCTGTTGATTTGAATTCTTTGGCTAAAAAGACATTAATTGCTTAAATTCTTTTCATAAAGAGTCATGGTTATGTCACAGAATTTTAGGACACAAAAATATACACTCACTTACAAAACTGACTAGGAAGAACTTTGTCAGTGACCTACCCAAACTTGAATTCCCATCAGAAAAATTTTATAATCCCTGTCAAAAGAGGAAGCGATATAATGTTTCTTTTAAATTAAAGAAAGAAGTTTCAACTTCGCAACCTCTCAAATTGGTTCACATGGATTTGTTTGGACCTTCTAGAGTTTCTAGTTTATATGGGAAGCACTATGTCCATGTCTTAGTAGATGATTTTTCTAGATATACTTGGGTATACTTCTTAGCTCACAAAAGTGAATCATGTTCTTACATTATTAAATACTCCAAGTCTATAGAGAACCTTAGTGGACTTAAGATTAAGACATTGAGAAGTGACCATGGTCATGAGTTTGAAAATCATGAGTTTATTATTATTTCTTCCACAATGGATATAGATACAATTTCTCTGCCCCTAGAACACCTCAGCAGAATGGTGTAGTATAAAGAAAAAATAGAACCCTTCAAGAAATTGCAAGAACCATACTTAATAAGTATGACCTACCAATTTATTTTTTGGATGAAGCTATAAATACATATTGTTATATTATCAATATAATCATAATTAGACCCATTCTCATGAAGACCCCTTATGATTTGAGGAATAATAGGAAACCTAAGGTTAGTTACTTTAGAGTTTTTGGTTGCAAAGTCTTTATTCTCATTACAAAGGATAATCATGAAAATTTTCACCCAAAAGTGATGAAGGAAATTTTTTTGGTTATTATTTAAATATCAATGACTATAGAGTCTTTAATAAGAAAACCATGTGTGTGTAAGAATCTGTTCAGATCATGTTTGATGAAACTGATCCACATAAACCCAAATATTCTATTGAAAATCTTGAAGAAAATCTGTCTACTCTGGACCATAATGATAAAAACAATGTGCCTGTTGTAAAGGCATCCGGTTTTGGACATATTCTAGAATCTGATTCTATAAAACCCGAACATAGAGAAGAGAATGAAATTGATAGTCCTACCATTACTAGATCAACTTTGATTCTAAAGAATCATCCTTTAGATTCTGTTGTTGGTAATCCTAGTAGAGGTACATAGACTAGAGCTTCTCTAAGAAATCAGGATTAACATCAAGCCTTTCAATTATAGTTAAAACCTAAAAATATCAATGATGTAATCAATGATGAATTTTGGGTAATGGATATGCATGAAGAATTAAATCAATTTGAATGAAACAATGTCTAGTAATTAGTTGACAGACATAAGGACACCTTAACCATAGGCACTAAATGGGTTTTTAGAAACAAATTTGATAAGTCAGGAAATATAGTTAGAAACAAAGATATCTAGTTGCACAAGGCTATAGTCAAGAGGAAGGTATAGACTATGAGGAAACCATTTCCCCTGTAGCCAGATTTGAAGCTATTAGGATCTTACTTGCCTATGTTGCTCTTCTAAATTTCAAATTATATCAATTGGATGTTAAAAATGCTTTTCTGAATGGTTTTATAATTGATGATTTTTTTGTTGAACAGCCACCTGAATTTACTAATCCTCATTTTCCAAATCAAGTTTTCAAGTTATCTAAAGCATTATATGGTTTAAAACATGCTCCAAGAGCCTGTTATGACAGACTTACTAATTTTCTTATTTCAAAAGGTTTTACTAAAGGGATTGCTGATCCAACTCTTTTTATTAAAATAATTTTTGAAGATGTTTTGATAGTACAAATCTATGTTGATGACATTATTTTTTGATCTTATAAACATTCTTTATGTACTGATTTTTTCAAAGAGTATGCAAAATGTATTTGAAATGAGTTTAATGGGATAATTCCAATATTTTCTAGGATTTCATGTTTTTCAAAATGCAAATGGTATTATTTTGAATCCATGTAAATATAAAAAGGATATTTTAAAACATTTTGGTTTGGATAGTATTAAGGAAAGTGATACACTTATGAGTAATGTTTGTAAATTGTACATTGATGAAACTTGGAAACCAGTGGATCAAACAAATTACAGTAGTATGATTGGTAGTTTACTTTACCTTATTACTAGTTGAAAAGATATTATTTTTAGTGTCTGTGTGTGTGGAAGATTTCAAGCTAATCATAAAGAATTTCATTTTATTGCTATTAAAAGTATTTTTAAGCTTCTTAAACATACTGTAAATTTGGGTTTGTTTTATCCAAAAGGAAAATCTTTTGAATTAATGAGTTATTCAGTTGCTGAATTTGCTAGTTGAAAGTTAGATAGAAAAATCACATATGGATCATGACATTTTCTAGGTAGGTCCTTAGTATCATGGTGTAGTAAGAATCACAATTCTGTAGCTTTATCTACTACCAAAGCAGAGTATATAGCTGCTGGTAGCTGCTGTGCACAAATTCTGTGGATGAAACAAACTCTCTTGGCCTATAGATATGATTTTAAGCATGTTTTTATTAGCTGTGATAACACCAGAGCAATTAACATTTCAAAGAACCTTGTGTCTCTCTCTAGGACAAAACACTTTGATGTAAGGCACCATTTCTTGAGATATCACTACCAAAATGGTGATATTACTCATGAATTTATAGGTACAGAACATCAATTAGCTGACATTTTCTCGAAACATTATATTCGAATAGGTTAAGTTACATTAGAAATGAGTTAGGAATGATTAACCTCCCCGGTAGATACCTCACCGAAGTACATCCCTGGTGTGATACCTCACCGACGTACCTCACCGATGTGATACCTCATCGATGTACCTCACTGATATGAATCCTCACCGATTAGAAATTCTCACCGATATACCCTATCGGTTATGCGCTGTTTAAAACTTATGTCTTCCGCCAGAATATGTATCATTTATACTTTAATTATTATATTTTAGTTACTTATTTTATGATTCCAAAATGATAAAACTAAGTTCTAATTACTTATCAATCCTCCTTAAGCCCTTTTCCCTCAATCATTATCTCCCGAATCTTGTGAAAACCCTATGGTCCTAGAACCATAGATGGAAAAACCAAACTCCCCAATGTGAGAGATGACATTGATGAGCCGAATGTGAAGAAACATGTGACATACCTAGAAGAAAGTAGCAGTGTCAGTAGAAAAAGGTTATGGAGGCAACCAGTGATCCCGCATTTAAAAAATAGAGTTATTGTGATCAAAAAAGTTCTATGCGTGGAATGGCTGCTATCTAGTAAATCGCTAGTTCAAGAGGTGCTGGAAGATCCAAAGTGGGTAGAATGATTTTCGAACAACAATGGTTCCTACTATCCGAAGCTGGTGAAATAGTTCTATAGCATGTATGCTTTGAGAAATCCGAAGATGAGAACCGAATGATTTCACTTGTTAATTGAAAGGAGATAGATTTTTCTTCTATTGAGTGGGATGAATTACTAATGGATCCACACAATGGTGTTTTTGGATATTTCTAGAAATCAGTACCACCTACAAGCGAGATATCTGATTATGAGATTTCTTTAGAGTAACTCACCGGTTGTCGCAAGCAAAGATAGGTGAGGGATGCTGAAATAGATGGAGAGAACATATTACTATTCATGTTTGTTTAGCATGTTTTAATTCCAAGGAGGGGGGACTTTGAAAATTTAAGATATCTAGATATCTATCTGCTACATCTTTTGAGACATGGTGTGAAAGTGAATCTGTGCAGGTTGCTAATGATTCAAATGGAAGATATGACCAGGAAAAAAAATCAAAGACCAATTACTTATTCTTTTCTAAGTTGATTTCTGTTATGAATAATGTAAAGGGGGTAGCTGAGTCTCAATATGAGATAGTGGTAGTAAGGAATAATTTTTGTATCACAAGCACTATTAGAAAATACATGAAGATAAACTAGAATCCATGTAGATGATGGTGGGTTAATTATGATAAGAAGATATATGATAAATCCAATACTTAGGATCATCCTTTAGGGCCTATGGATGTGAGGGATCTAGGTCTAGGACCCGATGAAGAAGAACCTGAGTACAGTGATGACACTGATGAAGAGGAGACTTATATGGATGATAGACGGGATCCAGACATGACCCCAAGTCTTATTGCTGAAATTATATCATTAGGAAAGGAATCATTATTAGAAGAAGAAACACATGTTGATGAGGAATACCAACAGAAAGCAGATCAGGAAGAGGCTGCTCAAGAAAATGAAGAAGAAATTCATGAAAGTGAAGTATCTATTTTTGAAATTTTGAGCTTTAGTCCACTGATTGGACATTCCCTAATGCCTGTTGAGGAATTTGATGAAGTTAATAGACCATTACCAATTCATTATGAACCTCTTGCTATTTCATAGATGGAGTTGGATGTAGAATATTCTTCTACGGAAGAAAGGCCTGCTGAGAATGTTGTTGCTGTACAAAAGAATGCACCTGTTGAGGGGGAGCACCCAATCAGGATTGGTAGTGTTTCAGTGGAAGTTGAAATTGAGGATTGGGAAGAAGACCCAGGTTTTGTGGTTTGTGGATTTGATTATCCATATTCTGATAATGATACATCCCTCAATAGAACAAAAATCAATTATGATATTCAGACTGAGTTGTTACCTGATGATGTGTTTAGAATGCATGATCTGGATAAGCTGATGTCAGATCTCAAAGTCAATTTTGTGGAAGAAATAAGGAAAATGGAAGCTTCACTGGTGTCATCTATTCAATCAATTATGAATGAATCTGTAGCTAGTATAGTGTCTTAAAGAGAACTTGTTGTGGTTTCACCTGCTGATATGATCACTAGGGCTGATCTTGAATCATTAAAGAATGATATGAAAGAGTCTTTTAGTTACTCTGTTTCCGAGTTAAAGAACTGGTTTGTTGAAGAGATGAGAAATTTAGAAAAGTATTTTGAACTCTCTCCTGTGTGTAATGTATCAACCTTTATGAAAGACATTGTGGATGAAGTTACAACTTTCCAGACTCAAGTATCAAGACTGGTAGCGGATGTTTATGTTCTAATGAAATCTGTTATCTCTTTAGAATCTTATATGAGTTCTAAATCTCAAGCAGACAAAGATTTAGCTTAAGTAAAAAGTGTTGTAAGCCAGATGGTATCAGTATTTGAGGGATTAAAAACCTCCATGAAAGATAATGTCACCACCCTGGATTCCAAAGTGAAAAATATTATTAGTAGGTCGACCAAAAACTTCAAGGAAATAGTAACATTCTCTATTGGTTCTCTTGCATCCAAACCATCAATAGAACTTAATTAGAATAGTGCTTCTATGAAGGAGGAGCTTGGTTAAGCATCAACCAGTGGATTTGTGGACTCATCTGATTTTACCAAAGTGGTAACTTCTACTAGAGATACAGCTAGAGAGATAATGAAAATTGTTTAGGACTATATGAGAGAAGCTTCTGATTCTCAGAAAGAGGTGAAAGACAAGGTATAATATTATTTCAAAATGGTTTACACCAATCATCAACTCAATAATAATTTCAAACTTATGTTAGAAAACCTGAAGCTACCACCAGTCAATCAAGCCTTCAGAGAAAAATTCAGGAAGATCCGAGAGTTTACTCCCGCACTGGACAAATTCATGGAAAACAAGGATGATTTCATTTCTGCCATGGAAAGAGGAGGAGGAATAATTATGGATTTCTAAATCTTCTATTAACCTTCTTTCATGTCGATGCTAGGCCAGTTATTATACCTCCAGCTTTACCTGCTTCTGCCTCTGCTGCTTCTCATATTTAGATGACTCCAGCCCAAGCTATCAGAATCCATACTCAAATGGTCACTCAGAGAGCTACATAGTACAGACTAGGAACAGTTTCGGTAGCTCAGCCACCTCTGATCATTTCTGGTGTTCCTAGGACTCCACATTCCTTCACCTCACCTGAATCCTCTTCTGATCCCAAGGGTAAGTCTCATTCTGAGGATGTGGATTGATCAATGGTTGGTATTTTGATAGGAATCGCTTGTATGTCTTTTTTATGTATTTCCTTGTATTTTTTTTATCCATGAAATATATTTACTCTTAATATCTTTTACTCTTTGTTAAATATATTCTCCTGTCATCCCTTCTTGTCCCACTTTTTGATTATCACAAAGTTGGAGAAATTCTATATAAGGGAAACATATATGGGGGGGAAATAATATCTTTTATGACAAAGGAGGAGAAATACTGTCTAAATACCATCATTTCCTTTCCCTGTGGTATATTTGTTGCATATTTTATCTTTGATATATGTGTTTTATAATATATTTTATTCTCTAATACATTAATGAACTATCCTATGATACAATTACTAACTATTTTCAAGCAATAATATCATAAGATAATATCATAAGTTGTGGTTATCAAAAAGGGGGAGATTGTTGACCTCGCCTGTTTTGATAAACATAATTATGTTTTAATATGTTGATAATCCAAAATAATGTTTATCTTTATATTTATTCCATCAATATTTTACATTCTATTATCATGAGGATAATAATGTTAAAGTAATCTTTGAAATATTTTAATCAATGTTTATCTATGGTTAAATGAATTTTGATATAATTCTAACTCAATCAGATATGTTTTACATAAAGCAGACAAGTGTTAAGTCGCAGATATGGTTATAGCTACTAATACAGATCTATCGGTACTTAGTCTACCGATAGACATAGTCACCGATAAGAAAAGGTCACTGATACACAGAGATATCGGTTTGTATAAGTCCACTGGTAAGTGCATACCACTGATAGATTAAGTCCACCGATACAAACAAGCATCCTATAGAAGATGAGATACCAATAGAAAAAGTATATCGATATACACTTAATCACTGGTACAGAATGAAGCTACAGATATGTACAAGCTACCGATACAGACAATCACCGATACAAAACTAGCCACCGATACAAGCGAGCTACCGATAGACAAAGAGATACCGATACAAGGATTCACTGGTACATAGAGCTACTGATACACAGAGTAACAGCTACTGATACAAGGATCTAACAGTATAAGGTCAAATAGCTACCGATTGGAGGTCACAACTATATAAAGTCCACCGTTACACATCTACCCACAGAAGGCTACTGATGAAAGACTGACCAGTCGAACTCTATACTCTCAACATTATTTATTTATTATGAAATGGTAATATTTGATGATTTCAATGAAATTAATTTTACTTAATTATAGTTGTTGGCATGTCAGGAAATCGTACCTCGTACCTGTAAAAAGGTAATCATTTTCTTTTACCTGAGCTGAAAGCTATAAATGGAAGGAAAAAGGCTAGGAAGAAAGTACCTAAGGGAAACGCGTGAAGTGTGTGGAAAACCAAGGGCTAAATACCGTTGGAAAGTGGTTAATTCACACACAAAAGAAAGGCTACATTCATACTGGAAGAACACCTGACATAAGAGAACCCATTCATTCTATAGGAGAACACAAGATGCACCTTAGTCAAGGAGTGAAGAACTACAATGAGCTCATCATGCACTAAAGCTGATCAAACTGAACATGAAGAATACGACCCTCTTTTTTCAGGAAAAAACTAGAGAAGGACTCAGAAGAATTCCTAGTTAATCAAGATTCCAGAGCTTCACTTCAAATCACTAGAGATTTCTAAAACTCATATCTACTCCCTCCGAGATTATTTTATTTACATTTCGAGCAGTGTGTGTACTCTGCAGTTTATTTACTCACACTGTCTCTTGTGCTAATCTTAAGGATTTCTAAATCCTCACACAAACCTTTCTTAAGCATTTTGTATCCCATTCTGGATAGTGGTAGAGGTCAATTAAGATCTGAACAACTAGTGTGTTATTTTTTTTGTTTTCCCACGAACATCTATTGTAGAGGTCTTAGTACCTAGATAGTCTCTGTACTGTTGTTTACCCCAATCCAGGGTGTGGATCAAATTTATATAAATTGTTTGAGATGACTATGTCTCGGCATGAGACTAATCCTCTTGGTTATATCTGTTGTGCGTTTTAGACTTCGTCTAAAGTATACTACATACTTTATTTTCCACTGCTAATTACTTTGAAATACAATTTGTTTTAAAGTCACTTTGATTGTTAAATTAGAAAGTCTTTACACTTATTGTGAACTATTAAGTTAGTTTCGAAATTTAATTTAATCTTCTGATTAAAATAACTGAGACCTAATCAATCATTGAGAAACTAATTGATCTTTTACAATATGTATAAATTCAAAATAGTTTAGCATAGTTTTTTAATTGGGAAATTTTAAGAGATATATTTTTAAAATAAATTTTAATTGGAACTCAATTCACCCACCCTATTGAGTGTCCACTAAGACCAACATTTTTAAAAAATGATTTTTTTTTTCAAACCAGAATTATCATCTTTCATGGTTTAAATACTTATATAGATTCATGAATAAATCCTAATTACATCATTTCCTCACATCCTAAATGTTCCTTTGGGTATTTACATACTCTATTTTTTAAGACACAAATGAAGAAAAGGGAACCAAATTTCAGTGAATATTCTTAATCACCACCGCATAGGGTTGTTACGTTGGAGGAGATATGATCACATTGAGTTTATCTTATGAGGATAAATTATTCAGTTTTGTTTTACTGGTATTTTTGTATCTCCCTATCCTTAACCTCAATCATTGTGAGAAGTTTATATTTGTTCATTTATGTTATGCTTCTATCTTATGCATGTGATTCTTATTTATTGTTTAGATTACATTATGTTATTTATATTTATATTTTTTACTCTATCATATATATGGTATCATTGATCTAGTTTTTTATTTAAGGGTGAAATCATTCTTGATTATGGTGTTTTGTGACCTTGGTACTAGTTTCCACCGTAGGGAAAATAAGAACACACCTTTGGTATATACAAGGTCTATTTGAGTTTCTAATGGTTAGATAAAACATGTTGGTTCACTAAACTACCTAATGATTAGGGAGATGGGTGATGTATAGAATTTGGCATGGATGAATAAGGATGTGGTGGTGATACTTCATGTGAAACTTGGGACAATCATTTCTGACTAAGACCCTCATTCCACCTTGTGAGTTTGGACATGATTTATGTTTGATTTTGGATCCTAGTTTTCTTCTGTACAAATTTCCATCCTTATATGTATGGTAAGACTAAGAAGTTCATCCATACACAGGAAGATTTATTTCATGTTTTTTATTATATTTTATTGGATCTTTTGAGAGGTACTTTCCCATGGATGAGTTTTCCTATAATAAGAGTTATCACTCTTCAATTGGTATAGCTACATTCAAGTAATTGTATCAGATTCATTGTTGATATTCATTGTATCAAACCAAGATTGGGATGTTGGTTGTTCATGGTCCTGAAGTAACATATGGAACTACATCAAATATATAGTTTATTCAAGAGTGGATGATAGTAGCACATGATTTTAAGATGTCATATATAGATCATAATAATATACCTATATATTTTGAGCCTGGAGACCATGTGTTGTTGATGTTTTGCCCTTTTCAAGGCCATTAGAAGTTTGGATAGTGGAATAAGTTTTCTTCATGGTTCATTATTACTTTTGAGGTATTGTATCATGTTGGTTAGGTACAATATCAGTTAGTTATCCCTATATATATGGATCTGATTCATGATGTTTTCCATATTTCATTACTTTTTCTATATATTCATGATGACTCCCCTTTCATTGATTAGAGAGAGATTGAAATCAGGGATTACAATAATTTTATGGAATGACTAGTTGAGACCTAGGATCATTGAGAGATGCTTTTTTGGGAGCATGTTATTCCGTTGGTGAACATTCTATTAATTCATTATGGAATGGAGGAGAGTATATGTTAATGATAGTAACAAATTCTCACTTATTATCTTGAGGTTTTTTTCTTTCTTCATTTATTGATGACATTTTTTACTTTTAATTGAGTTAAATTATTTAATTACATATTGTTATTTAATTTATATATATCTCCTGTTGTTGTTTAATAATTAGGTTAATGTTGTAATCTTAATTGAGAGGTATCCCTAGAATATTTCTTTGTTGGTAGTGTATATGGTTTTTTCGTCAAGGTTTTATTTTAATTATTGGGAATGATAATCATCTAAGAGGTATTTAATGAAATTTTATGGACCTTCCTAGACTATTTAATTGAATTTATTTGGTGTTTTAGGTATTTGGATGATATTTTAGGAATTAAGGGTGGAATTTAAGCTAAAAATTAAGTTAGTAATTTTTTCTAAAATGTAAAGGTATTTATTGATACATTATGGTCATATGGGAGGCTGGATTGCATCGTGGATGGAATGCCACTCTATGGATATTGATGTATTGATATTTTTTGGTTCTTCAAATACATGGATACTTAGAAAATGGTATTTGATACCGTGGTGTGTATTTTTGGGGATCAATTTCCAGGTTTCTTCAATTATAAGAGACCTTATATCATAGTGATTATATTTTTTCATGGTCTGCTTCATGAATAATGATTTTATACTATGGAGGTGTGTGTTATTTCATGGATTCTCAGAAGTTTTATCAAATTTTTAGAAGATATACCACATGATTCATTGAATCTATTTAACACAAACCCATAGAATCATATACTATACCCCTTATGTCATGGAATTCTATTTTTCAAAAATGTGTAAAAAATATAGAGCTTTTAAAGACTCCATTATATTGATTTATTTTCCCAAACCCTTCTGAAATATCATGATTGATTTTGCGAGACCCCTCAAACCCTCTATCTTCTATTTGAACCTCATATTTTGGAGATTTTTTAATTGTGATCCAAGGTTATTTCCCACCCTTTAACTCATGGTTTCTTCCTATTATTCCATTGGGAATTCTTAGCAAAGGGTCAGATTGATTTTAGAGGTGATATGGCTATAATTTGGTTATGGATTTTTCCCATGTGTTGATTTAATCCTTTGATTGTGTAATTTGTTTTTTTGTCATATCCTTTATTGTTCCTTACACAACATCATTTGAAGTGTCAGTTGAGGTAGGGGATTTTAGAACTCCCATCATTTATTTGAAAATTGTATGGTTTTAATTCTATTATTTTACATGAATGGATATTATGGATATGATTAACAAGATATTGAACCCGACTTAATTGAAATCTATGATAATGGGGTAAAACACATGTCTTTAATTAATCTCATTACTTTCTTCTCATTTATATTGATCTTGCTATTACAGATAATCATAAATATTTTTTAGGCTTATACATTAATTATTGGATTTAGTTTCTAGATCTACTTTTTGTAAAATAAAAATACCTAAATATGGAAATGAATTAGTTGTGTGGAATAAGGAAATTGATGAGAAATTTTCTTTAAAATATGGAATAATTTAAACCTCTAGTTGATGAAATATATTGGTGTGTGTTATTGAATTTCTTGTTATTATAGTTTTGTTTGTTGGATTATTTAAGGCTATTTTGTGGGAATGAATTGGTTATGGGTGATGGAGTGACTTTAGTATAATGTTTACAATCAATTAAACCATTTGTGTAGACTATGACTTAGGTTTGTGGTTTCCTTACTTTAGTTAGAAAGAGGGAATAAAATTTTTTTAATGAGATGAAGCCATGACTACTAATTGTGGATTTGTTTCATAGTTTCCTATTGGTGGTGGAATATAAATCTTAATTATTAATTTGTAAAAATGAATGACCATAATTAACTTGAATGATGGAAGTAAATAAAATATTGTTATATGAAAGGAAATGGGTAATGGGTTCAATTAGTGTGGGTATGGGATGGTAGTGGTTTTCATTAGATAGGGAAGTGAAATGATTAAAGAATGTAACCCGATTGATAATGGTAAATCTATAAATTATTTAATTGTATGCTTAATAAGAATTTTGAAAATTATTATTGGGATTTTTTTGTATGAAAAAGAGGGATGGTTTGTGGTGTGATAATTGGTAGTGGTGGCGGTGTGTGGTGATGGTATGTGGTGATATTGTTTTTCGGTGATGATATCAAATTTATGAAAACCATCTATGATGGTCTTGTGTGGTTATATATAAATATATGATGTATTATCTTTTGATTTCTTTATTCACCCCACCCGAGTGGGATGACTATATCGACGCCCAAATGTATTGAGTTTCTGGTGTTTTCCCCAACATTATAGTTAGTGAGGATGGGTGGTTGGCTACCCCTCTTCCCATTGTCATGTGCTGTAGTGAGTCGGTTATTTTATTGATTGGATGAGAAATTTTTGGGATCATGCATAGTAAGAGAAGGTCATACAGTTAACATCCTTGATGTTTAAAATAACCTATTTTATTTCATATGTGATACAATGAAATGGATATGGGATGATAAGGTTAATACGATTTTGGATTTTGGTAAGGTTGGGTTTATAGTGGGGCTGGACTGATGCCAACATGAGATGTTAGACCCTACAGGGGGTTGAGATAGGTTGGGTTTTAGTTTGAACCACATTAGATGTGACAGGATTGGTATGGTTTGTTGTAGTATAGCTGCAATAGAGATTGGGTGATCATGATTTTTTATGTTGTAGTTTTGAGCAGATAAAATCATTGGGGAAGTGGGATTGAAGTTCATTTTATTATATTATTTGATATTATTTTATTATATTTGTTCCATAATTGGGTGAGTGATCCTAGGTGAGTTTAGGGGTCAGTTGACCTATGTAGGTTCAAGTAGTTTCTATTGTTTTTTCATTAA
Organism: Viscum album; assembly: GCA_963277665.1. Taxonomy (NCBI): domain Eukaryota; kingdom Viridiplantae; phylum Streptophyta; class Magnoliopsida; order Santalales; family Viscaceae; genus Viscum; species Viscum album. Next base: position 384,889,534 of record OY728121.1, read on the forward strand.
AGCATTAGTATGCTTCTTCTAAATTTTTATGAGAGGTATATTTTATTATCCTATTAAATATACATGTTATTATCACCCCTATGTATATAAACTACTTTATAGGTGTACGGGGTGAGTTTGGTTACCAATATTGGTATTACTATCTTGGAGATTGGGGTTGGTTGTTGAGTCATGCCTTAGACTTTTCTTTGGGATTTTATCTTGGCATTTTATTTTATTCCATATACATACATTGTTGGATTATTATGGACATCGGTTTTTTATCATGGCATTAATTGGGGGTTTCATTTATGTTTCCCTATGATTTATTGGGGTAATTCCTTTCATTTTTCAATTTTATACCCTTAATGAAATTCAAAAACCTAGGGCCTATTGGAGGTTGGGTATACAGGTCACCATAGTATTAATTTTAGTTCTAGGAGTGGTTCTTAATTGGGATGGTCCTTGAGATGTACACTATAAAATTTTCAAATAAAACTATGAATTTTCAATTTAAAATACAAATTTAGTATGTAAATTGTTATTTAATTAGTAAATTGTTAATTCACTGTAAAAATTTTGAATTTAAGGTTTAATTTGTCATTTTTATATTACATGTTATCATTAATTGGGTAAATAATCAAATTACTATTTAAGGTATTGGTTTTTTCATTAAATTCAAAACACATAATTTTAAAAACTCTATTTTTTTATTTGTGTATTTATGAAATTAAATTATTAATTTCCTATTTTTATTTATTTTATTGTAGTGTATGAAATCTTTTGATATGTAATTCTACTATTTGAAATTTACATTAACAATGTACTGTATAAATTAAATAACAGTAATTATGTTGACATTATTCTTCTCTTTATATATTTTTAAAACAAATAATATAATTTTTTATGTAAATTTATGTTGAATATGTTTTATAAATTATTTATTGGAAATAATTTTCTCTCTACCATGTAAAATTAATTTATAAACTCTAAATTGGGTGCGTAAATTGATAATGATTTATATTGATTATGAATGTAATGTTTTCTCTAAGTAATCTAATTTATAAAGTGAAAATTTAATATTTAAATAGATAATTTACTATGTAACTAATCAGTATAAAAAATATAAGGTTTGAGTGATTTTAAACCTATTATACATTAGTAAAAGCTTATAATTTAGTATGTAAATTTTTATAGTATAATCATAATTGAATATAATATTTTTTCATGAATCAAAGATAATGGGGGGAAATATTCCCAATTTTATAATGTATTATTTATTTTTTAATGTAAGAATTTTTTGTACAAGATGATATTTCATTTTTTAAATTGACAATTTATTGTATGAATTGTTAATTTCTTATGTAAGTTTACTTTAAAGTCTTTATTATGTAAATTATGTGTTATTAATATTTTGGAACATGGTGGAGTGGGGAAAGCCCACTTTTACTATGCCTAAAATTTCAAATCCATATTTGGCCAACATTTAATGTAGGGTCAGAAAATTCGGTTCCAGTTTTGTCCAGATTTTATGAAGAACAGTTTACGTGCCAACTTTTAATTGTAATTATCATTTAATATTTTTTACAAATATAATTCAACAGTTATTATTATAAAATATTTAATATTAAAATATTATTATAATCACATTAATTTTTATCTATATTCATATTCATCATATAAATGATAAATTTAAGTTTGTTATAAAAATTTAAAACATTATATCAAGATAATTTTAAGATAAAAAATAATAAAATTATTTATGTCTTATGATCCACCTTTATTAGTTGATATATGTTTGTATAAGACCAAAGGCTATTTTACATTTCATTTTTAAGAACATATAAAATGTGGGGATTGTTTTTCTACTCTATCTCATCCCACAAAATTGGAGTTGTCAAGCCTAGACCATGGTACTGAGGCCCGTTAATCACCCCTAGTATAAATTGTAAAATAACAAAATAATTTTACTTCTCTATTCTTTATGTTTCTATTTATTATGTACTCTATAAATTGCATAAGAAAATTATAAATTTACTTCGTAAATTAAATGATCATATTTATGTTGATAGTGATGTTTTTTTATTTATGAAAATTTTGTTAATTATTACATTTACTATGAAATTTATCATGTAAATTTACTATGAAACTACACTATAAGTCATGCATTAATTATTTTTTTTACTTTAGTGTAAAATTTTAGAGTTTTAAACTATGTATATATTAATTTTTAATGACTATTTTAATGATTGAATTTTGTTTAATTCACTATGTAAATTGATATTTTACTATATAAACTAACAACTTATTTTATAATTGAAATATATATTTCTATTAATATATGAAATTTAATTGAAAATATACACCACCACTGAAACATTAATAATCATAATCTAATAGTTAAAATTCAACACTTTAACAATCATGTAGATTATCCTATAAATACACACACACACACACATATATATATATAGTGATACACATAAGATTAGGATATTTAATTTTTTTTTGAGATAATAAATATTCATCAATGCTCTTTCTCCCTTCCTCTCCCTTTTTTTATAAACATGTCTTCTTACAGTTGATTTTTTTCAATTAAAAATGACTCATCAACTATCAACCTATTCCACCCCACTGTTACCTATATTTACATTTTTTTAACATCTCATGGTATTTTCCAAATTTTGTGCCACTCAATAATGGAAGTGAAGTCTTCAATTAATAAGTACAATATTATTATCATCAACTCATTTTCAACAAATATAAATATCAAATTCATATGTCTTATTTTGGTATTATATTTAGAATGTGAAACGTTAATGTGAATAGAAGATATTATGGATGGGTTGATCAAGGTAGGTATAAAATCTCAAAGGTGTTTTGATCTACTACCCAAATAGTGTTTCCTATTCAAGTGGGGATTAATTCTATTTTATTGGTCTCTTTCTTGAATGATAATACAATGATAACAGAAAATAAGAAGGATTTATATTCCCTAAATAAAAATCACATAGGGGTGAATCTTTTTTTCAATAAATGATATAGGATAACAATTATTCTATGGCTCGTACTAGGAGATAAATTCACATGGGGATGTCTTCTAAAGAGGTTACTTGTAATGAGTTAAGTATTTTTTTGAGCCTCTTTATTATTTTATATAATATTTGTGGTCTTATTGAGTGTTAATCGCAATGTTGTGACTGTCACAGAGTATCAATAATAATATATTAACAAAAATATATTATTTTTATCCTACAATTGAACATTCTTAATAGAAATGATCTTCCTAATAATTAGACCATCATATAGAAATTCTAACTCTGTGGTTGTGTCTATAATTTGGTTTCATTCCTAGGAGTAGTATAAATTTTATTCATAACTTGTAACCTGGGACTTGGATGTCATTGGTGGGATGAGTTGTGATTTTAAAAAAGGAAAATAAAATTATATTAATCATTCATCAAGGATATTAATGGTATAACCCCTATCCATGAAATTTATATATTTTCATTTAACATAATTCATAACGATAACCACATAAACCCTAGGAATTTAGAGCACCAATAGATGGGAAGCCTTTGAGGAGGAAAAAATGAATTCTTCAATGGGATTGATGATGAGAATAGACATGAAAAAAAAATTCAATGAGAGTTCATTTTTTGATGTAGGGATACATGATTTTCCTGTAATTCGTTTTTCATGTATTACCCATTAGAATTATTTATATGAATTGGATTTCATATTAATTTTGGAATTTATGTTGTTTTAATATTATGCTTCTTCTTTCTTCCTGATGTTTCATTTCATTGTCCTTATTGTTCATCATTATTTGTTTTTTAAATAGTGAATCATACTTTTAATTATTATTCAAATATTTTCTCACAACTATATCCTAGATTATTGTAGTGGTGGTGATTGAAAAATAAGTATTAATATTATCATTCTCCCTTATCTTATCACTATATTATTCTCTATTTCTCAATAATAACTCACTTTCCCTCTCTTGTGTGGTTGTTGAAAATTTTCCATAATGTTTTCTAGAAATAGGAAAACATTGTGGTTAGAATAGTAAGTTGGTGACAAAGAATTTTTTGGAATCAATGAGGATAGTGCAAAAATAATGTGACTATGAGAGGAGAGGAGGTATAGGTGACTGGCTGCCAACTCATATGGTGGAATGTATGAGAAAAACAATAGTCATTGTGAGTGGTGGTTCACAGGAAGAGGTTGAACTACAATCATCAATAGTTCTATATAAGGGATAATGACCTTTCATGATATTTGGGAGGTGAAACCCTATGAGCATTTAAACTTGTTTCCCACTGGTGTGAATGATCTTACCGGTAGAGGCTAGCTTACATGACTACCCAATATAATCAACAGGGATAGGCATGTGGACCGGTCCCCGTGGAAACAAACTTGTGGCATAGAATCTATGTACAATATACCAAACATAGAAAATAAATTATAGGTGCATCTGTGCATTCTAAGAGGTCACATAAAACATATGAATGCATATCCCTATATTTTATTACACATTGAGTTCCCATGGGGCCTCCACATGGTCAAGACATCTCTTTCATGGTGTCTCAATGAGTCCTTCAATGTGTGTCTGTCTTAGGAAAGTAAAAATCATATATTGTAAAAAAAATTACATATATCGTAACAGTGTCTCATGTATAATCATCTGATGGTATTTGAGAGATGGTATTGGAGGAATTTGGAATTTGATCCTTTGGACCGATAATGGAATTCATGTGTGATGATCGAATTATTTAAGGTGTTGGTACCTCTCACTCATATGGTGTGTGTTACTCTTATGTTAAGTGCCATAACATATTGTTATGTGTCACCTCTATCCATTGTGTGTTGTTCAGAAAGGAATGGGTTGTTTTTATGACTCTAGTGATGTGATTGGCTGTAATTTGGGTACTTAGAATTCTCAAGGTTGTGTGTTGATCCATCTATGGTTAGGTTACCCAGAGTGGTACTTACTTCCATGTCCGGGGTTTCTCCCTTAAATGAATATTTAGGATATAAGATTCCTTCTTCAACACATTTTTGGATTTTAATTAACTTTTCATTTTACTTTTCTTTATTATTTTCAGGGTGGCCTATTGGGTATGTTTATACCTGCCCATATATGGAAGTCTACCTATACAGGTCGTGTTTTATGAAAGTGGTTTATAGTTTAGTGATGAACATAGAATATGTGGTGTCAGGGGATCATAGTAGTAATTTGTGTTTGTGATAGTTGTCAATGATAGTTCCAGGACAATCACATTATGGGTAATATCAGCTTCTGAACTATTAGGTCGGTGTTTTACTTTTTGATATTGTTGGGCATCTATTATTTTCATTTGAAATTATTAATTTTTTATTAGTTATTTATTCATGGGGCCTAGTGGTTGTCACATGCATACTTATTTATATATTTTTCTCCAAAACTTTTTATTATTTTACTTTATTATGTCATGTATGTAGGTGTGAATTTTTTATAGGTGAATTAGGATAATGACTCATGTTATGATTGATATTCTTACTCTGAGTTATTCACTAGCCCCTAGCCTATTAGAGGTTATCTTGGGCTGGAACACTCTCCTTACCATTACCTAGGAGGGGTCTTAGTAGGGTAGGTCATGATAAAGTGGTATCAATGTATGTTTGTCTTAAGAATAGGGTTTAATGTTATATTTCATGTGAGGATGGAATGGAATTTTGGGAAGTGGTGTTTTGGTATCTCAAGTATTTATTTCGAATTATGGAACTTAATGATGGTTCAACGATTGACATATCTATTCACTAAGTCATTAATAACTTTATTTTCAACTCAAAATAATAAGACATCAGTTTTAGGAAATAAATATGATACATGCATCATATAGGAATGGGAAATTTATTTCCATGTCCATGAGTCAACTCACTATATATGAGTTTTTTATCATGGTTCATATTATTATTTGATGGATGCTTCCATGTAGGAATATAACCATTATTTCTAGTTGGTATCCTAGAATACCTATGCTAGTAATTAATCCCCTTGTTGATGACTAGTTGAGTTATGATACATCCTCTTAAGCACTAATTCATGGTGAGTTTTCATTGGGCGGGAATAGATCAGTTCGTCCACCTATGGTTTCGCAAGAAGACCCAAATCCCATAGTGTAGGTTGGTGATTCGATTTTATAGACAAATCATTAATTCTATCGGTATGTGATGGGAATTGTTGTATGATTAGTTTGTTTCATGAGTTATAGTGCTAGTGATTACATATGTTCTGAGGAATGCCTAACCCTTAGGTGACTGGGACTGGCTAGATGTGTTGTTTATGTATTCCACCTATTTTAGAAGGAGAAGGACTAGATGTTGGTGATTGAAACCTATCTTCCTCATTATGTAATAGGTCTTTGATGGGGATAGATTACCCAAACTTATAATGAGTCCACACTTACATAAATTGAGTTCAAGAATCTATTACATTAGTAGTATTACTACGAAACACTGATATTTTTTTTGGATTTCAGAGATATTAGACTAAAACAGGGTAGTATGACAGTTACTGACTATTCATCAAGATTCACTGATATCACGTGGGACACCCTTAATATGGTCTGTTATGGATTCTTCTTTGAATTTTTTTGAGTGATTCCTTTATATAAATATCTGATTCAGTTTTTTTTCCTTATGTATCCCCACCTATATTAGGTCACTGAGGGATTCTCAATGAGGGAGAGGATCCTGGTGGAGGGGAATCATCGGTTATGAGTTGGAAATGGACATCCCACAGGAGACTCAATATTTTTAGCTAGCTGATGATAGACATCAACATGTCGACATAGTAAGAAATATTGTGATGAGTCCTAAACTTGAGGATAAGTGATGTAGGGGACACACAAGGGATTCGACCAACAAATGAATATGATTTAGTATTCCTGTAGAGTACATGGCCATTTGGATCATGACTTCCTAACCCATTGACAAGAGGAGGGTGGGTGGGTGGATGACAGACCCCCATGACTAAGACAACAATGTAACAAGGGACCTACCAGAGGTGATTAGGCTGGTCCTTATGTAGGCAGTTTTGGTAGAGTATATGGTGGTGCACCATTAGGAGTAGTTGTATGAGGACTAAACTACGATACACTTCCACATCCACTACCCATATATGGTTCATACCAAGATTTGATGGATAATTGTTTAGAATGTTTCCGGATGCGGGAAATGGAGGATTTTGTCTAGGAGTTTATGAACATAATATGAGGTATGATCTATGTATTTTATACACTATAACCATTACTCATGGAAACTTAAATGAGACATTATTTCATAACTACATCCCATATTCAAGTGAAATAGATTCTGATAGTGTCCCTATCCTAACCCTTGCAACTGTAGACACTTGTTGGGAGTGATCCGACACTCACTCACATTTTCTAAAAGTGTGAGCATGTTCATAGTGTAGAGAAGTTTTCATGGGATCTTATCATGGATTTTATTAACTTATATATTGTAGTCATTAGTTTTAAGTGGTTATCTTCAATACATGGCTAGATATACTACCATCATTGGAGGGTCAGGTGTTTCTGAGATGACATATCAAGATTTCCCATAATAGGAGATAGGTACCATAAGATGATATGATAAGGTAAATTTCACTTGATGCCATATTCAGTCACCTAAATGATGTTGAAATTATCTCCTTACATATAAACCACCCAAGGCGATCAGTTACTAGCAATGGTGGAGTACATGGATGTTTTTCTCAAGGATGTACCAAGACTTACCCATTATCGAGAGGTTAAATTATTTATCGACATATACCCCATGAACACTCTAATATTTTTATAATATTATCAGATTAGTGAGATTATGGAATATTTAGAATACCTCATGAAAAAAATATTAGTCCGAGTGTATTCCTTTAGGAAGCACCATTATTGTTCTCCAAGAAGGCATATGTGTTTCTAAGGATATGTATTGACTATCATCACCTGAAGTATTTTAAATTAAATAATAAATACCCTTTATAGAGTATTTATGAACTCTTTTACTAACTCAATGTAGAGATATAGTTCCCATAGATAAATCATAGACCAAGTTATCACTAGCTTCAGGTTTGTAAGTAGGACCTCCAAATGATGACTTTTAGATGTCACTGTGACCATCAAGAGTTTTTAATGATTTACTTTAGCATAAAAAAAATCCAAAGATTTTTTTATGGATTTTATAAACTAGATATTACAACCATTATTTGAGAGTTATAATTTCTGGTCTATGTTATATTATTGGTTTAATTAGTTATGGACCCAGTGAATATCAAGTCTGTGTTAACATTGGATCCACCAAAAATCTGGTTCTAGGTACATACTTTACTTATATAGGAATTGTATTATTGATGATTCATGGTTGATTTATCATAGATTATGGGCCCCATTACATCCCTTACATGAAATGGACAACCATAAATTTGGATTGATCGGTGATAGAGAGCCTTTTAATATTTAAGGATAACTAATTATTCTATCATGCGATTTCTAGAGTAGGGTATTTAGTATGTGGTGTTTTCTATGAATTTAGAGTTTATATCTATTGTGTGATGATGTAGAGGTATGTGGTGATTTATTATGGGTCCATGTATTTGAGATCCCATGAGAAATATTATACAACCCATGACTTAGAGCTGGAAGTAGTAGTGTTTTCCACAAATACTTAGAGGAACTATCGTTTTAGTTAGTAGTTTGTAGTTTATTATGACCATCAAATTCAAATATACATATTTACATAGAGAAATGTTACCCTATGTAATATGCCCTAGTTGTAATTATTAATGTATTATGACTTTGAATAGTTCTATACTATAGGTAATGGAAACATGGAAGCAAATTTACCTAGTAGGAATTATCATTCTCAGTTGATGGATGAGGAATTAGAGGACTTGGTCTCGTTATAATTGTCCTCGGTGGATGATGGAGGTGTTCCCTATATTATATCAATTTTTGGGAGCTTGATACTTCATTAGTGTCCAAGGGAGGCCTATTTGGTTTGGATCAATTTTGAGGTCATGCAAGATGAGATATTCATATGAGATACACCCGATGGATATTCGTAAGGTGGGGAGAACATCATACTCTTCTAATGATAGATAGTATTAGATGTTGTTTTTAAAGGGGAGGTTCAAAGGGATTTCCAGGATTCACCCTTAGTGGTACATCTAGGAGTGAAAAATATTTACGAAGACCTACATAACTAGTTTTGGTTGGACAAGATTAAGTAGATTGTTGTTGAGTTTATATCTCATTGTCTCACTTTTCAGTAGGATAGGGTAGAGTAATAGGTCATGTAAGGTTTATCCAATCCCCTTAAGGCTCCATAGTAGAAGTGGGATGTCATATCAATGGATTTTGTGATTGGACTCCCTCGACCAGTAAGCTTTAATAATTATATCAAGGTAATCACCTATCATCTAAACAATTTGAACCACTTCCTTTATATTTGGGATCAGAGTTATGTAGAGATATTTAGACACTTATATGTATAGGTTGTTGTCTAACTATATGGAGGTAGCATTGATTATCATTTCTAACCATGATTAATTATTCATATCCTGGTTGGGGAGAGGATTTTAGAAGGATTTAGAGACCAAGTTAGAGATTAGTATGTCATTATATCATCAAATAGATGACAAGACCATGTGAACTATTCATGTTCATGAGTATATTCTAGGGGAAAGTGTATTTTACTTCAACCGAAGTCGAGAAGATCACATTACATTGGTGGAGTTCACATACAATAAATTCTACAACTCCACTATTGGCTTGAAAACCTTAAAGGCTATAGGTCATCCTTATGTTAGATGGATATATGAGAGTCGACGTTGATGGGTATGGAGTTAGTACATGTAAAAACATAGATGTTTCAAGTGATCTAGGAGTGGAAGATAACTACTCATAACCATTAAAAGTCATACGCAATCCAATGGTAGAGGACTCTTGTATGAGGATGGATAACATGTATTCTTAAATTTCACACCTCAACATGGTTTTTAGAGATTTAGTAAGGGTAATAATATATCCATGATATTTATTAGTCCATTCCAAATACTAAGAAGGTTGTTAAAGGTTTCTTGGTGATTAGTATCACACATATAGTTAGACCGGGTACACAATGTCTTATATGTGTTGTCGATGATGAGATACAAGAAAAATAATTCACACATCATTAATTAGGAGGAGCTTAACATTGAGGATAGATACACCTTCTTGAAGTACCCAAGGTTGATTGAGGAAAAACAGGAAAGGAAATTCATGGAATAGAAAATCCACTAGTGCACATCCATTTACAGCATGTGAACCTTTACGATAGCTCATTGGTGAAATAGTGTTTGATGTGATCACAGTTCCCTCACCTATTTTAGAATGTTTATCTTTTTACGGTGAAAAGGATTAATGGTTTGGATTATATAATGAATCTCATTTATTCTATTGAACCCCTAAAATATTTTAAATAAAATTTTCTGTTATGTTAAGGATCTGATATGATGTTATGTGTGTCATGGATCCATGACGATAATACACTAATACAAAATAAATTATTTTACTCCTTACATGCACATTCTAGAGAAAATTTATTTAATTTTAAATTATAGAATCAAGAAGAAATTTTTGACTCCGGGTTTATGTCTAGAATGTGGTTTTTACTCTAGGGTAGGTATAACCTTTATTCATGATGGGGACCTTGAGACTTATCATTTATAGGATGATTGGGTTTTGATTTTAAAATTTTAATAATTAATTATATGGATTATTCATTATAGGTATTGATGATCAAAACCATATTTATGATATATATATAATTTCAATTAAGAAAAATGTTGTGGTTATCCACATGAACCCATGAAATTGTGAGTGCCAATGGAGTTTTATAATTTTAGGAAGAATCAAATAATCATTAATTGGGATGGACAAACACAACATACTCAAACATAACATTTCTCAACGAGTAATACTTTTTGAGGCAAGTTTGTGTGATTGTTTTTATAATCTATTCTTCATAGATAACCCATTGAAATTATTTATAGGAATTTTATTTCTCCTCCTTCATTGAATTTAAATTGTGTTTATATTCCGATTGTCTATTGTTCTTAATTTATTCATTGATATGGTAATATAGTTCATCATTCTTTATGCTTTACATGGTGAATAATAATTTTTATTATTATTCTAATATGATTTCATGTCCATAAAATTGTATATTTTGGTGGAGATGGTAAATGGGGATGCTATTAGATTATGCTTCTCCCTTTATCACCTCCTATTTTTATCTATCATTTCCCCACTCATGTGCAGGCTTCTACTGTCTTCCCTAGAATTAGAGAGCAGTATAGAGTTATGATGTATTAATGATGGATCTGGTGATATGGTTTGGTAGGGACCAATGGGGATGGTGTAAAAATAGAGATCCTAGGAGATGAGAGGAGGGTGAGTTGAACCACCGTTTTCACAACCAGTGGCACGTGTGAGAAGACATTCCACCAATGCAGATATAGGTTTGTGTGAGAAGGTCTATCCAGTGGCATGTGTAGGGGAGTCCTACTATAGTCATGGTAAGTGTTTTTCATGGAAATAAATCCTTCTATAACTATCTTAATCAGTGGGAAGCTATGAAATGTGGAATCCATAGCTTGGTACCCAATGGTGGGGCCAGTCCCACAACTGCTGGATACCCGATCCTGTTCGGTGGGTCTGGGATGGGACTCAAATCATGTGGGTGTAGCCCTATGAAATGACCCAAAAGTTTGGGTAACCCTACCCTATGTACGAGTTTACATTACCAAACTAGGGGTGGGGGAAGTAGAAACAAAAAGGTACCCCCAGCACTGTGTTCCCTATAGTGTGCCTCGGGGCTGTTACAGGGTCATGAATTCAGCTTTGTGGAATATTCATGATCTCTTCATTGTGCATCCATTTTGTGAAATTAAATGGAATATCATAATTTATATTCATCATATATTATAATGTTTCGGTCCATTTGGACATCAAAGAATATTTTTTATGCAAGATTGGTGGAATTTGGAATTGTCTCCAAAGTAATTACAAGATGTTCTAGGTGTGACAATCAATGCAATCATGGATTTTGAACCACTCAATCATATGTTGTGTGATTCTCATTTCCAATTTACCAAAACTTATTAATATGTTTCATGATTGACTGATTTGGTTTATATGATGGGTATTGGGTTCTCTTTATGACTATAGAGTGGTATCATGGCTACTAGATGGGTAATTTTAATTCTCAAGTCTATGTTTTGACCCATACACGGATGGGATACACAGAGATGGACTTACATCAGTGTCATTGGTTTCATCCTTAAATGAATTCATCAGTTATAAATTTTTTTCCTCCCCTCTATTATTGTTTTGATCTAACTCATTTTTTTATTTCCTTTACAGTTTTCATGAAATCCTGGTGGGTATATTTATACTTACCCTTTCAGGGGATTCTGTCCACTTGTGTCATATACTATGAAGGAGACATATAGTTCAGTGGAAATATTTTTGGATTTGGTGTTGGAAGAGTGTAATAGTACTTGGTGGAATTTATACTTGTCTCTATTCATTCTTGTATATTCTCATTGTGGGGTCCATTTTTATCTGATATTTTAGGTTGATGTTTTACTTTCATATATTGGTGGGAATGTATGTTTTCCCTTTATATTTTTCATTTTTTATTTTTTTTATTTGTGGGTATAAGTGGTTGTTTCATGAATAATTATTTATATATTCCTATTATGACTATTTTATTCGTATATTTTATTATGTTCTATGTAGAGTCATTCATTGTGAACAGGTATATTTGGATGAGGCCTACAATTATGAGTGATATTCCTACATGATGCTAGTAACAATCCCATGTCCAATTGGAGGTTGGATTGTGGAGGCACTCATGTCTTAACACCACTAAAGAGGGGTACCCGTGAGAAAGATCATGACATCCCGAGTTTCTATAAAAGTTTAATCTTATTAGATAATTATTAATAGAGAAGATGAAGTGTTTTTGGGTATTTAATTATAGGGTTTCATAACTAGTCAATCTTAAATGTTGGAGGACTTCCCCAAGCTCATGGGTGTGAGGTTTAGATGTTTTTTGTAGAAACTAATAATGATGGATATACTCAAGGTGGATTTTAGGTTAATAATTCATATGATAAAGCATAGTATAAATATGATTTTATTATTATTAACAATAAAATACTTTTAGTTTATTTTGTGAGGATTCAAGAAATGGATTTTTTATAGATAAATACATATATAATAGTGTTTGTAAATTTGGATGATAGTGTCGGTTCTAGTGATATCTATTTTTTCTATAATATTTTTCTTTTTGAAAGATAGTATCAATATTAGAATACTTATTTTTTATTTCAATAAGATTCTAGTGATTCTCATCAACTAGGACCACATGAGCATTCAGATTAAATCGAATTTGACTGATGATGATTTTTCTACTGAAATAGTACTGTCTCACAGTAATGATGAAGTTAATCATTTTTTTCAAACAAGAAACTAAAAATATTAAAATCTTTTATTAAATTAAAATGGATAAATTTATTTAATTAAATAAAACTAATTTACATAAAAATTATTTGAGTGTTCGATTTCCATCATTACTATATCTATCAGTAAGGATATTTCTTCTATATGGAATTTTTTGAATAATTTAATTTCTGAAGAGGATATCTCAGGTTCATTTGATGATTTAAAATTATTATAAAATTCCTCCCCTTAAATAGATTGTGTTGTGTTCTTATATTTGTAAATGGAGGTTCAATATATTATTCTATCTCTTGGTACAAAAAAGTAGAATAAATTATGTATAATTTTAATGTCTTTACGAAGGATCATTTAAAAAATCATATATATTTGTTCCATAAGAAATTATACCTTATTTTAAATCTTTTCAATGTTTAATGGATTAGTTTAGAACAAGTGTGTTAGGTTGGGGGGAAATTTTTAAGTACACTGAGTTCCCTATTTCTAAATCCGTATTATAATATTAAAATTTGCAACATCCACACCATTCAGGGAGAAATAGATATCACTAGAACCTACAACCTTATCTGAATTCCCAACACCATTTTTAATATCTTTACCTATAGAAACTCCATCTATGAAATTTTCATTAAAGATATTATAATCAATTTTTCATTACATCTAAAAAATTTAGTCTTGTATATATTTTTATCATTTGTAATCCCAACCTGAAATACCCCTTGAGTATATCCCACTTTATTAGATTCTAAAAAAACATGACAAACATCACCACATTGGACTAAGGTATTATCCTATAGTATTCAAGATTTATCGGTTATGTAACCCTCTAATTTAGTATAATAAACACTCTTCAACATCTCTTCTTTAGATTTCTGTAACCTAATATAACTCTTATGAGCATTATTGGCCTCATTGGAAGACACTCCTAAGTGAATTTATCCCCTTGTATAAGATATAGGGGAAGAGTCCTCCTTAATCCTTTATCAATTCAATGCGGACCCCCCTGGGTGATCAATATTTTCGTCATCTAAATACTTTGAAGTTATGTTATCACAATAATATGCTTCTAGATAGATCCAACTATAAAAGAATTAGTCCTCACCTAAATAAAAAACTCCCATTTTGAAATATGGTCAAAATTCATTTGATATTTTCAACCCAACAAGATCAAGTTATATATCATCTTTTCAAATCCACTCAACCTTCTACATTCCACATGTACAGACAAAGTAAAAAGAAAAATTCCTAAAGTATATACAATTGATGAAAAAGATCATAAGATCTTTGTTGTGGACTTTTTTATATAATCCTTCACTTTTATTATTGATCAAAACATAATTTATAAAATCCTCTAAAATATCTAAAACAACATAAACATGAGTAATAGAGTTCAATTAGAGGTTTTTTATTGATGAATTGATTTTAATTGGTTAACCAAGATACCTATAGATTTTCAATAGATCTTCATATTAAAAGAGATGAATGGGAAAACCAAAAAACCAAACCCATATTGGTATCAATGATTGAATTCATCCCTCAAGATCAAAAGGATTACATATTTAACCACCATGTCAATACCAATTAATTTCTAAACTGGACGTCTCAAAATAATAATAGTTATTATAAATCCTAAAATAAAAAATAAAAAATATAATTATCTATGTGAAAAATTGTCAATTTATAGAAGTTGGTTTGCTCTAACATATGTCTAATCAAATAAAATTCTCTCCTTCCTCTATAAAATAACCCCATCCAGTATCAACCGAAAATGATTAGTTAAAATAATAATTTTCTCCTCCAATAATGGTCCTTTTAAAACACCATTGTACCAAAAATGGGGAGAATGAGGAACACATGATTCAATGAAGCTAAGGAGCTGTCATAAACTGATAATATGGTGACATAGTTACAATCATGAGGGTATTAGAGGGTAACCATGATTGGTATGTAAATATTAATGTGAAATTTTTTTACATTTTTATACTACTTTTAGTAAAAATATTTATTTAATAGATTCGGATATAAACTGGAGAGATATTGATTTTTATACCTCATAAGTTCCATGGAAAAAACAATTTAATGTATTTATGAAATTTAACATGTATTTGGTTCATACATATAATTCTAGAGGTTTATAAGAGTAGATATTATGTTATATATCAAAAAATATTATTTTTCTTCATATCCCATATCAATATTGGAATCGCATTCCTGTTTATTATATTAATGATATTTTTTTATCAATAAGTATAATTAAATAAATATAAATATTTATAGTTCATTTTATTTGATATTCCTATAAAATGTAAGTATAATATTTTTATTATCTAACAGGTAGATGGGTTTTCATTTTGATTTGAATGATCTTTTTGTAAATAAATTTACATTTTAAATTTTGGGGGGAAATAGGAAGGACTTTATGTATAGTCTATGGTGTGAGTTAAATGAAACCACCACGAGTCTCTATTAGATATTTGAAATTTTACCAAAGAGATACCACATGATAAGTGGTAGTCCATTTTGGAT
Organism: Viscum album; assembly: GCA_963277665.1. Classification (NCBI taxonomy): domain Eukaryota; kingdom Viridiplantae; phylum Streptophyta; class Magnoliopsida; order Santalales; family Viscaceae; genus Viscum; species Viscum album. The sequence goes on from OY728121.1 coordinate 384,905,589, forward strand.
ATTCATCATTTAGATTCACCGAAGTTATTTGATACTATCTTAGTATGTTTATATTAATTTATTAAAAATAATATAATTTTTATTAATATTAATATTATTTTTTTCAATTTTCTCTAAAAAATCATCATGTAGAGAAAAAAATCACCCAAAAAACAACTTGTTACATATGTTTAATTAAGAGAATATTGAAATGGTTAATCTTCTATATCTGATTAAATATAATTTGGTATCATCTGAAGTACTTAATTTTTTATAGTAAATAATTTCTTTGTTAGATGATGTAGAATAAAGAAGTTGGTGATGAGGTTGGTTGAACCATTTTATGGTTCAATTTTTATAATAATACAAAGGAGAATTATGTAAATGACCCACAATAAACATTATGGAAAATGATATAAATAATAATTAGATTTTTAATAAGTGGTAGGTTATGAATTATAGAATACATTGTAAAGAAATGGCCTATTGGTTCATATTATAATATAAATTTTCATTTTTTTTAATATGTTGAGTTAATTTAAACAATTATAATTTATTCCATAATAAATATTTTATTTTTTTATATTAATAGATGCTTTGAGTTTATGAAATAAGTGATTTAAATTAGTAATTATATTATTATGAATAAGTAATTTTGGTTTCATTTCGTATAGCACATTTAACAATAGCTGTGTCGTTAGTTTACAAAATGATTATCATTATTTAAATGATAAATTTTATTTTTAAAAAAACTTACTCCCTTTATAAATGTGTTAAATTTCAATATTTGGTGATGTTATTTGATTTTTTCATGTCATATATATTAATTAATTTAAAAAATGGTACGTCTTAATGAAGAGGAAGAAAATAAAATAATGGGATATTCCATCTGTCATGAGTAACTTTGATATTGATGTTACATGTATATTTCACTTGGTGGGTACTTGTTATTGGTGTTGTCATTTAATATTCAAATTGATGTTGGACCTATATAGTAAATGAAAAAAGTATAATAGAAAAAATAATGCATAGAATTAATGTTAATTTTTAATGAGTCACATTGATGAGTTACATTAATATTTTTATTAACACTATTATATTTAAAATGATTTTTTATAATATGGGTTACCTTAAATTGATGATATTTAAAAAGTGTTATTATTGGTTATATATCTGTGATTGAGTTTTCTTTAATTTTCACTAAAAAATTAATCAGTCATTGGATGAAAATTCCTCACGGTCATCATCATCCTCCCTCAATATAAGGCCCCAGCCTTAAACCTTACTTAATCTTGAGTTATTACCAGATTACACATTGAGGATCTTTTCAGGTTTAGAGTTTTAGAGAACTATCTCATGAAACTTGCATTACATTCCACATTTAAACAAAGTGGTTACAAAAAAGACAATATTCATTCTTCCCATCAACGGAAACATATTGAAAATAAAACATGGATTCTTTCTTGACACATCCTTTACACTATCACCACATCATGTACCTTTCCCTTGAACTGTGAAAACATTTCAAAAACTTGGGATGAGCATAAAAAGCTCAGTAAGGGTTATAAAAATATGGAAAGGAAACATGAGTTCATATATACATAAGAATGAAATCATACTTTACCCATAAAACATAGGCACTTTAACATACCTCATAAAAACATGAATAAATCATAGAAAACATAAGAAATAAAGGTAACTTGAGGCATTCATAACATTCTTACGTGGGTAGTAACCCTCTTGGTTACGTTTGGAATACCCATCACAGTATATTCCCTAAATCTCTTCAGAGAAACCTTAACGTTTCACTCCTTCGCGTTACCCAATGCATTGGAGAGCTATAACGGGCTCACCCGCCCTTAGTTTATCACGGAACCACCTGTTTTCATTACAATGCCCAAGAACCATAACATAAATGTGTCACATAAAACATGCATAATGGAAACATAATATTTCCACATTTCAATTACAATATAAAATTTTAGTATATTGAAATATTGAATCCATTCAAAAAGAACCCATTTCCAAAACCATTTAAAACATTTAATAAAGAGATTTTTGAATCAAAGTGTCCCATACCACCTTGAAGCTTAATATTTTAAACCATTAATATCCATATAAATAAATCCTTAAAACCATTTTGAAATCATGGATATTAATAAAAACAAATAATTAAAACATTTAAAACGATATTTTGGTTAATGGGGTTTTACCAAAATTAGAGACACTTGAATACAATAATTGAGGAATAAAATTTAATCAGAACTTTATAATATCATGTGAATAAATGGATTCATGATATAATATTCCAAAGGACAGTATATACACCATATAAGAGTGAATTGGTGCATAACAACAATGAAGTCTCAATAGAGATGTCAAATGTGATGAAATCCCCTATAAAGAAGGTATCCTTAAAATAAGGATAAATAAATCTCAAAATTATGTGTGACAAATATAAATACACCCAATATAAGTGGATATTAAGTGTAAAACAATAAAAGGTCATTCACACATATTCAAAGAATGACATATTCAATAACTACATGTTGAACCCAAAGAAATAGAAGTTGGGTTAAGAAGTTCCCTTGACAGCCTAATGGCGTCACATCAAAATGAGTTGATGTGAGATAAAAGAAAAGGGTATTTCATCACTTGGACATAAAATTTACATCAATAATTATATATGTGAACATATCCCAACATAACAATATGTAAATTAAAATACCCAACAAAAGAAGTCTTTTAAAAAGAGGAGGGTGAAAGGTTCCCTTACCGACATGGGTATCTTTCGAAACATATACCTCGTGAAAGAAGGACAATACAACATTGATGTAAATACTCATAAATGAAATAATATTACACAATGAGTAAAATAATGGTTAGTACATACAACAATCAAAGGAAATTGTGGCAAATGTAGCATAAATCTCACAGGAATGAAAGTGAGATGAAAAATCCCTTACGAAAATTCGGCAGCCTAACGGCGCCACTCAAAACGTCCAAAATGGATTGATGAGAGAAAAAAGGGTCTCTCATAACATGAACATAAAAATTACAGTAGGATTAATATAAAATATCATCCCGATAACAAGAAAGACGAGCTTTAAAAGGAATGACATAAAAGAGTGTACTTAAAAAGAAAGAGAGGAGTAAGATCCCTTACCTCGGGTCCGACTTGACTCGATCGTTCTTTAATCTCCTGAATAATAAACTTGAGTTAATTTATACTTCCTTAATAACCTTTTTAAAGTTCATTATTCCTTTTATATCACTTATTACCATGTTATAAACACTATGTAATCATTATGTTAATAATGATTGTTTTGTCGATATTTGGTTCTTAAGTCGAAAGTGGACTTCTTACAATTACATGTTGTTCGTGTGGAAAAATGTTTATTATATCCATTATTGTATTCATGATTTAGATATAATATATGTCATATATATCCAGTACATGCATGCATTTATAACATTACATAATCATTTAGAGGTAAGAAATGAAATGCACCGTTCATGGAGACGGTAAGCCGTACGTACGCATGAACGCTACTTTCATTTCTATTTCGTATTTTATAGAATGGAATAATAATTATATAAAGGTATATTATAATTCCAGTATAATATCATATATAATATCATAGTTCCATCCTTTATACGTCCCACATACGGTATTTAACGAATCAAATCACTTTGAGGGGGCGGTAGTCTGCACTTCCTTAAATGAAGATATCGCGTTTACCCATAATGGAAACCATAAAGGTTTGCCCAAAATGAAAAAAACAGAATATTAAGGAAAACATAAACATATTATATATCATATATAAAAATAGTGACATCATAATGGCCACATTTGAAGGTGTTAGATGAGTATTGAACAATCATCGCTTCGGGAGGCAGAATTTCGCCATCCACGAAAACCGTATGTTCTTTAACCATTTGATGTAGATGTGTGAGAGTGTAGCTCGAATAAATATTATAACAACATCCTAGTATATTTAAGATACTGGTGTTGTTACAAAAGAAATAAATAAAATGAGTTTAGGGGGTTGGAGAAGCAAAATAAAACAAATGAACATGAGAGAATGAATTACCTTTAAAAGTGTAACTCCTTTTGATTTGAGCCTAAAGGCTTTATTTGAAAGGATTCTGCCCAATGGGAATCCTCTAGGATGAGTATATGGATGTGGAGAGAGTAAATGGGCAGGGGTTGGCCGAGAGAAAGGCTTGAGGAGTGTGTGAAATGAGGTAGAGGTGGGGGCCTTTTATAAGAGGAGGGGAGGGGCACTTTTGGAAAGTAAGAAATATTACATTATTTGAAAATGTGTTTCGGTTTTAAAAGTACCCACATTGATATAATTCGTGGATAAGGTGATAAGGGTTCGAAATCCACCCATCCAATAAGTTTTGGACATGTGTAGTTCATATATTTTACATTATCTTTCCATTTTATTTAAATCGTCAAATAATGATGTCATCACTGCATCATTATTATGTCATAAATAATTTAATTTATTTAGTGTCTAAAAATTAAAAAAAAATAATATGATGTAGGAAATATTTTTAAATTTCCAATGACTATTTATAATCAAAATTTGGACTTGTTTAACCCTACTTAAAAACTGTTTTAGTAAAACAACTCATGTTTGTTTCAATTTAATTTTAACATTAAATAAAAATATATCATTGTCATTTTCCAACTAAAGTGGCTCCATGGGGTCCCCAAGTTGGCCCATGGCTTGTATTGGTCGGCCATGACTCACCCAATAGGTGTAGGACAAGTGTCATGGTGTTTTCACATTATTATAATATCATTTTTACCTTAAACTACACTAATTACCACTAATCGCGATTAAAAACTTAATAAGTTACTATTCACCAAAAAATTATTTTTATCCAATTGAACCACATTTTCCTTCTTAATGACAACCATGTATGTCGGATTTTTGAAATTCAAAACACAAAGATGGCAAAATTCCATTTAAACGGAAAAATCAGAATTTATAAGTACCACCTAATGGTTTCACTATTCATCAAAAATTGATGTTTTTTAGAAAAATCCCAAAAATTCACCCTAAGATATATTTGATATTCTGAATTCAAAAATGAAGTCCGTTTTACAAAATTCAAAACATATAAGTCATATTAATTAATTTAATAATTAATTCCTGTTGTCATGACAAATAGCGTGTTTTTATGAAACAATAAGTATCAAAAGATTGACACTAGTTTAAGTCCGATTTCAAAGTGAAATTAATTCCAAAGATCACTATTGGATTTAATGGTAAAAATATTTTCTAATTTCACTTTAAAAACAATTAAAAATATTATCTAATCATATAAATAAATTAGATTAAAAGGAGGTTTTGAATTAAAACACAACATTTTACACTATTCATTAAAAAATGAACTTTACCGGAAAAATACCAAAAAATTACACAAAGTAAAATTTGATGTCCCGATTCTTAATAAGAGTTTTATTTGGTCCTAAATAATGTATAAGAGTGATCAAAACTATATTTAATGATGGTTCGCCATCAAAAGGCGACAAGTGAACCTTTAGGGAAAACTAGGGCATATACGCCTAAAATTGAATTCTTTCCGTATTTTAAGCCTTTATCTTTTATTGTATAATTGTAAAAACATTTAAAAACATATATAATCATATTTTAGTTTTTTCTATCCATTTCCGCCATTACAACGGCTACATGTTAACTACCATTTAAAATAATATTATTTTATCATTGGAGTGCAACGTAAGATTCCCAAGAAACTCGTTGTTGCGTGTTGGGTACGCCATCGAGCATAGAGTCCCCTTTAAAGTCATATCAATATTTTATCCACAAATATGGATAAATATGAACATTTCGTATTCTTTATTTACCTGGGGTGTTACATCCTTCCCCCCTTTTGGGAATTGTGTCCTCGCAATTTTAAAATTGCGCTTGGAAACATCCTTGAAAGTCCCACATCGGAACAAGAGTCGGTAAAACAACCACTTTAAAATAAAGGAAGATAAGTACAAAGGTCACCCAAGTTAACCCATACTAGGACTCTATGTAGGAAAACATGGACATGGAGGAGAAAACATAGGTTCATGTTCTGATGGAGAGTGATAGAAAACATGTTTAGGAGAATGTTAACAATGAGAAAATCACAAACTTGTGATGGGTTAAACGGTGTTTGGTTCCCCAGTAGGAAAAGTTAATAGACAACATTTTCGTTTTAAGTTACTTTTTATTGAGGAATTTATTCATAAGGAAACATAATCACTTATCATTTTGACTTTCAACTTTTACTAGATTCCTTTATCAAACTCATATTTTTTCCAAAAGACGAGTATTTAGGGAGACTTGTTTGCATTAAGAGTACTATAATCAACTTCTAGAGAATCACCTAATCCACAAAAGAGAACTATATACTTCCCATTTCTTTAGGCTTTAACCAAAACCAAAACCAAAAGGTTAGTACAAGATCAGATAATCCAGAAAAGGATAACCCTTTATAAAAAGAAAATCTATTCTTAACCTCCAAAATTTGTCCAACAAAACCCAAATTTCAAAGAGGACCATTCGATAAACAAATTGTCCATAAAATTCTTCAAAGTAAACCAAACTAAGGTTGAAACCCAAATATTTGAAGGATTTAGTAACATAGTCTTCCAATTTAAATCGTAACATTTATCTCCAAACAACATCTGTTGCTCCTAAAGTCTCGTATTGAAAAGTAATTAACCTAATCACATAACCTCTATGATAGGTTAATCATTTTCATAAATAACCCAAAATCTACATACTCTTAATTCATAAAATCATATAACTAAAAGGAATCAGTCAAACTAACCAGGGACTTCACGTAGTCCAGTGGTAGGTGATTAATATCGGTCGCACTTTGGTTGTGGGTTCGATTCCCACAGCTTTGTCCGACGCGACGGGTAGTCACACGGTCTGCGTGTTGTCCTTTTTCCAAAACTATATAATTCTTAAAACATTCCCCAAAATGAGATAAAATCTTCAAAGATGATCATAACATATTTTAACCTCATGTTTATCTCATGCCTTTCATTTTCCATCATAACATATAGTAACCCATAATTACCTCAAAAGTAAGGATCATTTAAACCCAATGGTTCTTTATAACTATGTCCACAAAAGAAAAGATAACTATTACTTGAATAAAATTTGACTATATTAAACATCAGGGTTACACATAATATAAAAATTCTTCTAATGTAACCTCATCATCAAAAGAGACTTAATACTCTTAAGAATTTCACCATAACTCTTGAAGCCCTATATGTTGACATCTTACTCATTCAACATTCTTCATGATCCATTATCCATTCCTTTCCAACTTATTCCAAAATACCTCTTTCCTACAAACAAAATCATGAATCATATCCTAAGATTCCAAAATAGGAAAAAAATAGTCATGAAATAGTACATACCGTTGACTGGTCATTGTCAGTTTCTTCATCCTCAATCGGAATGGCATTAGGTATTGGTAACCGAATATTGGTACGCTCTTGGTGACCCCATTCACGAAACTTCTTCATAGGACATGTGTTTGCATAATGACCATGCACACCACATTTAAAACATTCAATTGATCCCTCAGAAAGAACTTCTTTCCCTTTCCTTGAGTCAACTGGATGCTTCCTTTTTCCATGGCAGGTTCATGCTTTATGACCTTCATTTCCACATCTATAGCATATTTCTGTCCCTTTGAAACATTTTCCTAGGTGTTTCTTTCCACATCTTTGACACATAGGTTTTTGAACACACATACCTTTATGATTATTACCTGTACTTCCGTAGGGATTTGTTTCTTGCATATATGACGTCTTAGAGAAATATCCAAGGTTTAGGTGGTCAATAATGACTCCAGATAGTTGGTTGAGGATAATCACAAGAGTTCTCATTGCAGCTCCCATATCATTTAGTTTCTTGCTCAAAAAACTGTCATAGTTTCCTTCACATCTACTGTTACTTTGGTGCCTGCTAGATCCAGCCAGTTACTAAAACCAAAAAGGTCAGTGTGAGTATATCAAAAAAACCATCATGTACTAATGAGTAAGATAAACACTAAGATATACTTACTCATTCACTTTATCTAAAACTAGGACTCTTTCTGAAATCCTAACCATTATGGTAATGCCACTTATGCTGAAAAAATACCCTAACCACTAAAGTTATCTAAACCGACCTTTGATACCAACTATAAGGCCTCAACCTTAAACATTACTTAATCTTGAGTTATTACAAGATTACACATTGAGTATCTTTTCTGGTTTAGAGTTTTAGAGAATTAGATCATGAAACTTGCATTACATTCCACATTTAAACAAAGTGGTTACAAAAAAGACAATATTCATTCTTCCCATCAACGGAAACATATTGAAAATAAAACATGGATTCTTTCTTGACACATCCTTGACATTATCACCACATCATGTACCTTTCCCTTGACCTGTGAAAACATTTCAAAAACTTGGGATGAGCATAAAAAGCTCAGTAAGGGTTATAAAAATATGTAAAGGAAACATGAGTTCATATATACATAAGAATGAAATCATACTTTACCCATAAAACATAGGCACTTTAACATACCTCATAAAACCATGAATAAATCATAGAAAACATAAGAAATAAAGGTATCTTGAGGCATTCATAACATTCTTACGTGGGGAGTAACCCTCTTGGTTACGTTTGGAATACCCATCACAGTATATTCCCTAAATCTCTTCAGAGAAACCTTAACGTTTCACTCCTTCGTGTTACCCAATGCATTGGAGAGCTATAACGGGCTCACCCGCCCTTAGTTTATCACGGAACCACCCGTTTTCATTACAATGCCCAAGAACCATAACATAAATGTGTCACATAAAACATGAATAAAGGAAACATAACATTTCCACATTTCAATTACAATATAACATTTTAGTATATTGAAATATTGAATCCATTAAAAAAAACCATTTCCAAAACCATTTAAAACATTTAATAAAGAGATTTTTGAATCAAAGTGTCCCATACCACCTTGAAGCTTAAAATTGTAAACCATTAATATCCATATAAATAAATATTTAAACCATTTTGAAAACATGGATATTAATAATAACAAATAATTAAAACATTTAAAACGATATTTTGGTTAAAGGGGTTTTACCAAAATTAGAGACACTTGAATACAATAATTGAGGAATAACATTTAATCAGAACATTATAATATCATGTGAATAAATGGATTCATGATATAATATTCCAAAGGACAATATATACACCATATAAGAGTGAATTGGTGCATAACAACAATGAAGTCTCAATTGAGATGTCAAATGTGATGAAATCCCTTATAAAGAAGGTACCCTTAAATTAAGGATAAATCAATCTCAAAATTATGTGTGACAAATATAAATACACCCAAATTTAAGTGGATATTAAGTGTAAAACAATAAAAGGTCATTCAAACATATTCAAAGAATGACATATTCAATAACTACATGTTGACCCCAAAGAAATAGAAGTTGGGTTAAGAAGTTCCGTTGACAGCCTAATGGCGTCACATCAAAATGCGTTGATGAGAGATAAAAGAAAAGGGTATCTCATCACTTGGACATAAAATTTACATCAATAAGGATATATGAGAACATATCCCAACATAACAATATGTAAATTAAAACACCCAACAAAAGAAGTCTTTTGAAAAGAGGAGGGTGAAAGGTTCCCTTACCGACATGGGTATCTTTCGAAACATATACCTCGTGAAAGAAGGAAAATACAACATTGATGTAAATACTCATAAATGAAATAATATTACACAATGATTAAAATAATGGTTATTACATACACCACTCAAAGGAAATTGTGGCAAATGTAGCATAAATCTCACAGGAATGAAAGTGAGATGAAAAATCCCTTACGAAAATTCGGCAGCATAACGGCGCCACTCAAAACTTCCAAAATGGATTGATGAGAGAAAAAAGGGTCTCTCATCACATGAACATAAAAATTACAGTAGGATTAATATAAAAGATCATCCCAATAACAATAAAGATGAGCTTTAAAAGGAATGACATAAAAGAGTGTACTTAAAAAGAAAGAGAGGAGTAAGATCCCTTACCTCGGGTCCGACTTGACTCGACCGTTCATTAATCTCATGAATAATAAACGTGAGTTAATTTATACTTCCTTAAGAACCTTTTGAAAGTTCATTATTCCTTTTATATCACTTATTACCATGTTATAAACACTATGTAATCATTAAGTTAATAATGATTGTTTTGTCGATATTTGGTTCTTAAGTCGAAAGTGGACTTCTTTCAATTACATGTTGTTCGTGTGGCCAAATGTTTATTATATCCAGTATTGTATTCATGAGTTAGATATAATATATGTCATATATATCCAGTACATGCATGCATTTATAACATTTCATAATCATTTAGTGGTACGAAATGAAATGCACCGTTCATGGAGACGGTAAGCCGTACGTACGCATGAACGCTACTTTCATTTCTATTTCGTATTTTATAGAATGGAATAATAATGATATAAAGGTATATTATAATTCCAGTATAATATCATATATAATATCATATTTCCATCCTTTATACGTCCCACATATGGTATTTAACGAATCAAATCACTTTGAGGGGGCGGTAGTCCGCACTTCCTTAAATGAAGATATCGCGTTTACCCATAATGGAAACCATAAAGATATGCCCAAAATGAAAAAAACAGAAGCTTAAGGGAAACATAAACATATTATATATCATATATAAAAATAGTGACATCATAATGGCCACCTTTTAAGGTCTTAGATGAGTATTGAACAATCATCGTTTCGGGAGGCAGAATTTCGCCATCCACGAAAACCGTATGTTCTTTAACCATTTGATGTAGTTGTGTGAGAGTGTAGCTCGAATAAATATTATAACAACATCCTAGTATATTGAATATACTGTTGTTGTTACAAAATAAATAAATAAAAAGAGTTTAGGGGGTTGGAGAAGAAAAATAAAACAAATGAACATGAGAGAATGAATTACCTTTAAAAGTGTAACTCCTTTTGATTTGAGCCTAAAGGATTTCTTTGAAAGGATTCTGCCCAAAGGGAATCCTCTAGGATGAGTAGAGGGATGTGGAGAGAGTAAATGGGCAGGGGTTGGCCGAGCCAAAGGCTTGAGGAGTGTGTGAAATGAGGTAGAGGTGGGGGCCTTTATAAGAGGAGGGGAGGGGCACTTTTGGAAAGTAAGAAATATTACTTTATTTGAAAATGTGTTTCGGTTTTAAAAGGTCCCACATTGATATAATTCGTGGATAAGGTGGTAAGGGTTCGAAATCCACCCATTCAATAAGTTTTGGACATGTTTAGTTCATAGATTTTACATTATCTTTCAATTTTATTTAAATCGTCAAATAATGATGTCATCACTGCATCATTATTATGTCATAAATAATTTAATTTATTTAATGTATAAAAATTATAAAAAAAATACTATGATGTAGTAAATCTTTTTATATTTCTAATTCATATTTATAATCAAAATTTGGACTTGTTTAACCCTACTTAAAAACTTTTTTAGTAAAACAATTCATGTTTGTTTCAATTTAATTTTAACATTAAATAAAAATATATTATTGTCATTTTCAAACTAAAGTGGCTCCATGGGGTCCCCAAGTTGGCCCATGGCTTGTCTTGGTCGGCCATGACTCACCCAATAGGTTTAGGACAAGTTTCATGGTGTTTTCACATTCTTATAATATCATTTTTACCTTAAACTACACTAATTACCACTAATCGCGATTAAAAACTTAATAAGTTACTATTCACCAAAAAAATTATTTTTATCCCATTGAACCACATTTTACTTATTAATGACAACCATGTATGTCGGATTTTTGAAATTCAAAACACAAAGATGGAAAAATTCCATTTAAATGGAAAAATCAGTTTTTATAAGTACCACTTAGTGGTTTCACTATTCATCAAAAATTGAAGTTTTTTAGAAAAATCCCAAAAATTCACCCTAAGCTATATTTGATATTCTGAATTCAAAAATTAAGTCTGTTTTAAAAAATTCAAAACATACAAGTCACATTAATTAATTTAATAATTAATTCCCGCTGTCATGACAAATAGCGTGTTTTTATGAAACAATAAGTAACAAAAGATTGACACTAGTTTAAGTCCGATTTCAAAGTGAAAATAATTCCAATGACCCCTATTGGATTTAATGGTAAAAATATTTTCTAATTTCACTTTAAAATAAATTCAAAATATTATCTAATCATATAAATAAATTAGATTAAAAAGAGGTTTTGAATTAAAACACAACATTTTACACTATTCATTAAAAAATGAACTTTATCGGAAAAATACCAAAAAATTACACAAAGTAAAATTTGATGTCCCGATTCTTAATAAGAGTTTTATTTGGTCCAAAATAATGTATAAGAGTGATCGAAACTATATTTAATTACGGTTCTCCATCAAAAGGCGACAAGTGAACCTTTAGGGAAAACTAGGGCATATACGCCTAAAATTGAATTCTTTCCGTATTTTAAGCCTTTATCTTTTATTGTATAAATGTAAAAACATTTAAATACATATATAATCATATTTTAGTTATTTATATCCATTCCCGCCATTACAAAGGCTACATGTTAACTACCATTTAAAATAATATTATTTTATCATTGGAGTGCAACGTAAGATTCCCAAGAAACTCGTTGTTGCGTGTTGGGTACGCCATCGAGCATAGAGTCCCCTTTAAAGTCATATCAATATTTTATTCACAAATATGGATAAATATGAAAATGTCATATTCTTTATTTACCTAGGGTGTTACACTCAATGATTATATTTCCCATGTTTTGGGAAAGGAGTAAGTCAGTCATGTGTGAGGGTTTGGTACTAGACCCTACCCCTCATGGGACATTGGGAGGATCTCATCTTCATTTACTATGACACCACCTCTTGTAGGTCTATGTAATGTTATTGTTATAAAGAAAGTGAAACCAAAAAAGAAAATTACAATGCTTGAGAACATAATATAGAATAAAAAGTTATGATTCATACCTTGGGATGAGATGTTTATAGAAATTAGTAGTACAATGGATACTTTATTTCAAGGCATGGCTAGGAGAATTCCTATAAACATTACATCCTTGATATAAATGATATTGAATCTTTTTCACAGAGTTTAATATATTTATATTTTTATAATATTTTTTATAAATATATATTTATTTGAAAATTATATAATTAAATCTAATTTATATTTAAAATTGTACTGATCACAGGCATCAGATGCACAAGGGATATTAGTCAACATGAACATTGGGAGCATAGATCATCTGGGGGTAGGCAGCTTAACTTATAGGGGTAGATTTTACCTTAGATCCTCCAACTGAAATGTTGCATATTTTTCAGTAGAACATATATATTTTTCCATTATACAATAAAAATAAAAAAAATGTCTATTCATTTAAAATATTTTGTGATATACTATTTTTAATAGTTGTAAAAAAATATAAAATTTAAAAGTGTGGTGTTCTATATGTTTTTTATATATAAAAAGTTTAAATTTCATATAGCAGCATATTTAGATAAACCATCTTTCCTGTTAAATTTTTTGTAGTTTTTTTGTGGTGGTTTAAACCAATGATAAATTAACAAACCAATACAATAAACTGCTAAATTGTTTCTATGTACAAGTATGAATTCCTAACCCACTCCAAATTAATTAATGGAAGTTTTAAGAACTGTTAATTTATGAAAAAAAAATATTTGAACTAACAACATCCAAATATTATAATAATATAATATTTTAAACAACCATATTCATTATATTATAAGTTTCAAAACTACATACATTTATTAATTTTAAAATATTCTAAGGCTTCCAATAATAAAAAACATTACTAATTAATAATAGAATCTCTAAAATATATTGGTTTGAGAAAATATCATGAATCAATTAATTATGGTTTAAAACAGTGTGTAATTTAAAAAAACTTCAATTGGAAGCCATTTTCCTTCTAGTGAAAGTATTATTGAATGTACAAGTTCACATAAATGGTAATCTAGTTATTATGGATGTTTTTAATAATTTAGGGAGTATGTCGATTTCAAAAAACAAAAAATATTCTAGAGGATGTTCCAAAATGAGGATGATATAAGATGGTTCTTATAAAGAATTAAGTACTATAGTGTATTAGAACTATAGAATCATAGGGAAGGACTCTTTGATTTGAATTACCAAAGGTGGTGGTTCCAAAAGGAAATGATCCATTGCAGGAGTACTAATGATATTCCAAGGTAAGTTGATAAGTTAAAATATATGAAATTGGATTCCACTACTTGAAACTCATGAATAATGTAGAAACTATGATCTTAGAAGATGATATAAATCTAAAAGGCTAAAAACAATGGTAGTATTCCATGAGATATGATATTGATTCATTACATGTGTTTGGAATATGGGAGCTAATGGAAAGGCCAATTATAAATAATGTTATCCAGAATATGTTGGTTTATTAGTTAAAGTAGCAAAAAGATGGTAGATAGAGGTACACAGAAATTCTTGTCGTGATGGGATTTCAAAAAATTGATGGTGTGGATATTTATAATATAATTTCTCTAATCCTTAAACACACAATAATTTGAACATTACTTATCATGGTTGCAATGAAAGAAGATATTCTAGTAAATTTGGATATAAAGAGTACATTTATTTCATGGGGACATAGATGAAGAAACATAAATGTATAAGACCACATTATTCATGGATCAATGGAAGTTAAATCTTGTGTGAAAGAAAAAGAATAACCTCTGTTGTTTGAATAAGGCACTGAGTCAGTGGTACCTGATGTTTATTGAATTTATGGATGGCCAGGAGTTCATTTAGTGAAATTAGAATCATTACTATCACCAAAAGGAATCCAATTATGAAATGTTCATAATTCTACTTAACTATATTATTAACATTATTATTTTTAGTTCAATAATTTATATTATAGAAGAGGTGAAGGATTAGTTTTCAATAATATTTGAGATAAATAATCTCGGTCAAGATAAATAGATGTTTAGGATTAAAATTTTAAGCTGATTAAATTCCAAAACTGTTTTCCTAAGTCATTTTGACTACATATAGAAGGTGGTGGAATGATTTATTCTGAGAGAGGAAAAACTGGTAATACACCCCTATCTAACGATTTCATGTTAATAAAACAGGATACACTGTGAAATAAATATTAGGAATAATGCATGGAAGAGGTTCTCTTTGAATCAATAGTGAGAAACCTGATATATGAAATGGTTTTCACTCAACAAGATATTAAACATCATATGGGAGTTAGTAACAGATTCATGGAAAATTATAGAAGAGAGGACTGAGAAGTGGTAAATTGGATCATATAGTATTTGAATGATTCCATAATATTGTCTCTTTACTTCAAAACTAAAAAAAACATTCCACGGGATTTCAGAATCAAAATTAAGAGGTTATTTAGATATAAATAAGATCACTAATGTCTAGGTGTTCACTTTTTTAGGGATGGCTATGAGATAGATATAAATTATTCAAATGGTAGATTCACATTTGAGAATGGAAGTGGATTAAATATATTTAATGGAAGTTGAGAAGAAGTTGATATAGATGAATGGGATATTTGAAGATCTCAAAATAAAGACAGATGTTAGGCCAATTTTTTTGATCTATAAGTAAAATCCACTTTCTGGGGAACTCGATGTTTCCCTCTCTAATGATGCATATTCAAATAAAGTTTCATTTCATCAAGAGATTATTAGTGTATATAGTGTTGGATCTATGAAAGGTATATGGATCCTGGAATCTGGTGGATATTTTATCAACAGTTTTAGTCCAAGATGTGTTGATATGTGGATATTATTCAAGAGGGACAAAATAACTTGATGAATGGTGGGGGAAATTAATGTATAAAGGAAGTTTTAGGAATTAAAGTAGGTTTTTGAATGCTAATTTAGGACGCAGTAGTGAAGCCTAAAAATTATTCTCAAGTGTGATATTGTTAGGATCATCCATGAAAACAATTTTCTATCCTTGGAATTTGATCTTTCATAAGGTTACGTTCCATAAGACTAACTTTAAATGCAGGATTGATATGGAAGAGTAATTGTAAAAAAGGTTTGAAAATATGAATGTTATCCAATGAAAATAATGATAATAAGGCAGTAATAACCAAAGTGTGTACTATCGATAGTTACCCCCTGATGAGTCAGATAGAAGAAGTGTTGAAGATGAAAAGTAATTGTATAAAATTTTCATTTGAATGATACATTAGATATTTTACATGCGATTTTGGGGGAAAGGGGATATGTGAGGAACCTTAGGGTATAAATATGATTATTTTCCCAATTCTTATTGAAATGAGACCAATGCACAAGAATATGGGGTAATGGTAGAGAACTTCATTAACATGGTGAAGCATCTTCCCACATATAATAGAGTAACATGGTCTCACTGATTTAATGATCAAAAGGTAGTGGTGACCAGTTCCACAAGTCGAATTCCACTATATTTAATATGTTGTATGTATTTTTTGATAAGATTAGATTTCTTTTGGAATGATACATTCTAATCACTATTTTATTCTTAGATTAAAAGTAATGAATCATCCCCCTTTGGATTACGTCTCATTTTTAACAATGTAAGACATGTCATGTTCTTTTTCATTTTTTTAATTTTGAATTTTGTCATACAGAAATATTTTATTTATTAATTTTAATGTGTGTGTTTTGGTGTGGTGACTTAGTTGTGGTTTCCTCTAAGTTCACATAAATTAATTACATGATCTCATTTCAGTTCTTTTTCTCACCCACAATGTTCTGGTGGATATGTTTTTGTATTTATAAATTAGTCAAGATCCCTAAAGTTACACAACATTGGAAGTTGTAAAAATGAATATTATCTTACCTAAAAAGATTGTGAGATACTTTAGGAAATTCCATCTTACCTTTTATATCATCAAGTTTAAAACAAATGATTTCCAAGAAACTAAATCTTTATATGCTTTTTCAACCAAACTGAGTGTGTTCCTTCCTCACAAATGTGATTCCTTAAAATTACATTAATATATTAATATAAATAATTCTATTACCATGAAAGTAATCTATTTTCCGTAATAACATCACTAATATTGTGAAATGTTCTTTTCTATGTGGATTATACAATTTATCACTTGTATCCCACGTCAATTTTAGATCATTAATCAACAGATCCAAATAAAAATCAATTACATTAATAGGTTATTTTGAACATAGAATTAGCACATACAACATAATATACTTTCTCATCAGGTATAACTAGGGTGTAATTTTTTTAATTTCACTATATAATGAGAAATTGACTATGAGTGTTGGTTTTTACATGAAAATGATTCATTCTATATTTAGATAATTCATGATTGAGTTTTCTCATCTCATATTTAAATTTTGGATACTCATGATCATGTTTATTCCACTGACGATAGGTATGAATTCATTTATATGTTATACGTATTGAATATAAAATTTATTTTATAATAAAATGGTTGAAAGGGAAGAAAATTATCATATGGTAATATTACTTCAAGATATAAAGTAATTCTATAAATATAGTGTCATTAAATATATAAAAAATCATTAAATTATAATTTTTTTCATGACTAATAATGTTTCATATTTAGTAGATCCATCATACAATAATATATTTCCATAATTCATTAAAATCTCAAAAAGAATTGGAAAATCTTGATGGTGATATTTTACCACAATTATTGTTTCCTTAATAATATATATATCATCATATATAGTTATATTGATACCAGATGATCCATAAGATGTAATATTATTCATGTCGCTAGCTACATTTAATTTTTCTATGTGTTTAGTCTAATATTTATAAATTAGATCTTTTTCATGATAGATCATGCATTCTTCAAACTCATTTGGATAAATTCATCATGAATAAAAGCAATGTAAATATAGTCAAATATTCTGAAAATGTTAATTTTCATGCTTTATTGTAAACATGATAAACTCTTATCTCTGTCTATATACTATTTTAATATAGTTAACAAACATCCATTTTCAACTCATTTTCATCCTATTTGGTTAAAAAACATTCATACTTCACAAAAAAATTGATACATAGAATTTATGCAATTAAATATTAGTTTTATATATGAAAATAATATAATGTATAAATTTAATAAATATATATATAATTTATAAGATATAAATAAATAAAATACATAAAATTACGATACATAATGTTTTCATTTTATATATATTTAAATTATATATATAATACATAAGAAATATAAAAATTAATATAAATAATACATATTAAATATTCATGATAATAACATGTAAATAAAGGGTAAATTATACTTATAAAGAATGTTTTAACATAATTTTTCTATATTTCAACTATGTGCTTGTCTGTATGTGTGTGTGTGTGTGTCTAAATTTATCATTGTATAAAATAATATTTGGTTAATAAAAGTGAATATATATATATATATATTCACATGCAAACACACTCTTATGAATTCATAGGTATTAATATATTAGTATCTTTTAGAATACATTTATATACTATATGTATATATATATACATGTGTGTGTGTGTTCCTATGTATATATATCAACCAATTAAACATTTGTGTTTGTGTATAAATGTAAATATATATATATATGTGTCTATATATTTAAATAACTATAAATTCAGATTATATATATACAAAAATATATATATGATCATATATATACATACATACATACATACATTCATACATACATACATACATATATACATATATCAATATCTATATATTTATACTATATATATACATACATATATAAAATTATCAGTAAAGAGATTAAACATATAGATATATACAAACATATAAACATATATATATAAACATATATACTTTTATATAAATATCAATTAGTATATATATATATATAAAGTTTTCCTAGTGATTTTGGTTAATGTGTGTGTGTGTGTCAAAATATCTAGCCTCACACACACATACCCATGAAAATGAAAAAAAACCAAAATCAATGACACAAAAAAATGAATTTGATCTATAAACAAGCAATAAATTGATGTTTTTATTACAAAATATAGTATTTTAAGTCTATTTTTTAAATGGTTGAGAGAAGAAATTATATATGTTCGGTTCATTAAGAGCTTGAAGATTAGGAAAAAATTTCGTGTGATGGTTATATTTTTTTAATGAGCGCAAAGTCTTTATTAGTTTTTTTCTAAAAAACACTGATAAATGGGGTATTTTCTCTGTGATTCTTTAGCATTGGTAAATGTTTTACTTTATTAGTTTTTTTAGAACAAATAAATGTTTTCAATTGTTAGGGATAAAAAAGCATAGAAAAATGTTATCTTAAATAATACATCTTGACAGGGCTTGTCGACGACCCAACCCACTGGGTCCCTGCATTGGCTAGAGGTAAGATAAGCATGCCACCTCAATCCCTCCTTGAATAGGTCAGGGGATGGTGACTAGAACCAATATAATATAACAGATATATTGGATATTTATCATAAACAACTTGTATAAGATATGCATTAGAAACCAATGAGAATATATAAACATCTACAGAGGATGACATATTTAAGTAAAATGATAAATATGTATGCATATATTTTCTAAACATCAGAGGGTAGTATAAAATAAATTCCAATATAAGTAGAAAAACATATAGCCTAAAATTATAAAATTACACTGGATATTGAGTGACTGGGAATAAGGGAATCAATATATTTCACCAACATCAGTTGAGAAGTACTAGTTGTGAATCCCATAGGATCCAAAAAACACTAGAACAACTGGCTCTACGAGCTACACTAGGTCAAGGCCTACTAATAATACCATCATCCGATGAAATGTCAGTACACACACAACAAGTGTGGGCCCAAAGACGATGTATGTGTGCGTATAAAAATTACCAATAGGATGATCAAAAAATCAAAAGGTTGAAAAGGGTGTAGGTTATAATATATCAAAGGGTTGAACCACAGAGACACATAACTCCAATAAAGGGGAAAACATCATCAAAATGAGGATTCAACTCCACCTCCCAATATAACCCCATCACGATCTCCTGAAAATATACCAAGGATAACCTCAGACATTAACTCATTGTTTTCAATAATGAATATATGAAAAAAATACAATTACTCATGGGAAATACCTCATTGCTCATAAACCCTATGAGAAAACACCTCATTGCCTATCCTTAATAGATACATCACATGAATCATGGATATGGACATACCCAATCCTCCAAAAATGAATTTATCAAACTGCATCATTCCACATCAAACCGCATGAGGGTGACACAACTAAAATCACTACATTGAACCTTGAGGATCTATTTAATAAGATACAATACAAAATGGGATCATCATCCCTGATAAACTCCATAAATACATGAATGAACACTCACCTACCTTGCAAGGGGAGAAACTAAACTCATCGGTGCATCATTACACCCAAAAAATGTCTCTATCCACAGAAGGCCCATCTAAATATCTCTATCTATAGGGATAGAATCCTCACTCCAATATAAAATTAAGGCCTCAACTAAAAAAAATATAATACTCTTGGGGGAATATCAACCCCTTGTATGGGTGACCTATATTCCACCCCATGGGGGTGTTCCTAGCCTAATATTACTCGAGGGAAGACACGTCCTCATCCACACTAATATATGAAAAGGGAGTCCAATGACTTAGAAATTCCCAAGGGGTACATCAACCAGTTGTAAGGTAAATCCCCAAACACACATCCTATCTGCACTGAAGATTCATACCAGAGGGGAGAAACCTAGTGCACTCAGTGCATCATAATTCCTCAAGGACCCAAACTATCTATACAACATGAATACCACCACCATTATACCACTAATCCCATGTCACAATAGGGGAATCATTTTGAACCTTCTTCATTACATGACATTTGTATCCATCATGTCACCACTTAAAAATACATCAGATAAATTTCACCATTATATATTGTATATATTTACTGAGGGAGATCTGGGAAATCATATAATATAAGGAGGAATTGTGCCCAACATATCTGAGGGAGTATTGACTATATCAATGTAAGTGATAATCAACACCTCATCCTATGAAACAATCTTGAGGGATTACTTAATTCCCCTCTCAGAACCACTCTCACCACATAGTCATTAGAACTAGAGGTCTGATGAAAGAGAGATTCTGATAGTACCATACAATCACCTACTCTATCCTCTATATAAATACATTTGGTACTATAGAGAATAGAGTACTTCTTCCATATATGACCAAAAATAGACATGAATGACATAGCATAATGGGAGTGTACTACTAACTGCTCGTCTTCTTTTCTAAACCATACACACTAACTGTTCACAGGGTACATGGGAAGGAGATAATTTCACCAAGTTCAATATCTGCCTATAAACCACTATGAGTTTCCCTTTAGTGTAGATAAAATTATTGAATACTAGCCAAAAAATATATATTCTCTACTCTCCAACCTTTTAGGATCCATAATCACTAAAAAGTACTGGATAATAAAAATCATTGGTTATATATGAGGATCCCAGGCTCTAACTTCAAAATGATACATGGGTGTTTAACAACCTCTAAAATACTCTACATCAATAGCGAGATCTCTTCATTGTCACTATAGGGATAAGATCCACAACCAGCCCTAAATCGTCTCTCTAATGGAATCTGGTATAAATGAGGACCCCAATATGACATTCAATATGTAAAGATATTTTAAATAGACTACCTACTCATCCAAATCAAAATCTATGTATAGAAACACACAAAAAACCATAGATGGAAGATACATGACATGTGAAGTGGGTATATAGTGTGTTCATCCAACACACCACTCTAGGCATGAGCCACCACCTGACTCATTGTGTGTTTCCTCATTACATGGTATACCTCAAGTAACACATAGTGTGTTGTCCATATAATTTTTTTGAGTTTTGTACCCTTTCTCATGTTTTTTCGTGTAACCTAAAATGGAATATACTTATACATGTCATGTTCTACACATGGGGTTTTTAGACAAGTACATAACTACCCCTTGATTAATACACCTTATAGTCTAAGACAACATGTCTATATAGCCAACACATTGTGTGAAAATCATCTTATACCTTAATTACATTAATGAACTACACAATATGTGTTCATAAACTACACATCATATGACCATGAATTCCAAGTGTAGGAATTCTGTGAACTAGCCCAATCTATCCATCCCATAGAAAATCTTCCCTCCATGAAACATAATCAATCCTCAGTAGTTGACATCCATAGACAAGAAAGTCTAGTTACCATAAAATATATAGGATCATAAAATCAAAACAAAATTTCTTCCTTAGGTAGAATTTCTAAATCTTCCGGTTCATTTGCTAAAATTTTTGCACTATAGCTGCAGTGTCCTAATCCAGCTTTGATTGACCTACTTCAATGTGGCACCACCTCCCACTCACTCATTCACCTCTCTGTATAGTGGAATCAGAATGTGTAAGGGGTTTCATTCATCTTTTGAAAATATGGTGATAGAACCAGGGATAAGTGAAAACCCCCAAAAGAAAAAAAAATAATGCGCCCATTTATGTGCCTGACCTGGGACCTGAAATCTGGATGAGGATTATACTTTACCTCGGTAAAACTATCTATTCAAGACCCAACCCTGAAGTTATAGTTAATATTCTAAAATTCTTTGTGATATATCAATAATCACATTCATGAGAATAGATAATAATAATCAATTAAATATTAAATATCCCATAAAAATATTAATGGATGGGTGTCTTAGAAATATACATCCTAAAGATAACCATCCCAA
This sequence comes from Viscum album, assembly GCA_963277665.1. Lineage (NCBI taxonomy): Eukaryota > Viridiplantae > Streptophyta > Magnoliopsida > Santalales > Viscaceae > Viscum > Viscum album. The sequence continues at coordinate 384,928,484 of OY728121.1, forward strand.
ACTGAGAATAATAGAACCATTAGAAAATATTTTTGAGGTTTTCTAACTAGGTGAATTAAATTTTACCCTTCTTAAGTGTACATGGATCCAAAACTGAAAAATGAGCTATGTATTCTGAATGAGAAAACTTGGGTCACTACATTGTCCCCACCATTAAGGACTTTTTCCCTTAAGAATATAAAAACCCAAATGGATCATTAAAAATCCCAAAAAATATATTTATGAAAGGTGATAACACTCCCACACATGGGAACATCCAACTTCTGTAGGTATGTAAATCCTCCAAGACCCAAAATGCATCCCCACTTAGGAAAACATCTATTCTATACCAGTCTGATCAAGGGCACCATGTCTAAGACTTTCATTTCTCCATGGATGCCAACAACCTCAACCCTCCATTGGGGAAGATTTCAACAGAAGTAAAAATCTCCCTTCCTTAATGCCATCAATGATTTCCACCCAAATAATTATCCTCTAATTGTGGGGAACACAAAAATTAAATCCAAATGTGATTCTACAAACCATCAATATTACACAAAAATGTTCTACTTGAAAAGGAATTTTCTATAGGGGAATCACCCTTCCCCCTATAAGAAAGGAATATTCCATTGATTCTCATACCAAGGAAATAAAACCACATCAAAACACACTATTTGGTACATTAACAAGAGAACTATATTGCACCATAGGGTACCATCACACTTTTTATGTGCATCCACAGCTAACAAATTTTCACGTTGGTGCTTTTTATATCTAGGAATATAGATAACATTGATGCTCTAATCCTTATCTCTCTAACAACTGAAAAGAAAAACACCTTCACTTGATTCATCTATCCAGGATCTAAGGCTGAAAAATTCCCAACACTCAAATACATGAAAAAACCATCCTACAAAAACCATGCCTCATTGCACATACTATAAATATATAATGAATTTCCCATAAAAACTCTATCCACACTACTCAAGTTGACACAAAACTGATACCCCTTACTTTCATTGAGATACTCATGATAAAAGAACTCATGTTATCTATTTTTTATCTACCTTAGAACACAAACAGACCCAATGTTATGTAATCTTCATATAACTATGCACACGACTAAATCATCATGAAAATTTATGAAGAGGGAAAATCAACCTCTTATTCCAATTCTTGGAAATTTCAAAAGAAGACCACTCCTAAAATCTCATCACTTAGCTCCCTGAGTCTGACTAGGCAACCTCCCTGGAGAGAACCATCATATGAGTTATAAATTCAAAAATGGTCCTCCAAAATAATCATAGTGCACAAATCAATGATCACCGACTAGTGAATGAACTGGTTTAACATTCCTAAGGGTTTTCCCTACTCATTTCCTAGATCCTACTTCCCATTAAAAGTAGATCCCGACCTATATTATCAATCAGAAAACACCACACAAAGACATCCATCCACCTTCTCTCAATCATTTATTGATCTTCCATCATCAATGATATTACCAATAGGGCATAATTCTCCTTAGAGTAATCCTAAGAAAACCTATCTTCCAAATTTCTCAAAATACCAATAATAGAAACAAGGGTAGATTGTTGCCTCATGTAAGTCTCCAGTCATGCCACATTGGTCTAATGACTCCACTAGGATCTCTAGATCCCCATCCTAATATTTAAAACTAATATATTAGCACAAATTGATTCCGAAAAATATGATAGGAACAGAAAAAGGGAGATCAGTTCATTCCTCAAGATACATAAACTACTACCCAATAAAATCCCTACATAGCTCTTTTAAGGGGACAATCATCATGATGATCATCAATCTTCATCTGTCTACCCCTTGTAAGACTAGGTATGTATATAAAGGATACCTAAAATTATTGACGAGGAACATACCTTATAGAAATGTTTCCCATGAATAGTATATAGATCATTATACTGATCTTTCTTCATTTGAAATAGACAGATAGGCTACACACACCCCTATTGATTGATCGTCCTTGACCTGCACTCTCAGTCATGAGATTACAATCAGATGTTCTACATCATCCAACATGTTACCAATATCTAAACTATGGTGAGGAACCCTTTCCTCATCAACTGTCTATGAATTGACTAAGGATCTAATGGACATCTCTAGTGGTTCATCTACACCACATTACCATTATAAAAGGAATATATATGTCTTTTTTCATGAGGGAGAAGTGAATACTCTATAGGATGAGTTTGAGGATCTCATACCATATTATAAAAGGGGGAATACTAACCATAATTATATAAATATCCATATACAAGGGATCTTGTGCCTTGGGTATATGAGGGGAATACCTAACCCCACATAAAGTATGAGATAGAGGATCCCATGCTATGGGTATACAAGGGGAATATTGATCCTATATAAAGGATGATAAAAGTGGTCTCTTTACCAAGGTGTAAAAGAGGAATACTAACCCAATTTGTAATTAAAATCTCTGGAACTGTATTGGAGGTTCCCAACCTTGTTGGAAGACAACTCATCCCTGGGGAATAGTGATTTCAATGGAAGATCCAGACCTTTAATGATCTTTTAAATATGTGGAATACCGACTATACATATAGAGGATATTGAACATAAGTATGATTGGGGTAGGACTAGCATAATTTAATCCATAGGTAGAGGATCCCAACCTAATTAAGAGACACCATGTTCAAGGGGAATATATACTCTACTAATATATGGTGTGGTAACCATGGATTAAGGAGAAGACACCTTATTCAAGGTCTTAACAAACCCAACAATGCTTCAATAATCAATATCGAACCTGAATATCAGCTTTATTGATCTAAATACCCTAAAAACAACATCTTTGAATGTTAAGAGATACTCACTCATGAAGATCACTTTTCAGGGAGTAGTCTTGTTACTCCCATCATCTCCAAAATTTCCATTTCACACTATAAGAAAAATAATATTCATGAGGGAAATCAGTATCCTTTCATGGTGACATATCAAGAGGTAATATGTCATGTAGTAAAAACAAAAATGTACATGCTGTTATATGGTTCATGGACATACTCAATTATACCATATAACCCATGACCAAATAACTCAAGTTAGTCAACCAATAATCAAATTTTTTATGTTGTACTATATAATCTACCACATACTAGTTGGGTTCCTTATTTTTAAAACCAATCCTATGAAATTTGAAGAATTTTAACCCCACATGTCTGGAACCAACTCACGGGAAACCTATCTCCAAACTCCATCATTAGGGAAAACCCACTTTGATACCAAATAGACATGAATCAACCCACCTGGTCATTACTAGTAACATAATAAGATTATTTTCCCATCACAGTCCTTCCTATTATAGGCCTTGTGCTGGTGACTAGCACTATGAAGTCAATACCCATATATTGGAGGCCTTAACATAGGAAACATGCAGCAGATATACATCGTCAATAAATAAAATGATATCCAAAACTACACAATATAAAATATCTAACTAAAATTTAAAATATGTATACATGCATCATGTAAAACATCTCAGGGGAGTATAATACAAATTCTAGTATAAAATGAAAAAAAATAAGAGGCCCAAAATCCTGGAATGCCATCGGACAATGAGTGACTTGGTAGAAGGGAATCATCACATACCAGCAAAATCATCTGATCACTAACAATATAAAATCCCAATTGATCCATAAATATTTGAAACCAAATTCTCTTCTAGGTCCAATATCTCCATGTACACTGATACCACCATCAACTGGTGTGTTATCTACATAGTCACAACAAGTGTGAGTAAAAAGCATGTGAATTCTTGAGTATAAAAGCACCCATTAAGATTCCCCCAAATAATTCAAACAAACCATCTAGTACAAAATCACAGGAAAAACTATAAATCCCACAACATGAAAAATGGATAAAACACCATCTATAAGAGTCTTTGAATTCAATTCCCAATAAGACCTCAATATGATCTCATAGAAATGTACCAAGGATAAACCTAAACATAAAATCCTTCATTGAAAATATGGAATCCAAGAAAAAATCCAATGGTTCAAGGGAAAACACATCCTTACTCATAAAACATAGGGGAAAATACCTCTAAGCCGATCCACATAAGATACACCACACACCTCAAGGGTAAACACCTCCCTGATCCTTCGTGACATGGAAGATTAAACCTCATTGAACATCATGATGTGAACACAATTAAAATCATCACATCAACCCCAAGGTATCTAGTTATAATATCCCATAATAAAGGGTATCGTCATCCACGAAAAAATCCTCATATAATCACCGGTTAAGTAGTTTAAATAGCTATTCTCATCGGTGGAACATTTATCCTAGAACCACAGCAATATCCATAGAAGGCCAGTATTAAAATTCCACCAACAAATCTATAATACTTAATATAACTGAATATGGGGGGCCAAACCTCAAGAATTATATGATTCTTAATGAGGGTTATCAACTCCATTGATTAGTGAGTTACTCCCCATCCCATAGTGGAGTTTCTAACCTCATCATACCAAAGGGAATACACATCCTCATCCACGCTTGTATCCAAAAAGGGAGTCACATAACCTAGATATTCCCATGGGGGAGATCAAATGGTCATTAGGTGATTTCCCACCCACTATTCCCATATCAATTAGAGATTTATACCTAAGGGGAGGAACATGGAACACCCTATACATCATAAGTCCCCAAGGATCCAAACTACCCTTGAATTTTGAGTACCACCACAGTCATACCATCAATCCCATTCTGTAATAGGGGATTCATGAAAAAATTTCCTCACCACTCAATCTCTATATTCATATGGTCAGTACTTGAAATTTCATCAGGTAAATAATTCCCCACTGGAATTTATATTTCATTTGAGGTATATCCAAGAAAAAATTTCATATAATGAGGAACAACTCCCCACATATTTAGGGGAGTACAAACTCAATCAACATAAGGGAATACCCACACCTTGTCCCATGATACAAGCTAGAAGGAGTACCAAAATTACCTATTGAAACCAATCTCACCACACAGTCATTATAACTTTAAGTTTGATAAAAGATATATTCTAATAATACATCATTATTTTATACTCCAACCCTTACAGAAATTCCTGGGGTACTACAAGGGAGAGAGGAAATATGTCTTCCACAACACGAGATGTTTGTAAAGACCATATTGTAATTAGAGTGTACTTCTAACTCCACATCCTCCAATTCAAAAAACATGCTCCCATTCTTCATAGGGTGCATGGGAAGGAGGGAATCACACCATGTTGTGCATATATCCATAAGACCCTATTGTATTCTCTTCAGTATAGAGGGAATCACCAAAGACTTTCTAGAACTCCTATATTTTCAAATATCAATCATTAGAGGATCCATGACATTCAACAAATTCATATAGAATTTTGATCTATGAAGACATGTTAGGGTCACATTCCCTAGTGGTAGAATGATTCTCAATGATTTACCAACCACACACCTACTATTCGTGAACAGCTGGATCCCATCAACATTCCTATAGGGTTATGATTTGCAACCAGGATTGAATCATCCATTCAACGGCCTCTAGTAGGGGTGAGGACCCAACAATATGATCAACATGGAAATTTCTTATAAATGGACTCTATAAATGTCTAAATATATATATACATATGTGGAAGGTTAACTAAAAAAACCATGCTGAGGGGAAGGTACATTGTGCGTAAACCCAACAGCCCACTCTGGGTATGTACCTTTTCCTAACATGACATGTATTTACATAATTCATGGTGTGCATCAAGGTATATATGGCATGTAATCCCTAAGTGGTACTGATTCAGGTACGTTCTCTCAAACTGTGTCATGTAACCTAATTTGATGTGTACATCTACATGTCATGTACATTACATGAGGTTTCTGGCTGTGTACATGGTCACACCCTGAGTCATGTACCTAAAACTCCTACATGGAATTCACAGATGGCTAACACACCCTTTGGCTGTCTTTCTACACCTTCAATGAACTTAAGAACTATACGATGTCTGTTCATAAACTATAAAACACTGATTGAAGGGATACTAGTGGGATTCAAACCTGGCACTGAAATCAAAGAGTAGCATGGACAATCACTCAACCTAGAAAGAGGATCATATTTTCTTTAAAAATTTCATTAATAAATATATATTTTAGGAGTATTTAAAAATTTATTTCTATGTAAATATACTAAAATATTTTCCTAAATATATATACTAATTTAATATTATTCTTCATATTTAAAAATAAAAATAATTAGAAAATGTGTATGTATATGTGTGTATATACAAAATTATAATGTTAATATTAATTACATAAAAAATTTCTACTATTAATTAATGAAGATAAAAATACCATATTAAACCCCAACCATTTGCATTAAAATAAGGAAGTTAATATTGAAAAATTAAAGAAACTACATTTAAAAGGGGTTTTCATTGAATGATTTGAGAAATAGTGTTGTTGAATAACTAGCATAATCCCCCCACCTTCCATATCCCAATATATATTGTTACTTCATTGGTGTCTGTGCATTGGGCTCAGTCAGACCAAAGGTATCTCACCACTCAATATCAATATCTACCCTTTCCCTATAAATAGTTAGATATGCAGGGCATGGTTCATCCTGAAATTTGATTCTAATTATTTTTATAGGTTGAAGGTGTGGAGATATAGTGGAAGAAAGCATGGGAATGATGATGGACATGGTCATAGTGATGGTGGGAGTGGCGACTAGGGAAAAATTCCTCCACAATTATTGATCTTCCCTTTATTACTGTGAAAATGGGGTTTTATCATCACTAAAAATTCATGATGTTGAAAGAACCTTTAGAAAGAGGTTTTTTATCATTATTAGAAAATAACTAATAAAAGAACCATTTATTAGCACTAAAAATGATAATGGGGGACTTTTTCATCGGTTTTTGTAGCATTGTTAAAGGTTTCCCTTATCAATGTTAGTTTTATCAATGTTAATAAGTTTTTTTGGTTCACCTCTCACCAAACCAACTTTATCACCACCCACTAAGAACCTTTATCAGTACTCCACCACCCTCCATAGCTCTATAAACCCCTTTATCAGCACTCCCCCTCCCCCCACAACTCTCTCATTCTTTTATGAACACTCTCTAGATCTCATACTTGTGTGTGCCTGCTCAGATTTGAACCTATGACCTCAACCTTCACGCACTTGTTCTTTACCATAGCTCCACATTATTTTATTCTGTTTTTTATGATATAAATTTTTATTTATATATATTTAGATTCTTGATTATTATCCATATGATTATATAAATTAATATAATTATTTGAAAAAACATTTACAAAATATGTTTGTGTTTGTGTGTCTCTATATAGATATATATATATATATATGTATATATATATGTATTTATTTATTTATATATACATATGTTGATCTATATATATAAATATATTTATTTATATTTATTATCATATATTATATATTAATATTTATTTACATATATTAGAATATACACATAAATATATAATTTTAATACATACACGAACACACATATTTATATGTAAACATTATATATACATTTTTATAGGTATATACACATTCATACATTTTTAGTTTAAATAAAATGGATAATAAATATTTATTTACATATGGTTTATATATTTTAAAATATATTTTATATATAAATATTTTAAAATATATATTTATATAATTAAATATTTATATATAAACACATAAAGATATGTACAAATATATATATTCATATATTTAAATATAAATAACACTTTAATATTAAAAAGGGTAAAATTTAAACACCACAATATGCATATGAGTGTAACCCCTATGAATAAATTTTTTCACCACTGGAAAAATATAAAAATACCCTCTTCAGTGAAGTTTAAATATCATTAAATATTAAAAAATTAGGGTATCCCAAATAAAAACTTAATGTTAGAGGACTTTGGAGCCTTTTTATCCTTAAAAAAATAGTAAAAGTGATCCCCTCAGTCTATAATAGTGTATATATTTTCATATGCTTCGATTTTATATGTGGTAGAGCCCTAAAAGACACACATATCAAAAGTTATAGTCATTTCAAGTTCAAGTCTCATTTTCATCTTATCTTAATATATTAACTAATTTTTAAATTTTTTCTATCACCAAATTGGTATTAAACATATATTTATCAACACTAAAAAGAAAATTATTAATTACTAAAAAGTTATAATTATTTTTAAACTATTTTCAATAAATGTATTATATATTAAATTTAAACACATATTTATCATTATATAAATCATATTTATGAAAATATATTTTATATCAATCAATATAAATATATTTTTATAATAAGATATAATTTTTAATAATATGTGTGTGTGTGTGAAAGAAAATTTTTATTAGCTGTAAGAAAATCACTGATAATACTTCTTTTAATCTGTGCTAAATAAATTTTCATAAACATATCATTTATTAGTGCTAAGAAAAAACACTGATAAATTGGGTGAATTTATCTTCACTTTTGTTAGCGGTGTTAAAGGAGGCTTTTATCAATGATTTAATCTGGCATTAATAGATGAACCCCATTTCTCATCACTTTTTTAGTATTAATAATCGATATATATCAATAAAAATTATTCTACAGTAGTGATTCGAACAATGGAGTGCATCATCCTAAAGTCGCTTCCCCCACGCATACCTCCTACTCACACCACCCTCACCACTATGGAAACCTACCACTACACATGCACCACCGGTTGTGTCCTCAATAACTAGCTCTCCCAGAAACCCACGTCCATATTTTCAATAAAACAATATGCTCAATATTTCATATTTTTAAATAAATATTTTAATAAAATAACATGGATAAAAAAATTTATCCCTTGGCTTTTTCAATAATTACAAACAAAACTTATCACCCTTCGTTTCGACAACAACATCAATGTAATTTGTGATTTCTAGGATTGAGAATCATATTTCAAAGCAATGGTACATAATAAATATTTGAACTATATGAATAAAAACATATGTATTTGATTCTTTTGGAACATGGTAACACAATAAATACATTTTATGGTAAACATTGATACACTAATATAAAAAATTATTTAAAAAGTTCCCATTTATTAGCACTCTTTCCAAAATAATGTATGTTTTTATCGGTTCATTTAAAAAAAATTAAAATATATATGAATCTATAAAAAAATTATTATAAATTCCCCATGATGTATACCTTTTATAAGTTCTTCTTATGAAGTGCTAATAAAGGTTTCTCTTGTTTTTACCACCAATAATGTTTTCTCTTTATCAGTGCTACCCTTTATTTTTTATTTTATTACCATTGATAAAAGATACCCTTTATTAAAAAACAATATATATTTTTAAATATCATATTTTAATTTATAAATATATTTATATTGATAAAATAAACAATATATTTAATTAAATATGATTTATACAATATCAAATATGGATTTACATTTCATATATAACATACTTACATAAATTTGGTTCATAAAATAATAAAACATTTATATTAATTAAAATATTTCAAATAAGTATTGAGTATTTCACATGTAAAAACAATTTAGTAATAAAAAGATTAATAAATTAACTATTATCGTAAGATAAGTTGAAAATAAGAATTATACTTCAAACGATCAAAATTTTATATCCAGACATCTGTTTGTGCTCTATATGCTTTCAAATTGAAATTTGTAATGAGATCTTTGAGATTTTGAATATAAAGAACCTAATACCACATTGATTCTTCATCAAAATAGGTATGTAAGGACTACAAAACGGATTTTTGAAATATCAATACCCAATTTTTTCATTGAATTTTAACTTTGTTGAAGATGGTCTTTATTTCTTTTTTCAGTGGTGTCTCAATGTTTTCATTGAACATACATTCATATATATTTTATTAGGTAGAAATTTTATCATATTTCATATAACAATGTTATTTTTAAATAAATTTATAATAAATATAAATATATTTTCTTATATTAACATATAAAAAATTATTTCACTATAAAGATTGTGACTTGTAATAATAGAAAATTACTGAAAAAATAAAATATACATTGGTAAAAAAATTACTTCCAAAAAATATTAAATTGAAATTTTATTAATTATAGGCACTGAAACAAATTACCAGTATATATATCTTTTTGGTTTAGGGGTTTAATAAAAACAATTATTTTACTAATGTTTATATGTGTGTCTTTATCATGTTAATACTGAAATTCCTTTTCACATCAAATTAATCTATTGATTTTAATTGTTATTTCCAATATATTTTTTAACATTACAAAAATTTAAAACAATAAAATATTCAATAACATAAAATATTTTACCAAAATTCAAATATATATATATATATTATTTTCAAAAAATATTAAAAATTATTGATATTTTAATAAATCATATAATCATATGTTTTCATTGATGAATTATACATTTTTGATATAATATGTTTGTGTGTGTGTGTGATATAAAATTGATGATAAATGAATAAAACTTTTTGATACTTGAATGGAATTAAATCTACACTCGCAAAATAGAAAAATGAAATTCACTTATATATAATTTTATTATATGTATATAATATATTTTTTTTATTCAAAATGTTTATAAATTTAAAACTTTTTTCATTATATATAAATTTATTATACATCATGATTATTTTTTTAAATTGTAAAAACAATATTAACCCACATCCCCCAATGAAAAATCTCATTCCCTAGTGATCGCATCACCATTAACACACCTCATAGTATTCAAAAACATAAAATTCAACCACTTTTCATCCACATCGATTCATTAACAACTTGTTCGTTGACACTCTTTTAACCCTATGTTATTCATCATCCTTATTTCAACACATTCTCCTTCAGTTCATGTTCTCCCCCTATTATTCATATTATATTCATCTATTTCATCATTCATTTCATCTCACCCTCCCCCACTCTCCTCGTACAAAGTTTTCACATTCCCTCGTATTGGTTATCAACTTCTTACACCTACACACTTAGTTCATCATCATTTTCATTTTTTACCCCATGTGATGATTGAAGGCTCCCTCGTTTTATTTTCTATAATATGATTTCATACTATCATTTTTGATGTTTATTATTCAAAATTTATCACCGCCTTGGACCTCTAATTGATTCCTAGACCAATGGTCACTAATCTACCTCATTCACAACTCCTTGTATGCCAGAAGCTTCAAACAAGAATTGGGGTATCTAAGGTGCTACTGTGAAGATATAATACACCTTATATCAGAGTGTTTAATCATAAATAAATAACCAAGCATCATACACATCAGAGTTCATATAAAATATATGTATATTTAATGAAGTAAAAAAAATGGAATCATACCAGTATGTAAGACCGATCTCCGACTGGGCTGATCCCATACACATAATAAACAACATATATAAATAAATTCTAAAATAAAAACATATAAGGCCCATAAAAACCATGATCCCCACCTCATCTCTATCTCTAAATCCCCTCCAAGATGGTCTAGATCAATGACATAATATTGATCCCTAACCCAACATGAACTTGATATTAGTGATGGATACTAGAGTGAAAAATATCAATGGTGGCCAGAGTAGGGTTTGATTACATAACTCTGAAGGTCACCACCAATAGGGACTCGCACCATACTAGTATGGCAGGGATATGTGCTTGTGAAATTCTTAGTACAAATAAATAAACACCTGATTAAATAAATAAAACCATCCCAAATTACCACTTCATCCAGTGTTAGAATGTCTCTAATGATTTTATAGTGACTACGCTAACCATAGTATCACAACCACCCAATAGCATTACATAACCCATTAAATTCCCAATGACCATCATCAATCTTATGTTCTGTGACCCTAATCATTCATAGCTACTTCAGAATGTAATAGGGTATCTCTGAGCACATCGGGATGATCGTTCCAACTAGTGTAAGAGACCTGAGTCTCCCTTATGTGAATAAATAGTATCATAAACCTCCTCAATGTTATTTTTTGTAGTTAAGAAATAATCCTAAAAGAAAAATAGAACTCTCATATGGGGTCTTTATCATCCAAATGTGCTAGAGACCTCCCCTATGTGAGTTTTCTTATCCAGTAGTAACACATAACTCCATTACAGACATTTCATAGTTAGATTAAAATACCTACCTAATGGAATTCTCCATAAATAAAGAAAAGATGGTCCATATGAGTATTTTTTACTTCATAGCATCAACTCATGAGATAGAAATTAAGAAAAACAATAAAGAAACCACAAATCCAAAAAAAGTAAAACAAAATAAAAATGATAACATTGGTTTTCAAAACACCCAAACCTGTCACCTCTATCTATATCCCTTCATCTCCCATGCAAGGTATGGGTTCTAAGGTGAGACTTATAACTATCTCAATCCAAGTCTAAATGCACCTGGTTAGGTTTGATCTAACATTAGGAAACAATCTAGGGTCCCCTAGGTCACCTCAAGGGAGAGTCAACTTACTAAGGGTCCCTTGGGTCATCAAATAATTGTATGTACCCAAATTGTGGTCCTCTGTCTCAAGATAGGAACTTAGTTTCAAACCCATCTAATGGGGTATGTCATAGTCCATGGTTTTTTCATAAAAAAAGAAGTTTCATCACATACCACATAGGTACATCACATCGAAAAAAGTCAACTTAAATTGTCAATAGCTCATCTAAATGCTCAATGTCATCATAGGTAAGTCCTCTCAGAAATCCCAATATTATCCTATTCATGGCCTATCGACCTAAGACAATAATATCTTAAGGTTCTCCACACAACCTACTAGGGTTTTTCCACACAAGCCAGCACACACTACCTCTTGATGGTGTAGAAGGATTCCTAGTGAAAGGTCACTTGGTCTCCTCCAATTAACGAAATTTGATTAAAACCCCTGAAGGGGTTCCTGGTCCATGGTATACCATTATTACAGTCCTCATCCATCGATGTCCAAGTCATAAATCCAATGCACTAGGTTTGTAGTTTCCTTGGCATTATGTTCCTTTTATTCTCAGGTTCTCATGCATGTTTAATAATTAAATTTAAATTTAAATATTTTAATTAAATCAAGTGATTTGATTAATTAAAAGGGTACTTCACCTTAGTAGTGAGACCTCACATACACATGTAGCTAATAATCATACATAAGTTCATTAGTATAGTACCAAGACCATCTAAATAAATATGATACTTTCCCCCTTTTTAAAACCAGAGGTTGGAAACTCTTATAAGGATTGAACAATCAATCCAAACTCATCCAACCATCCCAAGATCCTAAATCATGACCAACATCAATAATTTGTTAACTATAACTTTCATAATTTATTTAAAAATTTAATTCTAGATGTTAATATTTTCCAAAAGACTTACCAGTGAGACTATTACACTATAACCATAACCAATCTCCTATGGGAGGTTTGTAATGGACTTACATCACTAACCTAGTCCCAAAAACTAACCAAAAAATCCATTCTAATAATTAATTTAATAAATTTTAAGAGAAAACATAAGAAAATTCAAAACTATGACATACATACCAAGAATCATTAAGAGAGCACATGTAGATAGGTTCTTGGTATTCCCTTTTTCATGGAAGAATTGAAACCCATCACACTTGGCTGATTCTACTATAATCTGGTTGAATAACCACTGAATCCCTAACTAGGAGAAAATGGAGGGGGTGATTAAAGGACACCAGATTCATGGATAGACCTAAAATATGTGGTATGAACAACAAAAACCTCATCCAAATTGAAGGTGGACCATGGGATAAATAAGGAGGATCTTCTCATTCATATATGTTAAAATGGGAGGAGAAAGAGGGGGATGTCCCTAAAAACTAGTGGTAATGTGTAATTTTTTCACCTAAAATCCCCATCAGTTAGCTGGTACTAAGACACTAGCTAGATAGTGGATACATAATATAGATCGGCTAGCCCAAATTCCTTATTAAGTCCTCCCACTACTCCCAACCACCATCCAACCATTATTCCATGTAAAAAATACAACCCTTGAGGGGTTGCAACATTGAAAATTTAATTACGAGAATTGGTTCAAAATTCAGCCTATCCACTATATCAAAGGTCCAAATTTTCCTATTATTTCAATCTCATCTGTACACATAAGATACTACAAAATCCCCACCATAACACTTCTCATCCCAAGGAAGTTATATAGTTTATCAAATCATGTATCTTAACCTACCATTCTCACTAGTTTCCATTCAAAATAGTCATTATATCTTTGATAACCAAACAAACATTCGAAGTGTATTTCCAAAATCAAGGTGCTTAAATACTGTAAAACTGAGCTAACACTCATAACCCAAAATTGAAACAATAGAATGATGCTCAACCGATCTCATACACATTGAGACATGACTATTTTTTTCATCCAATTAATCATGAATTTTGTGGCACTCCCGTCATTTAGAATCATCCTATGAGGTTTAATTTCATCTTATGGTTCCTTCTCACCATTAGTATATCCTTTAGAAGAACAATATCAACGGTCTAGTGATATGATTTACATGGTTCTGAATACACCGCACCTCAACACACATTAAAATTTCGATCAACTTTGGTTCCAGTCCTCATATCACAAGTCCAATCCAAAAATGGATGTACTTAAACCATCTATGTAAAATAAGAACATGTTGAGTTTTTATTGAAAAATAACATCTTATCCCCAAAACAGTCCTACATGTCCAAAATTACATAGCAGGTGTGGTTCCTAAATCACCGCTTCACCCTACACATGAGAATGGAAATTGGTCCACCTCTAGCCAACCAATCTTGTAAACGTTCAGTTGCACCCGCTGACACATCACCTGAAGCACGTGACCATGATTCCTTCACTCTTAATGGGATCTCATGATCCTCTGTACATGATCACCTAATCCCATTCCATAATCTCTATGAAATTATCTTGTTTAACCACAAGTAGACCAAATTTTCATCTAGATCCAGCCCGAGCAATGGCACACCACCTATTCAAAGCACGCTCAGATTTTGCCATCCCGGACCAGGCAACCCCTCAACCCGAGCCCCGAGCCCGGATAGCCACAAGAACCCTGGCTCGTCTCCCCATAGGCCAGGGGCTACCGACAAGCAACGGGGGTGTAATGGTAAGTCATTGGGGAGACTGTAACCCCATGTTAGAGTACACATCGGAATAGAAGCAAGTGTTTATAAAAGTGGTATCCCCTCCAATGGAAAAACATGAGAAAAGGGAAAACATAATACCAAACAAAAAAGTATGCAAATCCCTGATAAATATACAAAATCCACATAGGTTTTGTCTAATACAAAATGGATGCATGTAATTATAGTACGATGGAATTATATGACAAGCTTGCTATGAAATAATACAAAAAGAACAATAGTAGTCCATGAGAATCTCTATCCATGCTCAATCCCCTGCTCTGGATCTTCAGCTAGAACATATATGTATCAACAACCCGAAGCTGGGGCTCTTTCCCCTACTAGAACCTGCAGCAGTAAAGTCTACACGAGTGCCAAGGATACCACCTAGGTAGGGTGTGAGACAAGTCTTATTAGGCCTCCACCAATGATGTCTACATGTAATCCAAATAGGTGTTCACAAGAAAAGTGATTAATCAACTGCAAGTAAGTAATGAAAAGTAAATAAACAACCCTACAACTCATATACCAAAAGGACACCTAGATGGTCTACCTGCATCAGCTCATGGATGGTAAACCAAATGATCACCAGAGGTATAGGTACATAGATATAGGTTATCACTGGCATGAGGTAAACATGCCTCTCATCCATGCTTCTCACATACATACATTCATCATTGGCACGAGGTATAAATGCCACTCGTCCACAAGCACTATAACTGGTGTGGGGTAGAAATGCCTCCCACCAGTAAAGGATATATGGGCACGAGGTATGAATGCCTCTCATCCTCAATCACTATTGATGGCATGGGGTAGAAATGCCTCCCACCTATAAAGGATAAATGGGCCCAAGGTATGAATGCCTCTCGTCCTCAATCACTAAGATTTATCTGGAAAGGGGTAAGAATGCCTCCCTCCCAACACACGTAGATTCATCTAGAACGGGAAATAATTCCTACGCCAACACACGGGTTATCACAAGAATGTCAACACAGCAAAGGATAACCATTTACAACACATTATATAAGGAAAACCATCTTATATCATATCACATTAGCAAAGAAAGGAGATACATACATTTCAATTCGTTAAAGGGGTTCATGCACTCTCATCCTAGCCAACAACTAACCAGGTCATCTCATTTTCCTAACGTGGAAAATTACACTTAAAAGACATATCGTTAAGGTTCAAAGGTGAAAAGGGGCCAATTATCAAGGAATAACACATGTGGTTGACCACTACCAGTCCATACCAAATCCAAACACCCTAACAAGGTTAGATTCATCACTCTTATACCACAATAGTCATTTAGATATGAAGAAGTCATTATAAATATGGGGTTTGGTGAAAGACAAACCACGACATGACAAAGATGACTCAAAAAAGGTGAAAACCCAAAATGGAAACCACGTGACCACATACCGTAGAGTTATAGACGTAGGCTCGCTTGATATCAACCTCAGATTCGCAGTAGATTGAAAGAGATTTGAGTTCGAGTCCAAATACCTTGAAATAGGGCATATGACCCTGCATAAAAATAACAAGACGGAAGGCAAGATTTAGTGAGGAAAGAGGATTAGGTGTGGTAAGCCTTACCTTGGGTGATACAACGCCTTTGACGGATCAAAGAACTGTCACCAGATGAAGAAACGAAAAGAGATTGAGAGAGGAGTTGGCCTAGAGCTCAAAAAGAGGTCCTCCCCTGAGTTATGTCCGCAGGAATGGAAAAGGGAAGGCTTACGGCCTTAAAGATATTTATGGGAAAAATTGTAAATTTACCCTGATATGGGTCACACAGTTTAGGCGCACAGTTTACTAAACCGTGCGCAAACTGAGTGTACTTCCTTGTCTCCAGAAAAAGAGTCACATGGTATTGGAGCATGATTGAAAAAACCATGTGCAAACCATGCTGAAATCAATGCTTCCAGAGCAAAGGCCGCATGGTTTATCTATACCGTGCACAAGTCGTGCGCATGCCATGAGCCCCTGTTTTCAAGTCCATTTTTCAACCTCCCGAGCTCCGAACAAACCACGGACACTCCCCGGACCTTCCTTAGAACATTACACACATTAATCAAGCTAAAAAGAAAGATTAAAAAGAAAAAAATAACGATACGTAACTTTTCCAAAGGGTCAAGTCATTAAAACCTCCCCTCCTTAAAGAAACTCATCCCCAAGTTGGACATCCGAGGGTACATAGGTTTCATCGACAAAAATATCTTGCCATTGAGAACATACATAAGCCTCTCACTCCCTGGTCTCATCCTATACCTGGCCGTGATGCCATAGAACCCGTACAAGAGCAACGGACTAGCCACGAAGTGTCTTCACACTACAGTCAACAATTCACTGCGTATAATCCTTGAAGGAAGCATCTACATCCAATTCAACCTAATCAGTCTGAAAAACATGAGTCAGATCTAAAAAGTACCAGCATAGCTGAGATACATGAAAAAAATTGTGCATGGCCCGATATCACTATGGTAGAGCAAGCTGGTATGCTACTGGCCCGATCCCCTTCATCACCTCAAAGGGTCCTATGAACCTCGGTGAAAGCTTACCCTGCTTTTGTATACGTTAATGCCCCAACCTGGGTGAGACCTTCAAGAAAACATGATCCCCAACTTCGAACTCAAGAGGTCGCGAGTGATTGTTAGCATAAGACTACTGTCTAGACTGAGCTATCTGCATACGCTTCCTAATAATCTATATATGCTCCGTAGTCTCCTGCACAAGACGTTGCCCTAGAACAGTTGTCTCCCATACTTCAAGCCAACACAAAGGCGAGCGACAAGGCCTACCATATAAGGATTCATAGGGAGTTATCTCAATGGTATCCTAGAAGCTATTTTTATAATTGAAATCGACAAGAGGAATTTGTTTCTCTCATGAACCTCCAAAATCGAGAACACATGCACGTAACATATCCTCTAGTACCCTTATAGTCTACTAGGTATGTCCATCAGTCTGCGGGTGATAGGCTGTGATTAGAAGTACTTGCATACACAAGGCCTTCTGTAAACCCTTCCAGAACCGAGATGTAAAACAAGGATCTATGTCTGAGACAACAAAACGAGGTTCTCCAGGAAGGCGCACTATCTCCTCGGCATACAGTTTTCTCAAGTCGTCAACCGTGAAGGTCTCCCGCATAGGTAAGAAATGTGCAACCTTCATAAGACGGTCGATGATAACCCATACTGCATCATTGCCTCGAGGTGACCTGGGTAAACCGGTTACAAAGCCCATAGAAACATCATCCCATTTCCAGTCTGGAATGGAAAACAACTGCAAAAACCCATTTGGATGCTAATGTTTTTCCTTCACATGCTGACAGGTGGAAAAATGTATAATGAAACCGGCTACCTCCCGCTTCATGTTAGGCCACTAGTACTGTCTTCGCAAATCATGATACATTTTGGTGATGCCCGGGTGAACTGCCCATGCTGAGGCGTGGAAATCCCTCATCAGCTCCTCTCTGATGTCTGCTGGGACCCATACACACCGAAGGAACAATAAAGTTTCACCCTCATCCACGTTCCATTCTATAGAGGCATCATCATCGACACTTTCTCTTAGAAAAAGGCCATCCGGAACTGATAACTGTCTAGCCCTGACCTGTTCCAAAAGAGTAGACATTACCGCTAAGACTGATAGAATAGTCTAATCCCAACCCTCCTGAACCTCAACGTGCTTCTCTGAAAATAGGGCCATCAGATTCCACTCCTCATTTGATTCTCAAACCACTTTTGACTGAGTTTTCCGACTCCGCGCAATGGCTAGTGAATTTTTTTACCCAGGAGTGTAGGCCAGTTCGAAATCAAAGGACTGCAGGTACTCAACCCTCCTGTGTAGCCTATGATTTAGATCCTTATGAGTGAAGATATATTGGAGGATTATGTGGTCAGTGAAAACCAAAAAACATTCTCCCAACAAGTATTGTCTGCAACAGCGTAAGGCATGTACAACCGCCTCGAGGTCGAGGTCTTGCGTCGTATAATTCCGTTCATGAAGATTTCACTGATGATAACCATACACAATGAATCGCTCATCTTGCATCAGGACAGCTCCAAGCCCGATACGTGAAGTGTCACAAAAGACCGTATAAGATTTTCCTTTCTCTAGAAAGATCAGTATCGGTGCTGAATTTAGCATGCCCTTCAGTTCCTAAAAAGCTACTTCACAAAGTTCTAAACATTCGAATCTCACCCCCATTTTGGTCAAAGATGTAAGTGGTGATACTAGGTGTGAAAAGTCTTGAATGAACTGCCTATAATGACCAGCATGCCCCAAGAAACTCATGATATCAAAGACATTCTTGGGCTGCTCCCTGGAAATTACAGCACTCACCTTTTGAGGGTAAACTTGTAACGACCCAATGTATTTCAAAAGAAAATTCCCTTCTTATATTTATGTCATAAAAACACAAAATAATGAACTACTAAGTGATAAGTGACCTTTAAACCTAATTTTGTTACCCCTATGTTTGGAATTTTAAAAATCTGACATACACGGTTGTGTTCAAGATAGTTTTTGGAGTCTAATGAAACAAAAATAATTTTTGGTGAATAGTAACCTACCCTTATGAATAGTAACCTACCCTTATGGATAGTAATATGACCCTTATGAATAGTAAATAAGAGTAACATTCACTATGAATATTAAAACAAAATTTAGACATCATAGAAAGCGGTAATTTGACCTTAGTAAAGGTTTTTGGTATTTTATAAGTAATAAATAATAAATTATAATTAAAAAGATTATTTATTTCCCCTGAAATGTATTCATAAATTATTGAATCAATTCCTAATAGTTTTTAGATAATTTTATATTACTCTACGTAATTTTTGAAAGAACTGCAAAATCAGTTTTAATTTTAAAAACTGTTTTTTTAATTAAATCCTGATCTTAAATAAATATTAAATTAATAATATTTAGAAAATTATTTTGGAAAAATGGACTTCTTTTTTTGAGTCTACACGTCGCAAAATGGTTGGGGTAAATTTTTGGGATTTTTCTGAGAAACTTGAATTTTTGGTGAATAGTAGATTACATTAATTTACTATATAAATACATTTTAATTAAAACCCACTATTCCTGAGATCACAAGTGATGTAAGCACCCAAATACCGAACTCACATGCCTTATTTACTATTCTTGGTGATCCAAGACTCACTATTCCTTGTCTTAGGTGAAAATAATAAACTAATCAATTTTATATTAAGGAAACCACTCTCCCCTCCACTATAAAAGCCACCCTTCACTCCTTCTTTTCCTCACACCTCTCAAGCTCCAAGCCTTCTCTAAACTCTGCAAAAACACCTTCCCTAGCCTCTCCCTCACGTCCAAGGGCTCCTGGTCTCATCAAAATACCAAGCTTAGGACCTTAAGGAGGTTCTCAAGAGGAGGATTCTAAATGTAATTTCTCTCCCTCTTCTCCTTTAATTTCCCTTCAAGTTCAAGTTCCTTTCTTGATCTCTCCCTACCTATCTTCATCCAAATTGTTTTTTAACTCTAGTATTATACATATACTATAATCTTATGATTCTAATGGTATATTATATCATCCCACACCCTTTCCCTCTTCCTTTTATTTTATTAAAGAGAACGTTGTTCATGAGGTGTTAAATTTATCACCTTCAAAAATGACATGTTCTCTTCATCAATTTCTACCATCAATCTGGTAATGAAACCATTTTTATGGTTGAACCAGAATATTTTGTGTTTATTATGTTCTATTTTATGTTCTGTAAATAACCTATGGCCATATTACTATGTTAAATGTTAAAACAAGTTCTTTGTGATCCAAAAACCACCCAAATTAACCCAAATAACCAACATTAAATTCTTATCTAATGATTCGTCCACATTGATCTAAAATAATTCACTATAAAATTATTAATGATACTATAATATCATTAATAACATGTAATATCAGTTCTGGATGTTTACCCATGATCTACCCAAACATCAATTTAATAATACAAGTGAACCACTCAAGAAAACCATAAAAACGAACATTCCCAAACAATGTTTTTAAACTCTATAAGTCATCCAAAGCAACATAATATAACATAATGAAACCAAAATGAACCCTATTAATGTACACATGGTTCTGTATTTCTAATTAATGAATATAATGTCATTATATAGGACATTAAAGAGAAGGAAGCATTCGGCTACAAGGTAAGAGGAAATCTTGAACCCAATTTTCTTCCTTCGGGTTCTCCCTCTTTCACTCCATTTTTTGATATGGTTACTCCTCAAAGATCATTTTTTCATATTTTCCTTCACTTTTCTGGGATATACATGTTTTTTAATGGTTTTTATTTCCATCAAAATGTTTTCCAAAATAACTCTTCTTTCAAGATCTCTCCTTTTACCTCTCATTCAAGGTTGATGGTTCTTGTAACATTTATGGTGTTCCCTCTTTCTTTTGGGAACCCAAAGCTTATGAATGTGTTATTATTAGATGAAACACATTCCTTTACATGGGTTATTTATTTACATGTTTGATATGTGTTCTATGTGACAATCCTGATAATGATAATGTTATGATGTGACGGGTGTGCCTGGAATTATATAGCGCAATATGAATGTTTAAATGTGATGGGTGCGCCCGAAATTATATAGCACTCCAATTCATTGGGTAAAGTGAAGAATATTATGATTAAATGTGTAATTATGTGTGAACAAGATTCTACATTTGTTCACAAGCATGTGTGGTAGTTAACCACCAAGACATGATGTTTCATTTTTATGCATTGCCACATTTCAAGTCTTTTATTTATGCTCACCCCATGATGTATTGTTCTTATATATCTTCTTACTGGGATTTTATCTCACCCATTTTTGATGTATATCCTGAGGTGGCTACATGTACTAAGAATAGGACAAGTGCTACTAAGAAACTATAGAAGAATAAATTAAATGGATGTTTATACTTGATGTTGTACTTGTTATGTGTAGTCCTAGGTTTCCCAAGACACTAAAGCTCTGGATCCTCCATGTGTAATAATATTATGATGTTTATCTTTGAAATGATGTAATAGTAATGTATGAAATGGTCAGGTCACTATACTACTAAAACTCCAGACTCAGAAATAATGTGACCTAGGAAGTGAACCTTGCCTATCAAAAAGAGGCATTTACTGATCTTAGAATAAAGATGATTCTCTCTTAGTATATTCAGCACGATCACAAGATGGTTTACATGGTCGTGTATCGAGTGTGAATTGACTAAGACATCATCCACAAATACAACCACAATATAATCAAGGTAAGGGTGAAAAATCTGATTCATAAGAGCCATGAACACTACAGGTGCATTTGTAATCCCAAACAACATGACATGGCACTCATAGAGACCATACCTACTCATGAACACTGTGCGAGGTATGCCCGAAGACCTTACACGCACCTGGTGATATCCCGACCTCAAATATATCTTTGAAAACACCTTCGCTCCTAAGAGATGATCAAAGAGGTCATCAATTCGAGGAAAGGGATACCGATTCTTAATAGTCAGCTAATTTATCTTATGATAATCCATACAAAGATGAAGGGTTTTTTCTACCTTCTTGGTGAAGTGAGCTAGTGATCCCCAAGGAGAAGTACAGGGACGTATAAAGCCTTTTTCTTCCAAGTCCTATAGCTGACTCTTGAGCTCCAGAAGATCCTTAGGTTCCATCATATAAGGAGGAATGGTCACTGGTGCCACTCCTAGTAGAAGCTCAATAGTAAAATCCACCTCTCGCACTAGAGGTAGACCAAAGAAATCATCAGGGAATACATCACTGAAATGCTCCACCACAGGAGGATAAATAGAGGGTTGTAACCCTTGGTCATCCAGATAATGACTGGAATCATGTGACATGACACCACCTAGACTCTAGTGTTTCGGTCATGCTTGTGTTGCACTAAGATCCCATTCTCCCTTATGCACATACATGTCTCCCTCCAATGACGTAAACACCACCCTGCGAAGATAGCAGTCAATCCGAGATTTATAGGGAACTAACCATTCCATCCCGATTAATACATCAAAACCTAGAATATCCAAAACATACAGGTTCCATAAGAAAATGTAACCGCCCACCTCAAGGGGACAATTCTGACAACAATGAAATACCTTTGAACGGATACCTAATGGGGGTATCTAACATGATCATACCATGATATGAATCCATGTCGAGGCCCAAACTTCCAATAATCACCTCCGATATAAAAGAGTTAGAAGAACCTGTGTAAAACATAACAGAGACTATAGTAAGGGAAACTAGAATCATAAATCGATTAATAGATGGTCCGGTGTGCTAATCCTGTGGCATAGGATCCACTGCATACAACTGGCCGGTACCGCGACCCTGAGTCACAGCCTGGCTACCCTGAGCATACCCGGCCCGCTGGTGCTGAGAGTCAAACGCCTGATTACCTCTACCTCGACTGCTGCCACGACCTGATCGACCGACGGTATTCCAGATGCCTGACTGACATGATCCTGCCAATCCAGCGCCAGATCATGGAGTAGGTAAAGATCCCTACTCACTAGACCATGGGGGAAAAGTCCTGCAGAAGAGGTGGAGATGACTCAACCTACCACAATCTCTGCACTTCACTGGGTTTTGCGTACACTACCTCTTCATATGTCCTGGAACCCCCCATTCGTGACAGATAGAAGTACCACCTGAGAAAAGTGTTTGACCCCTACTAACACCACAAGTGTCCTCAAAACACCAATTCTTCCCAAGATTAGATCCACTAGAACCCTTCAGTGTCGAACCACCCTGGTTCACACTGTCTGCTTCTCTCAAGTTCCTCTCTGTGATTGGCGCCTGATTGAAAATATCTGAAAGGGTCGTCAACCTGAACACGTTAACCTGCGACCGGATGGCGTAACACAACCCATCTTCAGAACTCCTAGCGGTCGTGAGATCATCAGCAGCTAGTGTAGTAGAAAAACATTGTAACTCAGTTAAACAAGATGAATATTCCATAACAGTCATGGTCCCTTGCTGCATATTCATAAACTCCCTAGCTTTGTCAGCCCTCAAAGTCTGGGGAAAGAATTAATCGTAGAAGACAGTATGGAAATCAATACAGATCATATCTCTCTACTGTCCTGACTGGGTGATGACATCCCACCACCTCCTGGATGAACCACATAGCATATAAGCTGTGAGCTTGACCCTCGGCTTTGGAGGCTTCTCAAGGTGCTCGAATATGGTTAGAATAGCTTCTAACCAGGACTCCACAACAAGTGGTCCGCCATCTCCCATAAAAGTAGGAGTATGTTGTGATTGAAACTCACGGGTCAACTCTTCCATACTCGGGGTAGGTAGCACTCCACCTTGAATACACTTCATTATACATAAGAAGTTCTCATAGAACTGGGCATCATCGCCCATATTAGGAATAGCAAGAGGAGCCATAGGTGGCCCGATAATAATAGAAACTGGGAGCTCAGGGCCTGGAACCTCACGAACGTAATCGTGGATACCTTCCGCAAGCGTGAATCGAGGACGTCTCGGAGGAGTATTGCTACAATGCCAATTTAACGTCTGAAAAGAAGGAACCAACAAAATATAGGATGAACTATAGAAGCTAGGACATGTACTAGGCCTCTCTACCCCTATGATCACCTATCCACACCCATAGGAATTATTAGTAAAACCTACAACTGGTCAAAATTAACTTAATCTAGTGATATGGCATTTCCCAGCCCAAAAGAGCCCATAATCCTCATGAACTGAAATATGACACACACTTGTATGTCATTTCGCATCTACTTGTGCTAATCAAGTATTTGAATTTCCTTTAAAAAAATATTGGTTTTGTTGTAATTTCATTTTCTGATCCATAAGGGCCAATACACATTATGAACCATAGAGTGACACCCACTAAAACCACATCATTCCTCAATTCACAAATTTCATGAAGGGCTAGCATAGTTGCAAACATACTAACAAGGCATGGAAATAACCAATAAAGAATGCTCATTGAAAATTTAAATGTGGCATGGAAAGATGCATGGCATAATCATATTGTGCCTGTCATGATGCATGTTCTAATTCATAACCCTCATTTCATTGGGTCGAACGCTGAAATCCAAATTCCAACATTGCAAATCTCAAAAACATGACAAGACATGTGAAGCACCCAACGGTGAACCAGTATCAACAGTAAATAGAAAAATCAATAACACTATAATTTAGGCCACTTGGTCTTTTCCCCGTACATGGGTTCACGACGCCCAAGTATGGCTTATAACTATGTCCCTAAGTGTTTTCAGTCTCCATGTCTATAATCATCGAATATTAAAGCAAGAAAGAAATAAACATCCGATACCACATTGTGACGTCCCTGACCAGGCTGCCCCTCAACCCGCGCCCCGAGCCGGGTTGGCCACATGATCCCTGGCTCGTCTCCCCATAGGCCAGGGGATGCCGACTAGTAGCGGGGGTGTAATGGTATGTAAGTGGGGAGACTGTACCCCCATATCAGAGTACACAACAGAATAGAAACAAGTGGTTAAAATAGCGAAAGCACAACCAATGGACAAATAGGAGAAAAGGGAAAACACACAACCAAACAACAGAAGTAAGAAAAATCCTGATAAATATACTAATGAAACACAGGCAGTGTCTGATACAAAATGGATGCATGGCATTCTAGTACAATAGAAGTAGAAGAAAATAATGCAATTAAATAATACAAAAAGATAAAAAGTATTCCATAAGAATCTCTACCCATGCTCAATCCTCTGCTTTGTAACTCCATCTTGAACATACATGTATCAACAACCTGAGGCTAGGCCTTCTCCCCTACTAGTACATGCATTGGTAATGTCTACACGGGTTCCAAGGAGGCCGCCTAGGTAGGGTGTGAGACAAGTCTCACTATCCCACCACCAACGATGTCTACCTATAATCCAAACAGGTGTTCTCAAGCAAAGTGAGTAATAGACTGCAACTAAGTAAATAAAAGTAAACAAACAACCCTACCGCTCAGGTTGCTGAAGGACACCTGGTGGGTCTACCTGATTCAGCTCATAGCTGGTAAGCTGAACGATCACCAGAGGTATATGTACATAGATATAGGATATCACTCGCATGAGGAAAACATGCCTCTCGTCCATGATTCTCACATACATACATTCACCACTGTCCCGAGGTATAAATGCCTCTCGTCCACAAGAACTGTAACTGGCATGGGGTAGAAATGCCTCCCACTCATAAATGTTATATGGGAACGATGCATGAATGCCTCTCTTCCTCAGTCACTGTAGCTGGAATGGGGTAGAAATGCCACCCAGCCGTAAAGGTTACATGGAAATGGGGTATGAATTCCTCTCATCCTCAAACACTAAGATTTATCCGGAACTGGGTAAGAATGCCTCCCGCACAACACACAGATATTCATCTGGCACGGGTTTGAATGCCTCTGCCCACACACGGGTTATCACAAGCATGTCAACACATCAAAGGATAACCATTCACAACATATTATATAAGGAAAACCATCTTATATCCTATCACAATTGCAAAGAAATGACATACATAAATTTCATTTCACTAAAGGGGTTCAGGCCCTCTCATAATAGACAACCTCTAACCCGGTCATCTCATTTGCCTAACGTGGAAAATTCCCCTTTCAAGAAATATCATTAAGGTTCAAAGTTGAAAAAGGGCCAATTCTCAAGGAATAACACATATGGTTGACCACTCCTGGTCCATACCAAATCCAAACACCCTAACAAGGTTAGATTCATCAATCGTATACCACACAAGTCATTTAGATATGATGCAGTCATTATAAATACCGGGTTTGGCGAAAGACAAACCATGGCACGACAACGATAACTCAAAAAAGGCAAAAACCCAAAATGGAAACCACGTTACCACATACCATAGAGTTGTAGACATAGGCTCGCTTGATATTGACATCATATTCACAGTAGATTGGAAGAGATCTAAGTTCCAGTCAAAATCCCTGGAAATATGGCATATGACCCTGCATCAAAATAACAAGACGAAGGCAATATTTACTGAGGAAAGAGGCTTAGGTGTGGTAAGCCTTACCTTCGGTGATCTAATGACTTTTACGGATCGAAGAACAATCTTCAGATGAAGAAACATAAAGTGATTGAGAGAGGAGACAGTTTAGAGCTAAAAAAGAGGTCCTCCACTGAGTTCTGTCCACTGGAATGAAAAAGGAAAGACTTAAGGCCTTAAAGATAATTAAGGGAAAAAATGTAAATTTACCCAGATCCGGGTTGCCCGGTTTAAGCGCACGGTTTACAAACTGTTCCCAAACCATGCGCACTTCCCTGTCTCTAGAAAAATGGTCGCACGATTTAGGCACACGGTTTACCAAAACCATAAAAAAACCCCGTGCACCTCCCTGCTTCCAGACCAATGGCCGCACAGTTTATCCAAACCGTGCGCAAGCCATGTGCAGGCCATGCCCCCCTATCTGTAGGTCCATTTTTGAATCTCTTGGGCTCTGAACAAACCTCGGATTCTCCATGGACATTCCTTAGAACATTATAGACGTTAAAAAATCTAAAGGAATGATTTAAAAGAAAAACACTAATCCATACCTTTGAAAAAGGATCGTGTCGTTACACAGATCATTCTTGATTCAACCAGAGCCTGAATCCCTGCTCAATATTAAATCAACATCACCTCTGAATTCCTATTTAGAATTCCCTAAAGAATCAAAATCATATCAAATTTCCCACACAATAAACTTCTTGTACTTTAACATCAATCCATTGATTTTCTCACAAACCCACAATCCCACACACATAGGGATGTATATTTACAACTGATATGATGCCCCCACTGTAAGAGATTTATTTTCATTACATCACTATTTTAAATTCATGATCACCGTGGAACATGCCCATTCCATCACTGAACATAATTAACAATGTGTCCAAGATCATTCATAACCAAGTGTTAATGAGTAACTTTAACATACTACCATTACCAGCTCCTAGAAACGTATCCTACAACATCCTCATAACTCTCATAAAATTAAGGACCATGCCCCTCAAATGGTTTAGGGTTCACTTCCCACCCTATGACTCACCTTCCACCACTCCAAAATCACCAACCCAAATGTGTATCATCAGAAAAACCTATGTAACTATCCTCCCAAGCCATGATCATCGAATTCCTAGGCTACTTGGGCCATTAGAATTCATAAAACTCCATTAGTCCTCAAGTCACCAACATTCGTCACCAATATTTAATTCAATAGGTCTTTTTCATGAATAACACACATCATCTCAATCTCATTTGAGCACAATAGTTATATACCCCAATATTACCCGGTCATACAACTTGACATACAATTCCATGACTCGCATCACATCAAGACTGGATTCACGTACCTGAACCAATGACCATGGTACTTAACATGTTAGTCTCATTCAACCTAGAGTACCCTCGACTATCCTCTTAAAAATTAGGCATGAAACCATTGAAAATATAATCCACAGTCTTATCCACCATCTAATATCATACCAAAACTGAAAGAGTTCACCCATGCTTGCACCATTTTTAGAAGAGCATGAATAACAATAGGGTTATGAACATGAACAATCCCTCCCTTATAAATAGGCCTTGATACCATGGAACTATCACTCAAGGTGAATTACTTATAAAATCCCGAGGTATCTAGTTAAAAATTCTTCAAAATCTATCTAAGGGATCCACACACTATAGGAAGATCATTCCAAATCAAAGTTCCTCTGCAAAGAATACTCATGCCTAAATCAAGTACCCATTAGCACCTCTCATGCACCAATATCAACCTGAAGAATCTAACCAATAATATGTCTCTAATGGATTAAAAATCCCAAGATAACAAAATTCATGGGTTTCCCCCATTAAAAAATTTACATTGACTCCCCAAAACACATATTCACATTCCATGATCACTAAGTCCTCCCACATTTGCCCGTTAACAAAAATTCACAAAATATCACCACTCATAGGATGTCCTACACACTTCTATCTCAATTATAACATGAACTGTAGCATTCTAACTTCCAAATCTAGGGTCTTATATATGTATAGACGAAATAATATTCTGAAATCATCATCCCACTAGGCACCGATTCTCACTGAGCATCCACCTACCGGGCTGCTCCGTCCGAAATAATGATGTCATTAATCATTATTTATATATATACATATAACTCCATAATCATAGATGATTCATGGTCCATATACATGAGGCCTAGTTTTATAGAATTTCAATATAATATATTTGAAAAAACACCATACAGGTTGATACTAGAACATTATATAACTGAACCTATATAAGTATCCAATCACTAGGGGTTTCTCTGTAAGGAATTGTGTTCCTATACCGACTCACTAGGGTCACCATGTGTCCCAAAAACCAATGTAATGAGTTATCATCAATATGAGAATCTCACCATATATCCACATGAAATTATATTATAAAGAAATATATGCATGTTATCCCACCTAAGTGGAATTCCACAAAGAACTTATATGGGAGAACATTGTATGAGTTGTTGTTGAAAATTTAAATAGTTGGACCTCTCATTATTGATAAAATCTCACAAAAGAAGATAGATGTGTTATTTAAATTCTATGTTCCTAATCACAATTCATGAGAATCCTATTATCACCATGTTTATGTGTAAAATCCAAATAAAATCACAAAAAAAATCCTAACATCATGTGTTTCATATAAGGTGAAACCAAATAATCATAACATCACATATTCAAGAACGATACCTAGCACCTGGAAACCTGGACATCCCACCAGAATAGGTGTTCAGAAAAAAACATTTTGGTATTCATTGTATGATCAAACACATTATTATATCGTCTCACTACAACATCCCAAAATAATAAGACAAAAGAAAAGGTCACCTCTAATACCAATTTGTAATATCTTTTCACCCCTACAACTATCGGTGTCGGGACCAATGGTAGCGAATATACCATATGCATGCCTCCATATGCCAGTGGATTCCAACTACCAGGTTGTCTAAGGTTCTACTATGAAGTGACTTTTCACCATTTATTATATTTTACAATCATAAATAAATTACTAGGCATCAGACACATCAGAGTATTCATAAAAGATATGTTAACTAAATGAACTCTAACAAAATGGAATATAGTAATTTCAGCATATAAGACCAATCTCCCACTAATATGTTCACAAAAACATAATAAATAATAGAAATAAATATAGGAATGAAATAGAAAAAGTTTCCCCACTATAACACTGATCCATACCTCATCCTAATCTCTAAATCCCCTCTATGTTACACAATATTGATCAGGTAATATCATGACTCACCCCAACTTGAACCTATAATAAGTGAGGGATTCTCATGTAACCATGTTTAATGGTTTACCAAGGAGGGTGTGAGAACATAACTTAGGGGGAAACCTCTAATGGGGCCTCATAACATACTGTCAATACATATATATGTGCATGGGACTTACATAGTACAAACAAATAAACTGATGAACAAAATAAGTAATACCATCCCCAATAATTTCTGCATCAAGTTCCAGAATGTCTCTGAATATGTTATGGGGACTATTCTAACCATATTATCACAATAGAAAAAGGGTGTATACATATTTCCTGATCCATGACCAATGACCAATTTTTATCCTGAGGTTTGTGACCCTAATTGACAATACCTTCTTCATCCAGTGTCGGGGTGTATCTGAGCACAATTTGATGATCGTGGCATAAAATATAACAGACCTGGGTCACTTTGACATACATAAATAGTATAAAAAACCTCGCATATGGTAGATTTCTCTGTTAGGTCAAAATCCCACAAGTAACATGCACCTCCCCTATGATATTTTTCGTAGTGAAATGTAACACAATCCGGCCCTATGAGTGTTTTCTCATCTAATAGTAACAAAAACCTCCTCTATTGGAGTTTTCTCATAAAATATCAATGATTTCCCCACGGTAATTTTCCATATAAAAAAAAGACTTTTCCTTACATGCAATATCCACTTCATAACATCGGATCATGAGCCGGACTCTAGGAAGAAAACTCGGAAACCCAAAATCCCCAAAAAGAATAACAAAATAAAAATGATAACAAGGGTTGTCCAAACCCCCAATCCCATCACTATTATCAATAACCCCTCAAATTACATTCATGGTTTGGTTTCCAAGGTGAAAATTAAAATAATCTGTACCCAAGTCCAAATGAACCTGGTCAGAGTTGATATAACACTAAGGCACCTACTTGGGTCCCCTATGTCACATCATGGAAAAGGAACCCTACCATGGGTACCTTTGTTCAACACATAAGTGGAGACACCCTGCGTAGGGTCCGCAGTCTCCATAAATTCACCCAAATACTAAACCTTTTCACAAGATACGTCACACTACTCATCAATATCCAAAAAAGTATACAAAATCACGGTCTACAAATGTATGTCACATCAAAAAAAGTCAAGGGAGATAACCCATGACCCATCAAAAATCCCGTGGTCTTCCTAGGTCAGTCTTCTCACCCAATCAAAGATTTTCCTACTCAAGTTCCATCTACCTAGTTTAATCATATCTCCAAGGTACCACATGGCCTGCTAGGGTCATTCAATATAATTCCTCATATGCCCACTCTTGGAAGTCTCCAAGAATACCCAGGAAAGGATCTCTAATTCTTCTAAAATTTATGTCATTTGGTTAACACTCCTTATAGGGTTCTTGGTCCATGTTATACCCTTATTCCATGCCTCAGGTACCATCAGCTGAGGTATCACGCTAGTTTAATAGGCTTGTAATGGACTAGGTACCTTGATTCTATTATTTTCAAGATCTTATCTGCATTTACTAATTTAATTTAAATTAAATTTTTCACATTAAATCAACCAATTAAATTAATTAAAATTTTTGGTTATTGTAATGTCAAATCTGCACATACATATATATATATAAATCATTAATAAGGCCATACGGCTAGTACATATATCCCTTACCTCAATATGGTTCGTTCCCCCCTTTTAAAACAACAAGATGACAACTCTTCCAAGGATTGACCATGCCCATCCAGGCTATTCCAACCATCCAGAAGTCCTAAATCATACCCATCATCAATAATTAGTTAACTATAACATTTATATTTTATTTAAAAATTAAATTATAGATAGTCATATTCACTAAAAGACTCCCTGGGGAACTTGTCACACCAGAACTAGAACAAATCACCCTTGGAAGGTCCACAGTGGACTTCCAGCACCAACCAAGACCCAATCCGTAACCAATAACACAATATAAATAATAAATTTAATAAATAATATCCAAAACCTAATAAAATTCCATATGGTGGCATACCTTCAACAAATAGTTGAGTGACCGCAAGTAGACATCATCTCAGGAAGTCCTTTTCACATGGAGAATGTAATATCCATCACACTAGGCTTATTCCACCATTCTCAAGTTGAATCAAGATGAAATCCCTAACTAGTATAAAATAAAATTATAGATAATGGAATGAGGGATCAGAAAAGGTCACTAGAGTTGAAGAAATACATCAAATTAGTAGTAAATGCACTAAAACACTACTCAAAATGATTGTGGACCAAGGGAGAAAGGAGGGAGGGCCTCCCCATCATATGAGAAAAAATGGGAGAATTAATAGAGGGATTCACCAAAATAATTATGAGGGAGAAGGTGTTAAATTTTACCCCTTAAAATCCTCACCTTCGTGTTAGTACTAGGCCACCACCTAGTTGGTCAAACCTATAGTGGTGCAAAGCTACTACCAACCCCACTGACTAGACGATGGGTTGGTATTAGTTAGTCGGTGCATAAAAACTACAACTAGAAAAGCCCATTTTCCTTATTAAATTCTACCACTACTTTTGGAATCCATCCAACCTCCATTTCATGAACAAAATACCTCCCTTTAGGGGTTACATCCTTTGGAATTCAATTCTAAATCCAAGTACAAAATTTTTATCACCCACTAAATCAAATGTTCAAATTTTCATGGAATTTTAAAATCATCCATACATATATGATATTTCATTATATGTTGATGGCTAAGCTCAATATAAATTTTATTTTCTTATTATTGTTATTTTTCAATCCTTAGAATTGAAATTTTATTGCAGTGAGGTTTTTAATCACTTTGGTTTGTTTTTTATCAACCGAAATTATTGTTAACATATTTTTTACCTCAATGGTTGTATTATAATTACCTGAATTCAAGGAAATTTCTTTCTTAGGTTAATAGATATTATTCATTGACAGGTTGACTATGTGTTTATTTTGTGGGGTCAGTATGGGAAAACCCAACATCAAACAATTTCAGAAGGTTTCATTGTAGGTTTAATTATATATCCTACTCTCCTATAAAGTTTATGAACACCTTGGTTGATTGATCTATACAGAGGTGGATGGATATGGTTTTTTTCATTCCCTATTTAATTATATAAAGATTATCTTTATTGGAAAGTGTTTGGGAAAGGAGTATTTTAATTCATTTTAATTGTATTATGATGATTTTTTCTAATTTAGCACTCCTACCTATTTTAGGTCTTGTAGATGATACTAATTCACACAATATGTTCCACCTAAAAATAATTGTATTGTTTATTTATTTTTATTAATTTTGAAATTACATTATGGAATTAATCTATTTTATTATTTTAAATATTGATTTTTCGTTAGGTTTTGTGTGAAATTCAAATTAAATGTGTTTTCATTATTTTTATGTTTTATTTTAGGATCTTAAAAATAATAATTATAAAATTATATAAATCCAATTGGGAGACTTGATCCATGAATGGTACATATTTGTATATTTTCCATGTTTTAATTCTTATGGTGACTCAGCTGGAATTCATGCAAACTCTGTATAGTAATGGAGAACTCATTACACGGAAAAATTGTAATTAGGTATTCTGAATTTAGTAGTTGTTTACTCATCTTATCATTAATAGTTTTTGATTATGATTACAAAAACCATTGATAATATTTTTTACTATAATTATTTTTCTGATATATCTCAAGGATAAGTGTTATTTTAATTCTTTTGTTTTAATGATTTTGTTTTTTCAATTTAAATTTAAATTTTATTGTTCTTCCTTGTAGCATTTCAACTTGAAGGATATTTTTTTAAGAATTATCATGTCTGTATAGATATCCATTATGTAAGTGTTATTTTTTGTATCATTTTAATTAGTTTATAATCTTGTACATTTTCATTAAATCCTAAAAATAATGTGACATGTTTGATGTAATTTACGTTTTGTTTTCAATACATTTTTTTGAATTTCTAAGTTCCTTAAAAAATTAATTATTTTTCCTAGATTTATTAAATGTTTAATCATCCATTTTATAATTTTCTTGTATTTTTTTTCTTTTATAAATTTTTCATCCCTCCCCCAAATTTTTTAGTTTGTTCTATGCATTCAAACAAATTTATTTTTTAATAGTTCTCTATACATTATTCGCATAATTGATGTTTCCTTTCTGAACCTTTTGTGGATTTGATCTATACTCTATAGTATTTTGTCTCTTATATCATATTCCTTCCTGTATTAATAAATTAAGATGTAACTTCCATGAAATATAATATTTATTGTCAAAAAATCATATCTATTTATTAATTATTTTTTATATTATTAGGTTGTGTTAAATCACAAAAGTTCATATTCACTATTGATGTCAGTTCTGTTGATTGATTTAATTTGAATCATATGATATATATATATATATATATATTAATTGCCTAATTTTTTGTCATTGTACAAATATTGGTGATCCGAAAATCATTTACATGGAAATTTTATATATGTCCTAATATTATATTTTATTCCACCTTTTTCATTTTTATTTCTAGATCCACAATATAGACTGGCCAGTTTATTCAATTAAATACAATTATGTAAGTGATTTAGTTATGATTTTAGATGTTTCATCTTTACATACTGTTATTTTAATATCTTATGGAAAGGAATAATCATATTTTAAAAAGAACAATTCATAGTTATATTTTTATGATCCTTTCTTTCTATTAGAAAAGAACATTTAATGTTATTATAAGCATACAATTTTTTCTTTGAAAAATTGAAATTTTTTATGTTCATAATATTTATAGCCTATATTATTCTCATACTCATTAATGTGTAGAGTGACATGTTACTTTTCCTATCTATAGATTTTGGTTTATAATTGACTTACATACTGGAGGTAAGATATTTGAATAGAAATAGAAATTAAGTCAGTTATAATTGAATTTTTATATATATTTTTCATTGATGGATGATATTGTTAAATAGAATTTTAGTTTAATTATTTTTTAAGTGTTTTTTAAACAATTATAATCTATAATATGTGGTTTGAAAAGACTAGAAGTGGTTATTATATTAATGGAAAACTCTAACTGTTAAATTGTGAATCAAAAACACTAAAGTGACAAAAAATTCATAACAAATCTGGAAACACATCTATAACATATAACATAATTTTTTAATGTTTTTTAATTCATACATAAATACGTAATCTACAGATTATACAAGTTCCAAAAAACCAAATCACCCCATCCAATATGTTGTGTAAATGAATTCCTATACAAATTCACAAAAAATGAACTCGTGTCTAATCATTTGTACTTTCTAAAGCCTCTAATCTAAACTGATGTTGAGACATATTATATCATATAATGACAAAATTTTATTCAAAAATTATATTGAAATTGTTTGTTAATATTATCATGATTGTCAAAATCTCAACTGATACTCCCATTTTAACTCTTCTAAACAATCAAATTTTCTGGTGTGGAATAATGAAACATAATAATAGTGATGATCATGTGTTTAAATGGAATCTAAAACATCAATTATGTATACATAAATACATACATGGTTCACAAATATCTCGATAGTATCATATGATGTTCATCCAAACAATGTGCCTTTGTTTCATTGTCAGGTACCCCAATCTGCATCAAGTATGACAAGGAATGTATACATGGGATGACTTCATGGTTAATTTTACTTATACAACATTTTATTTTTAAAACTTTACTCAAAAAACTCACAAAAAATACATACCTTGAGGTAATTTATCACGTGTATAGGTATCCAATCATTTTACTCTCTTAGTGAAGGACACATGAAAATCGCATGTGATGCCTCTTGACACAACTCGACTTTAACATTGTATGTTGTAGCTAAACTTTCTCCATCTATCATTGATAACATTTTTCATTAGATTTACCTTGCAAGGTTCTAGGAAATTTTTCTTCAAAAGACCTATATGGATAGATTTTTTGATAATATAAGTCATGATTCATCTATGAACATTAAACCAAGGAAATTCAATCTTTTAGAAATGAATATCTATAATAAATATTATTAATTATAAATAAAATCTCATTTTTTCATGTGCATATTGGAGTTGGGTCCCTAGAAGAAATTTTTTTGTATATTATGATTACCTATATTCATATTTTTGAATATTAAGAAATTAATTATCACATCATGATTGTTCTTCTACTGACATAGTATGTGATAATGTCCTAAGAGTAACTATCGAACAAAAAGTTCATAACAGGTTCCCTCTATGATGAGAACACAATAGTACCACAAAAATATTCTTAAATATATGATTTATATCTAGATGAAATAATTTTAGAAACTAAAATGATTTAGACTATCGGTCATAGGGACTCATAGGATTTTGAGGAACCTTCTAATGGTGATCGCCCTTGGTGGTTTCAAGTGTAGTATATTATGAGAAAGAGACCTATTAGTGAGAAATCTATATTTATATATGTCATTGGATGTTACTATATATGGATTTTTTATTGATCCTTATACTTTAATATTATTATTAATGTATATTAAGATTCAGGTGCATTTCTGTATTGACAAATACCAAGATAATATAATTTTTGGCTAAGTAGCATGTGTTTGGTACATCATGAGTAATATTTCATTAATTAATAATGCAGAAAAGGATTTTTTCCCTATGTTCTTTAACAAAATTTGATATCTTAGACCATTGGATAGAAATGATGTGGCCTAAATAAATCCATGGTCATGGTGTTTTGTGGGAAAGTTCAATTTCAAAAAATTCAAAGAAATATATATTAAGCGCATGTGTTGATGGAACATGTATGAAAACAACATGGTTAGAGATATTTTGATAATGGGGTAATATCAAATAGTAAGTTACTATATGAGGTTTTATTTCATTAAGACATTATCTTCATTATCCATGGGTTTCATGGTGTGTTGTAAGATGCTAACCTTGGACTTTGGGCTGATTTACCAAATGTCATATAGAAAGAGGCCTAGAGGGTCCCAACCTAAGTGTATCCAGAATCTCTAATAAATAATTTTATTATTTATTATCTAAAATGTTGAATAAATATTATTCTCATTCGTGGTTTAATAATTATTCATGTTTTCTTAATCACATATATTTCTTCACTGATTATATGATAGAATGTTTTGTGAATAGAATATTTAATAAATATTTATTTCTTATTTAGTGAATGCAATATTTATTTATTTATTGGAAAATAATCCAACTATATTTATTTATTATATAAATATTAATTATTGAAGACCTAATAAATATTGTGGAAGAATTGTGGATTGATTTTAATGGTCAAATGAGAAATAATATATATTGAATGTTATTTGAATAAATATAATTTAATTAATTTTCTATTTTCGTGCATGTCATGAAATATTATTATTCTTATTATTTTTATTATAGACATGGGGTTCTGTAGAGATAAAGAAAATAATAATAGTTCATGAAAAATTTTATTTTCTAACCCTAGTAGTATTTAATCCTAATAATATTATTTATTACAGGGCTTTCCATTTGTTTTTTTGTCCACAACAACAACTAAATATTTCATTAAAAGACTTAGAGATCTCTCTCTATAAGAACACTCTTAAGTATGGAGACTGATCCTCCACCACCACTCTCAATTATGGAGATATCAAAGAGAATTCTTCGTGAATCAATTCTTGAGGTTACCAGAAACAAAAAACACAAGCATTAAGACCTACTGGTCAAGAACACATAGATTCCTATGACAACGTTTAGAGATTTGTGGAGCACATATGGATTGCCACTATAGGGAATCTACACTTTATTACTACAACACAAAAAAAATAATATGGAGTGACATTTTCAAATTCATCAACGAAGAAAAAATTCATCATAATCTATTTCTTAATTGATATAATTAATTATAAACAACTATGTGATGATCCATCTTTTTGATTTAGATGCTCACTCATCAATTAATCATTGATTTAATTTTGTTGGTTATGTCGTTTATCACTGACATACATCTCAGATTAATCATTGATAACAATAAAAATCATGGTTGGGTATACCCCATATGGTGCTTCCACTATGCCCAGAACATTTAAATGGTATCTGAACGACTCTCATAATTATTTATAATTATTTAAAGATAATTGATTTATTTATTCACTTATTTTTAGTTTTTAATTTCTATTTAATCACTATTTAATTCAAATCATGAGATCTTCCCTTCATTCACATAAATAAAATCGAGAATTTATAACTTTTAGGAATGAATAAAATTCTAAGAATTGTTCTAGAGGTTCCAAGGATTCTGGTTGAATATAAAAAGAGTACACATCATGTAGCCTGTTGGTACATGTCTTGTAGCTGTGTTCAATACAGCATAGAAATTATTTAATTAATTCAAGCTGTGTGAATTTATTAAACATTGTATGTATTTAAATACACCACATATTGATGAGGCCATCCTGGCACATGGATAGCTAGTCTACATGGGATGTTAGTCTCACTCCATGATGTGTATTCCTTTAGTGGATAACATGTTGCGTATTTTCTTATATTCCCAACATGATTGGTTACCACGTACCTCAGAGACTACATGACGTGTATCCCATGCACACACCATTTAATCCAATTTTTTTATTGCATTATTACACAGAGTCCTTAGGAATATGTAATAAATAATCACTGAGAACTATACATGACATGTATCTGGATTGTACACGCCATGTATATTACCAAATTATACATATTTCAAATTTAATTTATTATACAAATTAAAAATTATCATCAGGTGTTCTATGTATTATTTGTTTGACTATATCAACACCATGTGATGAGTTATATATATATTAAATATCTAATTATTTTCTTCATATTGCTTGGAACATCATATCGTGTATAACTCATAATACAGTCATTAAACTATGAACATTAAAACATAAAATGTTATTTAAATAACATGTGTTTTTTGTCATTAATTTTACTATGTATACACCATGAAATTATATAATAAATTATGTATGCCACATGCTGCATTACTAAACAATATATATATATATTACACGCTGAGCAGTTCAGATGGCTTCATACCGTGTTTCCTCCAAAGTACATGTTTTGTACATAGTTCATTTTCAATAAATTTATTTAATTTGTTTAAAATTATGATGGAGGAGAATATAAAGAATTTTCGTATGAAAATTAAGATAAAATAATTTATTAATTAAAGAAGATAATTAATTGAGTTGAGTATGATTTACCTTAAATAGTAATGATTAGAATTGAATTATATTTAATTAAATGAAAAATTCATTTCATGTGTATGGATTATCTTCAGCATAGACTAGAACACTATATGAATTTGGTTTCCTTTTAATTTATTATTAAATTAATATAATTTCACATGTTTCATCCCTCCTCTCATTATATACAGGAATGTGTGCCCACCACATCCATTTATATAAACCCCTTAACCGCTCCTTTTGTTCCCCTTACCTACATGTGAGTAAAATCATATGTAATGTATGGGGATCCCAAGCAAGAGGAGGTGGTTCATATTTGGATCCAAGGAGAAACCAATCCAAGAGGTATATGTGTGGATAGGTAAATTTTTTCAACAAAACCCTAGTATGGTTCAAGGTGTTTTCCCCTAGGCCGACAATTATTTTATCATATTATAGAAAAACTAATCATTAGTAAAAACCCATGGTCATACAACTTTATTAGTTTATTTCTGTCAAGTTAAATGGATAATTTCATTGTGGATTTTTTGTCATGATCACATGAATTAATGAATTTAAAAGCATTCAAGATAGAACTAAAAAAATTGGATTATGAAAAAACATTATCTAAGTCATAGTTAATCACTTATGAAAATACACTTAATATAAAAAATCATGTAATAAAATTCAAATGGGAAATTTTTTTATAAAGATAAAAATCCATAAATTATATATATATATATATATTAAGTTGGTATAGACTTCCTTTAATTATATAAACATAGTTCATGTTTCTTGACTAACCCAAGTCAGGGTTCTTTCAATTATCAGGTAGTTATAACATGAGGTTTTGGGTGTATATAACATAGTTCATAGCAAGGGTTTACTTCTAGAGAAGGACATTGTGTAAATAAATGGAAAAGGTTGAGGAAATATGATTTAAGAATTTCAGGATTAGGGAGTACACTCAATAAACCAAGGAACTGTGAGTTAATACAGTTGGAAATTTTAATTCCAACCTAAAACCCTTCAAATAACATGTCAGGCACATGTTTGGGTAATGAGAAGGGGAACTTGGGTCATTTCCTCTAGAATTTAGATGTAATGGGATATTTTGAAGATAATTTTTAGCGATATTTAGTTTCAGTAAAACAGTGTGAGATTAATAAATTTATAATATTTTTTTGTCACTTTTTGTTCAAATAAAATAAAAATAATCATCTCTTATTATTTTTAGAAATGATAATAAAAATGACTTCAAAAATTTCACTATGATCCATAGTTGACAAGGATAACCTTCTCACTGAAACTAATATCCAATAATGGAAATAGTGGTTATGTGTTATCATATGCCATGAATGGAAATTATATGTGCTGGAAGAACCTATTCCTAAAGTTTCTAGCTAAATGACTAGTGAGGAATAATTTCCTCACAATATGAAACATTTGGATGATTCCACATATTTCCAATGTTTCGTGTTATCTCCCATGACCAATAATATTATGAAGAAACATGGGGAAAAAGATTTTTATAGCATGATGTATCGCCTTCATGATCTCTATCATGAGATGAGATAAAATAGAGGCATGAGATATCCAATTCACTACTTACCGAAAAGCTTGTAGTGTCGGTGTTAGTTGGGCCTCACATAGTTAATCTTATTGGCTACAAAAAATTCATAGACATCTTGAGCATTAAATTCCTGGATGAGTTGCACATAGATCTCATACTTTACTCACTTTTCAAGTCCCGCCTTCACCAAGATTAGGAAGGGAGAACATATTTCTAAACCCTTCCTTCCTCAAGTTGAAGGAGAGATAATGACCCCCGAGACCCACCTTCAACAGTCCCAGAGTGGAGACTAGAACCAATGGTATAGAATGACATGTAAAATGATAGGCATTACCATTTTTGTTTAGTATGATTGGGAGATAAGATAGTAAATCCCAACAACACCAAAAATGGAAGTAAATGTAATTCCAAAACAATTCCAATATGCATGTTGCAATAATAAGTGCTACAAAAAAATATAAAAAAAATCCAAAGGGAATTACCAAAATAAAAGAAAACCAATGACATCTATGATCCTAGCGTCCAAGATAATAGAGTCACGAACGGTCTTCGATGTCCTCCTAGAAACATGAATGAATTTTTATATATGAATGGTGACCATACAGGTATACTCAGTAGGGAAAAACCAAAATCTCTAATGCACAAGTGGGGAGGCATTCTATTTCCCTGTGAGAAAAAGGAGATAACCAAAGAACCTATCAAAGAAACTATCTACACAACCTCACCAAGGAAGACTCCCAAAATAACGCATGTCAATTAATGTAATAGTAATATCACATTGATGTTTGGATACCCCCACCACTTTCCCACTAATTATTGAAGACATCATACGCTTCATACCTCTCCCGAAATTCTCACAGTAGTCCCACTGCCATACCGCGCATGCACACAACTGGGCTACCACAACCACACATCCCTCCCACAATCACCTGGGCCACCACAACCATACGTATCCATGCCCATAGACACATGGGCCCAAACAATGACTGCTACGCCCAAAGAAACCTTGGCCCCATCCTGAATACCCTTCAGAATCAAACAGCCCGCACACACCTGGGCCAACCACCAAAATGTACCCTACCCGAATAATGTTGGGCTAAAATGGACCTCAGTACATCAAAACCTACATGAAGAGTCTTGGGATACTCGGGGAAGGGACCATAGAACGATCTAATAAACATCCACTCATTGGGGTGTTGGGAAAAGCACCACCCCCATGAAATGAGGGTGTTCAACTTCAAGTGCTAAACATGGGTGGGGCACAAATAAATAACATAACAACTAAATTATACATATAGGTAAACAACCAATCATCCCAACCTAGGGGTTCCAAACCCAACCCACACCCAAACACCCTAATTACTATTCATTCATAAAAATCAAAATGGCCACAACCAAGTCACAAATCATTACCAGAAAACAAATCCCCGTTTGATCCCATTATTTTTATCACATTTCTGTTTTTCCATTTAAATAATTCTTCACTACCGGGAAACTAACAGGCATAGCCACAAGCCAAGGAAGGAAAAATAACCAAGAACCAAAAATAAGCATTCATGCCTGGTTCTCTTGTAAAGTCACAATAATAAAAGGGATCTATGAGATCCATCGATGTATTGGAACCAAACCATGCCCCAACATTCAGCCCCACATGGCCTAAGATCCACAAACCTAAAACATCACCATAATAGGGGATCCCATCCACATCCACATTACCTCAATAGCATCAAGAACAAACAACCAAATACATCATCAGAACAGATCAATGTAGTTTCCAGATATTAACCAACCATTTCATTAGTTTCATCTTTCTCTTTGGTTAACCTAGGTGACCACACAAGGATTCATATTCATTGGGAATCCATTTAATTAGCCAAATTTACGTGATTAACCAGTTCTTGTGTTATAGCCACACAATCAGAAATATATTTAGAAAATAACGGTTCATTAGTCCAAATGAAAGGACCACCAATGACCATGATTTTCAATGGACATAATCCAACCCAATTCACAATAAATAAGAAGAGGTAAAAGAGTACAACACCATTATCAAACAAACCCCTTCATTCATTTCAACCATTTAATATCTTTTTAATGGTTTGGATTCATCCATCCCCATAGGATCATTATCACACCCACCCCGCATGATACACAGTAAATATAGATAAAGG
Organism: Viscum album; assembly: GCA_963277665.1. Taxonomy (NCBI): domain Eukaryota; kingdom Viridiplantae; phylum Streptophyta; class Magnoliopsida; order Santalales; family Viscaceae; genus Viscum; species Viscum album. The sequence continues at coordinate 384,971,950 of OY728121.1, forward strand.
AAAAACCCCTACTTGTATGATCATAGATCGATGTTTTCTCCCCACACCAATAACTGGGATGCGCGACATACAGGGGAGGAACTCAAGGGACTCCAAATGCATCGGGGAATGGAAATATACCAGCCAAAGGAATAAAGAAGGAATTACTATGTGATAAAAAATCATGAACCTGGAGTTATAAGATATGAATTTTGAATGGATTTACAGGCAGATCATGGTTTCACAATGCAGTTGTATAGTTACACATGATGGAGTTAATTGTTATTTAAAAATTCTTATCAGAGGGGTGTCCATAATAGAGGTGCATTAATGGATTTCGTTTAAATAGATGAAAACCAGTTCATTGAGGGTATCCTCCTATTGGATTTAAATAATTGTTTATGGTGATAAAAAATAACAATGAACAACATTTAAAATGATAATAGACTTAAATGTGATGTTATAAGAAAAACTGGGGAAGGAAACCCTAACACCCCTCTATGGCAGATTGGTGAGACTTATCGGTGAAACAGAACGGTGGAGCCGATCGGGTAAAGCTGATCAGGTGACGATTATCCATTGACGTAGATCAGTGAAACTGATCGGGTGAAGTTGATCAGTGAAACTGATTGGGTGAAACTAATTATTGAAACCGATGTGTGAAACATATGGGTGAAACGGATCAGTGAAACCGATGGGTGAAAATGATCTATGAAACCGATGGATGAAACAGATATATTAATAAGATCAATTAAGATGATAGGTGATGTTGAACTATGAAGATGAATAGTGAATCTGATCTGTGAAGGTGATCGGTGAAGGTGATCTGTGAAACTAATCAGTGAAGCTGATCAGTGAAGCTGATCTGTGAAGCTGATCTATGGAGCATATTTGTGAGACCGATGGGTGGAACTGATCAGTAGCACTAATAGGTGACACCACGTGACACCACAAGACACATTGACACTAAGACTCACATCATCTTGACTCAATGATAGTTTCCAAGACACCCCAACACTTAAAATTTGGCAAAGTAATGGACCAGGAGGGTCCATGCCATTACATCACTAACCAATTCCATCAATGTTATCAATAATTATAACATGAGTAATAATGAGAATTGTTTTTTGGAACTTATTACCCTCAATATCCAAGTTTAAATAGACATAGGGTGTGAAAAACATGTGATCCTTATAGTGTATAAGAAAATTAAGAACAAGGAAAAGGGGCCCAAGACTCATAAAAAGTTTACATATCTTGAGCATTGTCCTTCTAAGAAGACGAAAATCCAAAGGCAGGTGAAGTAAAAGGAATCAGTATGTTTTTAATGTGGAAAATCATGTCACTAGGAAAGAAAATACACCTAGAAGTAAGGGGAATGTAAAGGTGTGTTCTTATTCAGGTGAAATATTTCTATGTCAACACATTGGAAATTAGATAGATATCATGATTCTCACATATGTATCCAAATCGAGGAACCAAGTAGATCCTGAAATTATTTCCATACAAGAGGTGGATTTTTGGGCTACCAGTAGTGTGAGGTTGGGTACTCTATCCATTAGAGACTACCACCTTCCATTGAGAATAAGATTAATCTTGGTTTTAAGATATTGTTATTATGTATCAAGTATTACCAAAATCATATTTTATGTATCCTACCTTGATAGAGATGATTTTTATCATGTTTATAAATAAAAAATGTTTCTTTTATAAAGACAACATATGTAATGGTATGATACATTTAAATAATGGTCTTTATAAATTAAATTATGAAAAACTCATATCAAAAATTGATAAAAATTTTTTTTCATAGGACTTATATAACAACCATTTGTGGCATCACCATCATAGTAATGTAAATGAGAGTCATTTGAAAATGTTTTAATAGTATTTTCCCTCCCAGTTCATTACTTTTCCAATTTTGGTTGTTGGATGTGTTTGAAGGAGTTTCCAGGATTTTTCAGTGGAAGCTGGAGGTGCTGTAGAAATGGTGCAGGAAATAAATATCATGTAAGTGAATTACATGACAAGTAATGGAGGTTCATGGATTGTGTGAGGCTGGTTCACTACTTGTAGATATTCATGTTTAAATAATAAATAATATATGTGTTTATCGGTGAAACTGAACCCTGGGGATTACATGACATGAAAGTGGATTACATGTTGTGTAAACCCCCGATGTTGTATAGTTTTAATAGATCTTTCTGACTGAATTTTCATTCATTTGGTCATTCCTTCTTCTTCCTATCATTTTGGGAAAACCCTGGGCACCCCGAGGAGTTCCTCAAGCTCTATTCCCCCCCCCCCATTTATTTATTGGTCCTGGTGGTTGTTTGTTCTCAATCCATGGAAATCACTTCCTTCTTGGTAGGTTTTCTTTTGTTCATCTAATGGGGATTCAATTTGGCGAAGTTTTTATGGTATGGGGAGTGCGTTGGGTTTAATGTTTATGGTATTTTGTTTATGTTTAGTTTTGTTTGTGTTACTTCATGGTTCGATTGTGGCTTACGTGTGTTCTTATTCTCCTTGAGGTGTGTAGTGAGTTGGCAAAGCTTCTTTGAGGTAAGGAATCCCTCATTTCTCTTTATTGGGTATCATGCAGGATGGGTTTTATTTGGTTTACCTATGGGTTATGGTTTTTCATGTTTTATTAATGATAAAAACTATGTTAAATTAAATTTTAAGTGTATAGATTTGAATCAAACAGTTCTATAGCTTTATTTTTATTGGCATATTGTGAATTGTACGGGATTGATGCCCTGCTAAAAATTATGGTCATTGGTGTATTTATATGCACTAGATATATATGTTGAGATTACTTCTTAGGTTGTGACTATAATGATAACACCCTAAAATGGAAATTTTCATAAAACTTATATTTGGCTTATTAAATAGTTTTCCTAGGATAATGACTTGTGTGATAACATCCCTAAAATAAATTGGAATGTGAAAAAAGTACCTTCATAAATCTGTTAAAAAAAATTGATGTGTTGTGGTATGTGGTCGGGCTTGTGGGACGATGATGTGTGGTTGGGGAATGTGGGGATGAGGATTCGTGTTCCGTTCTTTTGTGGTGGTGAGGTGATTTTTTTGGTTGTGCTTTTGGGGCATATAGGTGGTTTTTTTGGTTGTGCCTTTGGGATAGTGAGTGGTTTGTTTGGTCGTGCATTTAGGGTGGTGAGGTGGTGGTTTCTTTGTACTAGATTCCCAAGTGGTCATGTAATAAATAAATAATTGTTTGAAATTTTTTTAAATGACATGGGTTTGTTTGGATAATTGGATGAAAATGGTTGATGTATAATTAAATGATGGGTTGTGTGATTAAATGTGGTTGATACTAATTAATTTGAAGATTTGAATGATTAAATGGAACTTGTTGAAAATGTTGAATGAGTTTTTGTCTTGTTGTGTGGTGTTGTGCATTTAGAGGTGGCAACAAAAGTGACGGTGTTGTGAGGTGGTGGGTTGGTTTGTTAACCCATTGGTTGGTCTTGAGTGTTTGATATTACATGTTTATATATATATATATATTTTATTCTTGTGATTTATATATGCACCCCACCCACTTCAAGAACTATGTTCTGAAACCTGCATGTCACTTTGGGTGTTTTTTTTCCGACATTCGTTGAGGAGTATAGATGGTTGGGTAACCGCTATTTCCCACACTATCTTCTAAGAGAGAATAGTATTGAACATTTTCTGATGTTCAATGGTTTGTTAGTGCATCATATGGTGGTTTTGATATCCCAAGTGATTATGGGTTAGGTGTGACGACCCAGGTGTTTTTGGGCAACACGTGACTGTTCTTGCTACAGATGTAGTCATACAATGTCATCCTTGACATCAAATGGTTGTATTTAATACATGTTGTTATCAACCACTTCTAGAAGATAATTTTTTTTATATATGGATGTAGAACTTGTGGTTTTTGTTGTCATGTGGGGTTGTCAGTTGGGCAGTTGGCGTGTGGAGACACTTGTTTTATTATGTTGATGTGTTGTTAATAGAATTAGTGGATGATGAGACGGTAGAGTCTCCCAGAGTAACTGGGGAGTTCCTAGTAGTTTTTTAGGGGAGTTCGTGATGCTACTACCTCTACATGATGTTGAGTTTAGGATAAACATGCAGCTCGTGGCTTCTCTGATTTTTATAGCTCCTTATCAAATGACCCCTTCTGAGTTACAAGTGTTAAATATTCAGATAGATGATCTAATGCATTATGGTTTTATCATTCCTAGTGTGTCATCTTGGGGTGGTACAGTTTTGTTTTATAAGATTTCATATTGTAGTATAAGGATGTATATAGACTACCAGAGGTAGAATCAGGTGATGGTCAAAAAATATTACCCTCTTCTAAGGATAGATGTTCTTTTCGACCAGCTGATAGGGGTGACTAAGTTTTCTAATATTGATTTGAGGTCTTGATATAATCATTTTAGGGAGATGGAGGGTGATATCTTAAATAAAACCTTCATAATTAGGCATGAGCACTTCTATTTTTAGTTATTCCATTCGGTGTTACAAATTGAGGCTGAAGGTGGGTGATATCTCGAAGACTACCTTCAGATGCATGTATGGGATCTTTGGGTTGGTAGACATGTTGTTCGATATTACGAATGGACAATCTGTATTGATGGGGCTTATAAAATCCACTTTTAATGTGTTCTTGGATCGGTTCTTCATCTTATTCATATATGATATCTTAATCTACTCAAAATCATAGGAGGAGCATTTCAAGCATCTTAGAACTGTCTGGAATGTTCTTTGACGCCACCAACTCTATGGAATGCAATCCAAGTGTATGTTTTGGACATTAGAGGTGAATTTTCTCCTGAATTATGTGTCTCATCAGGGTGTGGAATTAGACCCATCTAGGATTGAAGTAGTTGTTTCTTGGGAAGAACCCAATAACATGGTATAGGTTCATAGTTTTCATGGTCATCCAGGCTATTCTCGGTGGTTCATACCTGATTTCTCTCGAGCTGTAGACCTGTTGAAAGTAGAAAATACCGAACTCTTTTTTTAGAGTGATCAGTGTCAGGCAGTGTTCAGTTACATGAAGGGAAAATTTGTTAGTTCTCTAGTGCTCTAGTTTCCTGAGTAAGGGGTGATGTTTGAGGTGTTTTGTAATGCTTCTCGTCTAGGATTTGGATACATGATGATTGAAAAGATGGTGGTGATATCTTATGGGTCTAGGAGGCTACATCCCCATGAGTATAATTATTCCACCCATGATATGGAGCTAGCATCAGTTGTGTTTACGTTAAATTTTTGGTGGTAATACCTCATGGGGAGCACTTTGTGGTGTTCACGGATCACAAGAATTTGAGGTGTATCTTTTAACATCATGATTTTATCTTTTGGAAGTGGAGGTGGATGGATTTTCTTAACGATTTTTATTTTTAGTTCAACTAATCTTTAGGAATGGGTAATGTTGTGGTTGAATTTTTGAGCAGAAAGACATAGAAGGGTGTTTTTCAGGAGTCTGGGGATGCTTGGGGAGAAATTGTGGAGTTGGTATCCTTGAACATTGATGCAAGAGTGGATGGTGGTAGTGGTTGTTGGTTTCAGATGATGGTGCATTATTCTATGATATAACAGGTGTATGATTCTCAATTGGGATACATAGAGGCAGAGGTGATGCATGATCATTTTGGCCATAGTGATTTGTTAAAGGGATGGTTGTAGGATGACTGGAATTGTAATTTGTTTCATGGGATGTTATTTTTCCCGGTAGTAATGTAAAATAGAGTCCTTTTTAGTTTTATAACTCTACTTTGGTGGTATACCCAAGAGTTTAAAAGATTTATCGTGGCGTTAAGATGTATTTTTGGTGGCCCGGGATGAAATAGGAAGTGGTAGAGCTTGTGGAAAGGTTCTTGGTTTTCTATCAAGTAAAGTTTAATCATCATGTTCCTAGTGGTCTGTTGAAACCCCTGGATGTTCCTAAGTGAAAATGGGATGAAATATCAATGAATTTCTTCCCATGGTTATATATAACTTAGGGAGGTTGCGATATTATTGGGGTAGTTGAGGATCAGTTCATAAAATGCACCCACTTCTTAGCGATCAAGGAGTTGGGCGCAATGGATGATTTAGATAAAATTTATGCAGCTGATTTGGTGTGGTTTCATGGAGTTATGATGTCCATTGTCTTGTAATGGGATTCATGTTTTACCTTAAAAGTCTGGAGGGGATTGTAACATGATTTTGGAACTCAGTTACGTTTCAGTGATGATTCTCACCCTCAGACTGATTGGCAGATGAAGCGGACTATCCAGACATTGGAGGTAATGTTGCAGGCATTCATCTTGGACTTTGGTGGATCTTGGGTATGAAACCTTCCTTTGGTGTAGTTTTCTTATAATGATGGCTATCTTTATTCTATTGGAATGGCCCCGTTTGAGGCTTTGTATGGGAGATCATTCCAGTCTCAGTTATGCTAGATCGAGGTTGTGGAGTTATCCATTCTTGGTCTCAATGTGGTGCAGAGCACGATAGGGAAATTTTATCTTGTTTGTGAGAGGATGAAAGCATTGCAGGACTAAAGTAATCCTTATAAAGATCATAGAAGGAGGCCCTTAATGTTCGAGTTTTGGGACCACATGTTCATAAAGGAATCCCCTCGATGTGGAATGAAGTGGTTTGGAAGAGATATTAAGCTTTCCCCTTTGATTTTGGGACCTTTGAGGTGTTGGGATGAGTTGGTGAGGTGGTTTATTGTTTGGCATTTCCACTGAAGTTAGAGAAGATACATGACGTCTTCCATGTCTCTCAGCTTCTTCGGTATCTTCATGATGACTCTCATTTTATTGATGGGAAGAGTTGGATATCAGGAATGTTGCGATGTTTGTGGAACGATTATAAAACATCCAAGAACTCCATGATAATGAACAACATGGATAAACCATTTATATGGTTCATGTGTTGTGGTGGCATGGCGTCCGGGAGGAGAGTACCTGAGAGAGAGACACACAGTTGTGTTCCTAGCACCCAGAGTTGTTTTTAGTTTTTATATTCACAGTTTTTATGTGTGATGTGATGTTTTAATGCCTATGTTTTATAAGAGAAGATGGTTTCCTTAGTTTTTGATTTGTGTGGTACGATATATGATAATGTAATGACATATGAAAAGGGTAGGACATGATTCCTAATAGATATGCATTAACTGTTATGTGATTAAACACATGTGGGTGAGTCAGTATTGCTCATAATGGATAGTATATTGAAATGGAAGATGGAATTCCCCTATTTTTGTGTTCGGGGTGGTGTGGTTTGTTGCTTGTAGTGGTTTTTTGTCTGATCTGCATGGGGTTTTACATGGGTTTTCAATGTTTTATTGAGAGGAGGAGTCTTGTGGTTATGTTTTTGTGGTTTTTCAGTGAGTCTTTTAGTCATTTGGGTTGGTGTGTTTGGATGGTGGTAGCATTTGAGGTATGATGAGACCCTTGAGAGGTATCTCATAGGGTGATTGTTTGAACCCCGTTCCTTATGGGCTTGGTTTTGTATTCTTGAGGGTGAGAATCATTTGAGATGTATCTGATGTAACGGTTTGTGTCATCCTAGTCTGTTTATATTATAGTTTTTTTGATGGAGGTCTTCGAGGGAGGTTCTTGGAGTTTTCAATGGAATAAGGAGGTGTAGAAAAACTTCTTTAGAAAATACACACTTTTTAAGTGTATTTCACTACGTGTAGTGGTGGTTCATAGATTGTGAGAAGCTGGTTCATGAAATGTATATCATTAGGATTATATAATAAAAAGATGACATGTTTTTTGGAAAAACTGAACCCTAAGGAATACACAACATTAGAGGGGATTACACATAATGTAATTCCATAATGCAGTGTCGTTTTAAAAGTTATTTCTGACTGAATTTTCCTTTATTATATGTGGCTTCTTCTTCCTCTCATTTTGGCAGAACCCTAGGAACCCCAAGGAGCCCTTCATGCCCTTTTCTTCCCTATTTTATTTTTTGTCCTTAGTGGTTATTCCTTTGCTATCTGTGGTAAGACCTCCTTTCATGGTAGGTTTTCTTCCATTCCTCTCAAGGGGATTCACTACAATGATTTTGTTATTTTTCTTGGTGTATTTTTTTTTGCGTTTTGATGGTATTTGGTTATAGTGTAGGGTAATCTGTGTTTTCACATGGTGCAGATGTGGTTTTTGGGTGTTCTTCTTCACCCTGTGGTGCACAACGAGTTGGAAATTCTTCTTTGAGGTAGGGAATCCCTCATTTATACTTATTTTGTATCTTGTGGGGGGAGTTTTCATTTTTTTCCTTTGGTTTATGGTTTTTTGGATTAATTAAAGATAAATAATTGGTGAAATTTAAATTGAAGGGTAAAATGTATTTGGATTGCATTTTTTTACAGCTTTATTATTATTGAAATATTGTGTACTATATGGGTGTGACACCATGATAAAATTTGTGGGTGTTGGGGGCTTTGTTTTTTTCTTTATAAATGTGTTGAAATATTTTTTTGGTTGTGATTGTTTTGATATCACTATATAATGGAAATTGGCTAACCACTTATATTTGGAAAATAAAACGGTTTATCCTCGATAATGACATGTCTGATAATATCACTAAAATAACGTTGAATGTTGTAAAATCCCTCTTTTAAATGTATAAAATTTTCTTCATGTGTTGTGGTGTGTGGTTGTTCTTGCAGGATGACAATGTGTGGTTGGGGAATGTGGTGATGATGGTTCATGTGTCATGCTTTTGGGATTTCTTGTTTCTTTGTTTAGTTGTTCTTTTGGGGCGGCGAGGTGGTTTATTTAATCATTGTTTTGGGTTGGTGATGTGGTTTTTTTGTTATAATTTTTGTGTGGTGAGGTTATTTTATTGGTCCTTTTTTGGGGTGGTGAGGTGGTGGTTTCCTTGTGCTGGATGTCCGAGTAGTGGTGGAATAAATAAATAATTGTTTGAAAATGTTTGAAATGGAATGGGTTGGTTTGGCTAATGGGATGAAAATTGTTAATGAATAATTAAATTATGCTTTGTGTGATTAAATTTGGTTGATGATAAATAATGAAAAAAATGGAATGATTAAATTAAATTGGATTGAAATGTAGAATGGGGTTGTGGATTGTTGTTTGGTGTTATGCATTTAGAGATAACAGAAAAAGTAATGGTGTTGTGAGTGGTTGGTTTTCTTGTAAACACATAGGTTGGTATTGAGTTTTCAATATAATATATATATATATATAATTGTATATTATTGTTATTTCTATACACACACCACCCACATCTTGCACTATATGTTGACACATGCATGTCATGCAGGGGGTGTTTTTCCCGACATCTGGTGAGGACTACAGATGGCTAGGTACCTACACATTCCTGCTCTCTCTTCCAGGAAAGGTTGGTATTTCCTAGGCTCTGATGGATGAAGGTGTGTTATTACATTATACGTTTATTGTAATAGCCCAGGTTTTTTAGGTGAGGTGTGATGGCCCAGCTGGCTTTGGACAAGACATGATTCTGCTGGTGGGGAGGTATCCCATGTGTGTTCAGGAGAGGTGTCATGTGGTTTTGCTTGTGGGGTGGCGATCCTAGGTGTCTTCAGTCATGTTCTGTTGTGACTGTGCTTATGGGGCGGTGTGGTTTACAGATGATATGGGAGAGCCAAGATGTACAATTTTGGGTGTTATAGAGACATACCAATGGGGAAGCAGTGTTGGGTACCCATGTCAATGTGATTTCTATTATATTATGTTACTTGATTTTTGTTATTTGGTGAGATTGTCTTGGTGGGGATGGGATGGTTAATATACCTTGATAGGTACTGTTTAATTGTAATATTTTCGCACATGTGGATTATTTGGATTATTTAACATGTTCATGAGTGACTTTGGTTTTCCTACTAAGTATACTTGTATGCCCACTCTACATATATAAAGCTATTTTCATGTTTCCACGAGTACTACAAGCCCAGTGCTGGACATTACTAGCTTGGATCCATGATTATTTTTGGGCTGTTTCATTATATTTACATTTAGATATTTACTTTGGTGACTTTTATCTATATTAGTTCTATTTATATATCCATGTGGGATGGTTTTGGATTTATAATATATTATGATTTGGAGTTATTTGGGGATGATCCATCTTACCTCCTAGTCCTATATTATTATAGAGGGTAATACCTCCCAAATCATGAGATTTTTATTCCCTCAATGTCAGTTGATAACTCGAGGCCTACTAGAGTGGGACACAGTGATCATTATAACTCTCCCCTTATTATGGTGTCTTTGGATGAAGGGGTCATGAAAAAAGATCTATCAAGATGTTTATTTCGACTCTTTTGAGATATACTCATTTAAAAGATTTTTTCCCTGTTTATAAGTAATAATGATCAAACCATCATTCAGTTTATAGGGTGAAAGGTCCATAATGTTTTTAAGATTGGTACACAATGATATGTGTGGACTATTTATAATATAAGCTATATGTGGGTATTCTAACTTCATAACTTTAATTGATGACTTTATTAGATATAGGTATGTTTGATTTATTAGGTATATATCCATGTACTTCGGAAATTCAAAGAATTGAAGAATGAATTAGAGTATTAACTCGGAAATAAGATAAAGAATCTTCGATTTGATTAATGTGGTGAATATCATAACCAAGAGTTTATCGACATTCTAAATCAGAGAATGGAATTCCATTCAGGTAATGTAGTGGAAGGAAAAGAAATTCCCATACACATGTATTTGGTAGCGAGGTGTTTTTTAGGCTATAGAAAAGAACAAACTAGCATGTAATTGAACAATCTGTAACATTCTAAGTCATCCTAAATAAAAAAAGGGATACTACCTATACTACCCTTCAAATAATAATTGAATGTCACTAGGTAATATGTCTTTCGTAAGATGGAGAACATCCTCAAGGATAGTGGAAGCAAGATTGAGTTCGATGAAGTTTCTACTTAAGATACACAAGAGTTGGTATAGGAATAGATTCAACAGGTCCTTGTTTAAGAAGTTTTTCTTTAATCAAAAGAACTATATAGGAGAACCCAAGAGGTAAGATAACCAAAGAGATATGGTTTTATAGTAACCAAATATGGTGAATCATTACTGGTCGACCATAATGAACCCCTCTCCAACAATGATGTTGCAGAGGGCTCCAAAGTTGTAAGATGGAAAGAAGCCATAAATTCTGTAATGGTTTCCAAGTATCAGAATAATGTTTTTGTTCTAGTCGATCATCCAGTTTATTTAAATTTCGTTGGGTACAAATGGGTATTCAAGAGAAAATTGGACATGGAAGGTAATGTATGTACCTATAAAGAATGGTTACTGGTTAAATAGTTTAAACAAAATCAAGGAATTTACTACAATGAAAAATCTTCTATAGTTTCCATGATAAAATCCATTATAATTCAACTTGATAGAGAATCTTACCATGACTATGAAATTTGGAAGATATATGTTAAAACAAATTTTCATTCTCGGAACCTTCCGTAAGATGTCTATATGACACAACCAGAAGGGTTTGTGACTCAAGATGATGAAAAATGATATGAATGTTATAGAGATAAATTTATGGATTAATGAAATCATCCAGTTCATGGAACATTTTATTTGATGAATCTATAAAAGAAATTGGTTTCATTAAAAATGAATGTGAGCCATGTATTTATAGGAAGTTTAGTGGGAATTTTATCATTATTCATGTAGTATTTGTTTATGAAAAATTAATTATTGGAAATGACACACCAATCATGCAGTATGTTAAGGAATGGTTAAAAAAATGTATCTCCATGGAAGACATAGGTGAAGAATCCTACATTCTAGGAATTACAATCATTCATGATAGATCTAGGAGACATCTAGTAATAATTCAATGTACATACATTGTCCATATACTAAATAGATTTAGTATAGAACAACATAATATTAGATTGGTTCTAGTGCCACATGTTATAAATCTTTCAATGAAAGAATGTCCTTAGAAACAACAGGTGAAAGATAGAATGAGTAATATCTAATATGCATCGGTTATAGGATAAATCTTTTATGTCATGTTAGGTACTGGACATGGTGTTTCCTATGCATTGAGCATGGTTAGAGGATATCAACCTGATCCAATTGAATAATATTGTTCTGTTGTTGAGATTATCCTTATATATCTGAGAATAAATAAGGATATGTTCCTAGTGTATGGAGGAGAAGATGATCTAGTCATCAATAGATATAATAATACTAGTTTTCAAATAGATCAAATGATCTGAAGTCATAGTCAGGATATGACTTCAGTCTCAACAGAAAAGAAATGATCTGGAAGAGTTCAAAGCATCCATTTTCCCCTGATTCTATAGTAGAGTCCAAGTATACAGTGACTTATGAGGCAACCAAAGAAACCATTTGGATATGAATCATTGTACAGAAGATTAATGTGGTAACTAGAAATAAAGGCTCTATCACATTATATTGTTATAATTCTAAAATTATGGCTCTTGTAAAAGAGTCAAGGTAGAATCAACAGACAAATAGAATACTCTGTAAGTATCACCTCATGAGGTATTTTTCTCCCATAGGTGAAGTTGTTGTAAAAATATTTTTTCACAGAAGAAAATGTGATGGACCACTTGACTAAACAATTATCTCAGCAGAAACATGAATATCAAGTGAGAGCTAGTGGACTGAAGGTTGTTAGTAAAAGTGTGATTCTATTGGATTTAGTTCCCTAGAACCATCTTTTTTGAACTTTAAGTTTCCATGTATTCATAGTTTTTAATATAAATAAATTACTAATCACATAATGATTGTTCTTCTGAATGATAAAGTATGCGATAATGAACCTAGAGTAATTGTAGTACTGAAAGGCGTAACAGTTACCCATGATGACGAGAACTCAAAAGTGTCAACATAGTATTCCTAAATATATGTTCTATATCTAGATAAAATAATTTTAGTGACAAAAATGATTTAGGCTATCAGATATTGATACTCATAGGGCTTTTAGGCACCTTCTCAAATTTTACTCCCTTAGTGATTTATGATGTATGAGATTATGAGAATGAGGCCCTCCAGTAGGAAATGAACATTTATATGTTTCAATAGATGTTTCTATCTAAAAACATTTGTATTGATACTTAGAGTTTATTATTATTATTAATGGATATCGTGATCCACATACTTTGATGTATTCATGAAAATCATGATGATATATGATCGTAGTGAAGTATAATATGTTGGGTCTATCATAAGTAATACTTCATTAATAAATAATGTGATTAATGAATTGTCCATTCTGTTTTTTAACAGAAGTTTATATATCAAGTCAATTTATGGAAATGATACAGCCAAAATAAATGTATGTTCATCGTATTCTGGGAGGAGGTTCAATTCATAAAAAATAAAAAAAATAGACATTGACCACATAGGATGGTGGCACAAGCATACAACCTACTGTATTAGAGATATCATGATAAATCGATTATATTACACCGAAAGAATTTGTATGACGTTTTTGGTCATTGCGGTATTAACTTCTTTTCCTATGGGTGTTTGATCACATATATTTCATTACTTGTTATCCAAAATATTATTTTGTGAGTATAATATTTAATAAATATTTATTTTCTAATTAATGAATATAACATTTATTTATTTATTTGGAGAATAATGTAGTGATATTTATTTATTAAATAAATAGTCTTTATAAATTACCAAATAAATATTTGTGGTGGGGTGGTGGACAAGTTTTAATTATAGTGACTGATTCTTAACATATATGGATATTTTATCATTTTAGATGAAAATTTAGTAAATTACAATAATACATGCCAACGGATCATAGTAGTTTAGAGTCCTTGGAATGATGGAAACCAAATATTTTATCCTGGTGAATGATCTTCAACATCTCCCATAAATATCTCAACTATTAGTACTTTAACCTAAAACCTTTCTTCATAGCCTGGATAAAGGAAACATGAAAAGGGGTGAGTTCAAATGCCCAGTAAGGGTAAATAAGGAAGACATATATGCATAAACATGAGTATAAGGGTATGAGAATGTGATCCGGTAAATATAATATCATTCTCTACATATCAAAGATCGTAACGTAGATCACGATATAAATATTAGAAGATCATAAGAGATGTATAATGTGAATTAATGATCATAATCAATGAAACCATAAGATATGAATAATACATGGAATTATGATAAAACATAAGAATATAATGATTTCAATTGTAGACAAAGCATCACTGCCAAGACCATATTAGTGGAAAAATTCTTTTACTGAACTGGGTAACCCCCGTTCTAGATTTATATTACTGAACTGAGTGACCCTCATTCTAGTCTTGTATTACTGAACATAGCAAAACTCACTCTAGCCCTGTATTATATAACCGAGTAACCCTCATTCCAGCCCTGTATTACTAAACTGACTAATCCCTCGTTTCATTCCTATATTATTGAACCAAGAAAACCCTTGTTCTAGCCCTATATTACTGAACTGAGTGACCCTCATTCTATCCCTTTTTACTTAACTTATTAATCCATTGTTCCATCCCTTTATTACTGAACCATTTAACCATCATTCCAACCATGTATTATCTCATCCGATAAAAATGTTTACCCATTGCATTGGAGGGAGATATAAGTCCTACCTGTCACATGATGAATCATACATAAATGTACATATCATAACCCCTGAAATAAAATGGGTAAAATAAACATGAAAATATATCATAACATCTAGAAAGAGACAGTTTTTTTGATCATTTCATCATAAACATAACCCTTGAAAAGGAGTGGGTTTTAAAAACATATAACCGAGGAATGAGAAATGAGTTTCATAAACATATTACCCATGAAGGAGAAATGGGTTTCATAAAGACCATGGAATTAATAATAACTTATTCATATAATGGATATGAATGGATCCTTTAGATAATTTCCTATAAAGGCATGAGTAACATTAATATATGTCATCTTAGATGGAAAATAATTTTGAAATATACTCAAAAAACTTTTCTTGAGGAAAATATTTTTTCTTCTTTGAAAAAGTATTTTTATTGTCATGACCCGTCCTTGGGACACGTGTCGTGACTACCCCAAGCCCGCCTTCCATAGGCCAGGTGCTGGCGACTAGCACCAAGGCGTAAATCCCGGTAAAAAGGGAAGGCATTTCCTTTTTAAAGTAAACAAGCACCACAGAGTAAGCAAGCGGAAGAAGTAAACACTAAGTAAAAGCTGGTACAATAGTAAGTGCAGAAAAGTAAAGGGGGTCGGAAATACAAGCCCAACTGTAAAGTACATCTGAAAGGGGAAAAACAGAAACTGAAAGTTAAAGTCGCGGCGTCGAGCCTTCCACTGGAAGTCTCACCTGAAGGGTGAGTACAGAAAGCCTCCACTGCTCCTCGGGTCCAGCCTACCGCTCCGAGTACACCTCGCCCAGTGGTCCACCTCCAGGTACCATCTTGCTCTGCAAGCCTCCACCACGATCAGCTCTGTCCGTCATCTGCAACCAACACAATGTTGTGCGGGCATAGCCCGTGTAGGGGTGAGTATAAGCTACTCAGTAGGGACCCTGAGACCCCCGAAGGTCTCCGAAAATCCACAATGGATAACCCACAAAGGAAAGATACAATCACTAAGTAACATCCGACACTGCTGTTATATGCCCATACATATACCTAAGTCATCAATTCTCGCTCGGCTCCAACATCCGATCTCATGTACAACCCAGTCCACACAGGAAAGAAAAAAGTGAAATCCACACAGGATATCTCAACACAATCCACAAAGGAAAGTAAAACGTAAATCCACACAGGATAGCACAACACAATCCACAAAGGAAAGTAAAACAGAGTTTCAGCTCACAGAGGTATACTTCTTCAAATGACGATAGAGATGATCAATGATCCATCTAAGTCCTTGGACCCACGAAGGATCGAAAGGTACTAACCCCCGCAATGACCCACAAAAGATCTGACCCACAAAGGATCGATAGGTAACTATCCCCCGCAAACACCCACATAGGATCAGGCCCACATAGGACCTGTAGGCGCTGGCCCACACAGGACCGCTGAGCGCTAACCCACACAGGATCGGACCCACACAGGATCGGACCCACACAGGATCGGTAGCATAGACCCACAATGGATCGCTGAGTGCTGTAGTCGTCAGAGTCGAATCCACTGAGGATCTCTGCACAGTCGTCGTCGTCACAGTAGCAGTCGCAGCCAGCTCTAGGGTTCCCGCACACAGCAAGCTCGTTCGGGAGGGTCCGCTCCATGAGCCGAGAGGCTGATATATCAACTGACACATAGTCCAGAGTTGATGTATCCAAAAGTTCCATATCGTCGACAGGTACTCAATGTCGCAGACGGCGCGTCAATCGGACTCCCGGTCTGAGAGTTATTGGCTTTTTCGTCCCAGGGGCCCAGTTGGTTTTTAAAGAAAAACCAACCCGACCGTACTCCACCTGTGTCCAAACCTTGGGTGGAGTATGCCAAAAGATATGTCTCACTTAAAGGAAAACAAAAAAGTCAACGGCACGTTAATCGGACATCTGATGCTCAAGATATGAGCGTTTTCGCTCCAAGGGCCCGATTGGTTTCGTGTACGAACCAACTCGGCTGAACCCAAAGTATTCTGAAACCATTAGTGCGATATACCGAAACGACAGTCTCGATCCAAGGATCGCATCGCCGTGGACGGGGCGTCTTTCGGAGGCCCGTAGCTCATGTTATGTGAAAATGACCGAAACGGTCCGAAGACGGGGGGTCTGGGCCCGGAGCGACCCGGCCCGACCCCCCTTGGGTCGGCCCGAACCGGGTCAACCCGACCCGGGTCTTGGTCGGACCCGGTTCAGCGCGGCCCGGTCCAGCCAGGGCGCAACACGGCCGGTCGGGCCGACCCAGCTTCGCTCGGTCGAGTGGCCGAGCGAAGGAGTCGCGGAGCGCTGCCCCCGCGGGAAGATGGTGTCGCGGCCCTGCGTGGGGCCGTGCTGGAGTCAGCGGACGCGGCTTTTGCCGCGTCCCATGCGTGTGAGCCAGACCCACGCGGCCACGGCTTCAGCCACAAAGGCCCTGTCCGGCAGCGCGCCGGGGCGCCGCCGCGGCGCCGGTGGCTTCCGCGGGCCACCGGAGTTGCTCCGGTGGTCCGTTTTCCTTCCCGTCTGCGCCGAAGCTCCTCCCGGGTCCCGTTCTTCACTGCGGAAACAAAGGATCGTCCCTGCGGCATGTTTTTTTATCGCCCTCCAATACGCGAATCAACGAAGAACTGTGGAGGGTAGTCGGGCCGTGTTTGTTTGTCCCGCACCCTCCGCGTTAGATGATAACAGTCAGGAGAAATTATCAACACATAGAGAACATATCAAAAAACATTTTAATAAATTAAAATTGTTCTTAAGAAACCGGGTTCTTTGTTTTGAACGGAAACATCCACGGAGTAAAATCATTCCCAATAAAATCTGTACCTCCTCATGTCGTCGCACGCACGTTCTTGGCGGAATTGACGGTCGC
The DNA here is from genome assembly GCA_963277665.1 of Viscum album. Lineage (NCBI taxonomy): Eukaryota > Viridiplantae > Streptophyta > Magnoliopsida > Santalales > Viscaceae > Viscum > Viscum album. Next base: position 384,989,426 of record OY728121.1, read on the forward strand.
GGAAGGAGGGGATCGTCGCGTCATCGCAGTATCCGGCTTTGCGTCGACGAACTCTGAGGACCAAGAAACAACAGATTTAATTAACAATAACTAAATCCATATTGTTGTTTTAATCCACAAAGTAAATTTTAAAAAAGAGCACAACCCCCTACCTTGTCGCTGCCGATCGAAGGTTGTCGCGGGGATGGATTGTCATGGAAGAAATTCACGGAAGAAGAATCGTCGGCGTCGTGGAACATGGCGTCACGTCGTCGATTTTTGAGGGCTCTTCATTCTTCGTGTTCTTCGCGTTCTTCACGTCCTTCACGTTCTTCACGATGGAGGATGAAGAACTCTTGGTTTCTGTCAAATCCTCTCAACGAACATTTTTCCAGAAGTCGTGCGTTGGTCATATTTTATTATTACGCCAACGGATTGAAAACATGTTAAGAAACGATTAAATTTATTCATAGAATTAATTCAATTGATAAAACCGCCCAATTAATTGGTGCGTTAAGAAATTAAGAAATCGCATCAGTTGACTTTCATAATGATGGGTTTTCGCGGGTGCATTACTTAGCGGAAAAAAACGGTGGGGCTCGTGCTGGCCCCACCACACAAATATCCTACCAAGAGGGTAGGATATTTTTGGATAGCACCCTATCTTCATCAACTCAGCTTAAGCAGCTTTAAGTGGCTTCAAGTTGCTTCCAAGTGGCTTATGTGAAATAAAATAAAGGTTGTCATACTATTTATTTTATTTCTTAACTTTAAGCTCAAAAATTAAAAACCACACCCGAGCATACATAACTACGGAAGAGGTGTTTCTAAGAAATTATCGGCGCTGCGATTCCATCGGTGCCCTCAGAATTCGATTCCGAGCACCGGTTCAAAAGATAGAAAAACCTTCTCGTTCGTTCACTGAACGTACCTGAGACAAACTTCGGAAAATGATTCCGAGCACACCGGGCCTCAGAATCATGTGCCATCAGAAACTGAATTTTTGTAAAAATCCAAAGAAAAATAAGAAAAAAAATTCCTTGAATTTTTCGGGTCTTTACATCACTTCCACCTCAGGGCTTTACGTCCCCATAAATATATATCATAAACTAGGGAACCAAATGTGGGTACTGAGCACGCATCTGAGCCTCCCGCTCCTAAGTGCTCTCCTGGAAGTTCCTGTGCTGCCATCTGATGCGCACAAGGGGAATCGATCGTCCACATAGGACCCTCTCCTGTCGACCCTCGATCTCTACCAGGACCTCCGCAAAAGTCACCCCATCATCCACGTCTAGCTCCCCATGGTAAATGATGTGCGTCAGGTCGTGCACGTATCTCCTCAGCTAAGATACGTGGAAGACATCGTGAACCCGGTGCAACGGAGGTGGTAGAGCCAGGAGATAGGCCACCTCTCCAATCCTGCTGAGGACCTGGAATGGTCCTATGAAGCATGGAGACAACTTGCCATCTCGGACAGATCTCTGTAATCCACGTCGAGGTGAGACACGCAAGAAGATGTGGTCGTCATCCTCAAACTCTAGTGGCCTCCGCCTCCTATCAGCGTAAGACTTCTGCTGGCTCTAAGCTGTCTTCATCCGCTCCTGGATGACCTGGACCTTTTTTGTCATGGCCCGGACCATCTCTGGTCCCACAAGTGCTGACTCCCCAGGGTCTGTCCAGCACAAAGGAGATCTGCAAGGTCTGCCGTACAATGCCTCGTATGGTCCCTTCCCGATGGTGGAGTGGTAGTTGTTGTTGTACGTGAACTCCACCAAGGGTAGGTGGTCCTCCCAGTTGCGACCAAATTCGAGGACCATGCGCGGAGCATGTCCTCGAGAGTCTAAATGGTCCTCTCCGTCTGACCATCCGTCTGAGGGTGAAAGGCGGTGCTCAGACGTAGTCGCGTCCCGAATTCCTCCTGCAACCCCTTCCATAGATGGGAAGTAAAGTGAGCATCTCGATCGGAGACGATAGATGATGGCACACCGTGAAGCCGTACAATCGTCTGAACGGAGAGACGCCCCAAGCTCTCCACTGAGCCCTGCTCTCTGATGGGTAAGAAGTGAGCCGACTTGGTGAGTCGGTCGACAATCACCCCGATGGAGTCATGACCTCTGGAAGTGCGTGGAAGTCCAGTCACGTAGTCCATAGATATGACGTCCCACTTCAACTCTGGGACCTCCAACGGCTGTACCAAGACTGCTGGTACCTGATGCTCTGCCTTCACCTTCTGGTTGGTGAGGCATCGAGAAACGAACTCTGCCACAACCTTCTTCATGCCCAGCCACCAGTGCTGTCGTCTAAGGTCATGGTACATCTTCGCCACCCCAGGATGTACCACCCAATGAGAAGTGTGAAACTCTCTCGTCACCTCCTCTCATAAAGCGACTGGTACCAAGGTACGTCCTCTGAAAAGGATGTCGTGCTCTGCTCCAAAGGAGAAGCCATCAGGTTCCTGTCCTGAGGATAACTGCGCACGCCGCGTCTCACAGTCGGCATCCCCACACTATGCCTCTCTGACCCGCTGCAGTAGTGGAGGAGTGACTGTGAGAGACTGAAGGAAGGATGCTCCATCTCTATCCACGAAGGATATCTGCAAAGCGGGTAGCTGCTCTGTCACCTCCTCAAGTAGCTGAATGCCCGTCCTCCTGCTGAGGGCATCAGCTACCACGTTCTTCTCCCTAGGAGTATAGACTATCTCAAAGTCATAGTACTGGAGGAACTCGAGCCATCGCCACTGTCTCAGGTTCAGATCCTTCAGCGAGAAGATGTACCTGAGATTCTGGTGGTCAGAAAAGACATTAAAGCGCTTTCCCATCAGATAGTGTCGCCATGTCTTCAGAGTGAAGACCACTACTGCTAACTCCAGGTCATGGGTAGCGTAGTTCGGCTCATGCGGCCTCGACTGACGTGATACATAGGCGATCACTACCCGCTCCTGCATCAGGACACATCCGAGTCCGGTCCCTAATGCATCGCAGTAGTCTACGTACCCTACTCCCTCCTCAAGAAACCTCATGATAGGTGCGCTGGTCGATATCTGTCTCAGCTCCTGGAAGCTCTGCTGACATCTGTATGACCACAAAAAGGGTTTCCCCTTCTTCGTCAAAGTAGAGAGTGGTGCCGCAACTCTGGAGAAGTCTGACACAAACCTCTGATACTATCCAGCTAGTCCCAAGAAACTTCGCACCTCTGTCACGCTCCTGGGTGGCTCCCAAGCTAGCACCGCCTCAATCTTCGCAGGATCCATTGCAACTCCCGCCTCAGAAATGATGTGCCCCAAGAAGTGGACCTCACGTATCCAGAACTAACACTTTGAGAGCATTCCATAAATATGGTGCTCTCGGAGTGTGTCTAGTACAACACATAAGTGGTAGGCGTGATCCTCCTCAGTCGTCGAGTAAATCAAAATGTCGTCGATGAAGACCACAACAAATCGATCGAGGTATGGTTGAAAGATCTTGTTCATGAGGCCCATGAACACCTCTAGAGCATTGGTTACGCCGAATGGAATAACCACGAACTCATAGTGGCCATACCGACACATGAAGGCCATCTTCTGCACGTCCTCGTCTCGAACTCTGAGCTGATGATAGCCTGACCTGAGGTCTATCTTCGAGAACCACTGTACTCCCTTGAGCTGATCAAAGAGGTCGTCAATCTTCGGTAGCGGATACATGTTCCTCACTGTCACCTGGATCAGGCGATGATAATTGACACAAAGTCACAAGCTCCCATCCTCCTTCTTGGCGAACAATATCGGTGAAGCCCAGGGTGAAACACTAGGTCGGATGAAACCCTTTCCCTGCAAGTCCTCCAACTGTACCCGTAGCTCTCGAAGCTCAGCGGGGGCCATCCGATATGCTAGAGTGGATATCGGGGCTGTCCTGGGGTACATAACAATATGAAAGTATACCTCTCTACGAGGAGGTAGCCCTGGAACGTCGTCGGGAAAGACGTCCACGTACTAATCCACCACTACAGGAAAAATAGGACTCCACAAGTCAATAGCTCCTAGGATGAGGCTAGCCAACTAATGAGTGATGGGATGTCCTTTCCTCTGCGGAAGTCCATCCTGTGCTGCGAAGTCTCCCTTCTCGCCGGTGAAGGTGAACCTGCTCCCGTTGGTGCGTACACATCGCACCTTGCGCCTAATACAGTCAATCTGTGCATGGACTGTAGATAACCAATCCATGGCCAAGATGATGTCGTAAGGCCTTGACGCTGCTACAAAAAGATCCCAACCGAAGCTCTATCCTCCTAGAGTAAGCTCACACTGCCGGCACCAGTGCGTAATCGTCGAGTCTTCTCCCGTAGGAGTCTCTAACCGTAAGGATCAAGCCAACGGATCTGTCAGAATCTCCGAGCTCCGAACAAGGGCAACGGCTACGAACGAGTGACTCTCTCCTGTGTATATATGAACTGCAGCAAGGGTGGAATAGACACAGATCGTACCTAGGATCATCTCGGGCACGCCGTAGTTGTAGGCCTCCACTGCCTGGAGCTATGCCTGTCTCTGCCCGCCAGCTCCCTATGGTCGGGGCGGGCCTCCTGGTGGTGGTGGTGGTAGAGCCTCATAGCGTCTCCCACCACCTGCTGCTCGGCTAGCTCCTCTGCCTCGTCCGCCTCCTCCCTGCGGACCACCACAGTCAACCCTCTGCCTCTTCCTGGGTGGCCCCTCAACTTTCTGATGCTCCTCGGCATGGTGGGTCGGGCAGTCACGAGCCATGTGACCCTTCCCGCCGTAAGTGTAGAACTGCCTGCCTCTCGAAAGATTGGCTCCGCGCTGTGTGCCCCGCACGGTTGAGTCAGTGTCCTGAGGTCATCTGCGAGAGGGTCTGGTCTGCCTGGACCCCTGAGTCATCCACCGACTGGCTGCTGCGGAAGACTCTGTTACGTGCCACCCCGCGGTAGGTCTTGCCGCTGGAGAAGCCTCAGCAAGAAAGATCTCGATCAAAAGGGCTCTCTCCAGTACTCCTTCCTGGGTCGGGATGTTGAGGGAGATCAGCGATGCCATGATCTCGTGTCTCAATCCCTGCTCAAAGGTCTGGGCCAGGAAGAACGGGTCCTGTACCATGTCCGTCGAGTAGTGCGAGAGATCGGTGAATCTCACTGAGTACTGGGAGACCGTCAAGCTGCCCTGCCGGAGCTGAATAAGCTCCTGGATGCGCACTGCACGGAGGGTGGCCGGGATGAAATCTGAGCGGAAGAGGCCCTCAATGTCTATCCAGATGAGAGTGGCCTCATCGTGCAACTGGAGCATCAAGCTCTACCATCGTCCTACTGCTGCATGCAGTAGACTCGCTGCGAGGATCACCATGAGGTCTGCTGGTGTCCTCACTAGTCTGAAAACTCGCACCACTGCCTCCAGCCATTCCTCGAATGCCTGGGGGTCCGTCTCCCCACGGAACCTGGGTGGTCGCTGGCGCTGGAACTCATGTAGTGCACTGAGGCGACGTGCATCATCAGTGGCCGGTGCTGGAAGCATTGGTGGCTCGACGGGTAGAGGTATCACAGGTGCCTCCGCCGTCAAAGGGCCATGTACCGAGGCCTCATCACTCGGCGAGCTGTCGTCACGTACCACTCTCGGAACCCTTGTTGGCTGCCGTCGTGGGGCCATCCTGAAAAGGAAACAGGTGCGCCACAGTCAGAACAGTATTACTGGTGAGCTGATATGAAGTAATCACAAAGAAAACATGAAACATAAATGAAATCAATGTTTTCGTTCATTAAGTCGGAAATCAGAAGTCAGGGTCCTGGTGTATGGATACGTCGGCCGCCGCACAAACACTGGACTCCCTGGACTGATAACCACACCCAATACGGTAAAAACTATTGCTTCACCTAGAAGAAAGATCAGATTCTGTGGTAGAACCGAACTCCTCTGATACCAATTTTTCATGACCAGTCCTCGGGACCCGTGCCGTGACTACCCCAAGCCCGCCTTCCATAGGCCAGGGGCTGGCGACTAGCACCAAGACGTAAATCCCGGTGAAAAGGGAATGCATTGCCTTTGTAAAGTAAACAAGCACCACAGAGTAAGAAAGCGGAAGAAGTAAACACTAATTAAAAGCTGGTACAATAGTAAGTGCAGAAAAGTAATGGGGGCCGGAAATACAAGCCCAACCGTAATGTACAACTGAAAGGGGAAAAACATCAACTAAAAGGTAAAGCCGCAGCATCGAGCCGTCCACTGGAAGTCTCACCTGAAGGGTGAGTACAGAAAGCCTCCACTACTCCTCGGGTCCAGCCTACCGCTCCGAGTACACCTTGCCCAGTGGTCCACCTCCAGGTACCGTCCTACTCCGCAAGCCTCCACCACGATCAGCGATGTCTGTCGTCTGCAACCAACGCGGCGTAGTGTGGGCATAGCCCGTGCAGGGGTGAGTATAAGCTACTCAGTAGGGACCCCAAGACCCCCGAAGGTCCACGAAAATCCACAAAGGATAAACCACAAAGGAAAGATACAATCACGATGTAACATCCGACACTGCATAGGTATATGCCCATACATATACCTAAGTCATCAAGTCTCGCTCAGCTCCAACATCCGAGCTCAAGTACAACCCAGTCCACACAGGAAAGAAAAACGTGAAATCCACACAGGATAGCTCAACACAATCCACAAAGGAATGTAAAAGGTAAATCCACACAGGATAGCACAACACAATCCACAAAGGAAAGTAAAAAAGAGTTTCAGATCATATAGGTATACTTATTCAAATGATGATAGAGATGATCACTGATCCATCTAAGTCGTCGGACCCACGAAGGATCGATAGGTACTAACCCCCGCAATGACCCACATAGGATCTGACCCACAAAGGATCGATAGGTCATTAACCCCCGCATAGACCCACACAGGATCGTGCCCACACATGACCTGTAGGCGCTGGCCCACACAGGACTGCTGAGCGCTGACCCACACAGGATCGGACCCACACAGGATCGGTAGCACTGACCCACAAAGGATCATAGAGTGCTGTAGTCGTCGCCATCGAATCCACTAAGGATCTCTGCACAATCGTCGTCGTCACAGTAGCAGTCGCAGCTAGCTCTAGGGTTCCCGCACAGAGCAAGCTCGTTCGGGAGGGTCCGCTCCGCGAGCCGAGAGGCTGATATATCAACTGACACATATTCCAGAGTTGATGTATCCAAATGTTCCGTATCGTCAACAGGAACTCAACGTCGCAGACGGCACGTCAATCGGACGCCCGGTCTGAGAGTTATTGGCTTTTTTGTCCCAGGGACCCGGTTGGTTTTTAAGGAAAAACCAACCCAATCATACTCCACCTATGTCCAAACCTCGGGTGGATTATTCCAAAAGATCCGTCTCAGTTAGAGGAAAACAACAAAGTTGACGGAACGTCAATCAGACGTCCGAAGCTCAAGATATGAGTGTTTCCGCTCCGAGGGCCCGATCGGTTTCGTGTACGAACCAACCCGGCCGAACCAAAAGTATTCCGAAAACTTGAGTGCAATATACCAAAACTACCGTCTCGATCCAAGGATCGCATCTCCGCTGACGGAGCGTCGTTCTGAGGCCCGTAGCTCAGTTACGTGCAATAGACCGAAACGGTTCGAAGACGGGGGGTCTGGGCCCGGACCGACTCGGCCCGACCCCCCCTAGGTCGGCCCGAACCGGGGCGACCTGACCCGGGTCTGGGTCGGACCCGGTTCGGCGCGGCCCGGTCCGGCCAGGGAGCGACCCGGCCGGTTGGGCCCGCCCGGCTCGGCTCGGCCGAGTGGCCGAGCGAAGGAGCCGCGGGGCGCTGCCCCCCGCGGGAAGATGGTGTCGCGGCCCTGCATGGGGCCGCGCTGCAGTCAGAGGACGCGGCTTTTTCCGCGTCCCATGTGTGTGAGCTGGACACGCGCGGCCACGGGTCCGCTGGCTGCTGCCACTACGGCTTTAGCCGCGGCGACCCGCGCCGCCGTTGGCTTCCGCGGGACGTCGGAGTTGCTCCGGTGGTCCATTTTCCTTCCCGTTTGCGCCGAAGCTCCTCTCGGGTCCCGTTCATCACTGCGGAAACACCGGATCATCCCTGCGGCATGTTTTGTCCTCGCCTACCAATCCGCGCATCAACGAAGAACTGCGGAGGGTAGTCGGGCCGTGTTTGTTTGGCCCGCACCCTCCGTGTTAGATGATATCAGTCGGGAGAAATTATCAACACATAGAGAACATATCAAAAACAATTTTAATAAATTAAAATTGTTCTTAAGAAACCGGGTTCTTTGTTTTGAACGGAAACATCCACGAAGTAAAATCATTCCCAATAAAACCCCTACCTCGTCAAGTCATCGCAGACGCGTTCTTCACGGAATTGATTGTCGCGGAAGGAGGGGATCGTTGGGTCATTGCGGTATCCGGCGTTGCGTCGACGAACTCCGAGGACCAAGAAACAACAGATTTAATTAATAATAATTAAATCCATATTGTTGTTTTAATCCACAAAGTAAATTTAAAAAAAGAGCGCAAACCCCTACCTTGTCGCTGCCGATCGAAGGTTGTCGCAGGGTTGGATTGTCGCGGAAGAACGTCGCTGAAGAAGAATCGCCAGCGTCGCGGAACTTGGCATCGCGTCGTCGATTTCCGAGGGCTCAGTGTTCTTCGTGTTCTTTGCGTTCTTCGCGTTCTTCGCGAAGGAGGATGAAGAACTCTTGGTTTCTGTCAAATTCTCTCAACGAACATTTTTCCAGAAGTCGTGCATTGGTCTTATTTTATTATTACGCCAACAGATTGAAAACAGGTTAAGAAATGATTAAATTAATTCATAGAATTAATTCAACGGATAAAACCGCCCAATTAATTGGTGCATTATGAAATTAAGAAAACGCGTCAGTTGACTTTCATAATGACGGGTTTTCGCGGGTTCGTTACATAGAGGAAACGAAACAGTGGGGCTCGTGCGGGCCCCACCTCACAAATATCCTACCAAGAGGGTAGGATATTTTTGGATAGCACCCTATCCGCATCAACTTAGCTTAAGAAGCTTTTAGTGGCTTCAAGTGGCTTACAATTGGCTTAAGTGAAATAAAATAAAGTTTGTCATACAATTTATTTTATTTATTAACTTTAAGCCCAAAAATTAAAAACCACACCCAAGAAAACGCAACTCCGGAAGAGGCGTTTCTACGCAATTTCTGGCACTGCGATTCCATCGGTGCCCTCAGAATTCGATTCCGAGCACCGGTTCAAAAGTCAGAAAAACTCGCTCGTCTGTTCACTGAATGTACCCGATTTAAACTTCGGAAAATGATTCCGGGCACACCGGGCCTCAGAATCAGGTGCTGTCAGAAACTGCGTTCTTGTAAAAATCTAAAGAAAATTAAGAAAAAAATTTCCTTGAATTTTTCATGTCTTTAAATTTATTACATAAAACCGTTTGAAAATAATTTTTATAGAAATTACCTTGAAAACTTATAAAGAATACATGAAATCATTTTGAAAAAAATTCCTTCAAATCATTTAAAATAATAATCAAATCATTTTAAAAACATTTTCTTTGAAAGTGTCTTAATTTGTTTTATCATTGATCCTTACATTTATATCATGATTCCTCAACATATAACATGATAAAAATATCAGATATATCCATAATAAGTATATTATAATAATCTATATCAGAATTATGTACACAATGGAATACTCCATTAATGGATACAGTAGGCCGTACATACGCTTAAACATTGTTTTCCGTTTTCATTATCGTATTAGAAGAAAGTATGTAAATCGTATATATATATATATATTATCCTGAATATATCATATATATAATATAAGTTCATTAAAATCATCTTTAATACATTTCATGTTGCGTGTGAACGAATCACATTGCTTTGATGGGGTAGTAGTCCAAACTTCCTCAAACGAGATTATCATAATAACACAAAAAGTAAGGTAAACATATGTGTGTTAAACAAGTAATATAGAAGCATAAAGTCATTATAAATATAAAATATTACATATATAAATATATTTTGCTTCATAATGGCCACCCTAATTGGCTGTAAAGGAGAAAGGAACGATCATCGTTTCGTGAGGTAGTAGTTCATCCTACCTAGAAATAGTAATTTCAACATCCATTTGATGGAGGTTTGTTTAAGTGTAGGTAAAAACCCTTTCTTAACATCCTTTTATAAGGAAAATACTGGTTTTTTATCAAAAGAATGTAATAAAGGGAGTTGAGGGGGTTGGGAAGGAAAATAAAGAACAGAGCTTGAGAGAAGATGTTACCTCTTATTCAGGTAACTCCTTTTGGTTTGTGCCAAAAGCCTTTCTTGAGATGGTTTCTACCCAAAGGGAGGCTTCAAGGTAGAAGTTATAATTTTTGGGAGGCAATTTGGCCAGGTATTTTCTAAACTTAAGAGGTTTTAGAGGTGTAAGGAATGGGTAGAGTGCTTTCCTTTTTATAGTGGAGGGGAGTTGCACATTTGAATATAGGAAAAGGTATTCAATAATGGGTGGTCTATATTACCTATAGTTCCTAAAAAATGGATAAATAATTGATTAAATGAGAATAATGGTAAATAATCACCTCATCCACACAAAAATATATGCAATTTAATTTTTTGGTTCCTTAACTTCTATGATTCGCCAATTTTATCATTTTGGTTTTTCATTAAAACAACTAGTTTTATAATCTAATTAATTTAACCATTAAGAATAAATTCAAGTTATATTTATTAAAAAATATAGAGCCACTTAATTATTAACGTTATATATAATTTATAAAATTAATATCCCAAATGTTTTGTAAATTTATTTTAAAACAATTGCATATACCAGGCTAAATTGCTTCTTGAAACTAGAATGTCTTAACAACTTATTTAAATAATATGGATCAATCTGTTAATTATAAAAGTACAATTATTCCATTAATAATAAATATTTAATATATATTAACACTATCATGTCACTTGGTAGAATATATCATTTTGATCAATTTTAAATCATTTTATAAGATTCATTTATATCAAATTAACAATAATGTCAATTTTGAGATCATTTATTTAATGTTAATTTTATAATATCAATATTTAATTGGAATTAAAATATATTAGGTTTATAGTTGTGTAACATGATTTATTAAACTAAAAAAATAAATAAAGAAAATAATTCAATCAATTAACTTCACTTTTAATATTTATACTATCATTTATTTTATTTAATTATTAACTAACTAATCATTATATTGATGATTATTATGCATTTTTAGTTCCTAGACCATATCTAAAAATTATTGGTAATTTATTATGATAATAATAACCCATATATATTTTATAAGGATATATATAGCTAAAAATATGATGTTTTTTACATATCTCAATGTTTTATAAATCTTAATGGTAAGGAAAGTTTATTTTTTGTCTTTTTCAGTACTTACCATTTTTATAGGGAACATGCAATTAATAATATCCCATAACATATATATTTAGAAACAAGTGACAGAATGATAAAACTTTGGAAAAAATGGGGTTTTGACAAGTTTCCAAGTCATTTTTGTCCTTAATATTAAAGATTAGTCCCTTAGTAAGCTTAAGTGTACCTTAATAACCGTAATTAATTTTAATCACATTTACTAATCATTTTGGTCAATAAATAAGTTGATCTTATTAGACCTCAAATATCATACAAATTAAATATGTGTATGTCATATTTTTAAAATTATAATAATAGAAGTGGGAAAATTAAGGTTATTGATAATCCCATAGATGGGGTGAAATAATAGGTTTTTATAGTAGAAAAACGTTCAAATGTTTGTTAAATTTTATATTCTTTTTGAAAGTAAAATTGATTCTAATGAACAAAATTATATAAATAGATGTATATTTGATCTAATTTATCTCTAAAATAAATAAAAATATAATATATCATTAATAATTCTTTAAATGAAAAATTAATTATGGATATTAAGAAAAAATAACGGAAAAAATAAAAAAATTCACCCGAAGATAATTTCGATTTTTTAAATTAAAAAATAAATTATATTTTATAAAATTCAATTAATAAATATTTCAAAAATTACTTTCAATATTATATGTAGTTCATTCAAGAAAATGATGTTTTTAAACATAAAAAGGACTTTACAAAAAATCATATCTTTTATTATCAATATGTTTTATAAAAGAATTATAAAAAAATTTAAAATTATTTATTAATATTCATATATCTATGTTAAATGGTTATTTTATAATTATCTCATTTAATTAATTATATATATAACGTTGTTTCATAGAAACTCGGTGTTTCGTGCATCGTACGTGAAGTTGGTGTTGCTTGGAGCGCAAGACAAGTTGGTATTGTGTGTAAAAGTAATGTTTTACTTATTTTTTTGATATTTATATATATAATGAAATATTTAAAGTGTAATGTGAAATTAAAAATATTGAAATGATAAATTAATTTGAAAAAAAATTATAAACTCGTGGTGTTACATTCTACCCCCCATAAAATTAATTTCACCCTTGAAATTAGTTTGGGTTATCAAGGTTTTAATACTTGAATGTTTCATTCATAGAAACCAACCATGAAAAAATGCATACAAAAACTTCCCCTAAAAAGGGAAATTTAGAACCATAACATTTACCAAAAGTAACTTATATATATGTTTCCACATGGGAGAATATAGGTGGCAAGTGAAATCATGGATATGGAAGAAAAATCATACCATCAATTTCTGATGGAGAGTGATAGAGAATAGGGTTAGGATAAAGTTAACAGCCATAAATCCCTAAATCTGTAATGACCAAAGGGGCCTTCTGATTCCTTTAAAACATATGTATATGACAACATTTATTCTTTCAATAAACGTTAACTATTTTTAATTAAAATATATACATACATGGTTTCTAGAAAAGGTCTCCCTTTATTGGTTGTTGATCCACTTCACCTCCTTCTATAAGAAAAATAAGGTTACTATTTCATTATTGATGTTATAGGAGAACTAGAGTTCCATGATATGTCATCCCATTTTTAATTAGTTACCATCCAAACAAGGTAGTTTGAACGACTATCCAATATGAATAAATTCTTATATGGAAGATATCACATTAATTTTACTAACTTAATCTAAATTCTAACATAAACTTTCCATAAATGGTTAATCTCATAACCCCTATGAAATATGGAAATTCTAGGATTTATAATTAAGTTCATGAAATCAACTTAACATTGATTCCCTTGTATAAAAGAAGTATATCTTGGTTATCACATTACAAAGATGTAAATACCATCATCATATATACTCTTGAAACATGGTAATAACCTAAATTACCATAAATACCAATGGAAAACATGAATGATTCTATATTATAATGATTACTGGATACATCCCTAAATCCAATAAGTTTTAAACATTATCCTTAATTACATAGAACATTATTTCAATAATCAGTTCCATGGAAATATATACTTTATAATTTATATATTCATATCTAGTTTATCTTTATCCATACATCATTATCATGGAATCAGGCATTAATTAAGGATTACCTTCCCTTATAAAAATACCACCTTTCCATAAAATCACATATATATTTCTTCATCACCATTCAACATGTCCTTTCCAATATTTAATGAAAACTTATACTAAAAATACATATATATTTCGGGATTGATATTACATAGTCTCTGAATTAAAATCATAAATACTTCATTTGTCCAACATTATTCATAAACCATTACTCATGCTTCATTAACTTATTCCATAATATCTATTTCCAAAAATATGAAATAAGAATCAAGTCTTGACATATATCATACACAATTTAATCATGCTTATCTACAATATAACATACCATCCATATGTCATTCCTGGTTTCTTCATCATCCATATAAAACCATTAAATGAACCACCTTGTTGATTATCTTTAGGATCCTTCCAAAATGGACACTGATTATAAAAATTCCTAAACATTCCACCTTTAAATGAATCATCAATTGATAATTCCTTAGGGAGGCCAACATTTCCATCCATTTAATTTAATGTACTCTTCATTTTCCCCTTCTAGTCACTTGATTTGTTTCTTTCTTTTCCACTGTCAAAACACATTCTTATTCCTCAAATATATTAACTTAGGTGATTCTTTCAACATTATTGACACATAGAAATCCAAGTATTTTTCCCCCCATTGTTTCCATTACACGAAATCTCAGTGAACTCCTCTTTCTCTTCCACGGTGAGTCTGAGATTTGGTTAAGGTAAATATTGTTAAACATGTTATGTTAAAATTTATTAATCCAGATCACAAAGTCTTTCAATCTAGTGATCATCCCACTTTAATACACATCATAAAATCTTCCATCAAATTCAAAATTATTCTTTCCCCTTATGGTTACCGCCATGGACTAAAACCATAATCATAGTGTGATCATTACTTATGATAGCAGAAAACTAGATAATCATGAAACAATGACATATAGGATGCCTAAATCATGAATCCTTCCATAATCTAGGATGACTTAGGTTTATACTAGGTTATTCATAGCTAAATTATATATAAATCCATCATGATCGTTCATGAAGTGTTTGTGAATTAAAAATTCATATCCCACGGGAGTGTCAAACCAGGTGTGAAGTAAGGCCCATTGTCATGTACAGGTTTACCCCAAGTCAAGCCCAGAACATCTTGTCGGAGTTGTTACCCCTAGGTATATATTTTCCAGATCCACATAGACATGTAGTATCTAGATAGAGATGTATTGTTTTCAACCCACTCACTCTATCCTTTACCAAAATTCCATGACATTTTCCAAAACGTTAACTCATCCTTATACTTATCCTGAGAGGCATCCCAATACATTTCATTATAAATAATCCCAGGGATCTCAACATGGTTTTCACATAATAGTTCCCAATTTTTTACTAAATTGTTCCTTTCATACCAACTATAGTGTCCTAGTCTTAACATACATGGATATTTCATCATTTTAGATGAATACTTAATAGATTAAAAAATATGTGGCTGAGGACTGTAACAATTTAGTTTATTTGGATACATTGAAAAAAAATCGTATATCATGGTGTAAGATCTTCAATATCACCCATAAATATACCCACCTTTAGTACATCCACATAAACCTTTCATTATAACCTGGATAAAGGAAACATGAAAAGGGGTGAGCTCAAATTCTCAATAAGGGTAAACAAGGTAGACATGTAACCATAAATATGAGTATAATGTTATCATAATGTGATCACGTATATAGATGATCATACCCTGCATATCAAATATCATAACATAGATCATGTAATAAATATTGGTAGTTCATAAGATATTAATCATATGAAATATTGACTATAATCCATGAAATCATAAGATATTAATAGGACATATAATTGTGGAATCACATAAAAATATAATGATTTCCATAGTAGTCAGGGCATCACTTCCAATACCATATTAGTGGAAAAAGTCTTTTAATGAACCAGGTAACCCCATTCCAACCCTCTATTACTGACCCGAGTGACCCTCATTCCATCCCTATATTTTTTCAGGAGATATAAATCTTTACCCAATGCACTGTAGAGAGATATAGGCCTCACCCATCACATAATGAAATCATACATACATGTGTCACAAGATCATAAATAAACACATCACAACCCATGACATGAAATAGGTATCATAAACATGTAATCATATCATATCCTATGTAAAGAGATAGGTTTCATGACCATTTCATCATAAACATAACCTAGAAAAGAAGCGGGTTTCAAAAGCATATAACCTATGAAAGAGAAACATGTTTCATAAACATATTACCCATGAAGGAGAAATGGGTTTCATAAATACCATGGAATAAATCATAACTCATTCATAAGAATGGATACTAATGGATATTTTAGATAATTTCCTATAAAGGCATGAGTAACATCAATATATGTCATCTTAGATGGAAAATAAATTTGAAATATACTATAAAAAATTTCTTTAGGAAAATTTCCCTTCTGGTCTGAAATAGGTTTCTTAATACATAAAACCATTTTAAAATAATTTTTTAATAAAATACATTTAAAAAAAATAAAGAATACATGAAATAATTTTGAAAAACATTTTCAAGGAAAACATTTAAAATAAACTTCAAAGCATTTTTAAAATATTTTTCACTGAAAACACTTGAAACTTTTTAACAAAATATTGAAAATGTTTTGAAAATCATTAATTTTAATGTACATTGAAAACATATAAATAAATATTGAATATATTTTGAGAAATAATTTTCTTGAAAACATATGAAGAATCTTAAAAATGTTTTGAAATCCATTTCTTTGAAAACACTTTGAATACTTATAGATAGAGCCGAAAAACGTTTTGAAAAAAAATAGATAACTTATAAAATATGTTTAAAATAATTAAGAAAAAATTATTGAAACAAATTTTAAAAAAATATTAATGATTAACCTTTTAAAAATTGTAATGGAAGCATCAAAGGAATGACGACAAGTAAATCTGTAAATGTCGTACAAGATAAAAAAAATTCATTTTTCTTGGTAATAGGGGTGGAAGGATTCCTTGTTTGGAAAATAACAAGAATATTCCCTTGGAGAGATTGATAAAATACAAAAATTTTACAAATGTCATTTATATTTTATAGGAGAATCGTATAATATTCCTAGAAACCCTTTTTAGAAAACATAGATTTCTGACCGATGAAAGGGTAATTTCATGCTTTCCTAAAAAAACATTCTTAACTATTTTATGTACCAAAGAGTATAAAATAGTACTAATAAGTCATAACATCATAAGATAAAATAGAATAAAAAAACTTGTAAATTTTATTGAGAGATTTATCATAATATTTCATCAAGAAAGAATAAACATAAACAATCTCGCAACTAAATGAGATGGTCTCAATAAACTCTTAAAACATGGTTTCATGGGATCAGGCTCTCCATGTAAAGAAAGGAAATTAAATTAAGCTTAATATATCATGAAAATAATAGGGTTTGGGATATAACATTTAAAATTAATGCACATAAGCCTCTATGAAATGTTTATGTCCATTACAAAACATTAGTCTCAAAATGGGAAATTGAGACAAAACTGTTTTACCGATTTGGTAACTTTTGAATGTTAAACCCCAAGAAATAAGGACCATAGAATGGATATGTGAATACCAATAAATTTAGTTATAGGATAAATAAAATAGAATAATTATCAGTACAAACACCACACAAAAGTAATGAGTAGCTAACATAGATTGTATCCACAAAAATTAATAGTGATATGAAAATCTGTTTACCTTGTGTCTTGACTCTCTATGTACTCATACATGATTCCTATATAAAAAATATAAGTTTATTATAAATATATTATAGAATAATATTCTTATATATTTTACCATATATGGTTTGATTATAACCTTATATTACCTGCTCCATAACGATGCTATGTTAAGTTTTCAATTCAGGTAATATTCTCTTTGATCTTCTCATGTGTCTAAATTTGTAATATTGTTGATCGTTATACATATATCATGATTAAAAAATATATCAATTGATAAAAAAATCTGGTCTATCCAGTATAATTATATTATAATAATCTATATCATAATGGAGTGCATAATTTAATATACCATTCATGGAGACGGTAAGCAGTACGTATGCATGAACGTTGTTTTCCGTTTTTATTTTTTACTGAAAGAAAGTATATAAATGGCATATGTATATATATATATGTATATATATATATTATAAATACAGAATCATTAATATATCATATATATCATATATGTTCATTAAACTCATCCTTAATATATTCCATGTGGTTTGTGAATGAATCACATTACTTTGAGGGGCGGTAGTCCACACTTACTCAAACAAGATTATCGTATTAACACCAAATGGAAGATAAAAATTTGTTTGTTACAATAGTAATATAGAATCATGAAGACATAATAAATATAATATATTAGATATTTAAATATAGTGTCTATTATGATGACCACCATGATTGGTGGTAAATAAGAAATGAACAATTATCATTGTGTGAGGCAGTAGTTCTCCATACACAAAAATAGTATATTCAACATAAATTAGATGGAGGTGTGTGTAATTATTGGTAATAAACTTTTTATAACATAATATTATATGTATTATACTTTTTTGTCACAAAATAATATAATAAAGACATTTGAGTAGGTGGATAAGGAAAATAAAGGAAAAGAGTTTGAGAGAATATGTTATCTCTTAATCAGGTAACTGCTTTTGGTTTATGCCAAAAGGCTTCCTTGAGATGGGTTAGACCCAAAAGAATCATTCAAGGTATATTTTAGTATTGTGGGGAGAAAATTTGGGTTGGGATTTTCCATGCTTCAGATGGTTGAGAGGTGTGATAAATGGGTAGAGTGATTTCCTTTTTATAGTAGAGAGGGAGTGACACTTTTGTAAATACTAAAAGGTATTCAATAATGGGTGGTCTATCTTACATAATGTACCTAAAATAGAAAATTATTGGATTAAAGGAGAATAATTATCTATAATTACCTCATACACACAAAAATTTGTGAATATTAATTATTTGGTACCTTAACTTCTAAGATTCCCCAATTTTATCATTTTGGTTTTCTATTAAAGCGTCTCATTTTCTAATCTAATTAATTTAACCATTAAGAAAAAATTAATGTTAGATTTATTTGAAAATATATTTCCACTAAATTTTTAACATTATATATAATTTATAAAATTAAAATCCAATTTTTTTTGTAAATTAATTTTAAAATAATCGCGTGCGACACACTAAAATGCGGCTTGAACCCATACAGTCTTAACAACGTATATACAGAATATGGGTCAAAATTTTAATTATAAAAGTTTAATTATTATGTTAATATAAAATATTTACTATATTTTAAAACTTAAAAATAAATTGCAATGATATAATATTTTTATCAAATTTTAATCATTTTATTAGATTCATTTATATTAATATAAAAACAATGTCAATTTTAACATTATTTATTTAATGTTGATTATAAAATATCAATATTACAATACAATTAAAATATATTAGTTTTGAAGTTGTTTAACATTATATATTAATATAGAACAATAAATAAATACAGAAATCTAATCAATTAACTTCACTTTTAATATTTATTGTATCATTTATTTTAGTTAATTATATACTAAATAATCATTATATTGAGGTTTCTTAAGCATTTTATGTCCCTAAAGCATCTCTAAAAATTATTGATAATTTATTATGATAACAAAAACCCATATATATTTCAAAATATTATATATAACCGAAAATATGATGTTTTTTACATATCTCAATGTTTTATAAATGTTAAAGGTAAGGAAAGTTCTCATTTTTCTTTTTCCGTACTTACCCTTTTTTATAGGGAACATCCATGTAATAATATCCAAAAACACATATATTTCAAACCAAATTCGTAAATGATAAAATTTTGGAAACCAATGCATTTTTTACATGTTTCCATGTCATTTTGGTCATTAATATTAAGGTTTAGTTCCTTATTAAGCATAATCGTGCATTAATCACCATAATTATTTTTAATCACATTTACTGATCATTTCGGACAAAAAACTAAGTTGATCTTATTAGAACAAAAATATAATACTAATTACATCCATTTATGTTGGATTTTAAAAATTCTAATCACATAATTGGGAAAAATAAGATTAACTCTAATCCCACGAACGAGGCAAAATAATGGGGTTTTATAGTAGAAAAACATTCAAATGCTTGTTATGTTTTTATATTCAATTTGAAATAAAAATTGATTATAATTAACTTAATCGTATAAATAGATGTATAATTGATATAATGGGACACTAAAAAATATAAAATTTAATTTTTTATTAATAATTATGTAAATGAAACTGATGTTTTTTACAAAAGTGTAGTAATTTTCATTATTCATCAAAAAATGATGTTTCTCAAAAAATCCCAAAACTATACCCTAAGATAATTTCAATGTTATGAGTTGAAAAATAATGTCTATTTTATGAAATTAAATTTTTAAATGTTCCTAAAATTACATTCATTACTAGAATCATTTCATTTGAGAAAATGATGTTTCTAAAAATAAAAAAGGCTTTTCCAAAAAAATCATATCTTTTATTATCAATATGTTTTATAAAAAATTATAATAAATATTTGAAAATTAGTTATTATTATTAGTATAACTATGTTTAATATTTAGGTTATAATTATCTCATTTAATTATTTATATATATATATATATATATTTGTGTGTATGTGTTTCATAGAAACTCAGTGTTGCGTGCATCGTACGCCAAGTTGGTGTTACTTAGAGCGCAAGATAATTTGGTATTTCATGTGAAAGTAATGTTTGAAAAAGTGTTTTAATATATATATATATATATATATATATATATATATATATCTAACTAATTCTAGTTTCATGTATAATGAAAAATATTGAAAAGATAAATTAATTTGACAAAAAATTAATTCATGAAATCTTAGGGTGTTATATTAACAGTCCATTGAGAAATAATATGTGAATAAATAATATTTAATAAATTATATAGTCTTGTACATTCCAAGAAATAATAAAAAAATTATTATTATTATTATTATAGACATGGGTTCTCCTTGAAATAATGAAATAATAATAGCTCATGTGTAATTATTATTTTCTAACCATAATATTATTTAAACCCAATAATATTATTTTTTATGAGGGGTTTTCATTTGTTTTGTTGTGAACAATGAAATCTGAATATTTCTCTAAAATAATTAGATAAATCTCTTTCCACGAACACCCTCGAGTAAGGAATGTTATTATACTCCACCACCACTCTTGATTCTATAGTGATCAAATAGAATCCTTCTTGAAGAGAATCTTGAGGAGATAAAAGAAGAAAGGACCATGCGTTATGATCTATCACGCTAATAATTAAATATTCCTATGGAAATTTTCGGAGGTTCATGGAGCACATGAGGATAAACACTAGAGGAAATCTACACTTTATTCCTACAACGGGACAATGATACGACATAGAGACATTATCAGATTCATCAATGAATAAATAATTCCTCAAAAGATAAATCTTAATTTCTTAAATTATTTATAAATAATTAGGTGATGATCCTACATTTTGGTATTTTAATTATCTCAACAATTAATCATTGATTCAGTTATATTGTTCATGATGTTTATCACTAATGTAAATCTCATATTAATCATCGATTGTAACAAAAAAACTATATTGGGCATCCCACACCTAGAAATTTCACTGCGCATGGACCCTTCAGTGGACATAGGGAATTGTTAATGAAAGAAATTCCCCTTTTAGGGATCACATGATATGCCACATTCCATATGAAGGAACCTTTTTCATTTGATGACAATGGTTATCACTGAGAAAAAACCAAACTAGGTGAACTTGAAAGTCCATTAACCAACACTTTCTTCAATCATGGATGCATTGTAGAATTCCCGAAGACTTATAATTGTTTGACTTGTATTAATTTGATGATCCATTAACTAATAATCAATTTTCAGATAACATAAAAAATAAATATATATTTAGTTATACACCATAGATTGGATCTAGACATCTATCTCTTCAGAGAAAAATATTTTGGAGATGGTCTTGGTACCACTAACAGCATTTTCATGACATGTCAAATTGATTATGATTTTAAGGTTAATTTGTAGTCAAGGGAATACCCTAGTTTCTCTCTCATGGAGCGTTCATCGATTTAGACTATGCGTTTTTAATTAGAAGTACTGAAAGAGGGGTGGTATTAAAACAGTTTAAAGAAAATGACTTGATTTAAAGAGTTTATTTGTTGATAAATAAAATTAGTGTTTTAAATTATGATATAGGGAGATCATTTCAAGTTTTATACTAATATTTTTCAGTTCATCATTCTGAAAAATAGAAACGGTTTAATGGATTCATTTGGTTGAGGGTTGTTAAGATCCCTACTCTCCTCTTTCATTTTAAACAATGCTCAAATAACCAACCCTTGATTCAATAATCATGTTTTCAAGGTTTGGGTATAATTCATAGGGAATAAATGCTACCAAATCATACTAAAATATTATGTATATGTGAGATAAATATGACTCTTGTCTTCTCCAATCAGAACAACCCAAGATTCCCAATTTAAATCTCAACCCAATCGGTGTTGAAAATAAAAAGAGTTTCAGTTAATTTTAACAATAGATATGAAATAAGTGGAGAATCATGTCATGATAAGAAATATGTGAAATATTTATCACAAAAATTACACAAAAATAGTATCATATCATCAGCTGGAACTCCCACCCATGTGTGTGTAGCTCCCTCAAAATGAAATTCCACCGTTTAGCTCGACATCGGGAGGAGGAGGAAGCTCGGGTGGAACTTCTCTTTCATCCTCGATCCCCCTATGAGGATAGGGCCCTCTATAACTCCTTGGATGATGAGATGAATTTTTTGGGTCTCCAAAATACCAGAGATTTTCCTCCTGACCGAACATACAAATAGGGATCCCAAGGTGCAATTTTATAGGAAAATGGGAAGGTGGTTTTGAACACACAGATTTCATAAAACCATTTGTGACATGGGTATAGACCTCTAGACAGCCTTATCTCAAATTAAAGAAAATAAAAAATTTGTAGCCCCACCTCTTGGATGTCTCCACAAAAAGTTTGGAACAATTTTTAAAACTATATCCTGAGATATGGACAGATCACAGAACACCACTTTTGACTTTGAGCAGATTCGGTGTGCTAGACAGATCTGGTCGGTTGTGAAACCTGATGGCCCAATTAGTCTTGGGTTACTTCATATGAAATATATCCTATTAAGTTCTGGACCATTCCCAAAATTTTCATCACATTTTAATTAACGGTCTAATTGAAATGTTTTGATTTATCCACTGGTGTGCTTGGATCCTACGCAGTTTGGCGCATATGTTTTTTTTGGAATTCGTCACGGGTCCTCCAAATCATCTCCACCTTGAATGATATTATCCAAACAAGTAAAATTTCCCTTTTTAACAATGATAAACATAATATAAATAAATCAAATATGAATTTCATTTTATTATTATATTTTGAATTTACAATAAAAATTCAGTTTAATAGAATGGTGTAAGGGTGAAAATTACACAGTGAATTGTTGTACGATCACACCCCCACACTTAAACATTTTCACTTCTAGGAATGTTACATTTTCAGAAATTATGCATGTAGATATTACTAACATCATGAATATTTAACATCTGAGGAAATTTTAATTCATTAAATGAATGTGATCAATGCACAAACCACACCAAGGAGTTATTTTTATTGAATATGGAAAAAGATGACTCATAAATCCTATCACAGTGAAATTCAAAGAGATCCATGATACCAAATTGAGTATGGAATTAAAAATTAAACCATGCCACTAACTCTCCATGTGTGTGTGTCACAACCATTACATTCTATTCTTTCTACCTTTTATCCAATAAATATATGGTATTTTAACATTTTTCAGCTTAAAATATTTTGTCCACCGAACCTGCCCTACATCCTTTGCAATCATATTTCAAGACCCACTCACTTACGAATTCCCAGAGGTCAAACCGTAAGATATTAACCTAGATATCCCCATATGTTTCACATTTCATTACACCCCCCATTTATTATTATTTTTATTATTATTAGAAGTTTATTTTGGAAAAAATCTCACACTCATCATTCAACCCTTGTTTGATCTCCTTACAACACTAATTGTAATATTTATAATAAGATAAAAGGTTGAGGAGGAGTGGTTTTTGACCTTTCCAAGACACAACCCACTTTTGTTTTCATTTAGATCTTTCTTTTTTAAATTTTTTATTTTATGTATGGTGTAAAACAATCGGATTTCATGTACACACGCATAGGTCAATCTTGTACAGTAATGAAACAGATTGGTTAAGAAAATAACATATAGAAATATCAATTTAAGATGAAAAATATTAACCTAACATATATTTACCTTCTATTAATTATAAAATATTCACACTTTATGGTTTGGTGAAAAAATGAGTGGAGTTACTAGTGACACAGTTTTCCCAAAATACTACTCACACAAGGGGAAACAATCATCTCAGTGGTTTCATAGAGATACAACTATTTATATCATTGATAGAAAACCAATTCACTAAAAATCACTTCCTGATGTTAAATTCATACAATCATTCATTCCATAACAGTGCCAGGTTTTCATCAAATGTTAAAACAACATGGAATAAAAAATTTCATCATGCATTTTCTGTAAGTTCCATTATTTTGTGACCATAATGGGGAGGATGTAAAAATACCATAAATAAGGTGAAAAATAGAATAATGATGAAATATGATGAAAATCATAACTAACCGAAGAATGTACTCATCTCCACACACCTAAAGTCTGCAGTTTTCTCACTATAATAGAAGAGAATGTGGGAAGGAAGGATAAAACCTGGTGATTTTCATTCATATATTTCTTCTTGAATATGGAGTTCTTACATTGGGGTCTCCGAAATGGATTCATGGAAGTGCTTTAGCCGCTAACCATTGATAGTGATGGCTATCTTGGTTTCTTCATTTTGAACCTAGACAAAATAGAATTGGGAGATGTTAGTAATAGTGTACGGTCCAAACCAATAGGAACGAAGCCTGCATGGATGCAAATTCGTCCTTACATTGTTGAGGAGGATGTTTTTCCCAATGTGGAACAAGAGATGAAGGATAAGACGGTCATGGGATTTTGTGGTTCTCTCCTTATAAATCATGGATTTGTCATATACATCTCTTTTCATTTACTCCAAATCCAAAATCTACAACTTCCTTTGAGAACCTGCACCAGAAATATTATATTTGCATTATCTGATGGCCTGGTAGGCCTTGTGCTCAATCTCAACAGGTAGTTGAAAACTCATTACAAACACTAGCCGATATGGTGACATGCCTACAGGAGTTTTGAAAGCAGTACGGTACGGTCATAATGAATCATAAAGTTGAAGACACCAATATTTTCTATTGGGTTGAACTATTTTTTCAAGAATATGTATTCCATCTCTATTTGAAACATCTTCTAGACCATTGGTCTGCGGGTGATAAGCAGTAGACACTCGATGATCAACCCCATACCGATGCAATAGTGATTGCATTGTTTGGTTGCAGAAATGAGAACCCTGGTCACTGACGATGAACCAAGGTAAGCCAAACCTATAAAATATTTGGGTTCTCAAAAATTCTACAACTACCATAGAGTCATTAGTCCTTGTAGCTCATGCCTCTACGCATTTTTACACGTAATCAACTTCTAGAAGAATGTACAAGTTTCCAAAGGAATTGGGAAATGACAGCATAAACACAATACCCCAATCATCAAAAATTTCATAGAAGAGTAAGGGTTTTGTGGAATCACATTTATTTTAAATAAATTCCAAATTCATTGATAGTGAGGAAAATATTTATAGAAGTCATGGGAATCCCAAAACAATGTTGTATAATAGAGACCCGAATCAAGGACCTTGCTAATAGTCTGTTGGGGACCATAGTGGCACCCACAATCATGAGTGTGGAAAAACCTAAGGATGGACTGAAAATCACTATCGGAAAGACATAAGCTAAGGACTTGATCACTATAGGTGCTCCAAAGGTAGGGGTAATCCCAAATGTACAAACAAAACTAATGTTTTAGATGATTGGATTCGTTTTTGTTGAAATCAGTAAGAATACAAGATGATACCAAATAATTTATAATTTCAGCATTCCCGAGAATAACATCTTGCACTTGGTACAATTTCTCATCAGGAAACATATCATTTATAGAAATATAAAGGGATGATTAAATGTCTGAGGATGGGTGGATCCCATTGATGTGTTCGTCCACCACATTCTATGCTCCTTTAATATCATTATTTAATAAATTGAATTCCAAAATGAGAAGTTTAAGCGAATGAGATGTGATTTTACTTCTGGTTTCTTAAGGAGATACCAGGGGATACATGGTTTTAGAACATAATGACATTGGACCCAAAAATGAATGACTTGAATTTTTTCAATGAAAAACCAATGGAAATGAATTATTTTTCATTTGTGGTGTAGTTGTTTTTCGGAAAGGTCCAAAGTACACGAGGCATGGGCAATTACATGCAGAGATTGATCGATCCTTTGTGATAAGACTGCCCCAACTGCATAGTGAGAGGCATCACACATGATCTCTAATAGATAATCCCACCGAGGTGGATGGATTACTGGGGGTGATGTGAGGATCAATTTTACCATATTAAAAGATTCCCCAAATTCATTATAAAAAAAATCTTTTTATTTTTGGAGTAACCGAGAGGGGGGCAGTGAAATCTTACTAATGTCATGAATGAAATGATGGCAAAATCCATCATAACCTAGGAAATACCACACATACCATAAATTTTAGGGGAATGTTATGGAAAAAATGATATCATATTTTGATTTATCTATTTTTATACCATCACCAGAAATGACATGTCCCAAAACTATAACTTGTGGCACCATGAAATGGAATTTATCATAATTTAATACGAGATTCTATTCTATACAGAGACATAGAAATAAAAGAATTATACTCAAACATTCCTCAAAAGAGGATCCATAAACAGTGAAATCATCCATGAATACTTCCATCCAATTATCCAGGTAATCCGAAAAAATACTGACCATGCATTGCTAGAAAGTACCTGTAGCATTTCACAAATCAAATGGAAACCTCCTATATGAAAATCTAC
Organism: Viscum album; assembly: GCA_963277665.1. Classification (NCBI taxonomy): domain Eukaryota; kingdom Viridiplantae; phylum Streptophyta; class Magnoliopsida; order Santalales; family Viscaceae; genus Viscum; species Viscum album. The sequence goes on from OY728121.1 coordinate 385,016,120, forward strand.
CAAAGGGTCAAGTGAAGGTTATCATTTTCTGATCCTCAGGGGAAATATGGATCTTAATGTATCCATAATACCCATCAAGGAAACAATAGTGGGACTTACCGAATAGCCTCTCTAGAATTTGGTCAATGAATAGAAAAGGGAAATGGATCTTCCTAGTGTGTTGGTATGGTCAGTGATAGTATATGCAGACACGCCAACTATTTTTCACATGATTTGGAACTAATTCAATATTTTCATTTTTTATTATTGTAAGGAATGCCTTTTTAGGAACTACTTGAATAGGACCGACCCATTGGATGTAATATATGTGGTAAATGATTATAACAACAAATAATTTTGTTACCTCCTTTTTCAAAACATCTAGGAGGATTGGGTTTAGTCGACGTTGTCCCTGCCTCACTAGTTTAGCATCATCGTTTAATAAAATATGATGTGTACAAATTGATGGGATAATACCAGGAATGTCAGAATGTTTCCATCCCAAATAATGTTTATACTCCCTCAAATGTTCAAGAAGTCATAATTCATGCTCTGGAGGGAGTGAACTAGAAATGATGATAGGAAAATTGTTTTTATTCTCAAGATACTAATATTTTAAATATTTAGGCAGTTGTTTCAGTTCAAATTTAGGTGGATTTTGGATTTATGGGAGTGTTTCTGAATGTAAGAGTTCATCCATCTCATCTAACATCTCAGTGGTATTATCCTCAGATGAGGACTGAGTTTTTAAAAGCTTACCAGTATCATTGATAGTCATTGAATCCTCGTTTTTCATGAAATTATCAATTAATAAACATGTAAGACACTTTTCTAGATCACAAAAATAATCAATGCAGGATTCATTACAAAAAATTTCAATCAATTATTCAAACATATATAGGGGATTGGGGGAAAGAAATGTTGTTTGTTTAGGGGAGGGAAGTACATCAATATAATCAATTGAGAGGGAGGAATGTTATTCGAAGGGGTGCTTCCTGGAATCAAGGATGTTGTTATAGAAAATTTCACCACCAAAATCCATAGAAAATATAGCATTATAGATATTAATTATGGTTTTATAGGTTTTCATGTAGGGCCTCCCCGATATAACGGGGCATGTCCGTTCATACTATATTGTTCCATTTTAAGCACCTAAATATCAGCATGGAAAATTATAATTTTCACCCTCACAAGAACATCCTCTAACACACCAGAGGGGTGTGCGGTACTCCGGTTTTCTAGTTGAACAAAAATCCTAGTTAGCTTCAATTATCTAACTTGTAAAGAAGATTAAATGGAGTGTGGAATCACATCTATTTAAGCACATAAATAAATCATAGCATTGGAAAATGAATACTCCCCTATGGTGCATGGAATCGTGAAGGTTCTAGGATCATTGTATTTGGCAGGTATTGATGGTTCTATTAAGGATGAGACTGTCCTCCCCAAGCATACTTTCTCATCACCTCGAAGCGTCCTTCGGTGTGTACACATATCCTTTAGAAATGTGGCATATCTTGGAATTTTATTCACGACATTAATCAAATGAATGTTAACTTGCACTTTTTTGAATGTTTTTAATATTTCCATATCAAGTTCAGTTTCCTTTTATTTTCTATGTTTGGTGGCCCTTTGTGGAAATGGAAGATGGGTTGTTGGTCTAGGCTACTCATCAATAGACACAGTCTTTATTTTAGAGGGGATTCTCTCAAGACATGTTTTTTCAACATTTGGAACATTTTCAATGGTTGATATAGAGGTTTCCTCATAAGGGGATGACTATAATGGATGATTCTAATGGTTTTTAGGTTTTTTCCACTCTTATGGTTGATAGCACTACCATTTATCTTATCCCTAGGGTTAAATACTGGTTGATTCAGTAGTTTACCCGACCCGTGACTTTTAATTTTCCCCATCAAGTAACCTAGTTGGCCTAATTGGGTTTTGATGTCTTGTATGGATGCCTGGGTGGTTTTATAGAATTGGAGATTGTTGGCAGCCATTTTTTCATCATATCTTATAGGCTACGATCAGGTTTTGTAGGGGGTTATTGGAAAGGTCTTTGGGTGGTTGAGGATTTCTAAGTGGTGGTTGTAGATGACTAATCTCCCCTTGTTGGTTCTATGGTTAATGTGGTGGGTTTGAATATCCCCCTTCCCTATAAGCATGGTTTTCTTTCCACACAGAGTTGGATGGATTTTATGGTTCTAGGATAAAGGGTTGGTTATATGGGCATCCTGGAAAGATTGCCTCACATGTCTTAGAATTTTATCTCAATTGGGGTAATTAGTTAGAATAATGGGTTTCATAAGATCAACTTCCACAATGGATGAGAGGGGGAGATTGAGATTTCCAATGGGAGAGAGAAATTCTTCATAGAAGGGTACTTTCCTCCTCAAACTTCGAGTCCACTTCGTTCTTGAATTCAGTACATTTCACCTCTTGGACACCTCGAATGGGTATGCTGGAACTTGTAACTAATTATTGAGTGTTTTGGAACATGTTCTCAATCATGGTTCTTGTAGTGATTGGGGTTTTATTTATTATTGCCCCACCTGCATCAGCATCAATCATGTTACGATCAATTGGAATTAAACCCTCATAAAATACTAAATTATAAGTTGATCACTTATTTAGTGGTGTGGAAAACTTGAACATAATATTAAAATCTTTCCCAATATTCATGAAGTGTTTCCCATTGATATTTTCTTATCCCATATATTTCTTTTTTATATTTTCAGTGCGAGAGGATGTGAAATATTTATTAATAAAAAGATGTTTCATGTCCGCCCAACCTCTAATTGGTGAATTAACATAATAATGCCAATCTTTTGAAGTATCTTCTAATGAGAAAGTGAATGCCCTTATATTTACTTCTTCTGCATCCACATTTGCATGTATTAATGTAGAAAAAATAGTGTGATATTATTTTAAATGATTGTGTGGATCTTCTCCAAGAATTCCATGGAATCTTGGTAATAAATGAATTGGACCAGATTTTAGTTCATAACTGGGTGTCTCACCTTGAATTTGAATGTAAGTGGGTTGGATATCAACATCTAGTGAGGTTAGTTCTATTAATTTTTGGTCATTTTTATCCATTTTATGAATCTTTATTTCGGTTTTTTTGTTGGTTCTGGATGAGGAAGAGTAAGGATCAAGAAGAGTGTCAATGTTTTGTGTGTCCTCCTTCAATGGTTTCTCTTCTGTGTCTCAGTGTCACTGACATAGGATCATCTCCAGTTTGGTTTTGAAAGGAGGTAAATCTTCCAGATTAGAATGCTTCAAATACAATCCTACAAAACAAATAGATCAGAATACGAAAAGATAGGTAGAGGTATAATATGAAATAGATAAATATTCACAAAAATTACAAAAATATTATAAAAAACACGCACTATAAACCAAAGATATCCCCAACAATGGTGCCAAAATTTGACCACGCTGTCATGACACATCAAATTGATTATGATTTTATGGTTGATTTGTAGTCTAGGGAATACCCTAGGTCATCTCTCAAGGAGCACTCATGGGTTTAGAGTGTGCATTTTTAATAAGAAGTACTAAAAGAGGGGTGGTTTTAAAATAGTTTAAAGAAAATGACTTGATTTAAAGTGTTTAATATTTTATAAATAAGTGTGGTGTTTTAGAGTTATGATATAAAGAGATCATTTCAATTTCAATAAAAATGTTGTTGATTTCATCATTCTGAAAAAACACATGGTTTAAAAGAATCCTTTGTTTGACGGTTGTCAAGATATCAACTCCCATCTTTCCTTTTTAGATATGCTCAAAGAACCACCCCTTTACACTAGAATCATGTTTTAATGGTTTGGGTATAAATCATAGAGAGGAAATTCTACCAAATAATAATTAAATATTATGTATGTGGGAGGTAAACAAGACTGTTGTCTTGATCAATCGGAACAACCCAAGATTCCCACTTGAAATCTCACCACAATCGGTGTTGAAAATAAAAAGTGTTTCACTTAAATTTGACAATATAAATGCCATCAGAGGAGAATCATGTAAATATAAGGAATAATTTTAATATTTATCCGAAACATTACACAAAACCAGTAGAAGAACAATTGCTGCAACTTCCTCCCAAGTGTGTGTATCTCCCTCAAAATGATTTTCAACCTTTTAGGTCGACATCGGGAGGAGGAAGCTTGGCTGGCACTTCACCTTCATCTTTGATCCCCATATGAGGATATGGTAATATAGAACTACATGGATGATTATAGGAATACTTTGGGTCTCCAAAATACCATATTTTTGACTCATGTCCGAACATACAAATGGATAACCCAAGGTTCCATTTTATCGGAAATTGGGAAGGTGGTTTTGAGCACACAGAATTAATAAAACAACTTGTGACATGGGTTTCGACCTCCAAACATCATTATCATTCTTTTTATAAAATAAAAAAGTTGTATCCACACCTATTTTATTTTTACATTGACTGTTTGGAACAATTTGGACAAATAGATCCAATGATATGGACACCTCGTATCACACCACATCAGACTTCATGCAGATTCGTTGTGCGGGACAGATCGGGATGGTTGGGACACAAGATGGAAAAATTCCTCTTGGGTTCCTTCATATTAAATGTATCCTATTAAATATTGGACCCGGTCAAAAAAACTTCATCCCATTAGGAAACATGGTTTAATAGAAGTGTGCGGATTAATACACTAGTGTGCTTGGATCCTACGCAGTTTGGCCCATATTTTTTTGGACTTCATCATGGGTCCTCCAAATAACCTCCAACATCAACAATACTATCAAAACAACAAACATTGAAATTTTTAATAGTGAAAAACCTAAATTAAAAGAATAAAACATGTTGTTCATTTGGTTATTACATTTTTAATTTACAATACAAATTCAGTTTAGAATAGTGGAGAAATGGTGAAAATTACATTGTGAATTGTGGTGTGATCAACCACACATCCACAAATCATTTAACGTGGTAGTTTCAACTCTATTGTATTACCTATAGTAAAAAATGTAATATGTAAGTGTCATATAATTGCCCCCCCAATATGTTAATAGTTATATTAATACCATTTGAAAACTTATTTCAACACATTTGTATGATCCAGACAATTTCTGAAGATGTATCGTTCTCAGTTTCATGTACTATTTTTCCCGGCTTTGGTAACACCTTGGTTGAGTTTTGATTAAAGTTTGTTTTGGGTGAAATTTATTAATTTTTGTTTTCATAGGGGCTGTGCATGGTTGGTGCATGGTTAGGTAAAACTATGTGATTTGGACCAGGAAACCATGTGCCCTATTTTTGAGAAAGAGGAGGTGGTGCATGGTAGTTCATGTTTTGTACAAACTGTGCAGCCACCCACCTCAAATGATAAAACCAGTATTATAAGGGACTTTAACAGTTGATGCACGATCTATCAAACTATAGGCCACTGTGGTGAAATTGTGTGTCACCAAAGGTGAGGCACACAGTTTGACAAATCGTGCGTCCCTACCCAGGTAACTGTGTATGTGGATTTTTAATTAACCAATTTGTTTTAATTACCAAACCCACCAATTTTAAAACCTAATCACCCAACTCCATCTTAAACTAATTTCTCTGATTTTGGAAGCTCCCAAGTGGATTACAAGGCTCCATGAACCCCTTTCTCGACAAATCAATGATCTAATTGAAGGATCATCTTCTCTACATTATGTGTTTTATTCTCTGATTAGTTATATCTCTCTCTCTATCATATCTATTTCACAATAAAGATTCATGGTTTCTCCACTGTATGTGGTGTTTTAGATATTTATTTTTATGTATTTTAATAATTTGGATCATGATTTTAGGTATTGGCCCTAGATCTTCTACACTATTTTGATCTTGGTCATTCTACGTCAATTAGGGTATTTTGGTTTGGTGAACGTCCGTTAACGACAATAAGGTAGGTGGTCTAAATGTAAAATCTCAGTCTTGATTATAAATGCATAAATGTGATTGTGAAATTATAATTTTCATGAAAGGAAATTTCTTTCTAAATTGAATTAATTGATTAATTTATTTTCCCATGTGATGATGAAATTGGTTGATAATGTGAAACTGAAATTGGTGAATAATGGGAATATGAAATTGATTGTTTAATGGTTTATGAAATTGATAGTGACCCATGGGGTCTTCTAATATAATTGAAATTGATATCAACCCTTGGGGTATTCCAATACGATTGAATTGATGAATTATAAATTATTCTTGGTTGATAAATGAAATTGTGAAATTGGTTGAATATTGAATTATGATAATTGATGATAAATGGTTGTAAATATAGAAATATGTGATGTGATATTTGTGATTGAGTTTTGGGATAGGTACTACTACTCCAAATACTCATGGGGTGTTAGATAGATTCTCTAGGCACAAAATATATTTATGTTTTATATGTGACCACTAAGTTGTGGGACAGGGACTACTGCTCCAAATAACAATAGAGTGCTAGACTGCTACTCTAGGGCCCCATTATTTGAAAATTAAAATGGAATGAATTGATTAATGAAAACCCATGATTAAATAAAATGTGATATCTCTTTAGGAATGGTTCAGACTTTGACATGGACTGAAGTACAAAATTATGGTTTGGGTTTCATCATGAACTCGGGGTTATATGTGGTTAATTAAAGAATAATTTAATGTGAAAAATGTTTACATATCTATTGTAATTTATTCTTTATAAAAATACAGACACTATTATAGATTGTATATTGTTTTAGAATACATTGGTGGTGGGATACTGAGTTGTACTAACCCTGCACGGGTTGCCTAATATGTACCCGAAAAGAATTCATGTTTGCAGGACATGATACGGGAATGATCTCTATGTTAGAAGGATGAGTTGGGATGGAGCATGGATGAGGGAACCATACATGATGCTGGGACCCATTTCATGACCCTCTCCCTATAATGATGTCTATCCTAATCAGATAATGGAGGAAGAGAGATAATGACCTCCGAGTTCTGCCACCAGTAGGCCTAGGGGTAGTAACTGGAACCACGGGTACACAGATCTCACAATATAGGAGGCAATATTCTTTTATAAGAAAAAAATATAAGGAGAAAATATGGTTCATCCAAAATCAAATATTATACTTAATATATATATATATATATATATAAGAAATCCAAAACCATCTCACATGCATGTTCAAAACAAAACAGTTACAAATACAATAAAACTCCTAAGTAAATACCCAATGTAAAACTAAGAAGTGACATAGAAATAGTCCCAAAATTCTGACCCAGAAGGGTTTATCATGGTCCAAGTAATCCTCCTAGAAACATAAAAATAGATATATAATAGTAGGGTGAGCATACAATTATACTTAGTAGTGAATCCAACGTATCTCATGCATAAGTGAGAGAACCATGCTAATGCTCCTATGAGAAAATAGTAGAACCAACAACACCTAAGAAGGCATATTAACCATCCCCACTTCACTAAATAATGATCACCAAGTAACACAAAACAAGTAAAATAATATAGTAATCACATATATGATAGGGTTCCCCACACCACTTTCCCACTAATTAGCTTCTCTCACACCCTAACAGAAAATGTCATGGATCTCTCACCTCTTCTGAATGTACCATGTTACAACCCGCCTGCACACACTTGAGCCTCACAACTTGACCTGTCACCTAGGAAAACGAACCTCATCACATTACTCTTTCACACACCTGTTTATCACAACCACATCCTTCTACAGGAAACCTGGTCCATACACCCCCATCACATCCTGCCCGTAGACACCTAGGTCACATACCACATCACATTCTGAATACACCAAGGAAATCACAACTTGTTCGCACCCACATGGTAATCACAACCACATCATGCCCGAAGAATCTTGTGATATCACCTGCTGGAAGTGGGAGCATAGAAGAGAATGTGGTCATCCATCCATCCAGCCCCTAGGATGTTTGGGAAAGACACCCTCCCCCATGATAATGGGGGTGTTCAGCACATGGTTCTCAACTACTGTGGGGTGCGTATAGAAATAACTAGGATGAAGATAAATGTATATATATATATATATATATATATGTTACCAAAAACTCAATCCCAACATATGGGTTTTCAACCAACAACCAACTCATAATACCACCTTTTCTACTACCTATAAATGAGAAACCACATAACCAGCCACAAAATCAATTCATATTATCAGCCAATTCATTTAACCAATTATCATTCTTTATTAACATTTCATTTATTCAGTCTATCACTATCCATGAAACTACCATATATATTACACAAAAATCCACACAAAGGAATATTAATCATGGTAAAATTAACCCAGTTCACATTAATCAAAATTTAACACCCATTCAAGGCATAACATACGTCGATCCCGAGACACAGGGTGAAGCCTTCTTAATGATACACATCGAGGAATCCTGGATGAATTTCCCAATAAAAACCACAATCATCATCATTATTCAAATTTATTTCTTCCAATCCATACTCTCAATAGATCAAAACCCCATCTCATAGCCTCACCTAGCTGCACATCTCATCACAACCGGACTACCCACATCACAACAATTCTCGGCACACCTACTGCATAAGACTTCTCGTCCATTCCATAATCATACAATCTCTAAAATTTTGATTCCATTTCCCCTCCTGAACCACCCTCATCATACATCATTTCTCCCAACTGTAACACAATACAAACCAAAAAATGTAAAAATTTCAAATTTTATCACGCATCCCTTTATTTAATCCCACTAATTAATTCAGATGTTATCACCAAACAAGTTCAATCATGGGGAATCGATTAATTTAACCAAATATATGTGGTCAATAAATTTAATATATATATACAGTCATTCAATAGAATACCAAAAATAATAATTCACATGCCATCATAGGTGCGCAAATAAGGACAACCAATGGACATTATTTTCAATAGTCATATATCCCTTCCAAATCACAATATTGATCAAACCATAAAGAAACAAATACGATCATTTTCACATTACTCATCCTTGTATGTTGATCTTAAAAAAATTCAATTACCTTTATTTATTTGGTTTTCTTCTATCTTCATACGGGAGATATTCATACACACACCCCGTGTGATAAACAAATAAAAGAGAGATAAAGGAATCCAAACCTCGAAGAACAGATGATCATCACTTTCTGGTTGCACACAAGAAGGGGAGCACATGTTGATGGAATATAAATTAGGAAAAAACATGGTAAAAAAGGAGCAGCACAATGCACAGCTCCTTAGGAAATAATGGTTTAAAGAATCACCAAGGGAAAGGAAAACACATATGGAAGAGATGATATTTACTTTAGAAAGTCCATATCCTAAATCAATGAGGGGAATGATTTTTAAAATCCATTAAATGTGAATGCTGACCAATACCACATGGTTTGGATGTCAAGGATGATTTATGTTTTTAGATGATAGATACGATTTGAAACGGCTCCAAAAATCATTAAATATAGTCTTAAACTCAATTTACATCAATTAAAATGTTAAAGGGGAGAAACTGGAAAACTGGAGAAATCTATAATTTTGACAAACTGTTGGTAATGACTCACCGTTAGGTGAGTCACTGGTGGGAGTCACTATTCTGACACACTAGTCCTGGCTCACCATTGCATTCTACAAGTGGATGGCCCACTATTGCGAGCTACTGGTGGATGCCACACCATTGCGAGTCACTATCGCGACCTACCGTTGTGAATCACTAGTCCCGACCCACTATTAGATGAGTCATAGGCCCGAGATACCAATGGATGGATCACCTTCGTGAGTCACCATTGTGACTCACTATCGTGAGCTACGGGTGAATGAATCACCGTTGGACGAGATACCATTGGAAAACTAGATTTTTGGAAAACATTAGAAATAAGTCATTGGGATATCCCAGAACACTTCAACCACTATATTTTCACAATGTAATGGACCGGTGAGTTCTAGTCCAATACATCAGATACCTCTCAAACTATTATCACCCTCAATAATCCAAAACTAGGCCTAGAAGGAAGAGAGGGGTCCAAAAACCCACCCTGTTAGATACCTCTCAATGATCTCACTATGCTTGAAACACCACTACTGACATCAAAGTTCAACGATAAACCACCCTATTTTGTTTAAAAACTAGAGTGGAAACCTCCTCATTAAAGAACACCTCCTCTGACATCTACTATCCCAAAAAACTACAAGTCATACTAAAAAAGCACAATAACCACACTATCTAAAAACAAAAATCAGAAAATTCCCGCTCCAATGTCATGATACTATCCGCTCTAGGCGATTCTGATTCTCTCGCACAGGTTTAATCACATCACAATTAATTCATCTCGATTTGGAATCAGGTCAACTCCTTTTCACATGTTAGGACTATCACACATCACTAAACAAGGAAACAACCAAGGGATAAACATTACATCACAAGGAAACCCTGACTAGGAAAAAACTCAAAAAAAAACTCTAGGTATTGGACACTCAACTTCAATTCATTCTCTCAAGTACTCTCCTCTAGAACACCATTCCTTCACAACACGCAAACCAAAAAATGGTCCTTCCATGCAGCACCATCTCCCGATGATCCTAGATCACAACTGGTCGATCCAAGTATGTTGTGTTGTAATTGATATCCAACTCTACCTAGTCAATGACATTGAAGTCATTATAATGATACTGATGGAGTTGGGAGAGGTGAATGAAATCATAGATCCTCTCCAACTGGTATGGTAGTTCCAACTGGTTTACCACCTCGCCAACTCATCCCAACAGCTTGAAGGGTTCGAAAAATCTTGGATAAAGCTTAATCCAACTTCCAAACTTCTGCTACCCACGTCGAGGGGAAACCTTCAAGAACATGTGGTCCCCAAAATCAAACATCAAGGGCCTCCTCCTATGATCTACATAATACTTCTAGAAGTATTGTGCCAATTTTATCCTTTCATGTACAGGCTAAAACTTCTCTATCATGCTCTGCACTACCTCGACACCATGAACTGTTGTCTCCCCAACCTCTATCAAGAACAATGTTGAACAACACAACCTCCCATACAATGATTCAAATAGTGTCATGCCATTGAAAAATTGATATATATTATTATAAGATAACCCAACCAAGAGTAAGTGTTTCACCCAAGATCCACTAAAATCCAAGATTCTTGCTCGCAATATATCCTCCAGTATCTAAATAGCCCATTTTTCAGCCCATCTATCTGAGGGTTGAAGGCATTTCTGAGGCAAAACTAAGTACCAAAAGCATGTTGAAATCCCCTTTAGACTCCCTAGGTAAAATTTGTATCCCAATTCAAGACAATGGATCTTGATACTCCATGAAACCATAACAACTCACCCACATACCACTATGATAAGGCATCCATTACACCTGAATTATTAATCAATATGATGTGAACCGATTCTGTCATCTGATCCACTACTACCATGATAGCATAGTAGCCTCCCCGAGATCTGGGTATCCCTATGTTAAAATCCATTGATATGTCATTCCACTTCTACTCTGGAACATCCAAGGGTTGCAACAAACCATTGGGAACATGTTGTTCATCCTTCACCTGCCAGTAGACCTACCATCTTTCAACAAAATCTACTACAATCCACTTCATCCCGTGCCACCAAAACTCTATCCTCAAGACACAATACATATTATAAATTTATGTGTGTATCACTAAGGGTGATCTATGAAACTCAAGGAGAACTCCCTCATGACTTAACACTGGAAAAAACATCCTTACATAGAACAACATCTGATTTTGACCATCCATTGACCATCCCCCGGAGCATCTCCATGGTCAACGCGATCATGCATCACCTCTACCACAGAATCTCCCCACTGAGACTCCTCCAACAACTGTATCATATAAGGCAGCATTGTCCTCTAAAAATCAACCTCTATCATCATCCATTAATTCATTTAAGTGTAGGGTTTAGAACTCCACCATCACCTTCCAAGTATCTGTAGATTCCCAAACTACCTCCTTCTATGACTTCCAGTTCAAAGCGTCATCCATGACATTCCACTTCCTTGAGGTGTAGCATATCTCAATATTATAGTTCTGAATAAACTCCATCCACCTCTATTATCACAAGTTCAGATCTCACTGGGAAAAGGAATACCTCAAAATCTTGTGATCTTTGAAGAGAACAAAGCACTCATTGATGAGGTAATTTCACCATAACTTCCATACAAACACGACCACTACTACATCTAGATCATGGGTGGAATAGTTACATTCATGGGGATGTAACTACCTATAACCATAAGATATCACTCCCAACTGCTACATCAAGATGCATCGCAAGCCCATATTGGAAGCATCAACAAACATCTAAAACATCATCTATTCCTCTAGAAATAGAAGCAATGGAGCACTGAAAATAATCCCCTTCATATAACTGAATGCTTCCTGGAACTGCTCTCTCCACACAGAAGTTCGGTCCTTTCTGTTCAGAGTTGTCAACAAAGCTAGAACTCAAGAAAAATTGTATACAAAAATCCAATAATAGCATGCCAAACTGAGAAAACTATGTACCACTACAACATTCTTGGGTTCATTCCAAGAAACAACTATCCTGACCTCTGATGGGTCCACTACTACAGCCTTCTGTGCCACCACATGTCCAAATAAATGCACTTCACATGTCTAGAACTTGCACTTGGACAACTTTCTGTAGAGCTTGTGACATCAAGGGACCGACAAGATAGCCCTGAGATGCTCAGTATTCTCCTCCTTTGACTTTTAGTAGATCAAGATTTCATCAATTAATACGATGAGAAAATGATCTTGGAAGTCAGGAAAGACGGAGTTCATGAGTCCCATGAATTCATCTTATTTATTCATAACACTGAATGGCATGACTAAAAACTTGTGTGGACATACCTACATCTGAAAGTAGTGTTCAGGATATCGCCTTCTCTCACCCTCAACATGTGTTATCCTGACCATAGATCGATCATAGACAACAAAATTGCCCCTCTCAAATGGTTGAAATGATTGTATATCCTCTGGAAAGGGTAAAAGTTCTTGACCAACACCTATTTCATCATTTTGTAGTCTATAAAAAACCTCATACCATCATCTGCCTTCTTTGCGAACAACATCAGAGAACCCCATGGTGACACACCGGGCCAGATAAGTCCCTTCTTCATCAGGTCATCAATCTGTATCTTCAACTCCTGCAACTCAATAGGTGTTATCCAATAAGGATCCATCAAAATTGGACAAGAACCGGGCTATAAGTCTATCCCAAACTCAACGTTGCATTTAGGGGGTAGAGTCACAACCTCCTAGAGAAAAACATCCAACAATTAACCAATTTTTTTTTTGGAATCTATAGTATCTCAACATCCACAGATTCCACTGGCAGCTCGACCAACAAGGAAAGAAGAGGCTCTACACACCGACTAGCCACCTGACATATCCACTCACTAATGATAACCATACCCTAGTAACCCATGTCTGAAAACACGTATCTTATCTAGAAAAATTTGATAACATCAGGAATGGAATACAACCAATTGATGCCAATAATGACATCATATGGCATTAAACCTTCCCCTTAGTGGAGCATGAGTCAGCTGTCCCTACTGTTGAAATAGCCATTGTGGGAACTACTGCTGAGGCGGGCATTAAACCATCCCACTTCCACCATACTAGGCTCAAACAGTGATTGGTCACTTGTTCCGAAGATGGAAACAAACTCCATATATGAAACACATCATCCAAAAACCCACGGGAAAGGCATGAAGACCAGAAGAATGAAACATAAACTGCTAAGGCCGGCTCCACGCCGATCAAAACCTCGAAGGCCCAAATGCCTAAGACCTGCTACAGTTGGTATCCTTTCCCATTGAAGAACTCTATCGACTCCTCTCTCATGGTATACCTCCTCACATGTGCATCGTATCAATCACTTCTGACTTCTTCTAAACCTCCATGTATGTCATCAATGTAAATGAAGAAACAACGTACTTGATAGAAGGAAAACGTTCCTCTTATAGGCATATTTAACGAGAATCCTCATATGTAAATAGATATAGGGAGAAGTGAATAATATCCATTAACTTATTCGATAGATCTCATACTGACATACTCCCATTCTGGAGGAAGAGTAACTTCTACCTCATCTCAGCCTTCATAGTTGATGAAATAAATTTTACATGGAAATAATTCTCGAAATCGGCCCACTGAACGTCTGTCTCCTTCCACTCACTTAGGTATAGTGTCCATCACATTATGTTAGCTCCCCAAATTTGGATCACTGCCAATGTAACTGAGTACTCCGTCATAGGTTGGATCAAACTAAAGGTGATCTCAAACTACTCGAGTCATCCATCAGTCTCCATCCCCAAAATACCACCCTCATACATTCCCAATGATTTCCACTGTAAATCACATAATGTCCATTACTACAGGTCATCCTCTACTAGATCAACCCTCCGCTGATCAATCAGATCAGCCTACTAACCCTCACTACCCGAGCCACACATAGACGATGATCAGGTACCATAGTAGAATAGGTAAATAAGTTATTCCTAAGCCTGAGTAGTATGAGTATTATTTAAGATTCCTTTTAACTCATTTTACCCATTTTGATATGAATTTTAAATTTCTCAAAACAACCAAATTTATACAAGAACACAAGTCATTATAATTCATATAACTTTCCTAGGGTCTCTACCCTACAAACTGTGCATCCTCACTTGGTTTTTTGGTAGGCTGAGAGTCCTAGCTTTTCTTCCCTGGTCTACGTCATGCAAAAATATTTCCAAACACTGTTTCCATTCCAACCCATGTAATTATTATTGTTTATAACTCCAAACATCTTCTATCTCTCAACCATCATCTCTGATACCATTCAGTCATGACCTCCTCCCTCCAAATATGACCCTCCTGAGCTGCCAATGATGGAAGCGAGATAATGACCCTTATGTACCATCTCCAGTAGGCCCTGGAGTGGTGACTAACACCAAGGGTACAGAGTTCTCATAATATTGGAGTTATTATCTTTATATAAGAAAAAAAGGACAGGAGATTTGATTGTTCATCCCAAAAAAACTCCAAGATATGATATATATAAAATAAATCCAAATCCATCTCACATGCCGGATCAAAACAAAAAAGTTACAAATACAATAAAACTCCAATGTACCCAAAGTAAAACAATGCAATGACACTGCAACCATCCCAAAAGTCTGAGATAGTGAGGTCCATCATGGTTCAAATAATCCCCATTTAAACATGAAAATTGTTATATATACAAAGGGTGGGAATACAAGTATACTCAGTAGGAAAACCAAAGTCTCTAGTGAACAAGTGAAAGAAGCATAATAATGCTCTTGTGAGAAAACAGTAGAACCAACATCACCTAACAAGCCATACTAACCATCCCCCCTCACCAATGATTCTCAAAAAGTAACAGAAAACACGTAAAGTAATATTGTCACAACCTGATCCAAACTAAAGCTCGAGACACAACTACCCCATGCATGCTTCCATAGGTCAGGGGTGGAGACTTTTTCCAAAGGAACAACAAACTAACGGAGGCCTTTACCTATGATTTTGTACACACACAGAGTCATCTCAATGAAAAAGTTCAGAGGGAATGGAAAACAAGACACCACACTGCTATAAATACACTACAAACATGCATCGACCACTAAATAGTACATGTATAGGTGCTTTAATGTAAACTGAAATGAAAAAAGGGTAAAAATACAAGCCTAGCCAAAAAAGTGTCACAACCTAATAATAACTAAAAAATTAAAATATTTGATAGAGACTCACTCCTGGATCTCAATCTATGACCACCATACGTTGTCCCAGAACATTGTATCTCTAAGATCCTATGAAGTCACGATCAACCTACTTGTCATCTTCATATGGCATGGAATGCGCGGGAAAAGCCCATGCAGGGGTGAGTATAAACATATATAGCAGGACACCCCAAAAAGGCAATGGGGGAGTAGTAAAAAATATATTGAAGAGAAAAAAGAGTAGATAGAACAAGTTATGGTAAAGGAGTATAGCTCAACCAAACAAGATAGGTAATGAAAACTAATCCAATCATAAGGAGCTCAACATAGTGAGAAGATAAAATTACAGTCAAGTCTTTACTACCTATAGTAGGAGAGTAGACACGTCCAACCCTGAGAAGCTAGTAACAGAAATCACATGGCATATGTCGCGCTTCTTCTCCTTGATTGGAAGGAGATTATCCAAAACCCAAGGAGTGGTTAATAAAAAAGGATATATATATGTGTGTGTGTGTGTGTTTGTGTGTGTTTTCTTAGTCAAAGAATCCCAAATGAGAGAGTAAGGGGATCTCCATATCTGAGCTCATCCTGGGAAAAGAGTTGTCAACAGTTGAAAAACTAACCAAAAATGATGCCCACCATTGCTCACATCTATCCTGAATACGCATGTCACAGAAACTCAAATACCACACCTTGATACTATCTTCATTGGGTGGATCTGACTCTCTCGTATGGGTTTAGGTCACATCTCAAGGACGCGTATTAGTGGGGAAAGTGTCACTCTTTATTGAGAGTCTAAAGGTACATCAAACCATGTATCTCCACTGATCCATATTTGGATGGTACATATCAATGTAGAGGACCCACACCCAAGTGCGTTAGGTGGATTAAACCAACAATTAAATGTAGAGGACATTCTCCCATGTCGTTGGAGGATTCCACTATGATAGTTGTCGTAGAGGACTCATGCCCTAGAAAGTCAGGGGGATTCCACTCTATTTCATAGAGGACCCACTCCCTAAACGGTAGGTGGATTCCACTTGGAAGGCATTGAGGAACTACATTGGTCATCCCAACTAGATGGTACCTCTCGAAAAGATCATCGAGTACACCACTGCCCAACCCAACTGGAGGGTAATCCTGGTACTGCTCTAGTGATTATGACTGATCACAACCGTCATCAAGCTTCACCTCAGATATGAATCACACCCAAAACATCTTGCATCATATCTCAAAATCGGCTACAGAGGGAACCATCACATACTACATGAACAAAATCATAGGATAGGCAACTTGTGGGCCAAATATAAGTCTAAAAGAAGGATATATGAGAGACGAAAGATTCATAATGCGGTACACAACAAATGTGTGGCCCACAAAATTTGTGACCCTACCTCGTCCCGTGGATGTGTCCCTAGACATACTCGAGTACTAAAATGTGAACATGTACCCACAAGGCATGTCTGTGTACTCTCAGAGTACATTTCACATTTGGTCAAAAAGGCTAACGAGTAAACGATGCTTGTTGTTTGTCCGAAGGGAAAAATGTAATTCTACCAAAAGTGTAACACCCTAAGTTTTTAATGAACATTTTTATGTATAAATGAAAATTTTCATTTATATCTTGCAATGAACTAAGTTAGACATTCCTTTCAAACTAAATCGACTTTCCATATGTTACACACAACATAAAGTTGGCATACGATACACACAACACTGAGTATAGATTTTGTTCAGTGTATAAAAGAACTATGCGTGGATTATGATATAAAAAACACCAAAGAAATATCACACTACACTCAACACTGACTTGGCATAGGATAAAATAAAAAGAGACTTTCCTTGATAGCGTGCATTGTATGCAACACCAAGTTTCACTAAACAATGATATATTATTAAAATATTATTATTTATTTGGATATAAACTAGCCATTATGAATAGTTTTAACCACATTTTTAATTTTATATGAAATTAAGATATATCTTATTTATTATCTATAACATGATAAAAGAATAAATTCAATTTTTCAAATAAAAGAATTATTTTTCAAAAAATGCAGTTTTTCCTCCTTTTGATGGAACACGAATTTTAAAAATAGTTTTTAAAACTTTTATATGTTATATTTGAAAAAAATGTCATCTTTGGAAGAGGGGAATCAAATTTTAACTTATTTAATATTTTTTATTTTTTGAAGCATTTCATATTTCCATGAATAGGGAAACATACTGCTTTTAAATTCAAAAATTCTTTTTCAACTAATTAATTTATATAGTTAGATTATCTTTTTAGTTGGTTTTAAAAATAAACTCTATTATGTATTTATAATTTAATATATTTTTTTCATTGGATGTAATTTTACATTTAAATTGGGAAAAATCAAATGACAATCTTTTGATAAGGTTTTACTTCTTAAAAACCAGATTTTTGGTTTTTGACAACATAAATTTATTTTAAAATAATTTATTACAATTCTATGATTTTAATTATAAATAATGGATTAAATATTGAAAATAAGTGGGTCCAAATTATGCTAATATGTTACTTTTATTGTTTTGGATATTTTGAATAATAAATTTGTCAATTTTAATTTACCATAGTTTAAGGTAAATCGAGTAAATTATGGTAAGTAACAATGTAATGAAGATAATAAAATTACTCTAACACCTGAAGAAAATACTATTTATTGAATTAAATATTTCCAATATCACATATGGGTTATAACTTATTCATTTAATATACTATTTCCCATGAAATGTATCTAATTATAATTAAAACAAAAGAAGGTGACAACATGTAACTATCATATATCTTACATGTATAATAATTTTAATATAGTGATAAACATGATAAAACCACAAACATAATTAGTATATAGAAATATAATGAAATTATCTAAATCATGTGTGTTTATTTATAGTTTTTAGAGATTAAATAATTACCGTTAATGATGACACAATAATTATGTAGAAATTATTCTATTGATAGAAATATAAAAAATGGTTATAAAAATATTAAAATAAATATCATATGAATAATTAATGTGATCCACGAATTTTATAGGTGAATATTACATGTTAAGAGTATATTAAATATTTTTGTTCTAATTTATCTTTTTTGTGGATTTTATTTAATCTCAAATAAATGAATAGTTTCAAAATTTTCATTATTTATATTTTATAAAAATAACATACTATTAAATTATTTAAAAATTTAAAAAAATAAAAAATTACAAAGTGAAAAATAAATGGTTTAGAATGTTATAAAGTATAAAATTATGGATAATTTACAACACATAAGTAAATATTTATAACCATTTAATATTTTGAATATTATTACAAGAAATAAAATTAAATAGATTAAATAAGTATAAATCAAATAGATAAGGTTTAAAATAAAATCAAAACATGTATAAATTTTATTGGTTGAGAGTATTTCTACCCATAATAATCTTATATTAAAAATAAATGAGTTTATAATAATTATAAAATGAAAATGAGCTTATAATAAATTAATATTTCAAGACATTGCAAAGATGCCCCCCTCTCTTATAAACGTGAATCTCCCCTCTTTTTATCACACCTCAAAATCACTTTGGCTCATCCAAAGCCCACCCAGATATCCACCAAAATTCCCTCACTTCATCCTAGAGGCCACCCTTTAGAAATAAAGCCATATTAAGGATTCCTTTTGTGCATACCAAAATGAGATACCCAAAAAAGTGGTAATTGATTTATCACCTCTTTCAAAATTCATTACTTTTTCTACTTCATATTATTATTTTGTTCTCATAATAAAGTAATAAATACAGTATCTTCTACATGATGATATGTTATTATAATTATGGGAAACCATTATACCTTCTTTTATCCACCCTACGAATAACAACATCACTATTTGTGTGTACGTACAACTTACTGTCTCCAAGTCATGATGTAATTTGTTATTCAACAATACATATTTTTAATGGATATAATGATTAGTATAATGGATTTAAAAAATGTATATAACATTATAATTAGTATTTTTAATTAATATACCATCTAATTTCATATCATTCAACCAATAAGGGAATGATATTGCCGCTCATGGGTACATACAACCTACTATCTCCAGGACGCGATGAGATTCATTCTTCACGATAACCATTAAAGAATTATTATAAAGTATTTATAATAAATTAGCATGAAATATAAGAAATAATATTTCTATTTTATTTAGGTATATATATATATATATTTCATTTACTTTCTTTCATTTAATTCAATAAGGAAATAGAAACAACATTCATGCATACGTACGACCTACAGTCTCCATGAACTATTTATTCCATTTCAATTATCTATCTATTATATATATTTCTATAGTAAATATTTATGATATATAAATAATGTTTAAAATTATTTAAGTATGTAAATAACTATATATGAAATAAGATTAAAAATAATAAGTCAAAACACGTATGATATATAAAATGATTCTTCCCCAAAATGTTTCTTTAACATAGAATTGATAAATAAATGATGAATATAAAGACATAAATGAATCATATATGATATAATAAATATTATTATGGTTCAATTAATAGTTAATAATATTTTTAAACCAACTATACATGAGTTTCGAACAGATACGGAAGAAATCAAACCTAGGATAAGGAATAATTTTGCAATCTCATTATTTTCTGAGATTGTTTATACATAAGAATTTACTAGGATATATTTATCATACAAATTCATGTTTCCTAAATATATAATATTATTTATATACATATAATATTTTTTAAAATCAATTTTACCCATTTCTGAATTTTTATTTAATGATATGGGAGGAATCATTCTTTTTTTCCATAAGAGGTACTTTTTGACTTTTTCAGAAATAGTACGAGAAGAATGTTTTTTTTAACTTATACAACATGGTCAAATATATAAATCTTCATAATTAATTATTTACATTATGAATAATCTACATGATTTAATTTTTATTTCAACTCCATTATTTTTTTTAAAATTACATGGTATTTTTATCGAAGAAATGATATTTTTCTCTGGAATTAAGCTCAATGTTTTTATCAATATTATTTTCCATATAAGATGACATAGGTTTATGCTTCTATTCATATTATTACATTGATTTGATTGTTTTTATAATGGAATTATTTTTTATGAAATCAATTTTTATTATATGTATTATGTTATGATGGAATGATGTTTAAGAAACCTATTTTTTATTCCATAGGTTACACAATAGTGAAATGTTTATGTTTTGTGGGACATGTGAGAATGATTTCATTATGAGATGGGTGGGACCTATAATTACCTCAAATGAATTAGGTAAATATTTATATCTCATGAGATAAAAATAGATTGGATGGAATGTATATTTTGTTCAATAGTACATGGCTGGAACAACAAGTAAACCAAATACAGTAATGGACTTTGTCCACTATAATGGTCTTGGATGTAATGTTTTGTATACTATGTAAATCATATTAAGTTCTTATTTTTTTCCATAATTATATTTTTTATTTCAAAGATATTTTATCATGGTTAGTGTTTCCTTATGATCTATTCATTACGTACTACAAAGATTTATTTCATGACACACAATTTTGATATTCAATATTTATAGTCATGTTTTCACATTCTTATGTTTATGTTTTGTTTGATATTATTCATGTTTACCCTTAATAAGAATTTTAGATCACCATTTTTATGGTTTATTTTCTCTAGGATATAAAGACATGTTTTAGGTAGGAATACTAAAGGTTAAGATATTTATAGGCGATTTTTAAGATCTTTTACCAAGTTAGAAGAATATGTTCCATGTTTTCAAAACACTAAACTAAAACAATATTTAGGCATATTTTTTTGTCATGCACTGAGTATTATGTAAAGTGAAATGTAATTTCTATGTACATAAATCTTGGGTTATTTCAGTTGGTATCAGAGAAATGGATTATTCAACCTTTGGAATCTAGTGTGTGAAAACTTTAGTGAGTTCCTTAGATAGATTTCTATCGTATTTCTAGGGATGTCACTAAGTTAAAGTAAAACTATTGTATAAAGAATTATAATAATGGTAACAATCATGAATAACCTATGATTAAACATAAGTTGTTAATATTGAATGTAATCTTCCTTGATTATAATGCTTTTCATGTATGATTTTCATCTTTCACACTATTCTTTTTGGGTTTTATAAAATGGATGGAAACAAGATGATTCATGTTAATGTAGAATATGATGAACAATGAAATGTTTTTATTCATGAGAAACAAAATGAAATTGGAGTAGGAAGGTGAAACATAATTATTATTTATAACCAGAAATCTCATAATATGATCACTAATCACATCTTTGGTGAGTTTCATGGCCCATCTAATAAGAGAAAGATAGAGTTTCATGGTGATTATAGAGGAAATAAAGTTCAATTTTCTTCATGAAAATCATGTGGGAAGAGGCGTCAAGGAGAATGTTTCAATTGAACAGGAAGATGATATGGGTGTGGATAATAAGGACACAAATCCAGTAATTGCAAAGGAAAAGGTCTTGTTAACACAATGGACAAGGATAATGGTATTGCTATGACATCAACGATAGTTAAATGTTTTAAATGTGGAATGTATAGGAATTATGAAAATTGATACCCTACTTGAAAATCTCATAAATAGAATTATCAGTGTCATATGGGTAGTATTTATGTTGTTGATTATGAAGAGACTACAAATGATATTTGAGATAAATGTTGTGTTATGGAATAAAATGATGAAGCACGGTAAATAGTTTAAGTAGATAGTGGAATGATTTCATGTTTATTAAGAATAATGTTGTATAAGTAATTTTATGGTACTATGGAAGAAATAAACATATAAGGATTATTACACTATTGATTTCCTTAAGTATTTCAATGTATATGTTGAATGGTACTGGTAACCATGAAAAGTTATTTAGATATTTTTTGAAAACACATGATATGTCAATTATGATGGGATAAGGAGATAATGAGTTGTTGGATAGTACTAATGGACACAGGACTGATATAAGGAAAAAGTGATATCATGGTTTGATTATATAGAATATTTTGTATTTTTGGTGTGTGTAAAGAGTTAAATTTGACAAAAGATATGTTTTCCCAAATGTTCTATGGTAATTCATGTTATTACCATTTTTCAAAAGAATACATGATTAAGGTATTAACATGCTTGGATTGTGATAACCAAGAACTAACTTATAATATATGGGAGACAAATGTTATGTCTATTTAGTTATCCTATTTAAAAATTTTGGTAATTTTAGCTTTTTGGAAGGATTGTAATGTTATCCATTTATGGACAATATAATTTATATTCTCTTTGATGTTTGTAATATTAATTTATTATCTCACTATAGGTGGACATATGCATATTCAATTACATGTTCTAACCATTTTTATAAGATTTATGGAATGACATATCATTCTATCACATGATCAGCTACCACTTCCGGAATGAATAATTCAACTTCATTTCTTTAAATAAGAGATGAAGTGGAAATTATTCATGGCGCAAACAACTGTGAGATTGTACTAAAATCAAATAAGTATTTATTCTAATGAAAAATTATTCAACTTTAGGAAATATATCTTGAAAACCAAAATTTTTATCATAGTGACTTCTTATCAAATGAATCAGATGGTCCCTTAAATCATCACAGATTTATGTCATTTTGGTTGTTAACTTTCTCTAACCTTGTTCTCTTTCACTATCCATTATTACGTGACAGTCATATTTCTCTTCCATATCAATGTTTTCACTTCCCATATATGTTCTACTACGTGGAAACCCCATGATGAGTACCTTTGGGTAACCATTATATTTTTAACATTCCATTTTAAAATGAAGTTTTAGTATTCCTTTTTACGATGTGGGTTTCCATAAAAGAAACAATCAAGGAGTAAAACTTTTATAACCCCAACGAATTTTGAGGGAAAAATTCATTTTAAGGGAGGGGTATAGTGTAACACCCTAAGTTTATATAGACCATTTTTTTCAAATAAAATAAAATTTTCATTTATATCTTGCAATGCACTAATTCAAACATTCCTTTCACGATAAAACAACTTGTCATATGTTACACTCAACACCATGTTGGCGTACGATACCGACAATTCTGAGTATAGAATTTTTTTTCAATTTATAAAAAAACAATGGTTGGATTATGTTATACACAACACCAAATGAAGCTTTCACTACATGAAACACTGACTTGGCTTGCGTTATACGCAAGATAGACTTTTCTTTATAGCTTGTGTTGTACACAATACCTAGTTTCACTAAACAACGATATATTATTAAAATATTATTTTTTTAATGGGAGATAAACTAGCCGTTATGAATGGTATTGACCACATTTTTAATTTTATATAACAATAAAATTAGTCTTATGTATTTTGTAGAACATGATATAAGAAAAAATTCAATTTTTCGGATAAAATAAGTATTTTAAAAAATTGCAGTTTTGCGACCTTTTAATGGAACACCTATTTTAATTCTTATTTTTAAAACTTTTATATATAAATTCTGAAAAAATAAAAATATTATCTGATATAGGGGAATAAAAATTTAACTTGGTTGAAATTTTGGTATTTTTCTGATGAAATTCATATTTTGATGAATTGTGAAAAATACTGCATTTTAATTCAAAACTATCTTTTTGTATACTTTATTTATATAGATATATTATCTTTTTAATAGGTTTTAAGGTGTAATTGGATTGTTTTTTTATCATTTAATCTAATTTTGGACATTTTATGCAATTTCACATTTAAATTGGTCATAAATACTTGAAAATATTTTAATAAGTTTTTACTTCTTAAAAACCCGATTTTTGGTTTTTGACAACAAAAATTGATTTTAAATTAATTTCTTCCAATTATATGATTTGAATTATGAAAAACGGATTCCATATTTTTAATTAGTGGTTCAAAATTATGTTAATAGGTTACTTTTATTTTTTTGATAATATGAATAGTAACTACGGTAATTTTTATTTTTTACAGTATAAGGTAAATCGAGTAAATTAGGGTAACTAACAATATAGTAAAGATTATAAAATTACCCTAACACATGAAAAAATTATATTGGATGAATTAAAGATTACCAATATCATCAATGGGATGTAATTTAATCATTTAATGGAATTTTTCCATAAAATTAATGTAAATTTAATTAAAACAAAAGAAGGTGACCCCATGTCACTCTCATATATCTTATAAGTATAATTATTTAAATACAGTGATAAATATGATAATATTTTTAACATAAATAGTCTCCAAAAATTTAATGAAATTATATACATCGTGTGAATTTATTTATAATTTTTATAGATTAAATAATTATCATTAATGATTACACAATAATGATGTAGAAAATATTTTATTGATAGAAATATCAAATAATTGGTTTTAAAAATATTAAAATAAATATCATATGAACTAATTAATGTGTTACACGATTTTTTTAGGTTACTATTACATGATATGAGTGTATTAAATATTTTGTTTCTAATTAATCTCTTGTTTGGATTTTATTTAAAGTCAAATAAATGAATAATGTCAAAATTGAAACTATTGATATTTTATATAAATAACCTATTATTAAATTATTTAAAAATCACAAAAATATTTAAAAAATTAAAAAGTGAAATTTATATGGTCCAAAATTTCATAATGTATCCAATTATGGACAACTTTAAATACATAATTAAATATTTATAACCATTTAATATTTAGAATATTATTACCACAAATATAATTAAATACATTTAATAAGGATAAATAAAAATGATAATCATTAAAATAAAAAAAACATGTCTAATATTTATTGGTTGATAGTATTTTGACCCATAATAATATTATCTTAGAAATAAATTAGTTTTTCTACATTATAAACTGAAAACTAAATTATAATAAATTAATATTTTATGAATTTCCAAAGGTACCCCTCCCATCTCTTACAAAAGGGAACCTCTCCTTCTCTTTTAATCACACCACTAAATCCCTTTGGATCGGCCAAAACCTATCAAAATCTCCTTCCAACATCCCTCACTTCATCTTAGAGGACACACTCTTGGCAGAAAGCCATCTTAAAGAGCCCGTCTTTTATACTAAATGGCGAAACTCGTAAAAGTGGTAATTGTTTTATCACCTCTTTCAAAATTATTTTCTTCTTCTACATCCACTTATTATGTTGTTCACATAATAGATCCATAAATCCATTATATTATACATTATGAGATGTTATTATAATTATGGTACAACCTTATTCCTATTTTATCCATTCTATGAATAAAAATATCACCGTGCATGCGTGTGTGCGTGCGGCTTACCATCTCCACACTGTGGTGTAATTTGTTATTCAACAATACATAATTTTGATGGTTATAATTATGATTATAATGGATGTAAACAATATATATAAAATTATATTTATTATTTATAATTAATATACCAACTAGTTCCATACCATTTATTCATTAAGTGAATAATATCGTTGTTCGTGCATATGTTTGGCCCACCGTCTCCAGGGCGCGATGAGATTAATTCTCCACGTTAACCATTTCAGAATGATTATAATGTATATATAATAAATAATAATAAAATATATTACATAATAATACTACATGATTTAGTTATATATATATCATTTAATTTATTTCATTCAATTCAATATGGAAACCGAAACAACGTTCATGCATACGTACAACCTACTGTCTCCATGAACAGTGTATTCCATTTCATTTATCTATCTATTATATATATTTCTATACTGACTATATATGATATATAAATCATTTTTTAAATTATTTAAGTATGTAAATCTCTATATAATTAATATGATTAAAAATAAAAAGTCAAAACACCTTTGATAAATAAAACGATTATTAACCAAAACATTGTTTTAACATTGAATTGATAAATAAACGGGTAATATAAAGTCATAATTGAATCATATATGATTTCATTAATATTATTATGGTTCATTTTAAAGTTAATAAATTGTTTAAGCCCACTATATATGAGTTTCAAACACATATGGAAAAAATTAGACCTACGGTAAGGGATAATTCTACAATCTCATTATTTTCAAATATTGATTATACGTAAGCATTTACTGGGATATATTTATCATCCAAATCCATGTTTCCTAAATATATAATATTATTTCTATACTTATACTATTTTTTAATATCAATTTTACCCTTTCTTTAATTTTTATTAAACGGTATGGAAGGAATCTTTCTTTCATTTTCCATACGAGGTAATTTTTGGGTTTTTCAGCAAAAGTACTAGAAGATTATTTTTTTAACATATACGACATGAACAGATTTATATGCCTTTATAATTCCGTATTTACATGGAGAATAATCTATATTATTTCATATTTATTTTCAACTAAATTCATTTGATTTAAAATTACATGGAATTTTTATAGAAGAATTGATATTTTTGTCAGGAATTAAGATCATGTGTTTTATCAAAATTATTTTCCATATAAGATGACATAGGGTTATGTTTTTATCCCAATTAATACTTTTATTTAATTTTTTAATGAAGGAATTATTTTTATGAAGTCCATTTATATTATATGTATTATGTAATGATGAAATGAGGTTTAAGAAGGCCATTTTTTGTTCCTTGGGTTATGCTTTGGCGAATGGATTATGTTTTATAGAACATGTGATAATGTTTTCATTATGAGATTGGTGGGACCTATATCTCTCTACAATTTATTGGGTAAAGATTTATATCTCATGATATAGACATGGATAGAATGGAAAGTAAATTTGGTTCAGTAATACATGGTTGTAATGGTATGTATTCCTAGTTCAGTAATGGATTTTGTTCACTATGATGGTCTTGGAAGAAATGATTTGGATACTATAGAAATCATATTATGTGGTTATCTGTTTTCAAAAATTTAATATTTTATTCCAATGCTATTTTATCATGGTTAATCATCCTTTATTATATATTTCTTACATACTTCCAAGATTTTTTCACGACTCGCGATTTTGATCTTCAAAATTTCTGTTCTTGTTTTCACATTATTATGTTATCTTTTGTTTAATGATATTCATGTTTACCCTTACTGAGAATTTGAGATCACCATTTTTTTGTTTTCTTTTCTCAAGGATATAATGAAATGCTGTAGGTAGAAAAACTAAATGGGATTATCTTTATGGGAGATGTTGAAGACCATTAACCAAGTTAGATGATTGTGTTCCATGTTTCCAAAGACACTAAAATAATATGGTCTGTGGAAGCCATTTTGTGTCATGTATTAAGTATTCCACTGAAGAGATGTAATGTCTATATATGTCAAGCATGATTCATTTCATACAGGTCTCTTCAAAGGACCTGAGTTAACCAAATAGATCACACCATCACGATCATTGCAAAAAATGCACATGATCGACTATTTATTCACCTAAATCAAACTGTCAGTGAATAAGTTGCATCTTTCAGCATTGCGCATGAATAATTCTTCATGTGGCCCATGCCTCGATCCCAAAACACATCTAATAGATCACACCAATGGTATCCTCACGAAAAAACACAGAGGATCAGCTATTCATTCTTCTATAATGTATAGTCGGTGAAAAGTTACATTTCACTGCAAATAGTCAAACTGATCCTCATGGGGCCTACAACTCAATTTTTGTTTTAGAACCGGAAATCAGTCTTGAAATTTCCACCTCAATGTTTGGGAAAAAAACTGCTGACATCATGTCGATTTCATGTCGTATGTTAAAATTATGGCAGATTAAATCATTAATAATAATAAAATGATATTATTATTTGAACGTTTCAGTGGCCTAATCCACAAGATCGAAATTTAAAATTCTCAAACAAGCCTCAAAAGGTCTGGCTCAAATGTAGGGTCACATCATAATATATGACACGTAAAACAGATGACAAATTTGAATGATATATGAGTTTGAAGGTTCACCCGATGACCGAACTCGTCTGGATGGACTGTTCCACTCCGGGATTCTAGTCCCACCACACTACGGCCATCCTCCCCAGACGACAACCCATCGTGCCCACCCAACCCACCTCATCAGCTCTATTCTGTGTCACCACCTGTGTTCCACGTGTCTCCGCCCTACACCCAGCCACACCCCCGCCTCACCAACTCCTGCGGCTGCCATCGCCTTATGTTTTCAGAACATTGTGCACCGGTGGTCCCTTACGCGGGTCACCAAGACCACTCTTGCACTCAAAAAATGGTTTGATACTAGATCTGGAAACCTTGGGAAAATATCTAAATAGTCTCATTCTCTGCTCGAAGGTTCGTCGACGTTTCTATGTGAAAACTAGTATCAGTCACTTCCTCTCACTGTTGTGCCTCCTCTTGTACCGGAAACTCGAAATAGTCATAGATCTGGAATTCTTGAATCACAAACATCATAGCTCTATGCTTCTCTCAAATATCGGATGTCATTTTAATTTGTTGAAAAGTTTATCGATGAATAATGCGAAGAATGTATGCAGAACATGATGAATAAGTAATAAATAATTGAAAGAGTCGATGACCGTGTTAGAAAGGCCATCAACGATGGTTTTCTACATAGAGAAAATGACTAGAACTCAAATTGGACAACCAAGACTTCAATTGGGAGATTCATAATCCGAATGAAGAATTATACTTGGATTTTGAAACTGGCGTTCCGTTAGTTGCACTCTGATCTACTCAGATATGATGTTTTTCCACGATCCGTTAAGAATTCAGCGCTGAGTTTACATCATAAATATAGGATGGAGTTGCACCGAATGTGGGAGGAAATGAGTCAAACCCTTGCTCATTTCCATAAACTCCTTTTTATATGAAACCACCAGTGATCGTGGAATCTGAACCTCCTGTGCCCTCTCACTTGAGAACACCGATAAAGTAAACATCACGCTACAAAAACAATGGTGGTTTCAAATTTACAATCTGAGTCTCCATTCAGAAGGTATTCGAATTAACATCCGAGATAAAATAGTTTTATTTAATTATTTTATTAATGGTTACATCCTTCGCGGCGTTTTCTATTGAAGGACAGCACTGACAAAAGTTATGTCCCAACTAGGGTAAATGCCATACTATGGACTTAATCATGTCCTTGGATTTCTGATCTAAGATACCATTTATGAAATATCATGTTTCTGTCACGTTCATGGAATAAAATTTAATTAATATTTTTATAAAATATATTTTGGGCACTCTATGCCTCATAATTTCATGTCGTCTCATCGCCTAGCTCTGGAAATATATGTAGAAATATTACAAGGTCATACTCGGAAAAACTGGGTCTCTACATCATTTCATCCTTCAATATTTTCTTCCCCAAAAAGTAAACATGGGAAACAACTCGGGATACTGAGCACACACCTGGATCTCCCATTCCCATGGAAACTCTTACACATTTCTATGCTGCCACAACACGTGAACCAAATGGATGGTCTGTCCACATATGGTTTACTCATGTCGGTTACTTGTGTAGGATCACCCATGTATCTCATCAACTACGACATGTGGAACATTTCGTGCACCAACTCCAACTAAGTTGATAGGGAAAGGTGGTAGGAAATCTTGCCAACCCTTTGCATGATCTTGAAAGGCCCGACAAACGCCATGTATTTCTTTCCTTCCTCACCTAAAACAAATATGCAGGCCCTAAGCATAGCCTCCAACACATGGATAGTGCGCTCAATATGCCCATAGGTCTGGGGGTGAAAGGTTGTACTCATCCACAACTGGTTACTGAATGCCTCATACAGGCCTCTCCACAATCATGGCATAAACCATGCATCATGATCAGATACAAAAATTGAGGGCACCTCATAAAGGCGGATGACCACCCACTTGTACAACTGTCTAAACCCCTCTATCGAACTATATTCCTTGATTGCATGGAAGTGAGCGGTCTCCATGAGTCAGTCTACAATCCATAAGATGGTTTCATAGACCATCTCTATGTGCAGAATAACTATGAAAAAATCTGTGGATATACCATCCCCTTTCCATCCTAGGATCTCAAGAGGCTGTAACAACCTCTCGAGAACCTAGTGCTCAATCTCCCCCTTCGAATAGGTGAGGAATCATGAGTTGAACTTAGCTATTCTTTGTATCATTTTGGACCAAAAAACTACCACTAAAGATCATTGTACATCTTCCCAACATCTGTATGTATAACTAAGGGAGAAGTGTCAAACTCTCGCCTTACCGCCTCCCGCATCGCAACTGAAACCAATGATTACCCCTGGAATAATGTCTTCTGATTTACTCCCTAATAATATCCATCTGGTGTATCTCTTGGGGATATATGATTCATGAAAGATCTATCAGTCGATGTATCACAACAGGGACTCTCTCCCATTCTCGAGAATTGAAGGAGTTAACACCATCGCCTGATGAAAAACTACACACTCCTACTCCCCTAGGGTCAACTATAGGGAATATAACTTCTCTGAAACATCCCGCACAAGGTGAGAATGAGACTTTATACTAAGGAATTTACTACAAAATTTCCCTTCAATTGGGTATAGACTCTCTCAATGTCATAGTCCAACAGGAAGTTCAACCAGCATCACCTCCTCATG
Organism: Viscum album; assembly: GCA_963277665.1. Lineage (NCBI taxonomy): Eukaryota > Viridiplantae > Streptophyta > Magnoliopsida > Santalales > Viscaceae > Viscum > Viscum album. The sequence goes on from OY728121.1 coordinate 385,047,517, forward strand.
TTCAAGTATCTCTGAGTGAGTAGACGTACCTGAGACTGTGGTGGTCTAAGAAAACCACAAAGCATTCTCCCAGAAGGTGGTGTCTCCACATCCTTAGGATAAAGGCTACTATTTCTAGAACTATGTAATGATTCTCCATGTTATGTTCATGGGGTCTTCGTCACCTTGACCTATACATGATAATTATTGTATAAAGGTTGAAGTTGGCCATGAAAAGGTACCAACGAACATGGCAGGTGAGTAAACTCATCCAACCTCAAAAATCTATACACGGCAAGCACGAGGCATACCCCAAAAATATTTTCTTCTCTTGAAAGTGTAGTAATCCTCAAATCAGGCATTCTTCCACACCCACTAGAGGCATCCCAAGTGAAAGGAGGTCATGAAAAAAACTCCACTGTCAATTCTATGACATTCTTTGACACTCCACTCTACCACCCTACCATAGAATTACAAGTTAGTTGGACTCATCCACCACCCCTCGATATTATCCACTTTGGGAAGAACTGACTTGCCCTCATAGGTTTACTCGCATAAAAAAATGTGTCTCGGAGGGGGAAGGACCCCTCTTCCTCATTCATTCAAAGCTATGTTGAACAACCCCGATAGTGGGTTACACCAATGCCTCATGTAACCGTGATAAACCATAAATCCATAAGAAAGGACGAAAGAGTACCTCACACGGTGTCTTTGAAATTATAAATTAAAAAGGTAGAAAAGACATAGTGTACCTCTTATCATCTCACACACTGAAATATTGTAAATCTCAAATGCAAGCAGCTGCCCATGTCCCTAGCTACCAGCTCCCTAAGATTGATGCCGGCCTCCTAGTGTTGGTGGTAGGATATTATAGCATTTTCACCAACCACATTTCATCCTACTCCTCTTCTGGCACAACCTCCTTGGGGACTACCTTGTCCTCACTTGAGAGATCCCTGATCACTACATTATCTCTACCGTGGTGTTTTGTTTACTACTTACTAGGAACATCAGTAGGTATGGTCGGGCAGTATAGTTCCACGTGACCTCGCTCATCACAAGAATAATATCGTTCCTCCCTAGGCTTCCCCAATCCCCTATGTTTTCCCAAACCATGTGCCTAATTCTGATCATGGGAAGGCGTCCTACGTCGAGTCCCTACCAACTGACGTTGGATTGCTATAGAAGACATCTCAACTCTGAAATGACCACTTCCAAGGATATCTAACTGGTATTCCACTGAAAAAAATCTTTCTATCACCTATGACTGCTCCAGCACCCCAATGTAATTTGGGATTCATACGGGAACAACGTCGATATGGATCTCTCTACGGAGTGCCTACTCAAACATTTGTTCTTGGAACTAGCCGTCATTGATCATGTCCAGAGAGTATCATGTAAGGTATATAGACCTAGTCGCATATTCATCCACTATAATCCCTCTCTAATAAAGCTCCAGAATCTATTGAATCTGAACAAAGCATAAATCGGGGTAGTAATCCTCATGGAACAACTTCTATAAGTCATCCCACGAGAGTGCCGACTCATCGTGGATCTGAGTAACCAGGCTCTACAAATGCCCAACTTCTCCATGGAAAATACTGGCTATCCAAGACACCATCTAATCCTTTAGTGTTTGAACATGACTGAAGAGGCAGACCACCAACTCTATCCACAAATTTACTTCTTGGGGATCTAGATCACTATGAAAATTCAGTGGTCTCTAATGTTGGAACACACGAAGTGATCTTATCCTACAAACATCTAAATCCTACACTACTAGGACTAAATTCTTCTCAACAGGTTTAGGTCCTACTACGTATCCACCTGGATGAAGGGGATTATATGATGGATCCTGAAAAGCGACCTCGTTTCTCATAGAGTCATCTTCACAAACCAGAGCTAGTATCATGGTTGGATATCATCACGTAGGCATATTTAAACTTATCATGGAACGATGCGGTCAAATGACCATATATATATATATATGTATATATATATATATATATATCAACCACAATGGGGTCTGCCTCAAGAAATACAATCAATGACTCAATCCAATATGATGAATGTAACAAAGTTCCTTGCAATAATTGTCTCAACATGCTGAGTTGAAAAGTGGGTAATCAGGGTCCTAGTGAATGGCTACGTCGGTTGTTGGAACATCACTGGACTACCTATCATGAGAGCCGCACTCGACACACATTGACATTGTTGTCCTACACCCAACAAAGACCATTTTAGGGAATCATCCAAAGGGATGAACCACCTTTGATACTACTTTATCATGACCCATCCCAATCCAGAGCTCAAGATGCAACTACTTCATGCCCACCTCCATAGGTCAAGGGGTGGTGACAAGAACTAAAGGCACATAAAACTCAAGATGTTCATTACCAATGATGTTGTACACACACACAAACAAATCAATGAAAAAGTGCAGAGGGAAAGAAAAACAAGATACACAACTACTATAAATAAACCACAAACATGCATCAACCTCTAAAAAGTACAATTATAGGTGTTATAAAGTAAACTAAAAGAATAAAAGGGAGAAAAATACATGCCCAATATGAAAAGTGTCACAACCTGAAAGAAACTATAAAAGTAAAACAGTTGAATGAGCCCCACTCTTAGATTAAATGTTACGACCACCATACATGGTCCAAGAACCCCATATCTCTATGATCCTCAAAATTCACGATCAACTTGTCTCTCATCTTCATATGGAATGGTATGTGAGGGAAAAGCTCATGCAATGGTGAGTAAAAACATACTTACTAGGATGCCCAAAAAAGGTGATGCGGGATCGGTAAGAGATACACTGAAGAGGAAAAACGGAAGATATAACAAGGTATGGTAAAGGAGTACAACTCCACCCCAAAAGATAGTGAAATAAAACTCATAGAAACACAAGGAGCTTGAAATAGTGAGAAGATGAACTTCTCATAGAGTCTCTTCTAGCTATAGAAGGAGAGTATAGTTATCCCACTACACGAAGCTAGACATGGAAAACACATAGCGTACCCCGCGCGTATTCACCTCTCCTAGAAGGAGTGTATCCAAAACCCAAGGAATGGGTACTGAAAAAAGGATATATATATATATGGGGGGGGTCATGGTTAAATAAGATCAAATGAGATAGTAAGGGGATCTCAATCTCAAATCTCAGTTTATGAAAAGAGACACCAATAGATCTAGATGTATTCACCAATCATACCCAACATCACTCACGTATTCCCTAAACACACAAGTAAAGGGGAATCAAACACCACACCTTGATAATATCCACTTTGGGCGGCTCTGAATCTCCCGTAAAGTATATGGTTGCGTCTCAAGAATGCATCTTTGTGGGGAAAGCATTCCTCTTTCTCGTGAGCCTAAGGATATATCAAACCATGTATCACCAGTAATACATAGCCAAATGGTTCATCTCTATGTAGAGAAAATGCGACCTATTGTGTTAGTTGGATTTCACCCTAGTAGTATCCATCGAGGACCCATGCCCTTGTATGTTAGGGGGATTCCACCCTAAGTCATCGAGGACCCACGCCCTAGTGCGTAAGTTGGATTCCACTCGGAAGTAACTACAGAGGGCTCGTGCCCATGTTGATGTGGGATTCCACTCTAATAGTTGTGATAGATGATATATTCCATAGTGCGTCAATGGTATTCCACTCTATGTCATCGAGGACCCATGCCCTACCTGGTAGAGAGATTCCACTTGCAAGTCATCGAGGAACTATATTGTCCATCCTTGATGGATGGTACCTATCTGAAAGATCATTGCGTACTTAAATACCCATCCCAGTTGGAGGGTAATTCTATTACGTATCTGGTGATTCTACTTGATCATAGCCATCATTGATCATCGTCTCGGATATGTGTCACAATTGGAACATCTTTCATTGTATCTCAAAATCCACTAGGGAGGGAACCATCGCGTTCTTCGTGGAAGAACTCTCTAGATAGGATAATCGTGGGTGAAACTCTATGTCCAAAAGGAGATACAATAGATAGAAGATTCATAATGTGGTACATGAAGTATGTGGGGCCCACACGACGTGTGACCCCGCCTCGTCGTTTGGCCATGTACCTAGATATACTTGGGTACTAAACTATGAAAAATTTAGCACAAGGCATGCCAATGTACTCCTAGAGTACATGTCACATCTGGCCTAAAAGGCTAAGGAGTGCATGAGCTCTTTGTTTTTCTAAAAGGAAATAACCTAATTATACCATCATGCCTCCTCGAACGGACCTAGTTACCCAAACGGATCACATTGTCACAATCCTCATGCAAAAACTCACCAGATCTACTATTCATTTTCCCAAATTAGACTCCAAGTGAAGAAGCTGCATCATTCAACATCACACACAAATAGTGCTTCATTGGGCCCGCACCATGATCCTGAAACACATCAAACAGATCGCACTATTGTGATCCTCATGGAAAAACACATGGGCCCGACTATTTATTCGCCCAAAACGGAAACCCACTGAAAAAGTCACATGTCACCAAAAATTCCCAAACTGGTCCTTATGGGGCCTAGACCTCGGTTTCGGGTTAAGAACCCTCAATCGATCATGAAATATTTGCCTCAAATCTAGGATCACAACATCAATGGAGACACGTTGATTGGAAGTCCCATTCAGAAATTATGACAGGAAAATGATTTAATATTAATAAAATATTATTATTATTTGAGTGTTTTGGTGGCCCAATAAATGAGCCCGAAATATAAAATTATGAAACCAGCCAAAAAAGTTTCATCTTCAAAGAAGGGTCATGTCGTCGCAAACATCATGTAAAAATGACACTCAGTTTGAACGATATAAAAGTTTTAAGGTTCTCTCGAAGATCAGCTTGCAGCCCAGCTGGCTTAGCCTACCATGCCTGAACAGTTGGCCCCACTGGCTCCCAACCATACTGCCACCTGCAAGCCCCACACCCACATCCTGCACCCGACCATGCTGCAACCTCGCCAGCTCCCATGGCCCGCACTGCCTTCTGTGGTCGGACCGTGGCGCGCCTGTACTCTTTTCCACAGACCATCAATACCACTTCAGTGCTAGAAATATTATTTCTAGACCAGATCTAGAATCATCGGGATGAGATCAACACATAATCATGCTCTTCATGAATTTTTTTCAATGATTCGACGTGATGAAAAGTAGGAATCACTTCTACTCGCTGATGAGCCTCATCCGGCACCCGATACTCAATACTATCATAGATCCAAAATACTTGGATAAAAACCTTCATGGATCTATGCTTATCTCAAAGATCATATGTTGTTTTGTCATGCTGAAAAGTTTATCGATGAAGAACTGGAAGAATGGAAATAGAACACAAAAAACAGAGTGATCATAAATTTAAACGGTCGGTGGTCGTGTTAGTATATTAATCAACAATGGTTTTCAAAACAACAAAAATGACCATAACTCAAATTGGACAACCAAAGCTTCAATTGAGATATGAAGAATACGAAATAAGAGTATTAATTGGATTTTGATTTCATTGTTGTGTTCATTGCACTCCGATCTACTCGGATCTGAAGTTTCGTCGCAATTCATCAAGAATCCAGCGTCGAATCACCATCGGAGGAGGAGGATGGTGCTCCACCGGTCATGGGAGGAAATGAACCAAACCCTTAATCATTTCCTCGAACTCTTATTTATAGGAAACCTCTAGTGGTCGCACGATTGGAACCTCTCACACCCTCTCACATGAGGGCGACCCTAGGGTTAACACCATGCTACGAACCCAACGATGGTCTCATATTTCCAACATGAGTCTCCATTAATTAGTTATTTGAATTAACATTTAATATAAAATAATTTTATATAATTATTTTATTAACGGTTCCGTCATCCGTATCATTTTCTATAGAAGGCTCGTGCTAATAAAAGATATGTCCCTCCCATTGTAAATGTTATGCTCTGGAATCAATTTTTCCCTTGGATTCTTGATTTAATCTACTGTTTAAGAGACATCCTTTTTCCGTCGTGTGCATGGTATAAAATAATACTTAATGTTTATATAAAATTTATTTCGGACACTCCGGGCCTTGGAATTGCATGCCATCACATCAGATAACTCTAATAATATATGTCTAAATATTTCAAAGTCTTACAAGACAAAAACCGGGTCTCTACAAATATTGTAATCACATCAATTATAAGGTAGCCTGCAACACATTACCACCGATTAACCACTCCCACACCCTCATGGAAAATGTCCTCACACTCTAACATCTTCTAAAAATAAAACATCACAATCTGCTCACACAGACCTTGGCCTCACAATTAGTTTTTTCACCTAGAAAAATGAAGCTCACCACATCCCGCCTACACATAACTAGGCCACACAACCACATCCTTCCTGCAGACACCTGGGCCACACAACCAAATCACATACTACCCACAAAAACCTGGGTCACATACCACGTCACATCCTGAAGTCACTTGGGAAGTATAACACATCTAATTCTGAAGACACATTAAAAAACACAACACATCTCATCTATAAGACACCTTGGAAAACACAACTCATCCGCACACACATGGGCCTCACAACCACATCATGCCTGAAGAATCATGGGATATCACCGCCTGAAAGAGGGATCAGGGAAGGGCGAGTGGTCAATCATCCATCCTCTAACCATGATATTTGGGAAAGATACTCTCCCTCATGACAATGGGTTTGTTCGGCACATGGTGCTCAAGTAGGGTGCAGTGCATAAAAAATCACAGGAAAAAAATACATGTATATATTCGATACCATAAAATCAAGCCCAACATATGTGTTTTCAACCAAACACCAACTCACAATACCACCTTTGCTACTACCTCTAAATTCACAGCCACACAACCAGACACAAACTCAATTCATAACCCACACAATTCATTTAACAAATTATCATTCATTATTAACAATTCATTTATTCATTCCATCACTTTTTGTGAAACTACCAAGTACAACACATAACAAGAAACATAGAAAATTCCACACAGAGTTAGAAGAACCATCGTAAAATTAACCCTCTTCACATTACTCTCAATTTAACACTCATTCATGACATAACATACGTCGATTCCGAGACATGGTGTGAAGATTTCTACATCCTAATTATAGAGAAACCACAAGAAAATTACCCAATACCTACCATTTTCATCATCATTATTCAAATTCATTCCGCTCAATCCATTCTATCAATAGATCAAACCCCCATCTCATAACCTCACCTAGCAATACATCTCATCACAATAATACTACACCCATCATAGCCATTCTCGGTAGCCCTCCTGCATAATAATTCCCATCCCTTCCATAATCAAACAATCTCTCAACCTAAAATTACATTTCACCACCCAAACCACCCCACATAACACAACCATGCTCCCAACTACAACACCATACAAACCATACAAGGTAAAAATACCATATTTTACAAGGCATCCCTTTATTTAATTCAACTAATTAATTTAGGGGTTATTAGAGAACAAGTTCGATATGGGGGTATCCATTTATTTTACCTATTATAAGTGTAAAAAACTATTTTTTCACTCAGGAATAGATCCTTTAAATTTCTGTCTAAATCTTTATCTTGTAACTTTTGAAGATTCCTTTTTAGTTGGTAAAGGTCCCAAGGGTGCCTGGGGCTTGTTAGGATCCTGGAACACATATTTTTGGGAAACTGGCCAAGTCGCACAATTGGAACACGGTTTTCCTAACCATGTGGATGGTGTTTTCCATGACAGAGCCTCCTCGCATAGTTTCCATAAGGCCATGTGGCCTAACTGTGCAAGTTCCCTATTTTCCAAAGTAACATTATAGGTTTTTCGCATGGTTTTTCAAATCATGCGGCAAATCGTGTATAGGGTAATTTTCTTGGTAATTTTTCAAATTTTCACTTAATGATCTATTAACCCTCCTTCTTCTTCCATAATCCGAGAACCACCAATATTAACCATTTTTCCTCTAATTTTGGAGGGTTTTGAATTCCTAAGGTGGGAATCACGAGATATCCTTCACCCGGGATCTATTTGAGCATTCATTCTTCATGTTGGGTGTGAAACGGTAACTACTCGAGTTCATTTAAAGATTTCCTCTTCTCTCTTTCTCTCGATCTAGTTATCGAGTTGTGAGTGTCTTTCTTCTTTTCTTAAATCTACTCTAATCCAAGCCAAATAAAGGGCCAATACTGAAGAGAAAGAGTCATGCAAGCCTACAGTGGGTAGTTTATAACCCATCCCTTATGTTTTTTGATTTTGGATTTTTCGTGTGGGGCCCACCAATTTCACAGGGTGTCGTTAACAGAACTTATATGTCATGCTTATACACATTACAAACATAAAGATATTCTATTTTCATATATGTGATTAATTTTTGGTGTTTACACCCACAACTCCATTCACCCCATGCAGGCTCTTATTCCATAATTTTCATTATAGTGTTTTGACAAGTTTGAGCCACCGTTCAGGTGTGCCTTGGCCTGACCATCCTAAGAGAAAGTGTTTCTATATTAAATTGATTTTTTATAATGATAATTTCATAATGGAAAGTACTATGTATTCTCACCACTTGAACCACCTATGTTAAGTGTTTCAATTAATAATTAAATGTGAAATGTGAATTTGAATGTATACTATGTATATGACTTGGCCTTAAATGTAAATGAATAGCCTTTTACATATTCGTAGCACCCCATAACACATTAATAGAAGGTAGAAAAATGAAACATGAATATGTAGTATGATTTAAATGTATTGATTAAAATGATGCATGCTACATGGCCTTGTTACACTAATGAAAGGAAAAGATTGAACCAAATGACTTGATTAAAAGATTGCATGCTACCAGACCTTATCACACTAATGAAAGGCAAGGATTGCTCCAAATGACTTGACTAAAAGGTTGCATGATACATGACCTTATCACAATAATGAAAGGTGAGTATTGAACCAAATGAAATATTACATGACTTCAATATCAAAAGGAGTGGTCTGACTCAATATCGCCTTGTATTTTGATTAGATAATTTCATGAGCACTCGGGAACCCCATTCTGATTCAAAGATATGGCTTGCATAGGTTGAGACCCAGAAAGATCCCAATCCTTGTCTATTATTTCCATGACAGGTATGACATTATAGGATCCTTTACATATTATCATAGGATGCCTCAGATACAATCCTTGGATCCAGCATTGACATGTAGGTGTCATGGTTAAAGCCCATCAGGCCAAGTCATTGCTTAGCTTTGTTTTGCCTTGGATGAACTCCATGGATTCGGTAGGCATCTTATTGTGGAATGTCTTGTACTATGCTTCTTGGATTACTCTCTTACCCTATTCCAAGCTATAGTTACTATTAATTTGGAAATCCTTGAGGTCTATGTCACCTTGGTTAATACTTTGGTACTTCACTATTATGTGTCATTAAATGATGCCTTATTACAACTTGGAAACATTTCAATTGCTAACATGTGACTTATTTAAAAAATGGTAATAGTCAAATAATTAATTGTTAACATGTTCAAACACCAACTGAGGGATGAATCGGGTACTTGGGTATTTATTTATATTTTATTGAATTACATTATATATCCATGCTTGCAAACTTTTAAATTTCCATTACACAAGATAGTTGTTATTGAAAATATCAGTGGTGGATAATTGAGATTTACCTCACACCCTCTTCAGGTGTTGTTTTGTACCCGGTGTAGATTACATGGTTATAGGTGTTGACAAAGGGATGTATACGGCTTCAAACACTTGATTGCTTGCTGTTTAGGAAGGAACATGATAGTAGATGACCGAGACAGAGCTCATGATTCTTGGGATAGTCTTTTATTTCATTTATACTTTTTTGGAAAATGTTATGTATATTTTCTTGTGTCCATGTTTTCCAATTGTCTAGTGACACAACATATCATCAGTTGTGGAATGTTATTCCAATTGTTTCAATTATTGTTAATCTTGTCTCTGTTTTCCATTATTCCTTTTGTTTACTTGTATTACTTCTGCTATTTACCCCTATTTATATTAATTTGTTGCACTACACTATGGTATTGATGGAATAGTCTCACCACGGATAGACTCTAGGCCCCCACTACTAGTCAACAACCACTGGAATTCTGGGAGATGCGCTTGAGGCCATGTGGCCCACCAGGCTCGGGGTACCTGTTATGTGGCATCCAGGTCTGAGACGTCACAAAGTGGTATCAGATGGGTTATCTTTCTTGATTTACTATTTGGAGACAATAGATTAGAGATTAGGTATGCTTGGGACTTGGTTAGAAGTCATGCTTGGGCATTGTGATCCCATGTATGAGGTAAAAACAAAGTTCCCTAAATTATAATTGTATTTATTATTTTTCTTATAACTGTTGATATTATTTAACTATTGGGTGGCACATATGTTGTGTGGAGTTTTTTATTATTACTCTTTTAAGGATTTTCTTTCATACTTAGACCGATGATATGAGGGATGGCGAATTGTTACATGCATCATTAATGGCACTTAGATTTCACATGTCATGCATATTTTCATTCCATATAGGTTCATTTCACTTATTTTCATTGCTTGATATTCCATTGATTGTTGAGTGATGTTGTGATAGTTATCATATTCTTGTATTACTCTTGTTTGTGATTGAGTTATTGTTTGTCTCAATTCCTGACATGTATCGGACCTCAAGTGCTGGGAGGAGTAATTTACCGAGTTGAGAAATTATTCTATAAATAAATGGGTGTCATTTCTAGTGATAGGTGTATGGGAACTAATTCAAAGTAAATGACTATCTATTATAAAGTGAATCAAGACATCTAAAATTAATTCTTTGAACATTACTATCCTCCCATTTCATGTTTATGAAAGGTAAATGAGCGAACATGGGAATTAAAATTAAAATGAAATGAATATTATATTTTAGAACTTACCGATACATGGTCTTCTAAGAAGGTAGTTTGGGTAGTATTCCATGGGTAGTGAGTTTTCCTATGTTCAGATTCTTCTAGTGATGTAATCTTTCTATTTATCTCTATTCTAAGTTGTGTGTTTGGAATTTTTAGACCAATGTCACCTGATGTCCACTTATTGTATGCTAGGAGGGTGGTGAAAACCATGCTCAAGGCATGGTGGGACCTGAGCCTCCACTCATACCTCAAGTTGTGTCATTGAAGGCACTGCATGATGTACCTGAATTGGGAACTGATTCCCAAGTTCTTGATTGTTTTTTCAACTGATGCAGTATATGCATGGTGCTCCATGAGTTGCACCTATGATGGTTGATTTGACTCAAGAGATTTAGTAATAACATCCTCTTAACTTTTTAGGGGACAATGGTCTGTAGGCTGTAGAGTTTTGGTTAGAGGCCACCATGTCTCTAATTGAGAATCTAGAAATTCCTCCAAAGTGTATAGTCAAAAATACAACATACAGGCTTCAGGATTCGGCCACGCATTGGTGGGATGTGATTTCTCAAGTTGGAGGTAATCAGGTTATGTTATGGGTTGATTTCTAGACTACCTTCTATAATTAGTTATTTCATCAAACGTTGAGTGATGAATGATCCAGAGAGTTCAAGAATCTAGAGCAAGGTTCTTTGTCATTTGTGGAATATTCCTTATATTTCATAGAGTTGTAGTGCTTTGAAACACTTCTAGATAGTGATGATCTTTTGCGTGCTAGACGATTTGAGGATAGGCTCCAGTACTCCATCCGCACCGAGGTCAATGTCTTTCTCCCATCTACTTTTTCTATAATAGTCAATTAGGATCTTATCACTGATCATAACCTGAGGGATAAAAATAATATTGGGCATATAGGAATAGTTTTTTGTCAGAACAGTAGTTCTTCAGTTGGTAGGAAGGATTCTCACAAGGATTCTCTTCAGGGTAGTGAAAACCAGAGTTCCCATTTCGATAGATCTAAAGTGTGTCATTAGTGTGGAAAAAATGGGTATTCTAATCCTCAATATGATAGAGAACCACTGGAGTGTTGGGCTTGTGGCTATATGGGGCATATCTAGAATTTCTACAGGACCTTCCCACCAATTTTGAGTGGAAAAAGGATCTTCACTTTCTCATCCTTCAGGAAAGAGTTCATTCATGCCACATTAGGAGGGGAGTGGGAATAACACTAACAAGTCTGGCCAAGGAGGAGGATGTGGTCATGGAATCCAAACCCCTTATCACCAGCAGCGCCAGTAGAGCAGTTATGATCGTGGTAGTATATCTTTTGCACAAGACCATGGATAATGTCAATTGCATGCACTACAGCCAATGCACAAGGATCAGGTGGTGATACCATCTATAGTATGAGGTATTATTCTTGTGGTATCTACTATAGTATCTTCTTTATTTGATACAGGTGCTTCAAACTCTCTTTTCTTTGTATCTATCGTGAAGAGTCTCATACTGAATATACAGTATCCCTATGGTGTAATGACCCTAGATTCGTCATTAGGGGTACGAACAGAGGGAATACACCATTGTCAAGACAAACCAATTAAGATAGGAAGTTACCCTTTATTGTGGAACATCTTCATTCTCGATATGAAAGGACTCGATGTCATACATAAGATGGACTGGTTGATACACTATCATGCTTTTATAGACTTCTGTCGCCACAAGATATATTTTACATCACTAGAAGGTGGTAGTTATATATTTAAGGGTGAGTGTGAGGTCCAAGTTGATAGAGTTGGACCAGAGAAACATGGGCTAGGACGAGTGACCACACAAATTGAAAATCTCTTCATTGAAGATTAGGGATTAAATCATGTTGATTTCCCTCCAGTAGTGGATTGTTTCAGGGATGTCATTCTTAATGATTTTTATGGCTTGCCTTTTGAATGAGAGGTAGAGATTACAATTAAGGTTGTTCCAAGAGCAGCTCTAGTATCCATTTCTTTATACATGATGGAACCTACAATGCTTCAGGAGCATAAGCAACAGTTAGAGGATTTAGAGGTCGAAGGTTTTATATGACCCAATAAATCCTCATGGGGTTCACCCAAAGTTTTCACCAAGAAAGTGGATGGAACTTTACATCTATTAATGGATTAAAGAATGATGGACCAGCTTACGATCAAGAGCGGATATCCACTACCTCAAATATATGATATCTTTTACCAGATCCGGGGAGATATGATCTTCTCCTAGTTGGACCTCAGATCAGGTAATCATCAGGTATGAGTCAAGATATCATACATACCTCATACAACTTTCATAGTAGGTATATTTAGTGCGAGTACCATGTTATATTGTTCGGTCGTATGAATGCACCTGTTGTTTTCATGGTTCAGGTGAATTGGATTTTCCACCCCTATTTGGACTATTTTTTGTGGTCTTTGTGGACGATATCTTGGTGTATTCTCACACTCATAATGACTATTCCAAACATATTGAGATTGTTCTGATACATTGAGAGAGAAAAAACATAATGCCAAACATTCAATGTGCCACTTCTGGATTGAAAAAGTTCACTTCATGGGTTATATAATATCAAAATCAAAATGATCTATTGAACCGAAAAAGGATAGTGTTGTAGTTTCTTGGGAGAATCCCAAGAATGTGTTTGATATAAAGAGTTTCTTGAGGTTGGATGGACATTACAGGCATTTCATACGGAACTTTTCCGGCCTTTCTTAACCCTTTACTAGTCTTAAAAAGAAGGGTTTCCAGTTCATATGGTTAGAAGCATGTGAGAAATCCTTTCCAGATCTAGAAGGGAGGCCAATATCAGCACCTATTCTAATTCTATGAGAGCCAGGTATTGGTTATACCATCTTCTATGATGCATTTGTCATCATCCTAGGAGAAGTGCTGATGTAGGAGGAAAGTGTCGTTGATTATGGATCTCGGTAGTTGAGGCCTCATGAGAGAAATTACCCAATGCATGCCCCTGTGCTAGTAGTGGTTTCTCAAGACTTACTTTTTTGGAAGCATTATCTTTTGGGAGAGTGTTTTGTGGTGTACACGAACCACAAGAGCCTCAAATATATCTTTTCTCAGCATGAATTGAACCTCAGAAAGTGGATATGGGACGAATATCTACAATCCTTGGATTTTGAGCTTTCATATATGAATACAAAGGGCAATGAAGTTGCAGATGCCCAGAGTCTGAAAACTAAAGCATAAGAAGTACGGGAAGCCGATGAAGAATAGATGTTAATGTCCATATTTTATGAGCTACATCTGGAGTTCCATGAATGTCACGGGTAGTCTTACTTCCCATACTTGAAAGTTAACTCTTCCATCCTTAAAAAGGTGAAGGGTAGAATTTTTTTGGATCCTGATGGTTTGGTTCTTCATGAGAGTATGTCAAGAGATTACCCACATCGATTTTTGTCTATGGACAAAGATGATGTCCTACGTCTATGTGGAAGTATTTGAGTTCCAACACAAATGAAAGAGGAGTTGATTAATAAATACCACACATCTTAGTTGGATATTCATCTAGGCATATTGAATATGTATTGAGATATGTGACACCAATATCAGTGGCCTGGGATAAAACATAATATAGAAGACTTTATCACTAGGTGTTCCATTAGTCCTCTTGTGAAGGCGGAGCACAGGAGATCAATGGGGTTTCTACATCCACTTCCAGTCCCATAATTGAAATATAAAGATGTTTCCATGGATTATATAGTATTCATACCTAGGTTGTCAAGCGGTAGCTATGATATATGGGTATTCATTGACCGAATAATAAAATCATCACACTTTATTCCTATTCGAAAGACTATCTCAGTTGATGAGCTATGAAAACTATATGTTCATGAAATCATACGAGTCCACAAGGTCCCCCATACTATTGTTTTAGATGGGGATTCTCATTTAATTTCACAGTTTTGGAAGGGGATTGCAAAATTATATGGGATAACATGTGCCTCTAAGAATATATTTTCTCCCTTAGAAAGATGGACAATCATAACAGACAATATAGGTTCAAGAGGATATGCTCCGACCCTGTGTCCTGGATTTATGTTGTTCTTGGGAAAAGAAAATCCCTCTCTTCAAGATATTCATTAATAATAGATTTCAAGTGAATATTTAGATGGCTATGTTTGAGGCCATATATGGTAGGTCAATTATTTCTCCCCTTTGCTAGATAGAGGCGGGAGAGGAAGCTCTACTAGGTCTTCGTCTTCTTCAGGAGACTTTAGAGTAGGTTCAGCTAATCAGAAAGCATATGACTACTGCTCAGTCTATACAAAACTGTTTTGTTAATTGTCGTCAATGACCTCTAGAGTTCCTGGTGGAGGATCGTGTTTTCCTTCGGGTATCACCTAGGATATAGAATAGATGGCTATATAAGTAAGGGAAGTTACAACTTCATTATGTAGGGTCATTTGAGACTCTAGAGAGTGTTGGGCCGATATACTATTCATTTCTACTACCTCTGAGGTATCATGTCATGCATGAAATCTCCCATGTTATAGTGCTTCAATAGTATCATACTGATCTATCTCATACACTTGATCCCAAGAAAGTTGATTTAGATGATAATGCTACCTTTGAAGAGTATTCAGTATGCAATGTCGACCAGATCATGAAGAATCTCTAAGGCTGGATTGTTTCTCCAGTACAGGTGCTATAGAAGAACGACCGCGTGTAGGATGAGTCTTGGGATTTGGTTGTCAACATATGTGACAAATTACCATAATTTTTTTCAGACAGTGTTTCACCCCCCTTGGAAGGTGACCTTAGGGAAGATTTATTTTTAGGGGGGAAGACTGTAAGAATCTGGTTTCTACTTAGGAATGGATCCTTTATATTTTGGTTTAAATCTTTTCCTTTGACCTTTTGTGGATTCCTATTTGATTGGTGAAGGTATCAAGGGTGTTATGGGGTTTTGAAGAGCCCAGAACAAATATTTTTGGGAAACTATCCAAGTCACATGGTTGGCACACTATTAGCCTAACCGTGCGGACAATGTTGTTTTGGACATAGCTTCCGCGCATGGTTGGGGCACAGTCGTGCAGCCTAACCATGCATGTATCCCTTATTCCTTGGTAACCGTGCATGGTTTTCTCATGATTTGTCACACCATGCAGACAAAACCTCCATATGATAATTTTCTGGGTAATTTTAAAATTTTTCCCTTAATGATCTATTAACCCTCCTTCTTCCCTAATCTGAGAACCAATGAGATTGGCCCTTTTTCCTCTCATTTTGGAGATTTCTAATGTCCTAAGGTAGGAATCAAAAGATATCCTTTTTCTATGGCCTGATCAAGCTTCCATTCATCATGTTTGATGTGAAATGGTATGAACTAGAGTATGTTTAAGTCTTTCCTCTTCTCTCTTACTCTAGACCGAGATATCGTGGTGTCATAATTTCCTATAATTTCTTAATAATACTCTGATTTGTGCCAAATTAAGGGACAATACCGGAGGAGGAGAGACATACAAGCCTAATATGGGTGCTCTATAACTTATCTCTCAAGTTCGTTGATTTTGGATTTGTCGTGTGGGGCCCAATGATTTCATCAGGTGCCATTTATTGAATTTTTATGTCATGATTATACTAATTATAATTTTATAAATATAATCCTTTCATATATGTGATTATTATTTTATTTGTACACCCACAACTCTATTCATCCCATTTAGAATGTTATGCCATAATTTTCATTTCAGTGTTTTGAAAAGTTTGAGCCATCGTTCGGGTGTGTCGTGGCTTGACCACTCTAAGGTTATGTGTTTCTATATTAAATGGGTTTTTTATAATGATAATTTCATAATGGAAAGTACCATTTATTCTCCCCACAAGACATGTCTATGGTAAGTGTTTTAATTGACAATAAAATGTGAAATTTGATTTGGAAAGTATACTAAGTATTTGACTTGGCGTTAAATGTAAATGAATAGTTGGTTTCATATCTATAACACCCCTTAACACATTAAAAAAAGGTAGTGGAATAAACCTTGAATACATAAAATTCTTTAAATGGATTGATTAAAAGGTTTCATGATACTTGGTCTTGTCACACTAATGAAAGGCAAGGCTTGAACCAAAAGACATGACTAAAAGGCTGCATGCAACATGACCTTATCACACTAACGAAATGAATGTCTCGAAGTAAATGAAATATTACATGAATTCAATATCTAATAATAGAATCTTGACTTGAGCTCATCCTGGATTCTAATCAAAGAATTCCATGAGCACCCGGGAACCCCATTCCGATTGAAGGATAAATTTTTCATATGTTGAGACCCTCCTAGATCCTGATTCGTGTCAATTCTTTGGATTCCAGATATAAAATAGTAGGATCCCATAAATATTATCATAGTATGCCTTAGATACACTCCTTAGATCTAGAATTGACAAGTAGGTGTCCTGGTTAATGATTATCGAGGCCAGTCGTTGCTTAGACCTATTTTACCATGGATGAACTCCTTGGACTTGGTAGGTGTCTAATTTTGGAATTCCTTGGACTATGATACATGGAATACACTCTTACCCAATGTCAGTTTGTGTTTATTACTAATTTGGCTACCATTGAGGTCTACAACACCTTGGTTATTAACTTGGGACTTCAACATTAAATTTCATTACATGATTCCTTATTACAACTTGGGACCTTTGAAATTTCTAACATGTGACTTATTTATAAACACATAATAATCAAAAAATTTAATTATTTACATGTTTAGACACTAAATGAGGGATGAAATAGGTACTTGGTAATTTAGTTACATTTTACTGCTTTACATTATATATGCATGCTTACACACTTTTATATTTCCATTACAAGGGCCGTATTTTTTAGACCTCGTTGGTGGTGGCCCACTGAGATTTATCTCACACCCTCTTCAAGAGTCGTTTGGTACCCAGAGTAGGTTAAATGGTTGCAGGTGTTGACGAAGGGGATCATTAGGCTTCAAACACTTGATTACTTGTTGTTTAGGATGGTTCTTGATAGCAGATGATCAAGCTAGAGCCCAGGATTCTAGGGATAGTATTTTATTTCCTTTATACTTTTCTTGAACAAGTTATGTCTGTTGACTTATATCCTTGTTTTCCAGTTTTCTAGTGACCTGATGAATCATCAGTTGTTGAATTCTATTCTAGTTGTTTCAATTATTGTTATTGTAGTCTCTATTTTCTGTTGTACCTTCTATTTACTTATATTTCATTTGTTATTTACCATTGTTTACATTAATTTGATGCACTACACTTTGGTAATGAGGGAAAAGTCTCCCCACGGACACACCCTAGGCCCTCATTACTATTCGGTAGCCTCTGTAGTTAGGGGAGATGTGCTTGAGGCCTTGTGGCCCATCGATCTCAGGGCACCCATTAAGTGGCATTAGAGCCCGAGACGTCAGAATACATGGTTAATCAATTTCATATATATGAAGTCATTCAAAAGAAGACCAATAACAAGCATTCAAAATTCTTCACAAGTGATAAAAAAAT
Organism: Viscum album; assembly: GCA_963277665.1. Lineage (NCBI taxonomy): Eukaryota > Viridiplantae > Streptophyta > Magnoliopsida > Santalales > Viscaceae > Viscum > Viscum album. Next base: position 385,065,938 of record OY728121.1, read on the forward strand.
TACCACCAACATCTATGATTTTCAATAGGTATATATCCCATACAATTGAAAATATTGATCAAAATATCCAGAAAACAATACGATCATTCGTCACTTTTCTCGACCCTGCATGTTGATCTTAAACTAGTTCAATTATATTTTTTAGGTATTATTATATCTTTACAATGGAGAAATTCATACTCCCACCATGCATGATGCACAATTAAAAGAGAGATGAAGAAATCCCTACCTCAAATAATAGACGATTAACACTTCCTGGCTGAACCGAAGAAGGGGGTGTGCATGCAGCAGGAAAAACCTCTAGGAAAAAACATGGTAAAAAAGGTACATCACAACACATGGATCATTGGGAAAGAAAGATTCAGGGAATCAAAAAGAGAAATGAAAATTCACAAGGAAGAGAAAATATCAGCATATGAAGGGACATATCCTAAATCAATGCGACAAACAGTTTTAAAAATCCATTAAAGGCAGATCTTGACCAATACCACACAGTTTGGAAGTCAAGGGAAGCTTTGAGATTTTCGATGACTAATGAGATTTTAAACGGACCCAAAAACCATTAAATATGGTACTAAACTTAATTTACATCAACGAAAACATTAGAGGGGAAAAACTATAAAAAATCGGAGAAATATGGAATTTTAAAAATTTGTTGGAAATGACTGACAGTTAAGTGAGTCACCAGTGTGAGTAACAATTTAGTGAGCTATTGGTACAAGTCACCTATGCGAGATACCATTCTAACTAATTGGCCCTAACACGCCATTAAAATCTACTAATGGATGACTCCCCATTGCGAGCTACATGTGGACGACTCACCATTGCGACTCACCATTGTGACTCACCATTGCAACTCACCGATTTGGACCTACCGATAGATGAGTCACTGGTCCGAGCTACTGGTAGAAGACTCATCATCACAAGTCACCATTTTGACTCACTAACCTGAGATTCCGATGGAAGACTCACTGTTAGACGAGCTACCATTAGAAAAATGAATTTTTTGAAAACTATTGAAATGAGTCACTATGACCTCCCAGAACACTTCAACCACTAGATTTTCACAAATAGTTGATTAGTGAGGTCTAGTACATTACAACCCACTTGGATGTTTTTAGTGTCTATTTCTTGGTTTTACATTTGAAACGTGACACATATATGGCATGGCATATCTGCTGCATTGATTTGGATATTGTTTCCCTATTTTGGTTTATGATGCGATGTTGTTCTGTATTGGTTATGGAATTATTTTGGTTATTACTGATTATCGGTTTTCTATTGTCTATTTATTTTCATTTTAGTTCTGCTTTGATAAAGAGCGTATTGTCTCCCCAATAATATCTATATTAGACCCCTGTCACTAGTCGGCAGCCTCTTGCGTATGGGGAGGTGCAACTGAGGTCACATAAATAACTGGCTAGGTGCACCGTCATCTGGAACCCAGGCCGGGACGTTAAAAAGTGGTTTCAGAGGGTGGATTTCTTTTATTTTCATTTTTCATACTATTTGGGAGAGGTAAAAATGATACTAGGATGAGTCAGGCCTTGTTCATGAACTCATGAATGGGAGTAACTAACCATTGTATGAGGGAGAAACCAAATACCGAGGGTGGTAATGTTGTTGTTGATGATGTATGTTGTTATAGTTGAATGTTACTTCACCTTGAATGATTCCCTTATTGTGTGATGTTATTATTTTGTTGATATTTTTTCTCATGGTTCAGTATGGAATGAGATTTGTGTATACATGAATAATTCATGACACTCAGGATTTATTGTGACATGCATCATTTTAGGCACGCATAAAAAACATGGTTTTTGATGAGTGTTTAAAATGAAATGATTTTACTTTTTTGAGTAATTTAAAATAAAAAGGTTTCTAATAAGAAATTTATAATTTTAAATGATACTAAATTAGGTAATTTAAATTGATAAATGTTGTTCTAATAGGAAACCTTGAAATATGGAAATGTTTACCCTATGTTAGTCAGGACATCGATGTGGGATGGTTGAGGGTGATAATAGTGTCTTGGTTTTGACCATGTGATAGTATTCGAGGGATGATGTGTATGGATTTATTTTAATACCTATTACACAAATGTGATAATGATGTGTTGTGTGTCCTACATCGTGTGTTTGGAATTATAGAGATATGCCTCCATGATGATGCTTGTTGATAGAACGGTAAGAGGGCATGGTTAGAAATGTTATTACAATAGTGGGGCCAAAGGCTCTGAATGTTCCAGGTGGAAAGACATGATAGAAATTCCGTGAAAAATTTTCTCACATTATGTAGTTTATGGAATGAGACCCAAACCGGGTTGTGTGGAATAGGTCTGACAAGACCCTGGTGTTTCAATTACAAAACCCTCCGAAAATCACCAGAGAGGGTGGAACTAAGGTAGTTGAGTTCTGGATTGATTATATCCCAAAAATCCCTGACCATCTAGAGACTCCTTTTGAGAAGAGATTCAAACTAGATGCTTATATGTTATGTGGTCAAGGGAAGTGTTGGTGGTATATTCATACATAGTATGGACATTTAGAGAATTTCGATGGAAGGAATTTCGGGAGAACATCTTGGTGTAGTTTTACCCTGATACACTCAAGCAGGAGAGGACAGATGAGTTTATGAGGTTAACCCATGAGAGTATGTCTGTGATGGACTATGTTGGCCTCTTTACTGATTTTCAGTGCTTTGTTCCAACATTGGGCAGAGATTGGGATACTATAGTGAACGATTTCATGATGGGATTGAATGAGAGATTAATTCCCAAGTTAACATTTTTATGATGAAGATGGATTCTGAGGTGGTGAATCAAACTATCATTTCTGAGGGGAACCTGGAGGAGGAATCCTAGGGAATACATGTGGTTTATACTGGACGTCTAGGATGTACGTATTTTGAGAGTAGGAATTTGTCTATGAGAACTCTACCTGGAGTATTGTAAAACAGAGTGGACAAGGAGAAGGATCAGTTACTCAGAGCCATGACCGAATATATTATCACCATTTCTGTAGGTTAGGTATCATTAGTATCCAGTGTCCACAACCACTAGGGGAGTGTTGAGCTTGCGACATGATGGGACACTTGCAAAGGTATTGTAGAAACCCTCAACCTATGGGTAGTGAAGGTTGATCTAGGAATAGTAAGGACACAGGGAGGGGGTATTCTATCCCATATCACTCTGGTAGTTGGATTTATACTGCTCGTGGTGGTCAAGGAAGTGGACATGGTACTTATAGGAAAGAGCGCCCATATTAGTAGAGTGGTGTAGCTCAGGGGACTCAGACCGCAGCACAGGGAAGAGGGATAAGACAGTTGCATGCTGTTCAACATGAACTTATGGATAATGAGGTTTGAACATTGAAAGATAGAGGTATTATTCTTGTAACTTATACACTTTCTAGTGACTTATTTGATACATGAGTCTCTCATTCTTTTATATTTTCTCATCTTTTGAATGGTTTGAGTCTAACAGTGGAGTTTGTTAGTGGGGTTTTGACAATAGATACACATTTGGGAGTATGGTTTAGAGACATCTATTTATACAAAGGATTTTCTCTCGATGTTGGGGAGTATTCGTTTCCTTATGATATATACATCATTGACATGTCAGGTTTTGAGTTGATTTTGGGTATGGACTTTCCGTTAGCATTGAGATCCCACATATATTGTTTCTGAAAGAGAGCAAATTTTATGTCTCCTGAGGGTGAAAATTATATTCATCGTGGATAGTGGGAAATTCGGGGAGGTCATGCAGAGCCAGTTCATCAGCAACTGGAAGAGCTCACCACCTAGGTTGAACGTCTATTGATAGATTATGGGGGTGTCAATATGATGTATTCCCTCCTATATTTGACCGATTTGATGACATGTTTCTTGAGGACTTCTCAAGGATTCCACCTGAGAGGGATGTTGAGTTTACAACTGAGCTCATTCCTGGAGTTGAACATGTTTCTATTCCACCTTATAGAATGGCACCAACAGAGCCTCAAGATCTTAGGACTTAGTTGGAGGAGTTGGTGAATAATGGATTTATCTGTTCGAGTATGTCTTCTTGGGGTTCTCCAGAATTGTTTTCAAAGATGGCTAATGAGACGTTGAGTTCACATGTTGATTACTTGAATTTGAACTGGATGAAAGTAAAGAACCAATATCCCCTTCCACATATCGACTATAACATTGACTAGTTTAGAGGAGATTATGTTCGCTTAACGGTTGACATATCATCGGGGTATCATCATTTGAATTTCATATCTTTTGATATATCACAGAAAACATTCAAAAGTAGGTATGTCCTATATGAGTTTTTTAGGATTTAATTTGGGCTGATGAATGCTATGATAGTGTTTATGGCATTAATGAACTGAATATTCCACTTGCACATAGATCAGTTTGTGGTTGTTTTGTGGATGACATCTTGGTGTACTCCCAAACTCATGATGATCATAACCAACATCTTGACATAATCCTGAATACACTATTAGAGAATTTCCTATACGCCAAGATATCTATGTGTCAATTTTAGATCAATGGGGTATATTTCTTAGGTCACATAATCTTCAAAGAAGATGTCTTAGTGAACCCAGAGATGGTGCAGATAGTGGTTTCTTAGGAGCAACCCAATAATGTTTTTGATATTCGTAGTTTTCTGCGATTCGAGGGTTATTATCGGAGGTTCATCTAGGACTTCTCCCACATGAAAGTACACCTTTAGGGGTTAACCAAGGGGATTGAGGTTGAATGGTCCAGATAATGTGAGAATATTTTATATGAGTTTAAAAAGTGTTTGACTGCTACACCAATTTTGATCCTACCCGATCCGAGTGAAGAGTATAAGGTGTTTCGTGATGCATTAGGGATAAGAAATTGAGTTGTGTTGATGTAGAGAGATCATGTTGTGGTGTATGAGTCACGTAATCTAATGCCAAATGAATAGAATTACCCGATGCTTGATTTCATGTTAGCTTTAGTGGTTAATGTTTTGAATTGTTGGGAGGATTATTTTCCAGGAGACATGTTTATTGTTTATACCAATCCCGAGAGATTAAATTATATTTTTTTCAATGATATTTGAAAAATTGTATGTATATTTGCGTTGATTATATGAAGTCATTTTATTTTGAGCTGGAATATATATCTGGGAAGGAAACTAGTGTTGCTAATGATTTATTTAGGAAAACACAAACTCAGGAAGTTTGAGAGAGTGGTTCTAAATGGAAGATGAGGATCATGCTGGATGAGATGCATATTTTGGTTCATGAGAGACTGGAGTAGATTACTCTAATATTTATATCACTAGAGTCCACACTTTTGAGTCAGGTCAGGGAGAGGTAGTATGAGGATCCTGAGTATTTAACCATAAGGGAAAGCCTTGACGGTGTTGAGTCACCTCCTGATTGGACCATAGATGAGGATGAGATCATTTTTGTTTGGGGTCATGTTGTTGTGCCTAAGTGTTTATGAGAGGAGATGATACATATGTTTCATGCCTCGATGTGAGAGATAAAAAATGGTTTCACCAAAATGTATCGTGACTTACTTCGATAATATTGGTGGTCGGAAAAAAAATTTGAAGATTGTAGGGTTCACAATTATAACAACCCTGATTTTTATAACACATTCAATCATGATTTATTACATTAACATGAAATTAATACAACAAAAAATATTAAGGGGACTCATGTATTTGGGGATTAGGGACATTACATGACAACATAAGACCTAAAATACAACATCGTTATTGAAAAGTTCTTTTACATGACCACAACATTCCCTCGTACATAGCATTGCATTGGATAACCTAAGGACATACATAAGAAATGGGTGAGATATAATGTCCAGTATGAGAGTAATAATTTAATATCATGTAGAATGCAATACATGTTAGGAAATAGACATATCAATGGAGCATAAGAGAAACATGACCATAAAGGCATGATATAGAAAAATTATCAAATCATGGAAATGTGGCCATAGCTTAAAACATTACATCATTAACGTAAAGGAATCAGGGAATCCCATGTACCATCATAGTGGAAAAATGTCCTCAAAGGAATCAGATAAACCTCTATCCCAACATGAAGCATTAAGATACTAAACATTACTCAATGCATTAGATCGCTATCATGGAATACCCTTCAAAATCATTTCAATATCATGCTTAATTGTTCCACATAGATCATATAACATCGATTCATTCAACATCATAATTTATTCCATGATCAATGAATGTAAAATACATAAATGAAATTCAATGATAAATAAGTATATGTGAATTAAGGTTAATACTCTTGATAGAGAAAGGAGCATGGTATTCATTACATGATGATTTTGGGAAGATAAATCACAGTGCAATTTTGGCACCCTAACGACGTGACATAAAAATTCATAAAAAATGGTTGATGAGAGATAAATGGTTCTTTCATAATATTTACAAGAAATGGAATGTATTGGGGTCATATACATACATGTCCCAGCACAAGGAATATGTAAATCGAATGGGTAAAATAATAAAAAAAACATGAAGAAAGTGGAGAAATGGAATAACTCTTACGAAAATTTGGCATGGTAACATGTGCACATGGGAGGGATTAATGAGAGAGAGAAAGGTATCCCATCATAAAAACATAATAAGGGAAGTATGGGCGAGGTAAAAAAACAAACCCCAATATTTTTAATTGAAAATAAAATTTTATAACAGTATAAGGAGACTTGGATAAAAATGGGAAATGAAATAAACCCTTACTTGAGTGTGTGACTTAAAAATAATGAAAAGGGGCTTCTTTAAAAATTTGGGTGCCTTGGAAGGATTCTAGAGAGGGGAGTATAGAGTAGGAATGTGATCCAAGGATTTTTAGTGAATATAAGTGGGATCTTGGATGGGTTTATATAGGAAATGAGAGGGGAATTTTTTAATATTTCACAAACTTAGGTTATGGAATCTATATAATTAAATATTCTATACCACAAACTGTACCATATTTTTTTCCCATGTTGTTTTTCCAAAGAGGAGTAGAAAAAATTATTTCATAAATCCAATGTCCGAACATGATAAAATATTAGTCTTACTTATGTGGAGGTGAGTCAAATTATTAATGAAATGAATTTAATATCATAAAATATATTATACATTTTTGAGTATTCAATATGTATTTATAAAATAAATAAAACAAATCTAAAATCACATTATTTTAATAGTAAAACATATATTGGGAATATAATACCCATTATAGAATTTACTGCATCATTTTGGGGTCATTATGATGTCAAAAAACACATATTTAGTTTATATGGTATTTAATTTTTATCCAAAAATTCGATAATCTTAGAAAATTATGTAAAATTGATTTTTGGATAATATTGACATCCTAATTCCTAAAAAAATATTCATTTTTTCTAAATAATTTTCAGAATATGTGAATTTTTAATTTTAAAATGAAAACCGACATTGATTGAAAATTCATTGGTTTTGACAAAAACAGTTTTCAAACCATAATAAAAATTACACTTTACATCATAAAAATTATATACTAATTTATTATTCATAAAATTAAATTGGTAATAATATTTTATTAAAATATTATTTATTTCAAAATTTCAAAAACTATTTAAAATAAATTTTCTAAAAATACTCATTCTGTTTTATCATATAAAAAATGTAACTCTTATCAAATGGATTACCTAATAATTTACAGATAAAGAACTGATATAATCATCATTTCAATGAATTTTTTTATAATATTATTAATAAATACATTAGTCTAATATAATAATGTATATATTTCTCAAAAGATCATTTTTACCCAAAAAAATAATTTATCAAATTTTTCATTTTTTAAGAAAGACTGTTCTCATATAAGAATTGATGGAATAAGAATTTTATTTTAAAAAAAGGATTACACAATAAGTAACTATTTCCTTATTATATAACCACTTATAACACTCGCATAAGAAATAAGGGTAAGTTGTGTTATGGCAACAGACTCTTGGGGTGGCTCAGATAACATCGCCTGGGTGGTAATATCTATTAACTTGAACTTCTTCCATAAGCGATTTCATTCAAGCTTAAAGTGTTGTAGCTCAGTGTGGGCTTGGTCAAGAACAATTCCCAGTGATATTTTATCATTTAAGATCTCTATAAAATGAGCTTTGTAAGGCCAGATTCTACTGGATGAGGTCATCCCCTCCTTTGTCTATGTCAATAGGATTTTCTTTAAAAAACCTTATATTTATATCAGTCATGTAATCAATGTTCAATGGCTATATTATCAATAGTAATGATACATAACGGTTATTTAAAACCAATAATAATAATAATAATAATAATAATAAGTGTGCATGTGTATTCTATATCTATAATAAATTAATAGCAATAAAATTTTATTCATAAATGATCGGGTCGTTACAACATTCCCCCCTTAAGAAATTTCTCCCTCAAAATTTCCTTTTCCCACACTAAAACAGATAAGGGTAACTCTTCCTCATAACTTCCTCCAATTCCCACATTTATTCTTTGAACTTGTGGTTTCTCTACAAAACCTTGATTAGGGGCATCGTCTTATTTCGTAGAACTTTTTCTCTACGATCTAAGATCTTCACCAGCTTCTATTCATAGGAGAGCACATTCTCCAATAGTACCACCTATGGATTGAGTACATGCGATGGGTCAGGTATGTACATACTCAAGAGTGATTCATGGAATATATCATGTACTTGATATAGGTTCAGTGGGAGTGTTAGTCAATCAGTCACTGCTCTAATGCAATCAAGGTTATTAAAAGGACCGATGTACCTTGGACTAATCTTTACCTTATTCTAAAATCTCATAACTCTCTTCCATAGTGATATGTTGTGGAATACCATATCTTCCACATCAAACTCTAGTTCTCATAAATAGTTGTCAACATAGCTCTTCTGTCGACTATGAGCAGCTTTAATGCACTACTGGGTGGTATTAACCTTCTCCACCATTTCGTCGACCATTTCTGGACCTAGAAGTTTTCGTTCCCCAACTTCATCCCAACCTGATCGTGTTCTGAACCTCTTCCAATAAAGGGCTTCATAAGGATACATTTTGAAAATTGAGTGGAAACTATTGTTGTAAGAGAAATCAACAAGAGAAAGATGTTGATATCATCCGCATTTAAAGTCCATTGAGCATTCCCTCAGCATGACCTCAAGTTTTTGGATAGTCCGCTCAGATTGGCCATCAGTTTGAGGATGATAAGACGTACCAATGTTCAGCTCAGTATTCAGTGCATGTTGGAGACTCTTCTAGGACATAGAGGTGAATCTTGGATCTCAGTCAGGTAAAATTGATAGTGGTACACCATGAAGTATTACAACTACTATAATGTATATTCATGTGAGTTGATCCAATGAGAAATTCTCTCGAATTTCAATTAAATATGCAGTCTTTGTATGAAAATACACATAAACCTAGATATCATTGTTTCCTTTGGATGTCTTTCGATGTCCGGTGACAAAGTCAATGGTGATGTATTCCCATTTCCATGTTGGTATAGGTAATGATTGCATCATACCTTTAGACTTTTTCCTCTTAGTCTTCACTTGCTGACATACCAGGAACATTGTTGTATACCCTGTGATCTCCTGCTTCATTTTATCCCACCAATAATGATCTTAGATATCTCGATACATATTTGTGTTTATTGGGTGAATGGAAAAATTTAATCTATGTGCATCATCTAATAGCTCTTTCATTAACTCCAGATTTTATGGAACACATTGTCTTCACCCACATCTCACAATTCCTTCTTCATTAACATTTATGTCCACGTATTTACCATTTATGATAGTTTCCACTTTCTTCTAAATTCAAACATCATCCATTGGAGGATCCATTTAAATTTCAAAAGAGACTCTTGAGGAATAATTTGTGAAAGAATTGATTATTTTCCATTTTTTATTATTCTCATGTCCATATTCATTAAATCTAAGAATATTGGATCCTTTTCAATTCTTATCAATGAAAGGGTTATTGATCCTTTATACATAAAGTGTCTGCCACTTTATTTTCTTTCCTAGGATGGTAGTGAATTGAGAATTAATAGTCTTTGATCATTTCTAAAGTTCTTTGATGGTGAATAATCAACTCTTTATATGTTAATATATACTTAAGGATTTTGTGATCGGTATATATTTCACATTTTTTCCAAAGAGGTAATGTCTCCAAATTTTCAATGTGAAGATTAATACAACAAACTTAATATTATGTGTTGGATAGTTCTAGTCATGAACATTCAATTAAAATGAAGCATAGGAAATGAATTTTTCATTTTTCATCCTAACATAGCTCATGACCTTATTTGACGCATCGCTAAATACCACAAAATGTTCTCCACTTGTGGGTATTGTGAGCACGGGCATAGTGAAAAGCCTCATTTTTCAACTCCTTGAAGTTATTTTAGCATTCATCATTCCTATAAAACTTGACTCCCTTTTATGTTATCTTGGTATGAGGGTTTGACAATCGTGAGAAATTTCACACAAATCAGCGATAATATTCAGCTATCCCAAGGAAGTTATGGATATTTGTCACATATGTTGGCCTCTTTCATCCCTAAATTGAATTTTTCTTTGAGGTATCCATATATATCTCATTGCGTGTGACGATATGACCCAAGAATGAGTCTTCTTTCAACCATAAATCACACTTTCTATACATTTCATAGAGCTTATCATTTATCAAGGTCTCTAGTATAGTGCTTATATGCTCCTCATGCTCCTCCTTCATTTTTGAGTATATTAGAATATCATCTATAAAGACTTCCAAAAATGTTTTGAGTTAATCATCAATGACTATTAATCAAGTACATAAATATTTTTATAGAATTAGTGAGTTTGAAAGACATTACTGTGAATTCATAGTGTTTTTACCTTGTACGGACATCATTCTTGGGGATGTCCTCCTTCTTCACCCCTAATTAGTAATAGCCCGACTGCATATCTACCAAGGATAAGTATTTTTTTCCACATATCTAATTGAACAAGTCATAAATTCATGGAAAGGGATACATTTACTTTATCATGATTTTTTGTGCTCACGATAATCAATAAAAAGGCACATTGTCCCATCCTTCTTCTTGACGAAGAGTACTGGTGTGCCCCATGGTGAAGCACTTGGATGTATAAACCCTTTATCCGATTTCTCCTGTAGTTATTTCTTTATCTCCACAAGCTTCACAATAGTAATTCTATATGGAGTCTCAGATGTTTTCAATGAACTAGGTATAAGATCAATTGATAATTAAAATTCTATTTTAGGATGAAGACTAGGAAATTCCTTGAAAAACAAATCAGTGAATTTCCTCATAATAGGAATTCCTTCGAGGATTGTTCATTCCATAGACTCAATCATATAAGCAAGATATTCATGCTCTTAGAGAGTAATATATTTCCTTGATATGATGGTGTTAAAGAATATTCATCCTCCTTCTTAAACTTGTATACAATCATGGTTCGATTCACCATATGAAGTCTGATTTCCCTCTCACGGAAATTTATGTTGGATCTATAGAGGGAAAGTAAATCCATGATAGGAATTGCATCAAATTCTGCAGATGGAGTATAACGAGGTTCACTGGGAAGTTCAATTCACAAATTATTATAGGGGAATAATTATATTCATGGGGTGCAATAATTTTCCCATTTTTCATTCTCAATGAAATATCAACATTCAGGATTTGTGGTGGTGTTTGGATTGTTCTACTAAACATTAAAGATACAAAAGAATGCATAGATCTAGAATCAAAAAGTATGTTCACTATTCTGGAATGAATAACTACTGTACTTATCCCCACTTCATTTTTAGGATTCACATCGGTGGTAGTGATGGAAAAATCTCTCACTTACTACCTTGGAAGTTATTGGTTGCCTCCGAAAACCCTTGTCTTAGGGAACTGGTTTGCAACGTGTCATGCTTCATTGCAATTGTAGCACTAAAAAATGCATTGACGGTCGAATAGAGTGGTTCTCTTATCTATCACATCAGAAAGTTTTTCTTTTCAGCAATCATTTGCTAGATTCCCTTCTCTTCCACACCTAAAGAATTTCCTCATCCTCTTCAGAAAATTTATGCAGTGCTTCTTTCCTCACCTTTTCCAAGAGCGGTGCTATAATTTCATAGCACCATTGGATTTATCAATCTATCCACCAGAATTAAATTATACTTCAAGATTCTTATCCCAATGAAACCCATGAAATTTTCCAATCTCTATTTTGACTTTGAGGGCACATCAGACAATTTCCTCATAGCTATCGATGTCACTGATCACTTGGGATTTCCATAGACTAGGTTTTATCCCACCAAAGAAGCGGTCAACCTTGAATTCGAGGGTAATGAAAAAGACAGAGGTGTATCATGAAAGGATTGTGATGTTTTCCTCATATGCTCTGATGTATTTGTCATTATTTTTCTTAATGGAAAGGAATTCCATTTCCATATTAATTCGTAGGGCGTGAGGAAAATATTTATCAAAAAATATTTTCAGGAAATCCTTATATTCCAATGCCTCTATCTCTTCCCCAGGCTTCATATTTTTTATCATTGTGTACCATCGATCAGTTTCACCCTCTATATAATATGCATCCATAAGAACCTTCTCTTGTTCAAATCATTTAAGGATGGAAAATATCTTCTCAATGGATTTGATCCCTTATTTGGCGATTGAGGGATCAAATGATTTATTGAAATTAGGAGGCCTTTGTCAAATGAAGATCTTGATTGAAACTTGTTCATTCTTGGGGGGGAGGGGTGGATGTTCCTCCTGACTCATGTTTCTATTAAAAAAAGTGTTCCCTGAGAGAGTATCGTGACAATGTTTGTGATTCCTTCTCCCAGAGGATTGGGCATCTCATTAGAACAATCTTCACATTGATCTTCGCATCGGTTGTTAGCCTGAGTACTCTTATTACCTTCCATTGGCTATATTGAAAGGAAAATTAGAAATAAGTATTTTAAACTGTTAAACACATAAAGTGGAATCCAATGAAAAAAAGGTACAACTTATAAATTAAATTTATTTTGTTGACTTATGAATTTCTAAGTTTCAAACAATTTTATGCATGATCTAGTTCGTAACCTATATTCTTTGGGGATTTTTTTTCCCAAAAGAACAGTCTTACTATGATTATGAATTTACAAAACCGTATCCCCAAATATTTGCGAACCAAGAGTGCAGATAGGCCCATTTTCGTACACTAGTTCTCGTTCGAGTCTAGCTCAAAGCGGTATTTTTGAGATTTACCCCTAATACATATTTTTCCGAGAAACCTCTACTAGTTCGTATCTAGACAAAGATATATTTGAATGATAAACCACTTACTCTATAATCACAAAACCTTTAGGGTGCTTTTCATAAACATAGTCTTATCCCAAAGGCTTTCACTAGGGTTTTCTAATCCTAATCCAAAAAATAACTAAACCTATCCTTTGATATCAACTATAACAACCCAAATCTTTATTAAACACATAAAAATGAGTTATTACATAAACATGCAGTTAATACAACCCAAAATATCAAGAGTTCTAGTGTCATTGAGTGTTAGGAACATTAAATGAAAACATAGGACAAAAAATATAACATCTTTATTGAAAACATCTTTTTCATAACCACAATATTCCCTCGTACTTAGTATTGCATGAGATAACTTGAGTACATACATAAGAAAATGGTGAGCTATAAAGCAATGTAAGAGAGTAAACAATGAATAACATGAAGAATAAAATAAATGTTAGGAAAAAGACACATCAATGGAGCATAAGAGATACATGTACATAAAGGGATGATATAGCTTAATTATCCTAACATGGAAATGTTTCGGCTTAAAACATTGTATCATTAACATAATGGAATCAGGTAAACTCTTGTCCCAACATGGTGGAAAAATTTCTTAAAAGGAATCAAGTAAAACCCTATCGTAACATGATGTATCATGATACTAAACAATACCCAATGCATTAGATCACTATCAGGGCTAAGCCTTTATAATCATTTCAATCTCATGCTTAAGTGTACCACATAGATCATATAACATGGTTTCATTCAACAACATCATCAATTCCATGATAATGGAATTTGAAATACATACATGAATGTCTATAATTGAATAAGTATATGTGCATAAAGGTTAATACCCTTAATAGAGAAATGGGCATGGTATTCACTAATGATTATTTTCGTGCGGAAAATCAAGGTGCAATTTCAGCAGCCTAACGACTTGACATACAAATTCATTTAAATTGGTTGATGAGAAGAAAATTGGTCTCTCATAATATATTCATTAACTTGATAGTATGGGGGATATATAGATAAATGTCCCAACACAAGGAATATTGAAATGGAAGTTGTAACATAATAAAAAACACGAAGAAAGAGGATAAATAGTATAACTCTTAGGAAATTTTGGAATGGCAACGAGTGTAAATGGGAGGGATTAATGAGACAGAAAGAGGCATCACATCATAAAAACATAATAAGGAAAATATGGGGGTGGTGAAAAAACATACCCCATTATTTTTAATTGAAAATATAATGGTGTAACAATATATGGAAACATGGATAAAAATGGAAAATGAAGGAAACCCTTACTTGAGTGTGTGACTTCAAAAGCATGAAGAGGGGCTTATTGAGAGTTTGGGGTGCCTTGGGAGGATTCTATAGAGGGGATAAAAGACAAGGGAAATGGTCCATGGTTTTTGAGTGAATAGATGTTGGAAATTGGGTTGGTTTATATAGGAAATGAGAGGGGAATGTTTTAATATTTCACAAACTTATGTTTTGCAATATATTTAATTAAATATTCAAAGCCAAAAACATTCCCATGGTTTTTTCAATGATTTTTTATGAATATTAGAAAACATTTTTTATAAGGCCAATGAATCAACATATTAAAATATTATTCTTGCTTATGTGGAGGTGAGTCACATTATTAATGAAATTAACTTAAAATCATAAAATATATTATACATTTTGTAGGATTCACTAAGGATTTATAAAATAATTAAAATGAATCTAAAATAACATTCTTTTAATGGTAAATCATATATTGGGCCTAGAATAACCATTATATAATTTATTACATCATTTTGGGGTCATTATGATTTCATTAAACACATATTTTTTTATACTGTATTTAATTTTTTTCCCGAAAATTCGACTGTCTTAGAAATTTATCAGAAATTCACAATTGGATAATCTTCAAATCCTAATTCCAAAAATAATATTCATTTTATCTAAATAATTTTCTAAACATGTGAATTTTCACTTTAAAAATGAAATCTGTCATTTATTAAAAATTTATGGGTTTTGACAAAAATAGTTTACAAACCATAATAAAAATTACATTTGACTTCATAAAAATTATATACACATTTATTATTCATAAATGTAATTTGATAATAATATTTTATTAAAATATTAATTATTTCAAAAAATTCATTAATTTCAAAAAATAAATTCTTTAAAAATACACTTTCTATTTTATTGTATAAAAAATACAACTCTTATCAAATTGATTACCTAATCATTTATAGGTAAGAAAATGTTATAATCATAATTTATAAGATTTTTCAAAATATTAATCATCAAAACCTTAGCTTAATATAATAATGTATATATTTCCCAAAAGTATCATTTCACCCAAAAAAATCAATTTATCAAACTCATCATTTTTATAAGAATGAATATTCTCATAAAGGAATTGATGAAATAAGACCATTATTTATAAAAAGGGATTACATAGTAAGTAACTAATACGTTATTACATAACCACTTATAACACCTGAATAAGACATAAGGGTAAGGTGTGAGATGGTGACAGACTCTTGGGGCGGCTCAGATAACATCACTAAGGTGGTAATCTCTATTAACATGAACTTATCTCATAGGAAATTCTGTTCAAGATCAACATGTTGAATCTTGGATTGGTATTGGTCAAGAGAGAAACCTAGTGATGATACCTCATTTTCAAGCTCCGAAAAATCAGCATCTTAGGGCCTGAGTCTACTGGATGAGGTCGTCCTCACCTTTGGTTGTGTCAAAAGTATTTTTTAACCTTATATTTATATCAATCGTGTGATCATTTTTGAATGACTATATTATCAACAATAATGATACTTAATAGTCATTTAAACATAATAATAATAATAATAATAAGGTTCATCTTCTTCTATATCCAGAAGACATTAAAATAAAGGGAATTTTATTCATAAATGATCTGGTCATTACAAAGACACAATTTATACCTATCAACAGCTAAAAGTAGAGTATCAATGACCTGTCAGTTTACTACATCAATTTCCCATTATGGAATGGAAGTGGGATGGCGTTAATATGGACTTCATGGTGGGACTTCCAAGAAAACATCAGAAGAATGATGCAATATGGGTGATTCTGGACCGACAAATGAATTTACCCCATTCCATACCTATCTTGGATAAATTCTCAGTGGATCAGTTGTGGGACTCGTAGATCATGAGATTGTTCATCTAAATAGGGTTCCTTGAAGCATAATTTCAGATTATGACTCACGTTTCACTTTTCGCTTCTGGAAGGGATTGTAGAAGTAGCTTAGTACACAGGTGTTTTTGAGTACACCTTTCCACCTACAGACAGATTTGTAATCAAAATTTACTATTTAGGTTTTGGAGGACATGCTATAAGTGTGTGTTCCCAAATGTGGTGGGTCTTGGGGAAAACACTTTGTAGTCATTGAGTTTTCCAATACCAAACAGTTTTCAAGAGTCTATTCTGATGAAACCATATAAGGAACTTTATGGAAGGTCATGTAGATCCCCTCTATACCGGATGGAGGTAGGTGAGTCGGAGTTTTTTTGGGACCAAGTCTCAAGAAGGAGACGTCAGAGTATGTTCAGTTGATTAAAAAATTTATGGTTATGGCTCAGCGTGGACAGAAGTCGTATGTTAATTAACGTCAACGACCCCTTCATTTTATAGAGGGTGGTCATGTGAACCTTTGGATGTCTCCATGATTGGGTCACCATAGGATTCAGAGATAGGGAAATTTGGCACCCATATTTGTTGGGTCTTTTAAGGTTGTTGAGAGAATCGGGCTAGTGGCCTACCGATTGGCTCTTTCAAAGAGGTATAATGTTATGAATGATGTTTTTCATGTGTCGCAACATTAGCAGAATCACCCTAAATCTTCTCATGTGATCAATGTTGATGATGTTGACTTTAATGAAAGATGTTCCCTTTTAGGAGAATCTGATTTCTGTTTTGAATCGTAGTGAGAAGGTGTAGTGAAAAAGATAATATTGATGGTTCGAGTATTGTGGAAACATGGTTTTGTTAAGGAGGAATCATGGGATATAGTAACAGATATGCGAACATAGTGGTATGAACTTTTTATCTCGAATCATATATATTCTTGGGATTACAGCTCGAGGATGAGTTGTTATAAGGTGGGGTGATTATAAGATCTCAACCTTTTCTAGAGATAATTCGTTCTCGATTTCGAGTACTCTTGTAAATTTTTTTGGTTACACCTTGGGTGGGTTTTCTTTCCTAGATGTTTCTGGTGAAGTTTTTCAATTTTTTAAGCTAAATGGGATGTTCATGGTTGTTGCATGGATAAGGAAAACCATGCAATTTCACCCAAGAAAACCGTGTGAACTATTTTGAAGAGACATAAGTTGGTGCACGATTGGCACATGGTTTCGCCCATCCGTGCAACCACCCTTCTTAAACCGTGCAACTCGAGGAAGAGGGAAATTTCACAGTTAGTGCATGGTTTGTCAAATTGTGTGCCACTTAGAAGAAATTGTGTGTTCCTTAAGGTGAGGCACACGATTTGGAAAACCCTGTGCCCCTGCCTAGGAAACCATGCACATGAGTTTTTGATAACCCAAAATTTTATTTTAAATTTCGAAATCTGTGGGTATTAACCCCTATTCTCCCCCACTCATCCCTAAACAAATTCCTCCAATTTGTAATCTCTTGGGTGGACATCAAGGCTCCTCAAACCCCTTTTTGGATGAATTTAATATCCGATTTTAGGATCATCTTCTCTACGATATGTATCTTCTTCTCAGCTTGGTTATATATCTCTTTCATATCTCCTTCCCAATGAAGAGAGATAAGTTTTTTTCCATTGGTGATGGTTCAGATATAGTTTTTGATGGATATTAATCCATTGGATCTTGATCGTAGCTATCAGTTCTATATTTTCTGCATCGTTGTGATATTTATTGTTCCGCATCAATTTAGGGATTTTGGTTTGGTGAACGTCTGTTAACTACCTTGAGGTAGGTAATCTAAATGTAAAATCTCGTTATCTTGATTTTAAATTTATGAATGTGATTGTGAAATTGTAATTATCATGATGTGAAATTGTATTATAAATTGAATTAAATAATTGATTTATTTTTTTCTTGTTTGATAGTGAAATTGGTTGAATATGTGATATTGAAATTTCTGAATAATGGGATTATAAAATTGATTGATTAATGGTTTATGATATCGATAGCAACCCATGGGGTGTGTCGATACAATTTAAATTGATAGCGAGCCTTGGAGTATGCCGATATGATTGAATTAATGAATTATAAATTATCCTTTTTGATAAATGAAAATTTGAAATGGGTTGAATAATGAATTATGGTAATTAATGATAAATTGTTGGAAATATGTAAACATGTGATGTGATCACTATGAATGAGTTTTGGGATAGAAAATACTACTCCAAATACCCATGGGGTTCTAGACTGTCGCTCTAAGACCCCAATAAATTTATGTATTATATGTGATCACTAGGTTGGGAGACAGAGACTATTGAACCAAATACCCACATGGTGTCAGACTACTACTCTGAGCCCCCATTGTTTGAATGTGGATTTGGGATGAATTGGTTAAGGGAAAACCATGAGGAAATAAAATGTGATATCCCTTTGGGGACGGTTCAGGCTCTGACACAGGATGAAGTAGTATTGATGGTTCGGGTGTCATCATGTACCCAGGGTTATATGTGGTTAATAAAAAAATAATTTAATGTGAAAAAAGTTTACATACAAATTGTATTTTATTATTTATACAACTTCATACACTATTATAGACTAAATATTTTTTAGATGTTGTTTGTGGTGGCCTACATATTTGTACTCACACCCTACTCAAGTCACCTGATTGGTACCTGAATAGAATTTTCAATCATAGGATAAGATAAGGTCTAGAGACCTATGTTATATGGATGAATTGTGATGGATCATATATAAGGGAACCAGACATGATTTCAGGACCCACTTGATATTTTTCATTGTCTTTAATTTTATTTTTTTAATTGACACTACACATATATGGAATAACATATCTACTGCTTTGATTTGGATATTGTTTTCCTATTTTTGTTTATCATGTGATGCTACTCTATTCGTTATAGTATTATTATGGTTATTACTTATCATCATTTGGAAATTATTTATTTATTTTTGTTGTTGTGTTACTTTGAGAGAGAGGCTGTAGTCTCCCCACAAAATATATATTAGACCATCGCTGCTAGTCGATAGCCTGTGGAATACGTGGAGGCATGTCTGAGGTCAAGTAACAAACCAGCTCAAGGCACGAACATGTGGCACCCAGGTTGGGATGTTACAAATTTCTTCATAACATTATCTTGAATGCATAGGGTTCTGATTGCAGTAAATGTTTTTTGAACTTTTAATTTAGGTATCATTTTCAATTGAAATTAGTGTCATTCATAATATAAAGTAGTGTTACTAGATAACGTAATTTTGAGTTAGGTGAAAATGTCAATTGAAAGTTGGTTTTTTGTCAATGGTTTTTGGTTGCTTGTTAGATAATATTCTTGTTATTTCATTATCACGAATTATTTTTTTTTGTTTTCATGGGATATTGTTGGTTGTTGTGGCCACTTGATATCTTCTTATTAATTCAACTAGTTTTTATCTTATTGTGATCACTAGTTCTTCTGGTTATTTTTGTAATGTTGTAGTTACTAGTTATTTATATATCTTTTGTTATAGATGTTTTTGTGGTCACTTGTTATATCTTGTTGTTTTGGCCACTAGTTAGATAATCTTCTAGTCGTTGATATTGTGTATTATTATTTTTATATCATGTGTTTAGATGAAAATAATTTTTTAAGGTGATTTTTTTGCATGCTCAGCGTGATCCTCGTGATGGTTGTTATATAAAGTGGATGAATCTCATGTTAGGTGTTGGCCAGTCCACTATAATCAATGGTGTGATGGTGATGTTTTGAATTTTTAGATCCATTGTAGTTGATGATAACTTGTGTGAATTGTTGAGGACTCCTAATCTAATGTATTGTGTGGCAGGTTCACATCGAGTTGAGCACATAGTTCCATGTTGGGTCAAAAATAGGATACTTCATTACTACTACAACTCAGAGAGCATTTTAGGTCTTTTCAATGGATTAGTTCTAAAATTATAGGTCAGTACGGTACATTTTATATATTTCCACTGGTTTGTGTCAAATTTAGGGTTCATTTCAATCTACCTTCTTATGTTTTATACTTTTTTATTTCAGAGATCATGTTTACTGATTTTAGGGATGTGGGTTCACGCTACTATTGTATGAGCTGTGAGATAGAAATCTCAAATAGGGTCCATCTTTTTTTTCTTCACATTTTGTAAGAGATGTCAAACTACCTTCTTAAGAATGTTTGATTTGAAAATTAAATTCTCTAGTCTGATGTGATATTTTTTTTATAAACATCTATTTTTTTGTTAATTTATTTTATATGCATCATTTTGCTTCCTTTGTGAGATTTTGGATTAATTTATTCCATCCAAGTGAAAAAAAGATAACTGGATTACATGAGGGGGGATGATTAGCAGCTTCCACACTTGTATTTGAAGCCTACTATAGGTGATCACTGTCATTATGGCCATGTCATTACTGGGGTGGATGAAGTGCATGTGTGGAACCCAACACCTGTGTGAAGCATGAATATATCATCGGTGGAACTATTGAAATGTTGGTCACTATAGTAGGAATTGTAGTGGTGGTAGCATAGGAGCAATCATAGTAGCAGTCCATATACTCTAGCAGCACTATTCACCAAAGGGCATTTGGATCAATAATTTGAGCCTTTAGGGACATGTATTGGAGTTTCATTCCCACTTTACCTATGTTACATATAATGGGCTTCATGCTCACTAGTTATTCAGGTCATGTACTGAATAATTAAGGTTTGATGGGTGGCGTATCCCCTTCAGGGTCGATGGTCAGTCTTTTCGGCCTGTGTGTGAGGTGTGTGTGTGTGTGTTTAAATTTAATTGTACACCCAAACTCCTAATATATATATGTTTATAATATAATAACTATATTATATATAATTAGATTAATAATTAAAATATATAATTTTTTCAAAAAATATTGAAATACACCAATATAATATTTTATTTACAATATAATTTACAAGTATATATTAAATATTAGCATTTCTTATAAATATTGATAATAATACTATCAAAAGATAAATTTGTTGTATGAATATGTTTCTGAACATTTTGACATACATATATATTATCTATTGGTGTTATTATAATTACAACAAAACTATTTTATTTATTGAAAATATATTTACTGAAAATGTTTTTATCAACAATTTATTGACAAACATTTATTGGTAAAACACTTTACCAACATAAAATGTATCTTTTCCAATACATGTTTTTGTTGGAAGAAGTAAAATATTTTAATGTTTATATATAAAAAAATTTAAACATATAAATATATCAACTTGAATAAATTCAAAATTTCCATTTAAACATATAAATCATATTAAATATATACATATACATACACACATATATATACATGTACAATTATATTTAAATAAATATAGATATATATGTGTGTGTGTGTAAGGACCCGACCCATGTTACCCAAAGCTGGTGCCTTATTTTATTACATTAGCATATAAACAAGAAATATGAATCCCAAAAGACCAAGTAGATTAGTAGATTTGGAAACAAGTTGCATACATAATTTCAACATTACAACTTGAAACAAAAAACAATTTAGAAACTCCATTTACAACATCCATAATTGCTAAGTTATTTCTGAATGTCATTCATAATATACCTCTTCATGTATTGGGAAAATGAAACATAAGAAAGGGGTGATCTGAAATGATCATTAAGGGAATGCGATATAGTAGAAGTTATCATAAACCTAATCATTAGGCATGACGAATAATTACAAAAATAACACATGCCTTTAAAAATGAACTTGAACACATTATGTCAGGAATAAAAGTTTGATAAAAAAGTCATAATAAAGAATAACCATGTGTATTATAATAGTCAAATATCCTCATGAAATTTCAATTACAAGTCTCATATTGAGGTAATGAAAAATTTCATACATAATAATCATACCGTCAAGGCCTCATGTCAAGACCATAAGTAATCATTTTTTCATGGCCTCGTGTCAAGACCGTAGTTTGTAGGATTAGACATACTGATGCTTCCAGGTGATATAACATGCTCCAAATGTCACTTACCAAGTCCAATTAATTCCGCATATTAATGGAAATAAACATAACTAACATTTACAATCATATTGAAATTTACATATGAAATGTCAATAGCATTCCCCGAACATTAAGCATAAACACTAACCATTCAGAGGAAATCGGTGAATGGATTTAAGATAGAACATATACAATAAAACTAATCATAAATCATTCAATTAAATATGGTAGATAATATCATAAAATATTGATCCCAATAATACATAAGTATCAACATGATTGTTTAAACAAATGAAGATGACCTTATAAAATCGTCGAGTAATTCTTCAGATAAATACTCTTTTACTTTGAAATGAAGGGTTCTTTTGAAATTGTCTTCGTATAAAACCAGAAGTGAACTAAGATAGATTTTTTCATAATAAAATGAGATATTTTAATAATATAATAGTTTCTAAAAACAGATTATAGAGTGCTCTTTTAAATAGGTAAGAATTTGTGAAATTCCCTTTAATTGGGTTTGTATTTCAAGAAGAATTTCTGAAAGATCATTTTAAAACATATAACTCCCAAAAAATGAAAGAAATGTTATGGTTGGTACACATAAATATAACCTTATCATAGAATATATGAGGATTACATATGAATAAAAAAATTAATTGATGAATGTAGAAAATAATAGAAATCCGAATGAAAATGGAGGTTTAGGTAGAAAACACTAACCTTAAGTCTGAAAGTGTTCCTCAATTGATCATAATGACCAGAATAATAAAATTTAGGGTCAAATATTAATTATTCCAAAAACTCATCTATATGTAATTGATTTATTATAACCTATTTAGTTTCATTCATGGCCTTTTGATGGGTTAAGAGATTCAATTTCATTGTTTGTAAATGTTTTCTTCCATTGTTTTCATGATCAGTTTACTTATAATCCTGTACAGATAAACATGTAGTATGATAATTGTTGTCCATAATAGAATTCATATGTTATTAGTGAAAAAAATAATATTACATGGTTATAAAATTCATTTTTATATTATGAGGGTTAGTGAATCATTATATAAATCTTTAATGACAATTGTTTGGGTAAATTTGTGATTCTTGATCACAATGAATTCATTTTGATTTATAAAATTATATCATGTGTAAAAAAGGATTCTACAAACTTAAATAAGTAATAATACATATATTATAATCTTTTTCAACAATCAAAATGGTTTCATTACCAGAATTGAACATGGTAATTGAAATTGAAAACATGTTGTCCTTGAATTTGATAAATTAACACATCTCGGATGATATTTTCATATCTAGTATAATAAAAGGGGAAAGGATATATGATGAAAAATTATTCTTTTATCATAAAAACACTCTAGTAAATGTTTGTAACTATATTAATAACTAAATTTGGATGAAAGGAGGTGAGTAAAGAAAAATAAAAGAAAGGAACTTGAAATAAATGAAATGAATAGAGGAATTTACCTCTTAAA
The DNA here is from genome assembly GCA_963277665.1 of Viscum album. NCBI lineage: Eukaryota > Viridiplantae > Streptophyta > Magnoliopsida > Santalales > Viscaceae > Viscum > Viscum album. Next base: position 385,089,941 of record OY728121.1, read on the forward strand.
GTTATCTTCCTTGAGAGCCTCTTTAGGGGGGAGGGTTTGGTATTTTTATGAGACCAATAGCTGTTGGAAGTGGGGGAGGATCTTGGGACGATATTTGAGTATAATTTAGATAATACAAAAGGCTTTAAAGTACTGAAGAAAAGATAAAGTGATGGGGGGTTTTATAGTGGAGGAGAGGGGTGATTTTTTAATATCTTATTCATTATTTTATTATTTCCCTCTAGATAATAAATAGTGTGGATTCATGATAAAAATAATAGTATAAGTTCATAAGTGTTCATTAATCATCTAGTATTCCAGGAATAGTGAATTTAATTGATAATGTATATATATGGTAAATTAACGTATCTTACTATTCACAAAAAAATGCGAGTATTTCAGGAAAAAACCAAAAAATTTACCCTCACTATTTTTCGACGTGTAGAAGTCAAAAATGAACTCTAGTTTTTGGAAATAATTTTCTAAATATTTTTAATTTAATTATTAATTTATATAAAAATTTATTAGAAAAATAACAATTTTAAAACTATAATTCGTCTTATATCACCTTGAAAATTTAATCAAGATATCATTATCATATAAACTGAAGACAATAAAATTGTAACATGATTTACTATTCATAAGGGTCATATTACTATTCATACGTGTATGTTACTATTCACCAAAAAATATGTTTGTCTTATTAGACACTAAATATCTTATTTAATGAAAAGGTGTATGTCAGTTTCTCAAAATTCAAATCACAGAACTGGAAAAATTATGTTTACTGACTAGGTTATTGAAAAGTGATGTTTCAAAAAAACTCAGTGTTTCATGAATTTATTTTTAACTCCTTAGGGTGTTACATTCTCCCATCCTTATAAAAATTCCATCATCAAAATTACCAGAATGTTACCTTAGAAGAATATTTGGGTAGTTCTTCATCATAAGATACATAGGATCTCATGTTGCCTCTTCGATTTTATGATTTCTCAAATGTATATTTACAAGTCAGGTCATATAAATCCTCAACACCTATTCTTTAGTATCTAGAATCTGGATGTGCTCTTCATAGTATGATAGGTCATGTTCTTATTCTATACCTTTAGAAGTGAAGACATGCATTGGGTCTGGCATGTACTTTCTCATCAATGTGACTTGAAACACATTGTTCCCTTTATATAGGATAGGCAGCATAGCCAAATAATATGTAACAACTCTAGTTCTCTCTATAATTTTTTAAGGTACTAGGTACATAGGGTTCAATTTCCTTTTCTTCCCAAATATTATAACACCCTTCCATAGAGGAAATTTTAAGAAAACATGATCTCCCACTTGAAATTTCAAATTATTCCTTTGATTATCAGAATAGTTTTTTGTCTTCATTGAGCTGCTTTTATATGGCCTTGAATAGTCTATACCTTCGCTGTTGTTTCCTCCATGAGCTCTGGACCCACAATCTTCCTTTAACTAACTTCATCCCAATATGTTGGTGTATGACATATCTTTCTATACAATTCTTCATATGGTGTCATTTGAATGCTTGAACGAAAATTATTATTGTATGAAAATTACACCAAAGTTAAATACTGATCCCACATACAATGAAAATAATGTGAGCATTATCTGAACATGTCTTCTAAATTTTGGATTGTCCTTTCTTATTTCCTGTCAGTTTGAGGGTGATAAGAAGTACATAATCGAAACACATAATCTAATTATTTCTAAAAACGTCCAGAATTTTGATGTAAATTTTGGATCACTATCAAAAAAAATTGAGAGAGGATCTCAATGAAGTCTCAAAACATCATTGATATAGAGTCATGCAAGGTGATCCAGTGGAAATTCAACCCTTATAGCGAGGAAATGTGTAGATTTTGAAATTCCGTCCACACATACTCATATTGTATCATTATTTCATGGAGTTTTGGGTAATTCAGTGACAAAATACATGGTTATTTCATCTCATTTCCATTAAGGAATAGGTAGAGGTTGCATGAATCCTCTATGATGTTGTCATTTATCCTTCACTTATTGATAAACAAAATATCTTGATACATAATCAGTAATATCCCACTTCATGTTATCTCACCATAAATGTTCCTTCAAATCTCTTTACATTTTAATGTTTCCAGTGTGTATAGCGAAAATCAAGCTATGATAATCATCCAATAACTCCCTTTTCAGCTCGGGTATAGACGAAACACATAGCATATTCCCAAATTTCATAATTCCATCTTCACATACAATGTCAGCCAACTTCCCATCTTTCGCAACATTAATTTTATTTTGAAGGTTATCATCATCAGGTTGATTACTTTTAATTCTTTCTAATAAACATGGATGGGAAACCAATTGAAAAAGTAATGATGTTTCTCCTTCTTTAATAATTTCTATGTTCATCCTTATTATATCCATTAATATAAGATCCCTTTCATTCCTTATTTTGTTTAAAACTCTATAATCCTTCTCCTCAATGCATCATCTACTTTATATGTCTTTTTTGGGTGGTTGTGTATGAAACAATCATAATCTTTGAGAAGTTCAAGTCATAGCCTTTGCCTCATGTTGAGTACTTTCTATGAAATGATATACATAAGACTTTTTTGATCTGTATATGTCTCACATCTTTTACCATAGAGAGTGTCTCCATATTGTCAGAGCAAAGATCACTACAGCTAAATCAATATCATGAGTATGATAGGTTTGTTTAGTAATTTTTAACTATCTTGATGCATAGGCAAAAAATCTATCATTCTTGAAAAGGAAACAACCATGTCCTTTCTTTGATGCATCGCAATAGATCACAAACCCATCATTCCCCGATGGTAGAGTTAGGATCATAGAATTCACTAATATCATCTTCAATTCTTTGAAACAGTCCTCACACTATTTTTTCCATACAAACATAAACGTTTTACGTGTAAGCATGGTCATTGGGTTGGCTAAATGGATGATGTTCTGAATGAAACACCGATAATAAACCTCTAAAACAATAAAACTACTTACCTCAGTTATGTTCATTGGAGTAGGTCATTCTTGAATATCCTTTTTCTTTGAAGGATCAACAAATATTCCATCCTTAGAGACGATGTGGTCAACAACGGAAACTGATTAAATCCAAAATTCAAACTTTCTAAACATTTCATATAATTCATTTCTTCCAAGAGTCTTTAGAATAATGCAAAGGTTATTTTCATGAGCATCGTATCTTTTGGTGTATTCCAGGATATCATCAATAAATACCACCACAAAGTCATCATGATATTCCCTGAAAACCCTATTAATTAGATCCATGAAAATAGAGGGTGCATTAGTCAGTCCAAAAGGCATTATTGTAAACTCGTAATGCTCATACATGCTACAAAATGTATCATTGAAATTTATTTCTTCCTTACATTCAATTGATGATATCCAGATTGAATGTCAATATTCAATATAATTGGGCTCAATGAAGTTAATCAAATAAATCATCAACTCGAGGTGTGAGATACTTGTTATTTATTTTTATATCATTAATCTCCATATAGTCATTTCACAATATCATACATTCATTGTTCTTACTAACAAAAAACAGGGTCTCCTCATAAAGAAAAGCTAAGGAAAATGAATCCTTTATCACTGAAATCCTCTAGTTGTTTTTTCAATTCTACTAATTCTTCAATGGTCATTTTAATAGGGGTCTTTGATATGAGCATTGAATTTGGAATTAAGTCAATGAAAAACTTAATTTCCCACTCTGGAGGATGTTCAGGTAAATCCTTTAGAAATATATCGACATATTCTTGTACAATAAGTAAATCCTCTATTTGAATATTATTTTCCTCACACATAGTTATTACGTTCCCCTCCTCTCCAATAATTGAATTCCATAGAGCTACTATGGATGGATCTAGATGAGAATCAGAAAGTGATGTTTCTACCCTAAAGATAAGGGATTCCACATCATCCCCAAAAACTATAACATCATTCTTCTTGCAATAAATTTTCGAATAATGGTTCGAAAGGCAATCCATACCGAAGATTATATCAAAGTAAATCATGGGTATGATAATAAAATCAGCAGATAAATCACTTTTATATGCCATAATGGGGACTTCCTGACACAAATTTGATGCAATGATACTTACCTTAAGAATTTTTATTGACAACTCCATTATTAAATCAAATTGGAAATATATAATTTTCATGGAAAACTAGGAATATATGAATTAATGCGATGATCCAAAATCAAACGATTAAAGTACCTACCACCACATCGTTAGGTACTTCAACCTCAACAGTTGTGACCGCATAAGCTTGGATTTACTCCTTTGGCCTTATTTAGGGAATGTTTCCTTTGAAACCTAGGAAAATAATTTTCATAATGTCCCCTCTCCCTGTAATTGTTGCATTGAACATTGGTAGCTTCTTTCTTCCCCTTACAATTCCGATATAGGTGTCTTTTTTCTCCATAATTGTAACAAACACTCATACCTTTCATGAAAGTACCTGGGTGTCTCTTCCCATAATTATCAACTGGTGGAAGGTCAACTCCTCCCTTATTCTCCGTTTCCTTATTTCATTTTCAAGGGTTTTTAGCTGCCCTCTTCTTCTATAACATTCCCTTAAAATCATAATATTTAATGAATTCATTTTTCATCTTGATTTCACTTGAGACTATATCTTCATATGATGAGAAACATTGGGAGACTAGACCCTTTCAGAGGAATGTTTTTAAACCATTATTGAATCGATCAATCTTTCTCCTTGCATTACATATGTTGCTCGTGACATGTCTTGATAACCTTGTGAATTTAGGTTCATACATTGAAACATTTTCATCCTCTTTTTCCTCAGATTCAGAAACTATCATTCTATATTTGATCACTATTCATGAGGTATGTATTTTTCAATGAATATTTCCTTAAAATCATTCCATTCCATTTCTTCTATTTTTTTTCTACTTTGTGTTTTGGATTAAAGACCACCACTGATCTGTATCTCTAGATAGTCGATAAACTGTAAGGACAATATTTTCTCTTTCATAACATGCCAAAGTGAGAAATATCTTCTGTAATGAACATATCGGCTGCTCCACTACGAATGGGTTTGTAGTCCCGTTAAATGATTGATGTTGTTTTCACATAAATAAATCTAACATAGTTCCCCCACGTTCTGTATATGGATGCTCCATACAGGTAAAGTTATTAGTCATAACCTGATTAATTTTCCCCAGTATAGTTATAAGTTGCTCAGCACCAGTCGCAGCTCATGATCCAACATCATTGTCTTGAATCCGGGGTAAATACCAACATGGAATACGTGCATTCATGCGATTTTCATTCCTCACACAATGATTCATTTCAAAATGATGGCATACAATATATTTGGTTATGATTCATAATGTATAATATCAACATTGAAAAATAATAAGAATAAATTTAAATCTTATGCATGGATAATATAAAAATCATAAACATGGTTTCTTTAAAGAAAAAATATACATTTAAATCCTTTTTAATGGCTTGTAAAAAAATATGAATTATCCTAAGAATATCCCCCAATATTTTCAAACTAGGTACGCAGTAAAACCATTATTGTGTACCACGATATCCCAGGTCAACCCCACAACTCCTTGTTGGAGTTTTCACTCATAGGTACATCTATGTCATAACCACGTCCCCTTGATGTATCCAAATAGGGATATATTTTCTAGAAGGATCCACATAATATTTTCTTTACAAATATTTTAGGATATTGTTGTATGATTATCCCCAAAGACTATCTTAGGGTTTTTTCCCTACTCTACATTTTCTAAATCTAGTTTCTATGTTTTCTACTAAACTTCCATTGATACCAACTGTAAGGACCCGCCCACAATTACCAGGAGTTGGTGCCTTATTTTATTACATTAGCAAATAAACATGGAATATGAATCCAGAAGGACCAAGTAGTTTTGTAGCATTAGAAACATGATAAATACATAATATTAACATGACAACTTGAAATGGAAATCAATTCAGAAACTTCTTTGACAACATCCATAACTCCTAGGTTTTTTCTGTGTGTCATTAATAATATACCTCTTCAAGTCATAGTAAAATGAATCATAAGGTTGAGCACAAATTTTCATTTAGGGTAATAAATATAGTGGATGATATAATAAACATAAACATTAGGCAATGCAAATAACTAAAAAATGCATGCCTTTAAAAATGAACTTGAACACATTATGGATGGAATAAGAGCTGAATAAAAATATTTCATGATAAAGGATAATCATGGGTATTCTACTAGTTTAATAACCTCATGTAATTTCAATTAATTGTTTCCTAATGAGAAAATTCATAATTTAGGACATCATAACCATACTATCAAGGCCTTATTCTAAGACCATAAAATAATAATTTTGTCAAGACCTTGTGTCAAGACCATAGTTTGACTCATTAGACCAACTCATGCATCAAGGGGATATACTAGGATTCACACATCACCTATTAAGTCTAATGAATTCTTCACATGAATTCGGATATACATAAACAACATATAAATTCATATTCAAAATAACATATATAATATCAATAATGTTTTCTGAACATTAAGCATAAACACTAACCATTCAAAGTAAATTGGTGAATGGTTTTAAGATAGAACACACACAATCAAACTAATCATAAAAAATCTATTAAATATGATAGATGATATCATAAAATATTAATACCTATAATATATAAGAATCAACTAGTGTCCTGAAACAGATGAAGATACTCCTATAAAATCATCAAATAATTATTGAAATAAATACTCCTTTACTTTGAAAATAATAGTTCTTTTAGAAAAGACATTGTATAACAATAGAAGTAAAGTAAGATAGTATTTTAAAAATAAAATGTCTGAATTTATAATGTTAATGATTTCTAAAGAGTGATTATATAGTTCCTTTGAAAATAGGTAATAATTTGATAAATTTTCTTGAATTGGGCTTGTATTTCATGAAGAATTTATGAAAGATCCTTTTAAAGTATATAACTCCCCAAAAATGAAAGATATATTTTGGTTGGTACACATATATAGAACATTATCAGAGAATATATGAGGAGTATATATGAATAAATAATAATTTCATTGAGGTAAGTAGACAATAAGAGTAACTCGAATAAAAATGGAGATTCAGGTAGAAAACCCTTACCTTAAATCCGAAGGTGTGCCTCACAGGATCTTAATGACCTGAATAATAAAATTTAGGTTCATATATTAATGATTCCAAAAACACATCTACATGAAATTTAATTATTATAACCATATTTAGGTTCCTTTCAGGCCTTTTTATGGGTTAATAGATTCAATTTCATTGTTTGAGAGTGTTTTCTTCCTTGGTTTTCATGATCAGTTTACTTATATTGATGTACGGATAATGTCATGAACCGAATATGGTCTCCAAAAAAACTGGCAGCAAACCCAGCTCATGAAAAATCCTAAAGGGCATTAATTATCCCCACGGGCTGGTACAAGTTCCTGGGAATGATAGATTTTGTTTTGGGAACGATTTACCTGAGTACGGATACATAAAATATCCAAAACAATTGATTAAATGAATCTGAAAATTCATGAAAAAAATCATTATTCAAAATTCAAAACTAAATAAATAGGTCTAAAAATAGAAAAATAGGTCCAAAGAGACATAAAATTTGTATCAAAACATCCCCAAGGACTCCATGAGAAAAGGGGTTATCACCCATTAGTCGTCTCTAAAACACCACACCATGGATGCGAACTAGCAACCTGAACCATCATCAGCCAAGACATTCTCTTTACCTAAGTTGAACGTGATCAATTATACTTACACCCAAGGTTTTTATGTGTGGTGTGAGCCTAATCACAATATAATACCACCAATATATTCGTTAGAGTAATAAATAAAAGATAAAAATCATGCCAGTTTTGATAAACAAGAAGTGATGGAAATAATTTCTAAAGAATGAACCTTTTAAATGAAAACATTTTTCAAATAGAAATGTCCATGAATGAGTAAATTTTAATAAAAAATGTAAGATTCAGTATTTTACAACCAATTCCAACATATTCTAAAGATAAATATACAAGAGTAAATGATCACTAATCCCGGGAATACCCCTAGGTCCCAGTTAGTCTCGGGCCCTATGTACCTCATACCTTAGTGTAATGTAACCATAGAAAAATTTCATTCTCATGAATGAGACACTAGTAGGGAACATTATCGTAACCTAGTGGTCCCCAAACATCATCAATATTGTTTTTTTAGTGTTGTTGTTATCGATTTTTCCCAGTGAAATAGAGATGAAACCCCTCTGGATCACTAGCATACCAGTATATATACTCCTTCCTAAATACCCGTACTCCCCCCTTTGTGCTCAAATCATTATCTCATGATATCAAAATCCAATAGCACATAAAAACATTATTTCAAGTAATAATAAACTCTAAATATTATCTACACATGATTTTCACCACTTACACCACTCAATATGACATTTAGGATTTCAATAAAATAACTCAACATAACTTAACAATGTTTTTCTCACATAATCTCTTAAAAACCCCAATTTGGACACCAAGTGCATACTAATATTCACCAAAAAAGAATTTATAGCACCCATAACATTTCTATAAACCCATTAAATTACTTATAAAACAATATAAATTGGCATAACGTAAAATAGACATGTAAAACACTTAATTTACAAACAAAATTGGTACCTAAAAATCATTTACATAACAAACGTCACCAAAACCAAATATTGTAGCAAGGATAATGAAGAAGAGGTGTGATAAAATGGAAATTTGTAAAATATAACTCATTGATTATTGATTACATAAGGAATAACCCCCCACAATTTTCAAAACTGTTGAATCTTTGTGCGAAAATTCATCTGCACCATCGCTGCACCACAAGGGACATATATCAATCCTAAAACCACAAGAATCGACCAAGAGACTCAGGAACAAACCCTAGGATTGAAACCCTAATTTCTGGACATGAGGAAATTCTATAATAAGAGAATATACCCCATGAAAAAGGAAGGAACTAAGGAAGGGGACCTACTTACTTGAGGTATCTTGAAGAAATTTCCCCTAATACAGCAGTAGCTGAATTTCCAAACAACCAAAAATAAAGGTGATTTTATAATAAGGTTGATAAGGTCATGTGATAACTAAAATGGGGGGGGGGGATTTTATAAATTTAAGGAGTTATGATGGAAATAAGTTACCTCTTTAAATCTGGATGATTTGAAAACGTCTGTGATGTTCTTCCCTAATTCACGATGCATATGAGCTCCAAAGAGAGGGAAAAGAAAATGGGAGCACGCCTAGGGTCTGTGGGCTCAGATGAGAGTTGTAATCACTAAAAAATCTTAAAATTTGAATAATATACTAAATAAAAAAAAATTAACCGGAAATGGGCTTCTGCGATGGCCAATTCCTTAAAAAAAACTCAAATCCACCATGATTATGGATTCTTAAATGGTCCAAATGGATATTTTGGTGTTAATAGGTCAAGGGAGGCCATTTTGAATGTATAATGGGTGAAACATGGTGAAAATGGAAGAGTTATAAATGAAAAAAATGGTTTTTAAATATGAAAATGGTCTCACAGTTGGGCCCAAATCATAAAAACTCACTCGTTCCTCAAACAATTATTGGGAAACCACCAAAACAAAGAAATAATGGAAATTAAATGAAATTTTCTTGTTAAATAAGTATTGGATGGGACATATAAACATGTAGAATGAGAATGGTTGTCCAGAATAGAAGTTTTATGTTATTTTTGAACAACCAGAATATTTCATGGTTATAAATTTCATTTGGTTATTGGGAGTGAGGATGAATCATTGTAAAAAACTTTAATAACAATTGTTTGGGTTAATTGGACGTTCATGATCACAAAGAACTCATTTTGATTTATAAATAAATAACATTTGTAAAAAAGTATTTAAAAACCTTAAATAAGTTATAATACATATATTATAGTCTGGATAAACCATCAAATTGGTTCTTTGACAAGAATTGAATATAGTAATAGAAATTAAAAATATGTCATCTTTGAATGTGATAAATTAACACATATCGGATGGTGTTTTCATATATAGTATAAAACAAGAGGAAATGAGAGATAATAAAGAATTATAAATTCATTATGACAACAATTTAGTACATTTATGGTACTAAATTCATCACAACATTTGTATGAATGGAGGAGAGGAAACAAAAAGAACAAAAGGAAGATGAAATAAGAGAAATGAAAAAAAAACGTACCTCTTGATGTTATCTTCCTTGAAAGCCTCTTTAGGGGGGAGGTGTTGGCCTTTTTATGAAACCTAGTGTTTTTGGATGTGGGGGAGGAGTTTGGAGGGATATTTAAGCAGAATTTAGACAAGGCATAAGGATTGAGGGGGTGAAAAGAAGAGGGTGTGAGAAGGGGGTTTTATGGTTGAGGAGGGGTGATTTTTAAATATCTTATTCATTATTTTATTATTAACCTCAAGACAGTCAATAATATTGATACATGCGACCAATAATATTAATAAGTGCATGTGAGTTCGAACCAAGTGTGCTTACATCATCCATGATGCTAGTAATAGTGAATTTTACAGATAATGTATATATATGGTAAATTACCCTACTATACTATTCATAAAAAATTCGAGTATTTCAGAGAAATCCAAAAAATTCACCTTCACCATTTTTAACATGTAAAATTCAAAACTGAACTCCATTTTTTGGAAACCATTTTCTAAATATTATTAATTTAATTTTTAAATAAAATCACAATTTATTCGAAAAATAACAATTTATAAACAATAATTCATAATATATCACCATGAAAAACTAATCAAGATATCATTATATTATAACCATAAGACAATAAAATAATATTATGATTTACTATTCAGAAGGGTGATATTACTATTCATACTGCTATTCATAAAGGTATGATACTATTGACCAAACTTTTTTTCCCTTATTAGACGCTAAATATCATACTGAACACAATCGTATAAGTCAATTTTTTGAAATTCATATCACAAAGTTGGAAAAATTATGTTTACTGACTATGTTATAACAAAGTGGTGTTTTTTATAGACTCAGTGTTTCATGTATTTATTTATAAATCATTGGGTTGCTACAATATATATATATATACAAATTTAATATACACTCGTAAATATATTAATAAATATATCATTAATTTTTTAAAAGGATGTGGTTAAAGCCTTAATTTATATGAGGAAAGGGGCTACATGGGAACCTACCACTGAGTCGCACCATATAGGATATATAAACATTTCTATATTTAATTATACATATTCATAAAAAGTAAATTTATATAACATAATTTTATGTGTGGAGCCACATGAGTCTAGGGGTTATTGGCGGTTGCATGAGTGATGATGGGGAAATATTTTTTTAATTGAAATGTTTTTAAAAAATTAATGTACTTTATCAGCACTAACTTTTAACAATGACAAGACACTAAGAAGTTGACATTAATTGACAATAAAAGAGACTGCGAAAGGGGAATCTACGATGTAGGAAACCACTCCATAGAAACTTTTGGTGGCCTCAATAGATGATTCCAGAGTACCCCTTTCACGACCACCAATAACGATCGCTATTAGTTGGAAACAACTCTAAGAGGCCTCCATAGGTATTTTAGAAAATAACCCATGATGGCCACCATATTTACTTTTTACTATTAAAGTCTGCATGATTAATTATAAATGCATTTATTTTTAGAAAAAAATTACTATACATATTAATTCTCAAAAAAATCATTTTAAATTATATTAGAACCTAACACATAACAATATAATTGATTAAAATATCCAACGCATACTCATAATTTGTTAGAAATCATTCATCTCCCAAAAAACCCACTAACAAAAACTATTAACACTATTGGTTGGAGTAGAGTACTCAAGAGGGGGGTGAATTGAGTATCTATAAAAAAATTTGTTGAAAAGTTTTCTTAAAAAGTTTTCCCAAAAAAAAATGAATACAACCTAGTCAATCAAGGTAATATGGTTATGAAGTTTTGACTATCCAAATAACCTCTCAAAATATTGATTAATTATTAGTGATATCAATTTGGGTTATTGATATAACTTTTGAATCTATTCTAATAAGGCAAGATGATTATAACATCTATCGATGATTAACTATCAATGTAAAATCTAGTGACTTTTGAAATTTACATTAAAACAGAGAAAAAGATAATTAAAAATAGTGGATAAAACAAGTTGTTCATTATAAAGCTGAGACCTAATCCACTCCACATGGTGATCACTTTCCACCAAGAAGTTTATATTAATAAAATTTATCCACATCTTGGATCATGGTAAACAACAATGCACGAGATTTTCCAAGTAATATGACCTCTTCCAGAGTTCATCGTGAGTCTAAAATACTAGGTCACACAAGGACCTCTTACATACATATCTGTGGGATTAAGCAAATGTAAAAAATATTGGAGGAAGGATATATTGTATCATTTAGTTTAATGTAAGAGACCGTGTTTGTTTTTAATACAGGCATATACACAATGACCAAAAGCTAAAACAATACACAATATAGCAATGATGATAAGAAAAAGTTATATGTGCTTTGAGTGTTATTTTATGCAGCTCTGGACTTTTAAGATGAATCAGATGCAAGTATCGAGTCCTCTTGCCGGAAACAGAGTATCGCAAGTCTGATGGTGTGGTTTTCAGTTAAATCTATCTCATGTTGTTCATGGATTTGGTATTTTGATGATGTTTTTACATTTTTATCTAATATACATTAGACCATTCATTTAATCAAAAGTGAGTTGAGTGTTCTTTAGTTTTATCCTATTGCATGTATCAGTTCTATCATTAAAAAAAATTCTTCTGTGTCTGCTGCTCTACATTTGTGTGTCTGTTTGCAGCATATCCTATCATCCCTTTTTTAATTGGGTGCACACGTTTTGGCCGACAGGATGCATGTTTTCTACACCTCATACCATGTACTTTCAGGTGTTTTGTCTACAAAGAAACATTAATTATGTCAGTGCCATTAAATGACTCAAATATGACCGTTAGAAATTGAATTGAAAACATCAAAACATATTAATGAACCGTGTCACAGTCTATCTAGAAACAGTGTCACTTGGAATAGGTGTCACTAAGAAACATTGTATTCTTCTTTTCCTTTGAGCAATGAGACAATATTTATGGAATAGTTGTATTGATATTAGGAACCAGTATCACATATTCGGTGTTAAGATCATGATGTATGGTCCTTTACCAAAAATCGAATGGTATCTTAGTGATGGTAGTAAGGAACCAATGTCACAGACTTCATGAGATCTTAAACTGGTTATAGTGTTTCAGTCACGGTGTCTGGGTCACGATGTTTGGGTCACTGTGTCTGGGTCACTGTGTCTAGGTCATGGTTTCTGGGTCACGGTGTCTGGGTCCTTTTCTAGAAAACCAGAACCGGTGGTAGACTTACAGTTTCTCAAACATAGAAAAATATCTGAATACAGACTTAAGCAGTAATATTCACAGAATTAATTAGACTTGATAATTCATAAAAGAAATGAATTAGAGAACAAACTAAATATAGTTTACAATAATCAAACATGATTTGTAGTAAATAATATCATAGATATTTTTATTTAATGATTAATGGAACCAACCATCTCTACACATTATTTGAGATAGAATAAACAGGACTAACATGATTTGTGATCATTAAAAAATGATTAAAACACGAAGAATCCAACAATATCCCCATTTTTGATGATCACAAATCATATGAATGAGATATATGATTAGGAAACCTTTTATCCCCCTTTTGGGATTGTCAAAAAAAGAATAAATAAATGTAAAGAAGAGAATATACAACAACATAACAAATTGAATTAGATGGAAACATATATATCATTCCAAATAGTAGGAAGAAGTAAAAAATATACCTATTAGGATACAATTTTCACTTTTCTTCAGCACCAGCTATCTTCTCTATACCCATGGAAGCAAGATCATAAGGATCCATAGGAGAATATGTAGATGTAGAAGATGGGAGTGAGCCAACATTCAAATAAGGAAGAGGGATTCATTCAAAACAAAAGGTACCAAAGTATGTTTTGTGGAAGACCGAGGCATGTTTTGGTCAAGGATAATAGGTCTGATCTAGCTTAGAGAATGAGATACATAAATTGATGTAGATGCAAAGGCATTAGATGAGGAAAGGGGTAAACTAGGCCCCAAGAGTGTATCTGTAGAAGGCACAATAGCAGTGATCTTTAAATGAAGGTAAGGCTTCAACAACAGAATGAAGTTAGTAATAATCTCACCACCATACTGCATTTTGTTCTCGAAATCATCTTTTTTCTCCATGAACTTGTCCAAAAATGAGTGAAATATTTTATCTTTTGAACTTGAGTCTTGAAGGCTTGAGTTACATGAGGTATTATTAGATGCTCTACATGATACTTATAACGATTGGTCATACCATGCTTAGAGAATATCTTATTAAAGTAGAAATCCACTTTCTTAGTAATTTTTACTAAGAATAATTTGCAATATTTGAGTGAATCCTTACCAAATCAAGTACCATATCACTAATCATGATAATCATAGATAGAGTCTCATTGTGAAAGACACTTAACACTGATTGAATTTGCAATTTAACAATTGTTCTAAGAAAATCATCATCAAAGGAGGGTTGAGATAGATGTCTAGAGGCACTAGAAGTTTTACTCGCTGAAGTGAGGGACTTACGATTATTTAGAACTATCTATAGACCTCCATTATTCTCATCAGTCAATTTTTTGAGACCAGAAACTAGCTCACGCAATTATTGGACTATTTGTGTGTTTCTCTCAGCCACTTTTTCAGCTAATGATGTCATGTTCAGTTGAATTAGAGAGACAACTTGCTATGGAATATGACCACTAACATCCTCAACAGGATGAGAAATTTTAGCTTGTCCTGATGGAAAGAATTTTTGAATACATTCAACCATAGATCTGAGAGACTTCACTTCATCACTTAGTTGTTTGTTATCAATTCTAACCTTTTGAATTTCATGATTCATTTTTGGACGAATCTTCCCAATGATCTTCTCTAACAGCAGGGCATCATCTCTTTGACAAAGGTTTGGTACATGGGTAGGTTGGATGTTCATGAGCATTTCAACTTCAGCCAATAAAGTAGCTCCAAATGCTTTCAAATCACTCTGACTCATGTAGTTAGAAGGTTCTTTTGAAGGTTCAGGAATAGGAGTTAAGACATGGTTAGGTTCCTAAGCAGAGAATAAATCATAAGAAGAGACCAGTTTCAATTGAAACCCGGTGGATGTGTCTATACCTTTAACCGAGGCTTCCTGGGTATCATTCACATCAAAGTAGATAGGTAACTTATACATGGTATCCACAGTGCATTGATCAACTAGATTATGAATTTCAAAACATTCTGGACTAGGGAGTTTCTCCCTCTCAAAAAGTTCATCTCTCACAGGACTAAGAGATTCAGTTCCATGATCCGGTTCTAAATGATAATCTCTAATACTTTCACTCATTTATTTTCTTGTCAGCTGGAAGGCTTGTTCAATTATCTCTTTATTAGATAAGATAACATCAGGATTAGTTTTTTCTTCCAAGAGTTCTCTAGCCACAACATCTTTCTCAAGAGAAAATTCTTCTTCTAAAGGCTCCTCAGGAACAACCTATTCTCTTACATTAACAACAGATTCTTTTCCAGAATTAGGTTCTTTTTCAAAATCAATACTTCTTTCAAGAATTGGTGCTTCCTTATCAACTATGTTTTCTAGAACATGTGAATTAATTTCTTCCTTATCCAAGACAATTTCTTCTAGAGGTGAAAAAACTGCCTCTTCATTCTCTTCAATAGGATAGTCAACAATTACAAAAGGTTCCAAACCAGGATCTGAAGTGTTCTTAGGTATTTAAGGATTCTCAACCAGATTAAATTTTTCATATAACATTTCATTATCCTCCTCCCAAGCCTTTTACAAGAATTCCAACTAATTATCATTCTCTTGACTGTAATCTTTGAGATATAGAATTCACATTCCCTAATGACTTCATCATTCGGCCCGACCATTCCATTAGCATATAGAATAATAGAGATTATGCTTGAGTAGAACAATGAGGTAGACTTTGAGGTTGTCTTAATCATCTCACACATATGAATTATAACATACTTCAACTGGTTAATCTTATGTCCATTCCTCACAAGATGTATCAAAAATACATTATGATATTTAATAGCCGAAATATCTCCTTTTCATAGACTAATCAAACTCTGAATAAACCTAAATATCAATCTAGTTTCACCATCTAACTCAGCAGTAATAGCTCTTCTTTTTTTCCCTTCAAGACACACAAATCCTCTTCATAGAGAATGATATCACTAGGAGGAATATTTCCTCCCTGGTATTCCAAAAAAATTCCTTCATGAGGTATCCTTAAGCATGAATCCCATAACCTTGAATAAAAAGTGAATCGTTGGCTATTAATCCAACTAATCACAACAAAACTATCTTCAGTATCAAATTGAGAACTGGAAAAACTAATAGAACTGAGAAATAAGCTTTGGATAAATCAGTCTTGTCACCTTTTTTAACCAATCCTTCCATCCCTTCTCTTTTGGTACATTCAACACTAAAGACATACTTGAAAGCAATCATTTAGGGAATATTTCCTTTTTTGGTACCACTATTCTATCAACAAGGATTGGGTTCAGTGGTCCTTGAGGCACTACCTTTGGTGCTTTTTCACTTTATTCTTAGATTTTATCTTCTCAAAAGTTGAAGAGGATGGGAGCTTCATCCTAGGATTTCAACAAGATGTTCTTGAGAGAGAGAGATTACGGATTCAAAGTGTCTTATGGTTTTAGAGGGAACGGTTTCTGGTTTGAGAGAAGAAATATCGAGTGACTAAGATAGTGAAAGACATTTTGTTTTTATAATTTAGGGATTTCAAGTGTCGAAAATTAATGAGTGCGGGATGAATATATTAAATTAATCAACACAGCGATACAGGTAGTTAAATACAAATACAACGAAAAAGTGTTTTTATGGTGAGATCAAAATAGGTTGTCACGGTGAGATCGGAAAATATTGTCATCCTGAGACATGAATTGGTTTTCATGGGGATACCATAATACTTGAGACACTAAGTGAATGACAGTAACCGATAGAT
The DNA here is from genome assembly GCA_963277665.1 of Viscum album. NCBI lineage: Eukaryota > Viridiplantae > Streptophyta > Magnoliopsida > Santalales > Viscaceae > Viscum > Viscum album. Next base: position 385,107,132 of record OY728121.1, read on the forward strand.
AGTAACTATGAGTCCATAAACCTGAAATAGATTCATCAAGATAATAAACTATAGAACTGTAAGCATTAGACAGTAATCTTAAGATAGTGGCTTGTGAAACCATAAACTGTAAAACAGTAAGTTGTGAAATAGTACACTTTCTACTTTTGATTTACAATTATTAATTAATGTATGATGTAATATATCCTTTCATAATTTAATGTTTTGGTGAATATATCAGCAAGATAATTTTCAGTTCTAATGAATTCCAAAGTGATATCACCTTTTTGATAATGGTCTCTCAAAAAGTTATGACTTACATCAATATGGTTTGTCTTATAGTGTGAAAAAATATTTTTTGAGATGTTAATAGCACCTTTATTGTCACAATTTATAGGTACATGCCTAAATTGTTATCCATAATCTATTAATGTGTGTTTCATCCACAAGATTTGTGCACAAAAACAACCAGTAACTATGTATTCAGCTTCAGTAGTAAATAGTGTAACCGAGTTTTTTTTTATTCTACACTATTATACTACAGATGTGCCTAAAATTTGAAATGTTCCAGAGGTGTTTCTTCTATCCAACATACAACCACCAAAATTAGCATCAAAATATCTATCTCACTCAAATGATTGTCATATGGGATAGAACAGTCCTATATTTGGTGTATGCTTGAGGTATTTGAAAATACTCTTAACCCATTTAAATAAGATTACATAGGGGTTTCTTGAAATTGAGCACACATACATTCACTAAACATAATGTTAGGTCAGCTAGCAGTTGAGTAGAGTACGCTTCCAATAATTCCTCTGAAAGTGGTTTGATCAACAAATTTTCCATCTTCATCAAGATCCAACTTACGAGTAGTACACATTTGAGTATCACTACTTTTAGTGTTGTCAAATACAAAGCGTTTAATAACATCTTTATTATATTTGTTTTGATTTAAAATAATACCATTTTATTTTGAGATATTTGAAATCCAAGAACGAATATTAGTTCACACATTAAACACATTTCAAATTCATTCTACATCAATTTTGAAAATTCAATACAGAAAGAATTTTTTGAAGATCCAAAAATAATATCATTGAAATAAATTTGAACTACTAAAACATCATTTGAAATTTATTTTATAAAAAGGGTAGGATCAGCTATAGATTTTGTAAAAACATTGAAAATTAGAAAAGTATTTAATCTATCATAATAAGATCTTGGAGCTTGTTTTAAACCATACAAATCATTTGATAATATGAAAACATGATTTGGAAAGTAAGGATTTTTGAAACTATGATGTTGTTCAAAAAACATCCTCAGCTATATATCCATTCCAGAATGCACTCATAACATCTATTTGATATAGTTTGAAATTCAGATGAGCAGCATAAGCAATATGAATTCTGATGACATCATGTCTAGAAACCGACACAATAATCTCCTCATAGTCATTTCCTTCTTCTTGACTGTAGGCTGGTGCATCTAATATAGCCTTGTTTCAAACTATATTATCATCTTCATCTAATTTATTTTCAAACACACACTTAATACCTATGGTAAATATGTCTTTGGATCTATCAACATGTTTCCAAACGTTTTTCCTTACAAACTGATTATGTTCATCATGCATAGCCATCACCAAAAAATCAACATTGATAGCATCATTACTGTTTTTAGGTTCATGTTGTGCCAAGAAAACGTGATGTTCAACCTGATTTTTAAGAGAAGATCTAGTTTGAGTTCCTTTATCTAAATCTCTAACAACAACATCTAAAGGATGGTTCTTAAGGGTTTTAACAGCTCTAGAAAAAGTGGGACTAGTGATTTTAGGTTCAACAATAGGATCAGGTTAATTGTGACTTGTATATGGAGAATTTATAGAACTGGATGTTTTCATAGAATCCTTTACAAGATTGGTTGGAGGATTTAGCATTAATGTCCAAATTTGTTATATCATCCTCCATGTTCTCAAGAGAGGGCGTACGCTCATATGGATCTTTATCAACAATCCCGACCTGGACATATTCTTCCACACATTTAGTTCTTTTGTTAAACACTCTATAGGATTTACTTGAGATTTAATATATTCAAAAAAATTCCTTCATTACTCTTGGATGAAAACTTTTCAAGATTGTCCTTAGTATTAAGGATATAGAATTTGCAACCAAAAACATTGAAGTAGCTTACTTTGGGTTTTCAATTGTTCATAACTCGTATGATGTTATTTTAAGAATAAGTCTTATCTTAACTCTATTAATAATATAGCATGATGTATTTACAGCTTCAGCACAAAAATAAATGGGGAAGTCATACTCACTAAACATGGTTCTAGAAATTTTTTCCAAGACCCTATTTCATCTTTCTACAACTCCCTTTTGATGGGGTGTTCTAGGGGTAGAGAAATTATGATTATTTCAATTTTGTGAGAAAAATGATTCAAACTACAGATTTTATAACTCACGACCATGATCACTTCTTAAGGATTTGATTCTAAGTCCACTAATGTTTTCTATAGTTTTAGAATATTTTGTGAAATGAGAGCAGTCTTCACTTTTGTGAGTCAAGAATAAAGTCCATGTATATCTAGAAAAGTCATCTACAAGAACATAAACATAGTGCTTCCCAATTAAACTAGAAACTCTAGATGTTCTAAAAAAATCCATGTGAACCAACTCGAGAGGTTGAGAAGTTGACACTTCTTTCATTGGATTGAAGTATATTTTGTGTTGTTTTCACTTTTGACAAATATTTCAAACTTTATCATTTAGAAACTCATGTTTGTGTAGGTCTATGACTAATATTTTTCTAGTTAGATTTATAAGGGAGTGAATATTGTAGTGTCCTAGTCTCATATGCCAAATCCAGGATTCTTTCTTAAAAACACTTAAACATGAAGCATTCTGAGAGACTAAAGAATCTAAGTTGACAATGTATACATTTTCATTTCTCAATGGAGAATATACTAATTCATTATTAGAATTAAAAAAATTGCAAGAATAATTTTCAAATTTAACATGAAATCCATCATAAAAAAATTGTGAAATACTAAGCAGATTATATTTCAGTCCATAAAAAAAATAATTTAGAAATTAAAACTGATTTGGAGTTACCAATTTGGCCAGAGACTAGGATTTTTCCTTTGGAATTGTCACTAAAGGGGACATGTCCACCATCAATTTTTATTATGTTCTTGAAGCATGAATAGTATCCTATCATGTTTCTTGAACAACCACTGTCTATATACCATAAGATTTTACAAGAGCACTTTAATCAATTTTCCTACAAAATAGTCAAATAAAAACAGGCTTTGGTACCCATATTTGTTTGGGTCCAATAATATTTTTGACTAGTGCTTTAGAATCCCGCATCTTCCTCATAGGTTTCTCTGAAGAAATGATGAAATCATATAAAGGAATATAAAACATAGAATAATGGTCATAGTTGTTGGAAAATCCATGGGTGTCATATACGTTAAAATAAAACATTCATTTTTCATTTATTAATGAAATTCAAGATGTTCCATTAAAATAGTACATTTTAAAAACATTGATAGAATGTTGAAAGAGAAATGAAATGTCATTTTTAATTCATTTATATCCATATAAATACATCAATTTTTTTATAAAAATGTACATGGATGGAAAATTTTTAGAAAATAAATCATTAAAACATTGATAATGAGTTTTTTTAGGTAAATTGTCACTTACATTGAGTCAGACTCATCACAAACATTATTTATATTCCTAAATAATAAAATTATGCTAAAATTTTAATTACATAATATCCCTTTTCATGTTTTTATATCATTTATTTTATTTATTACAATGCTATACACAGTTACTTAATCAATTAAGTTCACGTCATATATTTTGATGATATTTAGCTAATGTGTCCCAGATGATTGTGGTAAGTTAAATATGGTCAAAGGGTTCATTATTACATCATATCCAAAAATAGAAATCCTAAAATAATTATAATTTTTTTATATCAATTATACTTTTAATACCAATCATTAAATATGACTATGAAAAATGATCTATGATATAATCATGGAGATGGTAGGTCGTACGCACACATGAGTTACATTTCCATTTTTCAATGAACATGATTAAAAAAGGGTGAGTATTATTTTATATTTGAATTGTTATTATTATATTATAAATATCAATTTTTTTAAATACACATATATATATCAGTCATGTGATGTAGTCATAAAAAACAAATAACATCACTTCTGGAGGTGGTAATCCACATGTACGCACAAACAATGTTATCATTTTTAAATAGATATAAATCTAATAAATTTGATAATATATTATCTTTATATAAAAATAAATATTTCATTAATATCATATATATATATATTAAATTTATTATTACAACCAACTGTTACATAGGTTCGCGAGGTGGTAGTCCTTCATACACACAAACAAATGTTTCATATCCCATTTGAAGGAAGAAGAGATGAATATAGGTTGTTATATTAACATAATAGAATCTCAGTATATATTATATACAGGTTTTATTATTTCATCATGTTATAATAATATTTTAATAATGTATAAGAATAAATAAAACTAAAACATTCGGTTAAAAACTATACCCCTTCTTCGAAAAACCATGGTTTCTTTACACCTTAACCCCTCAATGGTTGGTATTATACCCAAAATAAAAATACTATGTTGTGGGGAGGTATGTCAAGAAGCTATTTTGGTAGGAACTGGCTGATATATAGTGATAAAATATGGTTATTAATAGAGGATATGAGGAGCATTTCTATAAGTGAGGTGATGGACATTCATGGAATTTCTTAACGTATTAAATCAATATAAATTAATTTTCATTTTAAAGTGGATACAAATTGATATATTTAGAATATATTATGATTATATTTTGAAAGAATATCATCAAATAAAATTTTCAGAAGTATATATTATGCTTTTACCTTTATCTCTTTGTTTTAACCCCCTGTTAACCCATTTGACAATTATAGTGATATCAATGATTTTTACTCTTTAGGGGCCATGAAAGTTACTATAAAAAGAAAAATGACACCTAAATGGAGAATGGTTAATAATTTAAACCATATAGATTCTAATTGGATAAATATTATATTTTTATTAATTTTAAATCATTTAATAAAATATAGTTTATTATAAAATATTATTATCATCATTTTTTGAACTATTCATTTAATTTGGCATTGAAAAAACCATATGGAAAATTAATTTGAATATAAACCATTAAAATATTCCAAATATGTTATATTTATCTATTAAATTATTTTAAAACTTGAAATAACCCAAAAAATATTATTTTTAGTGTCTTTAAAATCATTTACTTGTTTTTCTTACTACTTGCACAAGTACTAAGTCGGTGTCTGATAAGCATTTATGGTAATTTTATCATCACTAAAAATTATTATTTATTATAATAATATAAATAATTTAATTTTTCTTAAAATTTCCTTTATTATTCATTCAAATCTTATTTTTATCCCTACAGGAACATATAAGAATAATTTAAGAGCAAGACGATAAAATTTTGTATTTTTCTTCACTTAAAATATTATAAATGTACAAATAAAAGATAAATGTGAAAAAATATATTTTCTAAGTTAGGATGATTATGGATGAGATAAAATCATAAAATTTAGTTTAATAAACCATTTTAATGAATTTTAAGCGTCATCACATTAGTTTTAATCCTAATTAACTCATTTTAATTTTTTACGGTTGTAATAGAAATTTATTATGTGTTCTATTCATAACAAGAAAAAAATAAAAGGAAAATATTTTAAAAATTTGCTACCTCATTAATCCAAATATATAATCCAAATTTCAATATTTAATTTTTATAATTTGGGTAATTTTATGTAAAATTAAATTACAAAACGTGAGGAAAAATCATTTTTCAGAAAAATGTCATTTTAATTTTAAATATTTATAACAAATTAAAGTATAAAATTCATTAAATGGAAAATAATTTTATTTTTTTAATCATAATTATGTAATAAAATATTAAAAATAATCCAAAATATTTTTTTTAATTATTTGAAAGGAAAAAACAATTTATAATAAAAATCAATAATATTCAATATTCATTGAAAAATCAAAATTTTTAGAAAACTCTAAAAAACTCATAATAAGATAATTTTGAAAAGATAAATTAAAAATGATGTAATTTTTTTCAAATTAAATTACTATAATTTATAAATTTAGATTTTAAAAAAAACCATATAATACATGAATACCCAATTTGGATAAAAATATGTTTTTTTCTTTTAAATAAAAAATTACCCAATATTATTATAATGAATATAAATATATTAAATAGAATCAATGAATTTTAATAAATCAATAAAATTATTAATCATAAAATTAACTAGGTTGTTCCACTCTTCAACTTTTAATCAATTTTGTCCCTTTAATTTTATACATTACACAAACAAGTGGGGATATGTTTCCTCAAACATTTCATGATTCTCATGTTGCTTCTTCAATCATGTGGTTTTTCCACAAAAACATAAAATGGTTTATTAAATTATTATTTAAAACATTCAATCATTGGTAAATAATAGGATATTACTCATAAAAATATTCTCCTCGAACTGAACTACATCAGGGCTCAAAACATGAGATGCATCCAAAACATATTTTCTTAACAACAAAACATGAAATATGTCTTGTACCTGAGATAGACTTAGAAGAAATTAAAATAATTAATAAATTGATCCAAATTCCTCCATTATTTCATTCTATCCAATGAAATGTGGACATAACTTCACCCTTTTACCAAAACATATAATAGTTTTACATAGAGATACATTAAGAATAACATCATCACCTACCTCAAAAGAATGGTATTTCCTCTGATTATCTGTATGGATTTTATTATTATTTTTAGCAATTATCATATGATATTGAATCATATTTACCTTATCAACCACTTATTCTACCAATTTTACTCCCAAAAATATTATTTCACCTATTCCATCCCAACAAGTTGCAGTCTGACACTTAATTCCATATATAGCTTAAAAAAGTGTCATCTATATATTGGAATGAAAATTTTTCTTTTAAGAAAAATCAAATAATTAATGATATTGATCCAAAAATTCTTAATAAATCATTAAACAGGATGGAATCATATTTCTAAATTCTATATCATTCTCTCCGACTGTCGATCAGATTGAGGAAGAAGAGCTGTACTGAAATTTAATTCAGTACATAACGGCTTTCAGTTTTTTTCCAAATATAAATATCAAACCTAGGGTCATGATTATATAAATTAGATATAGGAACTCTATGTAGCTTTATTATCCTCTTAATATATAGTCAATAAATATGATATCAATACATAGTAACTCCAATAGAGAGGAAATGCACAAATTTAGTTAATCGTTGAAAAATAACCTAAATCAAATTATTAACTTTATATGTATTTTTATTTCTGACCATTAAATCCATAAATATGTTTCCCATTTTCACATTGATGCTAAAAAAGGCTAAATAATCCCCTTCAATAATTTTTTGAATAATTTAAACTATTTAAAAGTAAAACATTTCATGGTAATGTCAGTATTATATCATTTCATTCCATCCCACCTATAATACTCCCAATGGTCATTATATATCTTAGTTATCCCAGGGTGAACATTAAATTGGGAACTATGAGCTTCAATCAAAATTTCTCTCTTTTATTAGGAATCACAAGGAACACAGTATCTTTTTCCAAATTTAATAAAACTTTATACATATTAATTAAAATCTAGAAACTCACCATTATTAATATATTATACCATTTCCTATAGAATATGATCTTCCTTTTTGAGAATGCTAAAATCTTTCTAATAGATATTATTATTCTATCACTTGAAAAAAAGATGGAGTTCCAATATTCCTGATTCCTAGGATATAATTCATCAAATCTTTATGCGAAGGGAAATATTATAAAAGTAACATAGTTAATGTGACATTATATTTTTGAATCAATGCATTGAATACAATGTTTGGTTTTCGAGGATGGTAATGAATCATGCAGTCATAATCCTTAATCATATTCTACCATCTTCTCTGCCTCATGTTCAACATTTTTTTAGTGAATATATAATTAATAATTTTATGAATAGTATATATTTCACACTTTACTCTATATAAAATATATATCCAAATTTCTAAAGAAAAAACCACATTAGATAAATCCAGATCACGTGTAGGATGATTTAACTCATGAAGTTATGATTGACGTGAAACATAAGAAATTACATAATCATTCTACATCAAAGCACAACCAAGTCCTTTCAATTAAGCATCATCATAAATGAAAAAGTCAATATTTCTATATGAAAAATAAAAATATAGATCATTCACCAATATTATTTTTAGTTCATAGAAACAATCATCACACGCTTTCATCTAGATGAATTTAACTCCTTTTCGAGTCAACTCTATCAATGTTCTAGATAATCGAGAAACATTTTCAACAGTCCATAAGTAGTAACCTGATAATCCATGTGAAATAAAAATCTATAGGAGTTTTTTAGGTCCTTTACATTCTTAAATTACTTTAGTATTAACAAGGTCAACATTTATGTCATATTTAGAAATAATATGTTCATGTAAATACATATATTGCAACCAAAATTTTCAATTACTAAATTTTCTATATAGTGACTTCTTTTATGGTCGGAGAAATAAAATACTTAGGTTCCTTTTATAATCCTCATTACCTTTATAATATACTAATAATCATTAATAAACACAAGCATTGACTTATCTAAATAGTCATAGAATACTCTATTCATATGATCCATGAATACAACAGGTGAATCAGACAATCCAAAGGGAATAACTACAAATTCATAGTGCCTATATCTATTATGTGATGTTTTCTTCATAATATATTCCTCCTTCACATTCAACTAATGGTACCCAGACCCAAGATCAATCATTAAAAAATAATTTTCTCTCTAGAGCTAATCAATCAGAACATCGATATAAGAAACAATATACATGTTCTTAATTGTGATGTTATTCACGGATCTATAATCAATGAAAAGGCTCATTGAACCATATTAATTTTTTTAAAAAATAAAATAATATTACCCCATAGTGATGTTCTAGGATAAAGGAGTCCATTTTTTACGTAACACTTTTAATTTATTTTTTGATTCCAAAAGTTATACATGATCTATTCAATAATGGGGATTTGAAATAGGATTAACATTATGCACTAAGTTAAAAGTAAAATCAACCTAAAAATTAGGAATAACACTGGCCAAATCATCAGGAAATACATCCATATATTCATTCACTACTACCATGTCACTAGTTTTAATAGTTTTTTTTTCTTTTCCCAAATATTAGTTAGTTAACTTTTATTGTCATCTCTATTCAATTTCTCATCTTCTTGATACATTATAAATGGTATGAATTCATTTAATATAACATCCTTAGAACTATAATCTATATTATCATGATAAACTGATTGGAAATACATTTCCAAAATAATATAAAAATCAACTATTAGTAGTTTAAAATGATTTACAGGAAAGAACATCACATTGAAAAAAATATTGAAGATTATGATAAATATTGGTTTCTTTATTATTTACACCCCAATTTTTCAAAAAACGTTATATATTCATTTCATGAGGTGATATTATAATTTAACATGAAAAGTTATTAGAAATAATGTAATTTCAAGAACTAGAGTCAAATATGTTATTGAAATAATTTTGATAAACATGTAACATATTTGTCACTACTTCATTAGATTGATAAAAAATAATCTTACTAGTAGAAAATTATTTTTCCAAATATATTTCTCTTCATATATTTATGATTTCATTCATTCATTAATTTATTTGGCCATGTCACTGTATAATGACCCATCTCATTAAAATTGAAGAATCTTACCTTCAATATTTAATTGTTTGTTTGATCATTTTCTTTGCATCCATGAGCCAAATGTCCAGATTTAATGCTTCCAGAACACTTACTATATGTAAAAAAACATTCACCTGAGTGATTTTTACTATACCTATCACAATATAGAAACATGATTTTATTACATTCCAATTTCATAGATGGATTCTCTCACACTTCCTAACATCAAGAACATTTCTTTTTTTTTCATGGAAGACATGGTCATCATTAAACTCCATTTCATGATTCTCAAAACATTGAAAAAGTTTTTCATAATTTTCAAATTCATGGGAATATAATTCCATTTGATATCTTGATATGAATCTAGAGTAAAATTGATTAATATTACTATCGGGATATAAGAAAAAAATTGGGGAGTACCATGCAAATCGGGTGTTGTTTGATTCATATGCGACCATTGAATCTCACTCCTTTCATCCCAGTTAAAAGAATTGTGCATTCCATCCTAATTCAATCATCCATAGGAAAATAACTCTCAAGGAAAATATTCTGAAATTCATCCCATTATAAGGTACTGATGTCTTCTATTTCGTACATATTCTTTACCATTAACCACCATTGGTCATCTTCACCATTAAAATCATAAATAACAAAAGTTACCATGTAGTGATTTTTACAACCCATGACTCTAAATATCCTTTCTAGGGATTTAATCAATCCCTCATCCACCACATGGTCGTGTGGTCCACTATATTCTAGTGGTTGTTTTTTCATGAAATTATCTACTATAGACATCTTCCTCTAAAATGAATTTGGTTTCTCTCTCCCATGGATAATTCCACCATTTATATCCCATGTCAACTAAGCCATTATAGCAGAAAATTTTCCTGTTTTAATTCCAACCATTATAGGTTTTAGATTCTAAATGATATTATCCTCTTAGTTTATTCTTAATTCATCTTCTCTATTTACTCTATGGAAAACCATTTTGCAGAGACACAGTTTAGATGACGAAAAATGGTAATCATAAAATGCTTTATCATGATAAGCATAAAATATAATCACTTAAGTGAAATTAATTACATTATCATTACCTTTAAAATTATCTAATTGTTTTTTTCAAATTCCAACTATAAGGACCTGGTCCTTATTCAATACATAATATTATTTTTAAATAAGAATTATTTTTCTTATATCCCAGAATATGTTTTTAGATTTTTATTTTTATATAATTAGGTCATAAATATTACATAAAAACCCCATAAATTTCATGTTTTACACTTAATTTAAATATCCATTTCCCCATAATGCATGACTTTTAAAATAACTATCATTTTATTTTGATGAAAAGTATTTAATATTTTCAACTTGGCGTGGTATTTGTTCTTACTCATCCTTAAAACCTATGAATTTTTTGGAAACCTAGGATAAAAACAATAATATCTGTAAGGTATGTAAAAATGAAGGAAAAACACTTTAGTACATAAGACACTTTATAAGAAAATATAAAGGCAAAATAATAATAATTAGGTTTTATTAGAAAAACTGAGTACACATAATTGTTTCCTTCTTAAAAATGAAACGATTTCTATGTAAAATAATTTTAAAGAATAGAAAAGTCATGTAGGTGGATTAATAAACCATATTCATAGAACCCTTACAAGAACTCTTATAATTGAAATAACCATTATGGTTGAATTCCAATATAATTTTATGGAGAAAATAATAATTACCCAATGTATCACAGAGATATATTAAGCTCACCCATAATCATGAGCTATATAAGACACACACAACATCATAAACAATTTATAAGGACCATAACATTCATGGAATACATAAATTTGTTCATTTACATCATACAAATAATAAAAATATCCTTTTAAACCCATAAGTAAACCATATTTTGATATTGATATATCTGTTTTCTTTAATAACCCAATTTTGAAAACTCAAATTCCAATAACAAAGGAAAAGATATTTTTTATTTTAATAAAATTTGGAATCTTATAATGGAATTCAGAACACAAAATAACATTTTCGGTAGTAGGAAAAGATATTGACATTGTACATGTTTAAATAGAACATTCATTTTGTATATTGTAAAGAAAGTCAAAACGTTCCGTAAAAATATTCCTTTAGAAAACCATAGAAAGAAACTAAAAAAGTGACACAAAATTCCCTTTTTAATTTATTTATGTCCATATTAATATTCCAATAAAATAATATTTATAAAATGGATAGGGAAGAAAAATATTTAGAAAATAAATATTTAAAACATTTCAAATGAGGTTTTTAAGGTAAAGGGTCCCTTATTAAGAGTCAGAATCATCAAAAATGTTCTTTATATTATTTTATAATAAAATTATGCTATATATATACCAACTTGAAACCCATTTTATGTTTTATTTGTCCTTTTATTGTATTTATTACCATGTTATATATAATTACTTAATCCATTAAGTTCACATAAGATGTTATGATGATATTCAGCTCATGTGTCCAAAATGTATTCGGTAAGTTAAATATAGACCAAGAGGTAAATATTTAGTCATTTCTAGAATAATAATAATGATATAATTATCATTTTTATAAATAAATTATAATTTTAAAACTAACCATGAATGATGGTTATGAGAAATCAACTATATTACAATCATTAAGGCGGTAGGTCGCGCACACACATGAGTAACATTTTCATATTTCAATAAACATAATAGAAATAATCTAAGTATTATATGATATTTCAAGAATTATGATTATATCATAAATATAATATTATTTATTTAAATACACTTATATATAGTATCTATGTAATGTGGTCTTGAAGAAAGAATCATATCACTTCATAGATGTGGTAATCCACACATGTGCATGAACAATGATATCATTCATCAATGGATGAAAAGGTAATAAATTATATTTATATAATGAAAATTATTTCATTAATATCATTTATATACATTAAATACATCATTATAACCATCCGTGATCGGTGATGATGGAAAACTAATTACATCGGTTTGAGAGGCGGTCGTCCTCCATACACATGAACACCAGTTTAGTCTCCCATTTTCTGCTAGAGGATATGAATATATGTTGTTAAATTTACATAAAAATCTATAAGTATATTTAAAAAATATTTTTATTCATTATTCATGTTTGGAAATGATTTTAAGGAGTTATAATAATAAATAAAACTAAATCATCCGGTTAAAAACTATTCCTCTTCTTCAGACAACTACCTTTTCAATATACCGTAAACCCTCTAAAGTTGATATTATACCCAAAATAAGAAATATAGAATTAATTTCGGGATATTAGGAAGGTATTTGGATAGGTATTGTCTACTATAGAGTGCTAAAAAGGTTTGAGGAAAAGTGGAGATGAAGCACCTTTTATAAGTGAGGAGAGGGGCATTCATGAAATTTATTAAAGTATTAAATTAATATAAATCAATTTTCATGTTCATGTGGATAAAAATTGATATTATTTAAATATAGTCTGAGGATTGGTATAAATAATAACATAAAATAAAATTTGGATATTTTTAGATTATTTTTTTAAACTTATCTCGTTGTTTTAACCCCCCCATCAACCCTTTTGACAATTACGACGATATCAATGTTTTTTACTATTTAAGGGTCATGAAAGTCACAATAAAAGTGTAAATGAGACATAAATGGATCGTGGTTAATATTGTAAACCATATATAAATAACATTTCTGAATATAGGGTTTTTATAAATTTTAAATCATTTAATAAATTATAGTTTATTATAAAATATCATTAATGTCATTTTTGGAACTATTCATTTAATTTGACTTTTAAAGGAATATGACAAAAGATGAATTATAATATAAAACTATAAAATATTAATAATATGTTATATTTTTATATAAAAATTCTTGGGAAACTATAACTACCAAAATAATTAAATTTTTAGTTTATTTAAAATCATTTAATAATTTTCTCTACTCCTTGCACAAAAACTGAGTCGGCATTCCGTAAGAATTTAAGGTAATTTTTTCATCACAAAAAAATAAAATAAATTACCATCATAATAATAATTTAATTATTATTAATATTATAATTATTAATCATTGACCACTATTTTTTCCCTATGTTATCATATAATAGAAATTTAATACCGGAGGGTGACATTTTGTATTTTTCATTACATGAAATTTTATAAAGGTAAAAGTCAAAGAAAAACAAAAAAAATGTCATATTTATAATGTTTGGATGTTTATAGATTAAATAGGTTCAAAAAATGAAATAAATATTTTTTAATGAATTTGATACCTCTTCACATTAATTTTAACCCCAATTAGCTCATTTTACCTTTACCATGATAACAAAAATTTATCATGGTGTATATTCATAGTGAAAAAAATAAAATGGACATATTATCCAAATTTGGACCTAATAATTACAAATTTTGAATCTATTTTTCAAGAATATATTTTTATAAGTGTCAAAATTTTATTTAAAATTAAACTCCAAAATGCAACAAAAAATCATGTTTTAAGAAAAATGCCTTTTAAGTATAAAAATATTTTTATACAAATTTAAAGTATGAAATCCATTAAAAAGAACATAATTTTATTTTATTTAATAAAAAGTAAATAAATAAATTTTAAAACTAATATAGAATAGAATTTTATTTTTTAAATATATGAAAATAAAATACAGTTTCTAGTAAAAATATGTATTTTCAAGTATTCATTGAAAAATAAAAAATTTTAAAAAGTTTTAAAAAATAATCCTAAAATAATTTTGGCATTATGAATTAAAAAACTAATTTTACCTTTTAAAGTAAAAATTATCTATTTTTTAAATTGAGTTTTTAAATAAAACCATATAATACATGAAAACCCAATTTGGATAGAAATAAAGATTTTTTCCTTTTGGCTGAAAAATTTCCTAATATTATTATATTGAAAAAAATCTTTAAAATATAATAAAATAATATTAATAATACATTTGAAGGATTTATTATAACATTACATGGGTTATTGCAGAGAGAGACCACGAAAATCAAATATCTCTTGGAGATACCACTCAATCAAAAATAGAGTAATCTCTAAAACATAATATAGAAAAAGGATAAATAATCTCAATAAAATTAGAATTAAATAAACAATATCGAAATAAAGGAATAATAATTCTAAGAAGAAAATAGGGAACTATGTTCACATCTGGGAATTATTTTCCCATGTACACCCCCCCAAGACCCTATGCCTATATATGACACAAACCAAGGGAATGAAGAATTTGTGCAAAAACTTCTCCTGGCTGTCTTGAATTTCAATTGATCACTTCAAAAATTTCATGCCCTCCTAAACATAAAACTAAACTCAATAAATGAAAAGTGATTCATTTTGAGATACTAAATAATATTTAATAACTAGAATAAATTGTGGATCTAACTAGCCATTTTGGATGGTCTAATCGATATGTCACCTCACAAATATTGTCCAACACCTTAAAAGGAATGATAAATGGAGTGTATAACTTCATCTCATAACCAAACCTACACTACCTATGATGATAATAATCCTTTAAGAAAAGATATAATCAAAAATAAAACCCAAATGGTATTCTCTTTTGATCCATAAAAGACTTTTGATGATCCTACACTACCTTCATCGGCTCTTAAATGATCTATATCGTATTAGGTACATGGATCATTGAAATCCAAATCTTGATCCAATATATTAAAGATCAATAAGATTTACCATAAAAAACATTGAACAGATCCACACTGAATGATTATTGATATAAATTCTTATAATAAAACTCCGCTAAAAGAAAATGCTTCACCTAAGAACTACCAAAATCAAGAACACATGAAAAAAATGTACTCTAGTGTCTGAATGGACCACTAGGTCTTTTCATCTATCCAAGGATGGAACATAGTTATAAGTCATAACTGAGAGATGAAATAATGACTAATAAATCCCCAAAATGAGGTGTAAAAATAATGATATCTATAATTGATAATCATCCTCAAAACTCCACACATATTTTCTATCTCAACCATATAATACCTCACAAACAAATCCATCACACTAAACTCTTTAATCACCATAAAATGATCCAAATTCATCAACTTAAACACAATAACCTAAATAAAATAATATAATCTATATGAATTAGGAAATATTATGGATAAATCTATTTAGATATCCTATAATTTATTTTTATGGACATTTAATAAATGGAAGAAACCACTAAGAATATGATGCACTACCTTCACCTACTGGTAGACCAAACCCAAGATCACAATCTTTTCCACTAACTTCTTCATCCCTTCCCACTAGAATTAACTCCTCATGTAATAGTATATCTTAGAAAAACTAGGATGCTTGATTATGGGTGATATATGGAACTTATGAATAACCTAATCACACACCACTATTGAAAAGAACATCTTAACATAATAAAACACATGATAATAATCGTCTTTTAACTATTCCTTAGAATCATAACAAAAAATCACCCAATCTCACCAAGCCTCTTCCT
Organism: Viscum album; assembly: GCA_963277665.1. Classification (NCBI taxonomy): domain Eukaryota; kingdom Viridiplantae; phylum Streptophyta; class Magnoliopsida; order Santalales; family Viscaceae; genus Viscum; species Viscum album. The sequence goes on from OY728121.1 coordinate 385,123,532, forward strand.
TAAGATCCTTAAATTTAGAATTCTCCTCCTACTGAAATAATAATGATTTAATTGTCATATAATTCAAAAAAACACTACCAATGACCTCTCCCATATCGAGATTCATAGTTGTAAACTCCTCCATCAGACTCTGTGAATTTTTTAAATCACAAATTATACAACTACAATAATTCTTACCCAGAACATTAATAATTTTATTCCGTTTTCTTATAGTGTAGAATATCTAAAAGTCATTATCTTATAAGAAATCCATCCATATCCACTAACATAGATTAAAATACCACTATGAGAAGATATAAATAAATATTTTATTATCTATAAATACCAAATAACTATTATTGAGGAAGTAATGCCACCACATATTCATAGATAACACCAAAACTACCAACTAAAGATCTTTGCTGGAATATTTTCACTCATGGGAATGTAAATTATAAAACCCATATGAGATCTCCACCTTGAATTTCATTACAATGAAAATCAACTAGAGATGAGAAGTGTCGTAGAAATACTCAAACATGATTCCTTTATCTTGAATTTGAAATATAAGAGCATTGATCGGATTTCCCTTTAAGTTGTCCAATGTTACCTAAAACCGACCAGTCCTCACAATGGCTCAACCCTTCTTAATAAATTCTCTCAATGGGGCTATAGTCAAAGAAAAATCATACAAAATCCTCTGATAATAAAATGAAATACCATGTAAACTTTGAACATATGAAATATTATTGGGCTATTCCTTGTAAGAAATCTACATAGATCTTTGAGGGATTGACCACTACTTATTAAAAAGACACAACATGTTCATGTACACAATAATTTTATTTATGAACACTAATATTAAATAATCTAGGGACTCATGAAATAAAGAGTCTATTATTCCCATGAAAATAATTAGGGATATTGTAAAACCAAATGACATAACCATGGACTCAAAGTGACCATAGTTATTCTTGAAAGTAGTATTAAAGATATCCACCTCCTTCAACCTCATGTGATGTTATCAACATTGTAGATAAACCTATAAAAACAAACAAAATACCATTAAATTCTCTAATAGATCTTTTATTCTCTAGAGGGGATAAAGGATCATCACTGTTACCCAGTTCAACCATTAGTCTATGTAAAACCATATAATACCTTCCACCTTCACCATGAATAACAATGGGGAACTCTAGAGAGAGAAAATAGACTGAATAAAACCCTTATACCTAAAATCATAAATATGAATCCTCATATCCCACAATATAGATGGAGTTATTTGATAAGGATCCATTGAAATTGGTGTGACACTAGGTTGCAACTCTTTCCCAAACTCGATGTCAAATGAATTAGGTATCGTTATAACCTATTTAGGGAAAACATATGATAACTACATGATAATTGATAAAAACGTTACAACCTACACTCACAAAAAACATGACCAAATATCTTCCACTTGAGATAAAATAGGTTATGAATTCCCATTTCCTATTTGATGATCTCACTCATTAGAAAACACAACACACTTTCCATCCATATCAAATAAGGAAAATATCATCTGGAATAAATCATTATCCTCAAAAATTGATTATAAATTATATATGTCAATGATGACATTATATTGTTGTATCTGATATAAGAATAAATCCACTAATGAAATATGTCACCCATCATTATCTTACAATTGTGACACACATTAAGAAATCTAAACTGATCTCTAATTTTTCTAGATAAAACTAACTAAACTAAAAGCCTCACAAAAATATTACATAGAGATCAAATTAAGGTTGGTTTTATATAAGAGTGTGAAGCTCCAAAATCAAAAAAAAATCATAAACCAAGGTGTAAGATAAGATGATGATACATCCAACAATCTATGGTATTTTGAGCACTAAGAACATTGTGGAATGAAACTGGACACACAATACCACTCCACCTCATAGGATTTACCGATGACCACATACATGACAATGCTCATCCCTATGAACCTATGGGTAGCGAACACTAGGAGGATATACTCTTCTATATTTATCTCTTATTTTCTAATTGAAAACCTCTTGGCCATATTATTGATAAGGTTACTAAGATATTTAATACTTTGGGTCACCAAAAGAGGAACACACACCCTACACTGTCCATCGATATTAGACATGCACTATAACTAATAATGGATATGGCTATATAGAAAAAATCCCCTAGAAAAAATATATAGATAGCGGAACAAGAAATACCATCTCCAGAGAATTATAAAGAAGACTATTGAGGATAACTCCCTATCACTAAAAATTTTATTAACCCCAACATCCAATACTCTACATTTCTAGTTATGAACCTTCGGATGTTCTGATACCTTTTATCTTCTTATGATCAAATTTTTGCATGTTTAATCTCAATAAAATTTCCCTTATCTAACAGATATAAATACATAGGCAACGTAAATGGGGAAGCTTAAGCTGAAATAACATGATGTATTGATGCCTCCAAACACTACATGCTAGCCTCCCTATCTAGGAAAAGATTAGGAGAATTAATAAAAAAGTCCTTGAATAGAATATTGAGATCCTTCATGCTCATGATACCCTGCTAAATATTATGAAACTCTTTTCACCTATTCAACTTCATCATCAATGAATAGACAATTTTTGGAAATATTCCCAAAAAAACATCCCATTATATGGTTGAATCCTCATGATCTCCATCAAATATAATCCCCCAATGATGAACTAGTAACATCAAATCACTATCCACAAAAGAGACCCAATAATCACTCTGAGAAACAATCATACTAAAAGTGATCTCTAGCTCATAAAACTAGATATCTATCCTTATATCCTAGATAGAACTCACCTACTTCTCTAATCTCTGAAATTGAAAATCTTAAAGCACCCACATTTACGACTTATCCTACTCAACTAGGTCCACACACTTATAGTCAACTTATCCATCTTAATGAACCTCACCAACCTGAACCACACACAGATGATGACCATCATCCATCTCTTCTCAAGATAAAAATACCATATTCTGAGAAACATAAAATCATATATTAGATCATTTAATGAAATTCGTTTTTGATTTTCCTATAATAATCACATTTAAAGAATAGAAAAATATAACATAATTAATGAAAATCTCTTAGTTATATACCTCACAATAAATATTGTATTACCATGAACATTTAATAATATCATGTTCCTTTAATCACATAACAATGGCCCCTAAATACTTTTGTCCTAACCCATCTCCCTTGATACATCACATACAATGTTTGATCAATATTTCTTCACTAACCAAATCATGTGGTCCTCACTAGTTTCTATCACAAATATCTATCATAAATATTATCCATATGTCTAATACAACTTTATAAAAACACAACATCAATGGTAACACCTCCCATATCGTCACTGAAGACATGAGTGTCCACATCAATCCCTCCTTTTATAGGTCATGAGATGAAGACAAACACCAAGGGTAAACAATGACACATATGGGATGAATTTCAATTATAATCTGAGGAACAAAATATATACCACCAATCAACTATATATAATATAAAATAAAACTAAATCCACAATAAATGTAAAATCACAAATAAACTAGTTATCTATAAAAGAATACCAAAATGAAACTCATATAGAAATTAAAACAACACTGGTCATAACCTCATCGAGCAAGTAAAATCCATCTCAATCATCATCTACCTCCTTAAAAACATAAAAACAAATGAATATATAAATATATAAATATGGGTGTTTACTCAAGTATACTCAGTATGATTCTCCCTAAATCCTCTCATGAAGGTGTGGATGAATCATACCAATGATTTAGTGAACAAATACAAGATCAAATATGCACCCCTATCAAGTCATCTATTACCCATCCCCACCAAGCATTCATCACCCTTTATCAAATCCATGTTTAATAACTAATATTAAATGAATGTGTATCAAGAAGACAACACACAACAAATTCCTCACTGATTGGATTGGTCTAACTCTCTAACAACATATGTCATACGCTTCAACCCTATTCATATAACTACATATCCACAAATAAAATCCATATAATGAACTACATGGCCACATAAAATCTACACATTACATACTTTTCACACTAGGGTATCATGAAAATAATGGACATCAACCATCTTCCTACATCGAACCATGTATGACATCCACTACGCACCCATACCACATCCCCAATACCAATTAATCCATTATATATATTCTATAACCATAATCCATTACGAGTTGTATATATATACCTAATTCCTTAATCCATCACCACCCATTCTATATCTACTGGGGGATTAGGGAAGAAGGTGTAATAAATAATTCATTTACTCAACAACTATGATTTTCTATAAAAAAACCCGGAAACCTAAACCATATGGGAATCAATTAGGTTACCCTACTCGGGTGGTGGTGTTTATGATATATTTTAAAAATTATAGTATGTATTATAATTACTCACAAGTAAAACCCAGGGGTTCACACTAAACCAACACTATTATCACTCATAAAAACCACTACATCATTATTACCACTTACTTAAAACAATTTTCATCTATATCCTACAAAACACCCCATATATTGACATAATACAACCATAAAAATGTTATTAATATCCTGTTTTATTAGTTAATATAATTTCTAGAGTCACCATTACTAGTAAAATTTCAATTATTAACCATATTTATTGTCAAAAAATCAGTAATCAATAACCACATTAATTTCTAGCTTTAACCATTCATCCATTTACTATCATTTCATTATGTAACCCATAAATTATTAAATTTTATCCCATTTTCCATTATAGGTTTCATTAATTCCAACTCTCTACCATGTCATTGTTAAACAATTACACAAACCAACAACAACAAACCCCAACACCACCTCAATTAGTACACACCCCAAGCTAATATCCACTAAACCACCCAAAATGAACCTTCACAACATCATTTATCCTATGTGCACATCAATTAAGCCAAAATCACAACAACAATACTATATATACTGAACCATGCTAACTATAAATTTCCAACACCCCACAGCTAACAACAATAACTCACATCCAAGAACACAATAATAATATATAGGGTAATCTATAAGGATCCCACTCGGGTTTCCCAGAGTCTGTTCCTTATTTAATTACATTGGCATACAAATAAGGAGTATTCATTCTGAAGTACTGAGTAGTTTAGTAGATTTGGAAACAAAATATATACATAAGTTCAACATTACAACTTCAAAGGAATTTAAACATATATGTTTTGTTGGGAACAACCACAACTATAAGTTTATCCTTGAAGGTCAATCATAATAAAATTTTTCATGTCCTGAGAAAATGAAACATAAGAAAGGGGTGAGATCAAAAACGAAATAAGGGTAAGAAATACAGCGGAATATATCATAAACATAAATATTAGTAATGGTGAATAACTAAATACACATGCCTTTAAAAATAAACATCATAACATTATAGAAGTAATAAGAGATGAATAAATAATTCCCTAATAAAACATAATCATCGTTATTATAATAGTTGAATAGCCACCTGAACTATCAATAAAATTTTCATAATTATATAATGAATAATACATGACATCATAACCATACCATCAAGGCCAAGTACCGAGACCATAAATACCCATTTTTTCAAGGCCTCGTGCCAAGACCATAGTTTGTCTCATGAGATCTACCGATGCACTGAGGGGCTATAGAGGGCCCCACAAGACACATAATAAGTCCAATGAATTCCTCATTTGAGTGGAGATAAACTTAAATAAGATATACATTCATATTTAAACTAATATATTAATCGTAAATAACATTACCCACACTATAATCATAAACACTATCCATTCAGAGTAAATTGGTCAATGGTTTTAACATAACACATACACAATCAATATAATCATAAACCATTCCATTAAATATGGTATATTATATTATAAAATATTAATCCCAATAATATATAATAATCAACATGAGTGTTGAAATAAATGATGATACTCTTATAAAATCATTGAGTAATTCTTGAGATAAATACTCTTTTACTTTGAAAAGAAGAGTTCTTTTGGAAAAATACATGAATAATACCAGAAGTGAAGTAAGATAGTATTTTCAGAATAAAATTATATATTTTATAAATATAATGGTTTGCAGAAACATATTATAGATTTTCCTTGAAAATAGGTAAGAATTTGAGAAATTCCATTAAATCGGGCATGTATTACAGGAAGAATTTTTGAAAGATCCTTTTAAAACATATAACTCCCCATAAATGAAAGTGAGATTATGGGTTTTAAACATATATAGAACATTATCACATAATATATGAGGATTAAATATGAATATATAATATTTTAATTGAGTCATGTAGAGAATAGGAGTAACCTGAATGAAAATGGAGGTTCGGGTAGAAAACCCTTACCTTAAGTCTAAAAGTTCCACTCTTTACCTTATGGTATTGGAATATGAAATTAGACTCATTAATAAATTAATTAAGAACCTATTATGAATTTATTTATTTTACCATAAATTTTTAGTTCATTTATGTTCTTATTGATAATTTATATTATTGAATTCTCTCATTCAGGAGTTTTTGTATTCTTGATTTTCATAATCGGTTCACATGTTTTTAAGTAATAGAATTCATGTGGAATGAATGTAAATCTACAAAATTGAATTTAAAAATTAATTATGAACATAAATATGTGTTAATGGTAATTTATTTTATTTGGTTACAAGTAATGAGGATGAATGATTAGATAAAATATTAATGATAATCTATCATATTATTTTAAAGGTATTTTGATTATTAAGAACTTTTTTGGTCATATGATTTAATATTAAGTACATATACTGGTTATTGATTATTAAATAGGATATAATACCTATATTATAGCCTGGATAAACCTTAAAAATGTCTTCATGGCTAGTATTGAAGGGGAATGTTAAGAATGAAACTTTTTCAATCATGATGGTTGTAAATTTGTACCTCACGAACGATGATTTCGTTTATAAAATAAAAATGAGAGACTATGGATATTGATGATAGTGTTTTTCCATTAACATGATATAATTCCAATATATAGATAATAATGGGGTTATCATGGAAATTTTTATATAGTAGTTGAGGATATAATAATAATATATAGTAACATGAAATGAAATTGAATGAAATATAATGTGAATTTACCTCTTGAATCCACCTCCTTGAGAATATCTTAAAGGGAAGGGGTTTTGGTCTTTTGGAATTATCAAGATCTCCTAGATGTGGGAAGTGAATAGGTAAGGATATTTTTTCAGAAATTTGTTGATATTCATTGCTTATAGGAGTGAAAAGAATAGGGTGTGGGGGGGGGGGGGGGGTATAGTGGAGGAGAGGAGGGTATTCCCATAATTTTACTCATTTTTTATTTTTCCAATGGAAACAAATAGTATTTATTCATGGGACCCAAAATAGTAATATGTGCATGTGCATTCGAAATAGGTGGGATTACATCATCCATGACTTTATTAATTGTGAATTTAACTGATAATGTATATATACAGTAAATTACCATATTACTATTCATCAAAAATTCGAGTATTTCAGAAAAATCCCAAAAATTCACCCTAACCATTTTTTGACATGAAGAATTAAAAAATGACCACCATTTTTTTAAATAATTTTATGAATATTATTAATATAATTTTTAATTAAAATCCTAATTTTTTCAAAAAATAACAATTTTAATGCTATATTTTGTTTTATATCACCTTGAAAAATTAATCAACATCTCGTTATCTTATAACCGTAATAAATAAAATAAAAATATGGTTTACTATTAATAAGGGTGATATTAATATTCATAATACTATTCAAAAGGGTATTTTATTATTCAACAAAAATTAAACTTGTCATATCAGACCCAAAATATCATTATGAACAGAGTCGTGTATGTATGTTTTTCAAAATTCCAATCATAGTGGTGGAAAAATTAGGTTTACAAGATAGGTTATAACAACTTGATGTTTTTTAGATACTTAGTGTTTCATGATTTCAATATTAAATTTATGTAATGAATCATGAGGTGTTAAATTATCCCCTCCTTAAAAAAATTTCATCCTCGAAATTACTAGACTGTTACCTCAGAAAATGATTTGGGTAGTTCTTCATCACAAGCTCCTTAGGATCCAATGTTCCCTCTTCAATTTTATAACTTTTCCAATGTATATTTAGCAGTTGAATTTTTCGATTCCTTATCACTTGTTCTTTAGTGTCCAGAGGTTGGATAGGTTCTTCACAGTAAGATATGTCAAGTTCCAATTCTAGACCTTTAGAAGTGAGGACATGCATTGGGTCTAGCATGTACTTTCTCAACAATGTGACATGGAACATAGTGTGTACATTTGACATAATAGGTGGAATATCCAAAAGAAATGCAGTAACTCTAATTCTCACTTGAATTTGAAAAGGGCCTATGTACCTAGGGCTTAGTTTCTCTTTCTTCCCAAATCTTATAACACCCTTCCATGAAGATACTTTTATGAAAACATGATCTCCCACTTGAAACACCAAATCATCTGTTTATCAAAATAACATTTTTGTCTTATTTGAGTTGTTTGGATATGAACATGAGTAGTCTTTACCTTATATATAGTTTCCTCCACGATCCCTTGGACCACTATCTTCTTTTCACCAACTTCATCCCAACATGTTGGTGTACGACATCTCTTTTCGTTCCATTATTTATATGGTTCCATTTGAATAATGTAATTGAAACTATTTTTGTAGGAAAACTACATTAATGGTAAATGTTGATCCCAAATACCATGAATGTTAAATGAGAAAGATCTCATTGTGTCTTTTAGTTTTTGGATAGTCTTTTATGATTTCCCATTAGTTTGAGGACGATAAGCATTAATAAAAGGCAACTTAATATCCAAATCTATTAGAATAATTTTCCAAAAATATTGATGTTAATTGAAGATCATGATCATAAACTATTGAAATAGGAGCTCCATGATTTCATAAAACATTATTTATATAGAGTCGTTCTAGAAGATCCAATGTAAAATCCTCTATTATAGTGTGGAAATGTGTAGATTTGGTATGTCAATAAAAAATTACCCATATTGCATTATTCATTCTTGGAGTTTTTGGTAATCCAATAAACAAATCCATGGTGATGTTATCCCATTTACATGTACAAAAAGGTAGAGGTTTCATGACTTCTCTATGATATTTTCATCCGACCTTCACTTGTTGATAAACTGAACATATTTATACATAATCACCAATTTCCATCTTCATGTTGTCCCACCAAAAATATTCTTTCCAATATATATAAATTTTAGTACCACCAGTGTGTATAGAGAAATTCCAGCTATGGGAATCATCCAATAACTCATTTTTTATCTCAGGTATAGAGGGAACACATAGCCTCTTCCCAAATTTCATAATTAAATCTTCACATACAATGTCATCCAACATCCCATCATTCACATAATTAATTTTCTTTTGTAGGTTCTCATCATCAGGCTGTGAGATTTTAATGCTTTAGAATAAATATTATTGGGATACCAAGATGTTTCGCCTTCTTTGATAATTACCATATCCATACTCACTTGATCCATGTAAAAAGGACCGTTTTCAATCCAAATTATTGTTGAGAACTTCATGATCCTTCATGGTCAAAGCGTCTGCTACCTTATTTTCCTTCCGTATATGGAAGTGTATTTTACAGTCATAATCCTTGAGTATTTTTATCCATCTCCTTTCCCTCATGTCAAGATCATTCTGGGAGAAGATATACTTCAGTCTCTTGTGATCTGTATATATCTCACATCTTTCAACATATAGATTGTGTCTCAATATTTTCAGAGAAAAGATCAGGGAAACTAAATCAAGATCATGAGTAGGATATTGTTTTTCATGAATTTTTAACTACATTGATGTATAGGCAATAACTCTATCATTCACCATTAGGAAACAAGCAATTATTTTCTTTGATGCATCACTATAGATCACAAACACATCATTCCCTGATGGTAGTTTTAGGATCATAGAACTCACTAATCTCATCTTCAATTATTTGAAATTCTCCTCACATTATTTTTTCTATACAAACATAACACCTTTACATGTTTTCTTGGTCATTTGGATGGATAAATGGGTGAAGTTCAGAAGAAAATTTCTATAATAACATTCTAAACCAATAAAACTATGTACCTTAGTTATGTAAATTGGATTAGTCCACTATTAAAAAACATTTTTCTTCATAGGATCAAAAAATATTCCATCCTTAGAGACAATGTGTCCAATAAAGGAAACTGATTGAAGCCAAAATTAACACTTTCTAATCTCCCCATATAATTCATTTCATCTAAGAGTCTTCAAAATAGTGTGCATGTGATTTTAATGATCTCAATAGACTTTTGAGTATTACATGATATCATCTATAAATGAAACAAAAAATTAATCAAGATATTTCTTTAAAACTCTATTCATTATATACATGAAAATAGAGGGTGAATTAGTTAGTCCAAATGGCATTACTATAAACTCGAAATACCCAAACCTAGTTCTAAAATGTTGTTTATAATGTCTTACTTACTCACAAGAAATAGATGATATTGATATCAAAGTTCAAAATTCGAAAAATATTGACCTCCATGAAGTTGATCAAATAAATCATTAATGCGAGGTAGGAGATACCAGTTCTTAATTATTATAGCATTGATCTCTATATAGTCCATATACAACCTCATAGATCCATCTTTATTGGTAATGAAAAGAACATGGGATCCCCATAGAGAAACAATATGTTTAATAAATCTTTTATCACTCAATTCCTCTAGTTTTTTTTTCAGTTCCACTAGTTCCACAGTGGCCATTCAATAAGGGGTCTTTGATATGGGCCTTGAATCATGAATTATGTCAATGGAAAACTCAATTTCTCACTCTAGAGGATGTACAAGTAAACCCTCTAGAAAGGCATCAACATATTCGTGCACAAAGGTTTCTCCTCTATTTTAACATTCATTTCCTCACCCATAGTAATTGAATTCCCTTACACACTTATAATTAAATTTAGTAAAGCTACTGGTGGTTGAAATAGATGATAATCAGATGGTGATGTTTCTACCCTAAAGATAAGGGATTCCACATCCTCCTAAAAATTGTAACCTCTTTCTTCTTGCAATAATTTTTCTCATCATGGTTTGAATACCAATACATACTAAGGATTATATCAAATTCAATCATGGGTATGACAACAAAATCAACATATACAACATGTTTATATTCCATAATGGGGACTTCCTGACTCAAATTTAATTCAATGATACTTCCCTTAGGAGTTTTTATTGACGACTACCTTATTAAATCAAATTGTAAATATATAATTTATTTTAAAAAATGGTACGATATGAATGAATGAGATGATACAAAATCAAATAAAGCACTGGATATCTTCAAGGAAACAATTAAAGTACCTTCCACCATATAGTTAGGAACTTCAACCTCCACAGTTATGAACACATAAGCATGGCCTTTCTCCCGTGGCCTTATTTGGGGAATATTCCCCTAATGATTAGAAAATTCATGAGAATAATTTCCTATATCCATGCAACTATATCATTGAAAATTGGTAGATTCTTTCTTCCCCTAAAATTCCCAAGATAGGTGGCCTTTTTCTACTCACTTTTAACAGAATTTAATCCCTTTCAGGAAAGTGCCTGGTTATTTCTACCCATAATTACTGCAGGATGAATGGTTAACTCTTCCCTTATTCTCCATCTCTTTATTTCTTTTTCTAATGTTTTCAGAAAAACTCTTATTCTCTATTTTTCAATTAAATTCATAAGACATAGAAAATTCCTTTTCCATCTTAATAGCACTTGAGACTAAATCTTCAAATGATGAGGAACATTAGGAGACTAGTTCCCTTCAGAGGAACAGTTTTAAAACATAGAAGAATTGATCAATATTTCTCCTTGTATTATGTATGTTGTCTTTGACATGTCATGATAACCTTGTGAATTTAACTTCATACTTTTCAACATTTTCATCCTAATTCTACTTTTGATTCAGAACTTACCTTTCCATATCCACTCGTTGTTCATGTGTAAAATACTTTTCTAGGAAGATTTCCATAAAATACCTCCATTCCATGTCATCTATTTCTTCATCATTCTTTGTGTTTTGGATTAATGACTACCACAGATCCACATCTCTTAATAGATGATAAACTTCCATGACAACCTTCTCTCATTCTTTATATCCCAAAGAAATAAAATATATTTTCTAGGGAACTTATCCCCTACTCAACTACAAATGGGGTTGTAGTCCCAATGAATGATGGTGACTGTTGTCACACAATGTGATCCAATATAGCTTCTCCCCATTATGGATCATGATGCTCCATACTAGTAATGTTATTGTTCATAAGCTGACTCAGTTGTCCTGGTATATTTATAAGTTTCTCAGCACTAGTCATTGCTACAGATCGGACATCCTTATCTTAGATCAGAGGGAAAACCATACATGGGATACATGAATTCATAAGGTTTTCATTCCTTCCACTAGGCGCCATTTTTAAATAATCGCATACACTATATTAGGTTATGAATCATACTGTATAATCTCAATGTAGAAAAATACATCGCATAAATTGAAATTCTAAACATGGCTAATATTGTAGTCATAAACATGGTTCCATAGAGGAAAAATATACATTTAAATTCTTCATAATGGATTGTAAAGAAAATTTAAATTATCCGAAAATATCTCTCAAGTGTGTCAAACCAGGTGTGCAGTAAGTCCCTTTGTCGTGTACCAGGATACCTCATGTCAAGTTCAAATCACCTTTTTGGAGTTTCCCCTCCTAGGTACATATGTGCCTGAACCATGTCCACTTTTAGTATCCAAAAATAGATGTATTTGTTAGAAACATCAACATCATATATTCCATACCAAAAATTCTATGATTTTCTTGGAAGTTTTATCCTCATAGACTATCTTATGGGTTTTTTACTAATATAAATTCTCTAAATCTAGTTTACATTTTTTCTACTAAAATTCTTTTGATAACAACTATAAGGACCCAACCACAATTACTCCGAGCTGGTGGCTTATTTTATTACATTGGTATAAAAACAAGGAATATGAATACTAAAGGACCAAGTAGTTTAGTATATTTGGAAAGAAGATAAAAACATAAGTTCAATATTATAACGTGAAATGAAATACAAAATATAAGTTTTGTTTGGAACATCCACAACTATATGTTTATCCTTTCAAGTCAATCCTAAAAAACATCTGCATGTCCTGTGAAAATGACACATATGAAAGGGGTGATCTCAAACCCTTAGAAAGTGTAAGAAATAAAATAAAATATATCATACAAATAAACATTAGGCATGAGGAATAACTAAAAACACATGCCTTCAAAAATAAACATGAACACATTACAGTAGAAATAATAGATGAATAAATAATGTATTAATAAAATTTAATCATGGGTATTCTACTAGTAGAATAACCATATGAATTATAAATACTATTTTCATAATAAGGGAATGAATAATGTGGGAAATCATAACTATACCATCAAGGCCTTGTGCTATGACCATAAATATCCATTTTGTCAAGGCCCCGTGCTAAGATCATTGTTTATCTCATGAGACCTACTGATGCACCAAAGGTCTATAGAGGGATCCAACCTACACTTAATAATTCAAATAAATTCCTCATATTAATTGGTATAATCCTATAAAACAAATAAATTCATCATGAAACTAATATACGAAACGTTAATAACTTCCCTTATACATTTAAGCACAAACACTAACCATTCAGAGTAAATTGGTGAATGGTTTTTAGATAACACATCCACAATCAAAATTTTAATAAACCATTGAATTAAATATGGTATATGATATCATAAAATATTAATCCTAGAAATATAGAATAATAAACATGAGTGTTGAAATAGATGATGATACTCTTATAAAATCATCCAGTAATTCTTGAGACAAATATTCATTAAATTTGAAAATAACAGTTCTTTTGGAAAAATATTTATATAAAGTTAGAATAGAATTAAGATAGTATTTTCATAATAAAATTTGATATTTCATAAAAATATTGATTTTCCCAAAAAATTTATAGTGTTCCCTACGAAAATAGGTATGAATTTGAGAAATTCCCTTGAACCGAGCTTGTATTACTGGTAGAATTTTTGAAAGATCCTTTTAAAAAATATGACTCCCCATAATTGAAAGTCAGATTCTAGTTTTTACACATATATATATAATTATAACACAATATATGAGAAGTAAATAAAAATAAATTATAATTTAATTTAGTTAATTATAGAATATGATTAACCATAATGAAAATGGATGTTCGAGTAGAAAATTCTTACCTTAGGTGCTAATGTTCTACTCTTGACCTTATGGTCATGGAATATGAAATTATACTCATTAATTACATAATAAATAACATATTATACATTTATTTAGTTTATAAAAATTTTATAGTTCATTTATCTCCTTATTGATAAGTTATAATATTGAATTCCTTTATTCTTGAGTGTTCGTTTTCTTCATATTCCTTAACGGTTCACGTATTTTTATGAAATGGAGTTCATGTGAAATGGATGTAAATCTACAGAATTAAATTTACACATTATTTATGAACATAAATTGGTATCAATGGTCATTTATTTTATCTGGTTAAAATTTATGATGATGAATCATTTGATGAAATCTTAAGGGCAGTCACTTAGAATATTTTAGCGGTATATTGATTTTTAGAAACTAGTTTGGTCAGATGATTAAATATTATGTACATATACTTGTTAATAAATATTAAATATGTTATAATACATATATTATAACTTTTTTAATCCTTAAAAATGTTTTCATGTCTAGTATTTAAGGGTAATTTGATTAAAAAGACTCTATCGTCTATGAAGGTCGTAAATTGGCACCACACGAATGATGATTTTGTTTATAAAATAAGAGAGAGAGAGAGAGAGTAAGGATATTGAAGGTGGTTCTTCCATTAACAGGATATTATTCCCGTATATATATGATACTATAGTTATCAATTTAATTTTGACATGGGAGGTGAATATAGGAATAAAATAGAAAGGAACTTGAAATGAAATTGAAAGAAATAGAATTTGAATATATCTCTAGAATCCACCACCTTGAGAATCTCTTTAAGGAAAGGGGTTTTGGTCTTTTAGAAAGAAAAAGATCTCATGGATTTGGTTATTGACTAGGAAAGGTTATTTGGGTAGAACTTTTAGGAGCTTCAAGTCTAATAGGAATGATGAGAAGAGGGAGTGAGTGGGGTTATAGTGGAGGAGAGGAGGGTTTTCCCATTATTTTACTCATTATATTATTATTTTCCCAAAGACAACCAATAGAATTGATTATTTTGACCAAGAATAGTAATATGTGAATGTTAGTATGAAAAAAGTGTGGTTAAATCAACCATGATTATATAAAAATTGAATTTAACTGATAATGTTTATATACGGTAAATTACCGTATTTTACTATTCATAAAAAATTTGGGAATTTCAAAAAAATCACAAAAATTCATCTTAATCATTTTTCGACATGTAGAATTAAAAAATGAAATCCATTTTTTGAAAATAATTTACTAAATATTATTATTTTAATTTTTAAATAAAATCATAATTTATTCGAAATTAACAATTTTATATCTATATTTCATTAAATACCACCTTGAAAAAATAATCAATATCTCATTATCTCATTTCCTTAAGACATTAAAATTACAATATGATTTACTATTAATAATGGTCATATTAATATTAATATTAATATTAATAAGAAAATTTTATTATCCAAAAAAAATATGTTTGTCTTATCAGAATCTAAATATCTTATTGAATGCAACTGTGTATGTTAGTTTTTAAAAATTCCAATAAGAGAGGTGAAAAATTTCTGTCTACTAGCTATGTTATAACAAAGTGGTGTTTTGTAGAGACTCAGTGTTTCATGAACTAAATATTAAAGTTTTTTGATGAATCTTGGGGGGTTACATATCCACACAAATATAGTATCAAACAAAACCAAATACGATAGAAAAAAATAATGACAGCCCCCTTTAAATCATACTTTTATACAATTTCATATTCCCAGGAACAAACAACATTACTATTTTTTTCATATTTTCATAACAATGATTAATTTCAATATTTAAGTTATTATTCCATTATAAATGGTGATTATAATATATCAATGTATTTAAAAGTGTCTCCAAATTAATACTCATCAACCAATAATCACTAGAACATTGCAACAACACAAAATAATGTAAAGTGCATATGATTCACTCCATCATCGTTAACAATTTTCCAGTCCAATAATAATCATGATTATGAAAATTCATACTATCTACCCAATGAAAAAAATCGTGGTCTATCCACATTTAGACATAAATAATAATGGATAATTATTAAATCCTCTATCTTAGTTGATTCCTTAAAGATTCCAACTCAATATAGAAGGGAGGAAGAAGATCATAAGTCCCGGAACACATAAAGAAAGACTCAAAAACTTATATAACAACAACCATCATTAATTAATTGACCCGAAAACACCCAATTTGACCCAAAAACACTTTTATATACCCCCTAAGAATGAATAAGAAGGAAAAATTTTAGGAATATGAGAGGGAATTACCTTTGATCTGAAAGATATTGATATCTTGAAGATAAGGGACAAAATCCAACAAATGGTGGATAAAGATAACTAAGGATTAACCTCTTATCACAGAGGGATAGAAGGAATTTAGATTCATATGATGTGATTCAATATAAATACTGATTTTATAATAAAACTAAAAAACATATGGTCACAACATGATAGAGGTCATCATTTCACAATGAATACCCTATCCAAAAATCATGGTACCATTTCCCCCAAATATCTAGCGGTCAAATAATCTTAAAACCAATATAATTAAATAATGTTAAAACATGACCAATGTTTTCATTCCATAACCCATAAACTCTTTATGATCACACCTTGATCCTCATATTTCTCCCCATAAACCTAGAAAATCAAAATCAATCCATGGTGAAAAGAAAGGTAACATGTCGTAATATACCTCAAATAGGAAATACTAATAAAATTGACCACCAATGAATCTATGATACAATAAGAATAGTCACACTGCATTATTCCCCATATACGATTAACTAAGAATACATCAAGAATCATCACACTACATCCCCCCTATCTATATGCTCAACCTATCTTACATTGATAAAACCAAGTGACTTCACAATGTAACTGAAACCCATCATACTATTATTTACCTTCCACTTCAAGACAGAGAAAAATAAAAATCTCTCAAACACTCTAATAAACTGTAATAAAAATAACAATATAACTAAATTTCTTTTGGTAAAATACACTAGAAAATATCAAACCATCTCTTTCCACCATCTCATAACAACATAGGGCATTAACCCATATAGAAACAGATCCCTCGAGCTATAATGACATCTATAATTCCGTCTTCTATCCACATTACTTGTAACAAAATATACAACACCAAAAAACGTGAATTAGTTGATAAAGAAAGTACAGGGGTCCTAAAAATTAATTTTCCATTCTCTTATATTTATAATATTTAAATTATTATAGGACTATTTATCCTTTCCAATAAATACCCCAATCATTTCATTGAAAAAAAACTTGGTTCACTTAATAAATTCTTTCATATCATAATATCTAATGTAAAACCCTTAGGTAGTTATTTCGAATAGTAAAAGCTAAAAATCTAAATCAAATTAAAGAGTCCCATTACATATTTTTCTACACCGTAATATATCTTACCTAACCACTACTGATAAAATAATAAGTACATTCCCTTTCATTATACTATATACTAGTTTTGTGTTGTAATAATTTTATAGTATTTTATTATTATTGTGTTGAATTACCAAGGATGACATCCTTATTATTTTTTTCACACGAGTTTTCATTAGAAGAAACATTACTATCTTCATAATTATAGGGATTTTATGAATTTGCCCCACGGCCTATGGCGTGGACTTTTTTTTATTATTATTTTATTTTTATTTTTATCTTAACCTATAAAATAATAAAAATAAAACAAAATAAACTGTTGATACATTGTCTTCTTTTTAAATTTCTGGGTAAGGTATTACTCAAGGATCACACCACGTGACACAGATGAATATGGTGCTCCCCTTTCATACCCTTCCATACTCATAATAGAAGAACAGGTCAACAGTCTATATTTTTTTTAATATAAAAATGATGGTTTAAAATATAAATTTTATTAAAACAACAAAATGAAAGGAAACTTAAAAACCATGGGTTGCCTCCCATGCAGCGCTTTGTTTAATGTCGTTAGCTCGACTTGAACTCCCCAACTTATCCAATACCAATTTTTAACATTTTAGAGACCCCATATTTCTCCTTGTCCACTAGATTGAGATTGATTATTTTTTTATAATTTTTGTTGTTTGAAAACCTATGTTCTAAAATGAGTGGTAAAATCCAAGGAATATAAAAAATAGTTGATCCAGTTTCCTCTGTAGTCTTTCCTAAGTCATAAATGACCATTAAAAATTTTTTGGTTTCAAGAGAAGAATAAGTTCCAATTGAAAGGTCATTATTATACCTTATAATTGTATTATTTAGTGAGGAGGGAAGGACAATAATTTTGGGCTCGGTTTGGATAGGACATTTAGACACAAGTTGATATTTTGAATCCAACTCAGTTTCATTTTCCAAATTTCTCAACAAAATTTGTTCCTTTTGAATAGAATATTCAACCACAAAATTGGAATGATCAGTGTTTGGAATGGATATGGACTCAATTTTTATGATTTCTCCCAATGGTTCAATGGTTGGTGTTTTTGAAAATGCATCAATGGAGTTATACTTAGGAGACTCAATCCATGATGTCAAATTATCCTCTTTGGAATCCAAAAAGTTAATTTCCTCTTGATCTAATGTCCCTTCAAAATTTCCTTGATCCTCTTCATCTATCCCAAATCCAAAGGTTGGTTCTTCAATAAATTCATGTGGGGTTTTTGTGAAACTAGACACTTCACACAAGGTTATGGAAGGGATAGTTTGTGTAGGGATGGGTTCTTCACAAGTTTTAATGCTTTGTAGTTCTAACCTCAATGATGAAACCTCAAAATTCATTATCTCCATTTTTTGACATAGTTTTTCAAGTAATGGTTGTGGATCATGATGGTCAAGGGGTTGAGACAGATGGTCTATTCCAGGAGGATAATTATGTTATTGGAATTCCATAGGAGGATGTTTAGATTGGCCTTGTTGGGATTGGAACTCATAATATGTTGGAATGTATTGTGGATCATATGAATAAAAACATTTTGTTTCAGTAGGTTGTTGATGATCCCACAAGTAGGAATTAGGATGGTCATTGTACATCGTACATGGGATTGAGTGATCAAAGTAGGGATAAGTTTCCCATGTTTGGACTTGATCAAAATTGACTTCCATAGGAGTGAGGGGTGAGAAAAAAGAAGTGGGATGAAAAAAATGATAGTGTCTAAGATAATTTACTTAAGTCCCCAGCAACGGCACCAAAATTTGATTCTCGCTCAAATTTACCCAAGAGAAGAAGGTAAGACGGTCCTTGTAGTTTAGCTTGGGTTGTCGAATCCACAGAGACCTAAGAAGAAACCTATAGACACGTACATTTATGGACTGTTTTCGGATATGAAGTGGCCAACTTGGATTGATTTTGGATGGGTTTTAAAGATATCTAATTGATTTAAGTGAATTAAATTTAAATAATGAGTTTATCCTTGGTTATCACTCGGGATGGATTGGACATATTTCCTTTTTAATGATTTCAATTTCTTAAATTTGAGATGGGTTCATTTAAGGAGATAAAACAACATCATAACTTACTGGTTTAATTCCTACACCCTTTATTACTAATCACCTATACACTTGAAGGATCAAATTTTTGATCACTTCAAGGTAATGGTTCGCATTAGTACTTGAAGTGTGTGGCCTTAAATTCAACAAGGACGATGGAGTTTAAAAATCATCAAATAAAAATCCCAATTAAAGAAGTGATTATACATTAATTAGGTGATAAATAAAATCCAATCCAGCCCCTTGCTACTCCCTTGGATCAACCCATAATTGGGTTTGCCCTCCATTGATCCCATGGGTTCAATGGAAGCGGAAAGTAGACTCATGAGGGAGGAAATGGGGAAGTAAAGAAAACAACAAAAATAAAATGATCACTCCACCGTTGTGTGAATAATTACACAAGGGTTGGTGTGAATAAATTCACACCTTGATCCAACGGTATCAAAGTGATATGAGGAACAACAGAATAAGAGTAGAAGAAGAACTTTTATTAAGAATCTAAAGTGAATTGAACAACTAACATGTGAAAGACAAATTTGAGGCAACAAAAATGTAGCATAACATTACAATTTAAAAAAGCATCCAAGATAATCAACTCCTCCACCACCACTTCCTTAAATAGGAATTTTGGAATCCTTGGGTCGAGCCTCCAATATTAAAAATCATCCCACTTGATTATGGTAGGCCTAGGGTGGTGGAATGTTTGTGGAAAGTTGATTTTTCCACCCTTGACCCGAGGTGGCATCCACCTTTCCTTCACCGAACAGACACGTCTGTAAGACCTTCTTGATGGCAGAATCAGAGTAGGACATAGAAGAAGAAAATGGAGCTCCTGATGTCTTCTAACTGTCTATAAAATATGGGCCCATTTGGAGTTGTGGATTCCTAGATATGATCACTTTAGTGGGCTGTGTTTCTGGACCGAAGAATCTGGCCCAGAATTTTATCTCTAACTTGGGCCGCCTAAATGACCAACATGGAGGCCGAATTAGCATTAACACATTAAGAGTTATTTATTACTATAAATTTCCTCTAGCATCTCACGAAATTTTGTATTATTTGGGCCTGTATGTTGGGCCCCAAAGTCTCATCAGTGGGCTAGTGTCCAATCTGCCTTCTCTAGAATTGCTTCCTTTCATCACAAAATATCTCCATCTTCATCCATGAATTCTCCATTGATCCCTGAATGAAAAATGTTCACATTTAAGTTTAGATAATTTTCCCAAAATATCAAATTAAATAAAATTGATAATTACATTTCTTAGAATCAGATGACTCATTGGGAGTAAATAGGTGTATATTAGGCATGAAGTGCACAAATGATGAGAATGGATGTTCATAATGAAAATGCACTAAATCAGGCCCATAAGATCAAAAATGAACATTTAATACCATTAAAATGTAATTAAAATATATGTTTTTATTGGATAATCAGGTGTTTTAAAATAAACAGTAGAATTAAACCTATAAACTGGTTATGATTAATGTACAAATAATTTAGTATAATAATAAGAGAAAGGGAAGGGGGTATTGTTTCATCCATTTCTTTATAGGAAAGGTTGTTGATTTCCGTGTTTGTAATATTTTAAATTTTAGATGGAATTCAACTCATAAAATATTTTTTTAATATAATGGTTTAAAATATATTAAAATAACCACTCAATGCATTTATATTCCATCTTAGTACCGAACATGTGATTATTTAAAATATCTAAATGCCAAAGATGATATAGAGCGCCTAATTTGACTTTAATTTTCCAAATGACCCTATTTTAATGTAGTTATAAATACCAATGCAGGGGAATTTTTTCTTGTTCCCTGGGAATTGACCCTTGAAATTTTTAAATCTCAAATATAGATGATTCATTTTCTTTAATTCACTTATTTCAGGGTAAATTAAATTTTAGAGTTTATTCCATCTAAAATGGGGTCATTAAATTTTAATCAATAATTAATTTTGTATAGGTATTAGTATGATAAAATTTATATTATCATGATTTTTCATGGTTAGGCCAATCAGGTTGCTTTTAAATTAGTAGGAAAATGGTAAATAGTAGATGTTACATTTAGGTCTATTTCTGTAAAAACCTTATAATTTTTCATAGAGGAGTATTTTATACTTGACCATGGTGGATGATCAATACTGTAATGACCATTAAATTAAAGGGTTGTTTATTTCATAGGAAATTTGATGTTTTTATCCTATAGTAGGAGAAATTTTGAGAATTGGGAATAAAATTGGGATTCTGATAGTTGGAAGATCTCAAATAAGTGTTTTTATATATGCTTAAAGGTCCTAGAGGTATCCAAGGTGATTGGGTGAGCATTAGGATAAGTTTAGGGTGGACCTTCCCGAAAAATTATATTGTAGGTGATTAATCATGACACAAATAGGTATCATTGTAGTGTTTTATGTGCTTTATAAGATTATGTTTTGGAGGGAGGAATAGTATTGCACTATGAAGGAATGGGATCATGGTATAAACTCTTTGTGTAAGTCTAAATTTCTTGAGTTAGGGGAAATCACATCCTGGTTAGAGGTGTTTCTCCATGAGAGTGGCTTAGGGGTGAATAATCATTCCATAGGCTAAAGGTTGTGTATTGAGTGGTTTTCTAGGGGAGTTGTATCATGCTTTTAAGAGGATTCCTACACCATGTATCCTTTGGGTACACCACATTAGATGGATTGGGGTAGGTGTTTCATAATTAACTAAAGGTTTCCACCACTTTGGTTCACCATGAAGGTTTTTTATGTATGGTAAGACCCATATTTTCTAGTAATGGCATCGTGTGGTTTAATGGTAAATGAGGCTTGGGGAAGGACCATTCTACCAGATCATACCCCACCCCCCCAATTCCTCTTATTGAGCCCCATTGATGAGGGGTGTATTGGGTGGATTTTATATTGATATTAAAGGCATGAAATCCTCCTCCTCCCCCTATTATCCTTCATTCATTATTTACTAAAAGTTTTGAGGTATTTGGGGTTGGTATTAGAGTGATGATTCCACTAAATGATTTTTCAATCATCTTGATCGACTGTGATTTATCATGTGGTGGATAATGTTTTTCAAGAGATGATGACTACATGCCATCACTGACTGTTTAAGTGGATGATCATTTAAAAGTGAGTTTCCTTGGAATTTAAAAGATTTCTCTAAAAGTTGGGAACCTTTTAGATGTTGGTTAATTTTTATTTTGGTTACAATGTTTCCATGAGTTTTATAGACCTTATGAGTGTCATTTGTTATTGTTTCGATGATGCGACTTTTCCTAGGGAGTAATTGGTGATTATGACTATTTGGATTAAATATCTTAATTAATTATAAAATTTTAAAATTAATTTCATAAATGTTTTGAATGTGATAGGTTCTTGTGTTATGGTTGGAGCATGGCACATTCATGATCAAGATTGGGTGAATCATGGCATGAGGAGTGTAACTCCTATATCAAGGTAGGAGTCACCTATAATACTTATCCATATGCATGTTTAGGAATGATAGTTCATATGTATCATGGAATTTTAGTTCTAGTAAAATATATATGTTCAAAGAGATCCATAAGTAAATGAATTATGAGGCATTGATCCTTTTAGGTTTAGAGTGAGTTCTCAGCTGATTGTTAAGTAATTGGGATCACCTAGTGGCCATCCACCCAGGGGGAATGGATGTTGATTATGTTTCTAAGAGGCTCTAGATAGGTTTTTGGATCGGTATGAGTGGTTAATAATATTGGGTTGATTTATTAATGTAAATGGTACAAGAATGAGGGGATTTAACCTAAGTATGATGGGTGAGATGGACACAAACATCTTTCAAGATTTGGAATACCCTCTTGATGGTGGATTATAGTATTTAGGTGTTTTATGATTAGAATATATCTTCTAGGTATATATATAGTGTGTCTATGAGGTTTTACTCTTGATGATCAGATTGAGAGATATTCTAATGGATATGTCAGATAATACCCATGTTTGGTTCATGTGTATTGTTTCAAAATATTTCATAGAGATCCTTGGGAAATTGACATCGTATGGTCCATGGGGATCATGACCACTGTGTTAATGTGATAATTAAGTTTGGGTGTGGAAATACCTCATGGGGGAATGTTCTAGATATGTTCTATGAGTTGTGAGGTCATTGTGGGGTGTCAGATTGTGTTTTATTGATGGGTAGAGATTAGGATAGTTCTTAATAACATCTTACAATCACTTATGGGTGAGATTGTGATGCACATGTGTTCAAAATATTGTTATTTTGGGACAAAGTTGAGCTTTTGAGGTTATCCAAATAGGTTAGCTGGGTGATGAGTTTTCTTTTAAGGTGTTGATATTGTTCATTAGAAAACTAAAATGTTTTTCAAGATGGTTATGATATTTTTTTATGGAATGAAAGAATAAATGAGATCATGGTGTAACACCTTGATAATTTTTAAATAATAACATTATGTTCGATAACATATATGACACACAATACCGAACATAAACGAATCAAAAAATATTATTATTTAAATATGACTAATATAACATAGACATTAAATTGGTGGATATGAATAGGAATAAACACATTATAATAAATAAATATATATATATATATAATGTCCCAAACCAATTCATATGTGTCGATTGACACCTACATATTCAATGTTTCTAGTAAAGTGATATTATGCTTCCCAAATAAGTTTCCTTCAAATAATTTTTTTTTATTTTTTATCAGGAAATATAATATCTAATTATTGAATATTTTAGGGAATGTATTTGATATAATTCAATAAATATTTCAAATCATGATATAAATTTTTTTAGTGTTTTTATTAGATTTTTTGAAAATATTGATTTATTATAAATAGAGAAAATACGATTTTTTATTGAAAACGTTTTTTAGATTCAAGCGTTTCAAAAGTCCGATTTTTTTTAAAATTGTTTAAAAGATAAATTACTTAATTTATTTATTTAATAATCTAATTATGTTCGTTGTAATCAACTTTATTTTTGAATTTGGTATAAAAATATTTTTATACTTAAAAATCCATTTCTCTAAAAAACCAGTTTTCATTGGATTCTATGTTTCTATCTTAGATTAATTTCTACCATTTATAAAAATTGAATATTTAAAAATATATTACATATTTGGAATGATTGGATTCAAATTTCGTAGATATTTAACTTTTTTTTCAATATGAGTAACAACAATAGTAAAATTTTGTTACCCTAGTAGGGGTAAAATGAGTAAAATAAGGTTAAAACATATTTTATAAGGCTTTAAAAATATATAACACATACTATTGGATTGGTGGAGTTCATAAATTTACATAAAAGTATCTAAAATAGGTCTATATTGTTCCACATTTCTTTTATTATGACATTTATATTAATTTAAGTAATAGTTATTGTAAAAAAATATCACACTCTTGATTTAAGGCTATTTTTGGGGAGTTTTATCTGGATTTATAGAGCATTCTTTGTCTGTTGTCGGTTTTCTCAAAAACATTCAAGGTAGGTGGATTTTCTATCGACTCCTCTTTATATAATTGATTAGATTAGTTTCAATGTAGTTTATGTGAATGAAATTAATTTTTGAAAATAATGGGATATATCTTTTGTAGTGATGATTTATGGTTTTGGGTGAAATTGTGTGATCTTGGTGAACTGTTATGAAATGTTATTTAGATTCATGAATATAAAATAGTGGTTTTAAATAATGGATTTTCTAGATTTTTTAAATTATTTTATTGAAAATGGGTTTTCAATAAAATGGGTGTTCTATTTAAATAGTTTGGAATAGAAATGTATTTGATGGAAAATTGCTTTTCAAAACAGGTGGTTTTATTGAAAATGTGTTATGGCATGCACCGTGGGAATATTGGTCTGTGAGTTCATATTGTATTTATAGGTCTTGTTTGATATATGATCATGTACTCAATTCCAATGTTCAAATAGAATATTGGATATAATTACCTTGTGAGAACATGGTAGATTGATGAGAAACCGCTCATGAGTATGGAACATTCATCTCATAACCTGCATGGTTGGTTATGTGGATGTTTGGAATGGTTTTGGTATGAAAATGGAATATTGAGAATTGGTTTTAAATATTTTTTTAGTTATTTTTTTATAAAAATAACTTCTTATAATTTTTTTTTTCAATCACACGTGTATGATTAGTTATAGATTGTTTTGAAAGCTTGTTTATATTTAGAAAAAAACTATTTTTAGAAATTGTTATATATATATTGTTTTATATATATTGTTGCTAAGTCTTCTATCCTAGTGGCATGAGTAAGGAAATCATTGGGTAAAACCTACTATGTGTTATTATTACCCTGAATTTGGAAATTTGGTGCTTTTTTAGATTCTATCTTATGGGGCATGGAAAATGGTAATTATCACATGTTTTTATCACGACCTTGTGATACTTGGGTTGTTTGGTGACTTTGAAGCTTTGAGCTTGTGAAACATTGAGACTTTTATTTTTTAGGGATTCTTTAGTTGTCCTTATGCTGTTAATTTGACATTTGTTTCGTATTACACTGTTTCACACTTTTTAGTGGTTTTGATATAAATAATTTAGTTTTTTTCATGCTTTTGTTCACGCATCATATATTGAATGGTTTTGTGATGGGTTTTTTGGATTAGTGGCTTATTCCTTAATGGTTAAATCATCCCCTACATGTATTTGAATCCCTTGGGCATTTAGTTCTTGCATTTGTTATCTTGGAGATATTTATTATGTCCTAGTAATGATCTGTTGTATTATCAATACAATGATAAATAGCAGTTCATTACACTTATCTTCATAAAATTCCATTCTAATGGTCCTTAATAAGTTATATAAATAATTCTTATAAAGAAGATGTAATCATCTTATCCAACCTCTATAAATTTTTTCCTTATTAAAATGGCTCTAAATATTTGATATTATTCATAAAATAATAAGTTAATTATCCTTACTATTCTAAAATTTTATTAGGATTATGAAACCACTGATATTAACATCCTTTTCTATCAAATGGTAAGTAAAAGTGTTGCTTGTGCGTACATACAACATATCATCCCCCCGTGGAGATAAAATTAATTTTCCATAAATATATTTCATGGATGATTATTATAATGGGTTTAATGTTTATATATTATATTTATGACACAAATATTATTCTAACATTATAATATCATATCTATATCCTTGCCTTCCTATCTGTTTGAAAATGATAATGTCCCTCATGAGTACATATGGACTACCACCTCTACGAAGTGATGCGATTCATTTTTCATTTTCAGTTTACATTGATGGTAATAAGAATATATTTAATAGATTTATATTATATATATGATTTAATAATTATTATTCAGAGTTTAATTATTATCTACCTTTTTCTGTATGTCAAAAAGTCAAAACAATGTTCATGCATACGTGTGACTTACCATCTTCATGAACAATGTAATTCATTTTTCTATATCTATATTTTATATATGATTATATATATATAATAAATATAAATGATATTTTTATTATGATTAAATTATAGATATTAGGGAACAGTGATGAATGTATAAGGCATAGAAATACCAAAATCAAATTCCTATGAAAAACTAAACAGTTAATAACCGGAAAAGATGATTTGAATACGAAATTATTAATAAATGGGTGTTTAAATGTTATAATTGGATTATATAAGATATCATAAGAGTTTAAATTATATTGATATATAACTTTTATAAATTTAAATTTATTATAAAACATTTTAGAGTACTTTCAGTGGAAGTCAAACATAGGGGAAGGGAATTCTGGTCTAACTATTATTTTTGAGAGACATATGGAATAATCACCACTCAGTTTATTTCTGTGGTTTATATAATAAACATTTGATATGTTATTTCATGAATATATTGTTTTCCTGATATTTAATGTTTCATTTTATTTTATTATTTCATAGGTATTACAATTCAAAAAATTTCTAAAGTGGTAAAGGTTTTATGTTACAATCTCATTGTTTATTGGGATTGTTTATTATTAGGTTTCTCGTGATAAAATT
Organism: Viscum album; assembly: GCA_963277665.1. NCBI lineage: Eukaryota > Viridiplantae > Streptophyta > Magnoliopsida > Santalales > Viscaceae > Viscum > Viscum album. The sequence goes on from OY728121.1 coordinate 385,151,481, forward strand.
TCATGATCAAACTATCCAGAAACTAATGAGTTTTATTTTAATGTATTTTTTGTTGATAATAGTTGTTTTAATTATATTTTCCTCACTTAAAGTACCCAAGATACATAAAGAACAATTTTAAGGAAAGACGTCTTTATTTTTATCTTTTGTCAAAAATAATTTTCCTTTCATATTTATGTTTTATTAAAATGTTTTCAAGAATATTTTTAAATATTAATATATAATTTTTAATTTTTTTTACCTGTGATTTATTTTTTAAAATAGGTTTTTAAAAAAATCTTCTTATTGTTTTTTGAATGAGGTACTTTTGGACTATTTACAAAAGTGTGGAAGGAATATTTTATTTTAACATATATGTCGTCAATAGAATTTCCTACCATCATGACCACTCAATGATTTGAAAAAACCATAAAAATATTCCATGTTTATTTTCAATGAAATATTTTTCCATAATATTTTTGAATTTTTTAGATTTCAAAGAAGTGATTTTAAAGTAAAAAGTTATTTTCTTCAAGATATGCTTCAAGATCATTTAAAGGCATTTTTCATTTACGATGAAATCCTTTGATGTTACTTAAATTTATACTAGGGAAATGATAAAATGGTATTATCCAAATTGTTTCTATGGATGTATTATGATTATGATGAAAAAATATATATTAAACTCATACATTTTTGATCAGTTATGATATGATGAATTAATGAATGATTATGATACCTATTTCATTCCCACAACATATGATATACTAAAATTTTTATGACATCCACTCCTTTATCATGGGGTATGATATGAGGAATATTTTATGATCTTTTGGAACAAACATATATAGTTTTAATTATGTGATGGGTGGGCCCAAAATTATATATCCCACCATTTCATTGGGTAAAGATGTATATACCATGAGGTAAACAGTAATAGAATGGGGAGTGAACCCAATTCTATAATTGGATTTATACACTATGATAGTCTTGGGAGATAACCTTGACTATGGAATGGGGAGTGAACCCAATCCACTATGATAGTATATTTATGGAACCTTGAATACAAAATTAGGAGTGAACCCCATCGATTACGATAGTCAAAGGAGTGAATATTGAATACAAAATGGGGATTAAAAACAACATAGTATGATATTCTTGGTAGTGAGCCTTGAATAATAAGGAAATTATTTTATATGTTTATGTTTGTGACAAAAATATATTTCGTATTCCAATTTTATGCTCTCATGGATTGTGTTATTAGATTAATTTATGATTCATGTATCTTGAACTGCCAAGATTTGTTCAATGAATCCAGATTATGATTTATGATATGCAGGGTATAATTTTAAAATGTTAATATCATATTCTCAAACCCTTATACTCATTTTATTCTTATTTGATCATTGATATCTCTATTTGTTTCCATATTGATCATATGAGATAACCATTTATTAAGTTTCCTTTTTCCTAGGTTATGAAGAAATTTTTTAAGTATGATATGTCTAAAAACAGTGATAATTAAGATAAACATAGTGGGAGATTATATAGATCTCTATTGAGATAGTAGTTTATATATCCATTTCTCTAATGACACTAAACATATATGATTTTAGTATGGATCATGATGTTATATAATTAATATTCATCTAATAAGATGTAATATTTATGTTTCAAAAGTATGGGTCGATATACTAGGTTATGATTATTTATACCATTGGTGTGTATGTGGGATGGGTTATGTTTACATGATTGTTTCTATGTGTTCATTATCAACTACAATACTATGATTAATAATGACACTTGATGTTATGACTTACCCTTAGTGAGAGGGTGCTGGAATGGACCACAATATGTAAGAGGATATATATCCAAGATATTATTCTGAGAATTTTCCTAAGTTACAACGGAGCAGTTTATTTGATGTGGGATGTGACTATATGTAAAGCATCTCACTGAATATTATGTGTAGACATGGACAACCATATGTGGGATGGTGTTGGAATTGATATTACTGTGAGACCCACCATGAATGAGAGGGGAGTGGTTACTATATTTTAGCATCAGTTAAGCTATGGACCTCACCTTGAGTGATATAGTGGTGTAAAAAGTTCCAATATGAGATGAGTTATTAGATTGAGATCTTGTATAGGACCATACCCTAATGAGAGGATGATGGTTTATACATGGAACTAGGCAGTTGAGGTTCATTAAAGACCCTTCCCTCAGTGATATGGTAGAGTTTATTATGTGTTATACCACCCAATCTTGAGTTACAAGGTATATATTAGGGTTTGTGATATATGGAGACTTCTTCCTATAACATTGGTTATGCCAGGTCGGTTAAGTTATTGTAGTGGATTGTTTATAACATAATGAACCAACTTCTGGGTTTCTATGAAGTTTTATTTTAAAATTTACATTCCTCATTCATAGAATAGTATATAATAGAGTATATTAGGGGAAATTGGTGAGACCCTATTGATATGTATTTCTCACACCATGCATATGTACCCTGGTGCTCATGTTGATTTATTTTTCCATTTTAGGTCATACGTTTTATGGGGGACTATGAATGAGTATCTTTATTGAATTTTAATATGGGGTTTAGGTGAGTCATAAGGTTTTAGTTGAGCTTCTTATGAATTATCAATCCCTATTTTATTTTTTACATGTGACCACCCTAATGGGAAATCTCTTGGGGTGTATACCTATATGAATACAATTTTATTATATTATAAAATTAATATGTCTTTATTTTTACATGGATTTATTTAGCTTTAATTCAATATTTTGTACTCCGATATGCGATGTTAGCAGTTATTTAGTTATTTATTTGTTATTTATTGAACTAATACTGAGAGTATAGTATCTCAAATTTTGATTAAATACTAAAATCACTAGTTAGAAACCTCTAGCATATGGGGAGGTTCACTTGAGGTTTTATGGCACTCTATAAATGGTGTCATTATAATAATTTTATCTAGGGAGATACAATGTGGTATAAGAGTATTTTTCTCTCCTTTTAACAATTTTTGGAATGGTATATGGAGATAGTAATGTGTCAGATCTTGTGATGGACCTCAATACTATTTGTCTTGAACACCTTTCTAGACGGAATTCTAGCATACCAAGGCTTGGGATTGTTTTTCTTGGTTTTCAATATTACAGTTGGGATATTTCTTCATGTATGATGTGTTTATTTGAGATTTTATTTGTCATTTATTTATAATACTATAGTTGAAATATGAATGCATACCTATTTCATATAAGTCATGTAGGATTAAAATGAACTATGTGTTCTTATGTGTGGTTGATATTTATAATATAAGAGGGTCAAGTGATCTGACATATTAAAAAAACTTATATTTTGTTTTCCTATATAACTCATTTGTGGGATTCTAAACATCTGAATAGTGGTGTTTTTTAATAACATTCCCATAGGATTTTATCATGGGATATTATTTCATGATGTATATAAACTCCATGGATTAATGAGATGTATATTTACTCTTGGTTTGTTGGTTTTGGAATTGGATATCACAATAATGGATTTTTAAATTTGGTTTCTTATTAATATATAACACAGAATTGGCATGGGTTTACATGATGAGTTGGATTCCCTTGAGAGGGTAGAGAATGGAATGTGGGATTCCTTGTGATTTTGAGATAGAGATTACTTCTTATGCTATTGGTATCAAAAATAAGATTAGAATATAAGACTGGTTGTATGATTATCCTTGTCTTTTTTGGTATGGTTCTAAGTTGGGAAATGGAAAGTGATTCTAGAGGATCAGGTTTGGGATAAAAAACTATAGTGTGGATTCTTTTCGGTTTTTGAATGATTCTTGGATGTTGGTTAATCATGTGGTATCCTTGGAATAAGTCAAATATATTTAGTTTTTAAAAATTAGTCACCAAGATGGATTCATAGGTCGTTTGTTAAAGTGAAAAGAAGTATGACTTGTTGGATAGACTACTAGTCCAAGCGGTGATGAAATGAGACTCTGGGGAAATTAAGTTGGGGAAGGCTTGGTGTGTGAAAAATAATGGATGTTTCATACATTTAATGCCTCATAGATATATGGAGTGATGTAATGGTAAATTTATAGGTCATTTGACAATTTTATGGGTTTTGAGAGAACCCAAGATATTTAGTAAAGATAGTGTGATGGTGTGTGTATCATTAGTCTCAATTACATGGGTTGATACATGATCACCCATATGATTTGATCAGGTGTGAGATGTGGTCTATTCAGTTTATATTATGGGATGAGGAATAATGAATTCTATGAGGAACTATCAAATATAATTTCATAGGGTTTTGATGAAAATGGATGGTGTTTTCTTTACAGTAAGAGGGGACATCAAAGATGGACCAGATTTTTTTGGTACGGTCGATGCATGTGTTGGCCTTGGTAAGGATTATTTAACATGGTATGAGTGTGGTTTAGAAAGTGTGTCACATGAGTGAGTTTGGTATATATATATGTATGTTTTCAAGGAGCATTGTAAGGGAAACCATATAATGGGGAGTGAAAAATTGGAAATCAAAGGTTTTGGACCTCATTATAAGTGAATTTTGGTTAATATATGGGAGGGCACTCTTAGTAAATCAGGAATGAGTAATGATTGGAATTTTGGATTGGCACAGAGTTAAGTGCATGTTGGTCATGTTAATTCACTACATTCAATAATAATAAATATGTGGGCTATATAGGTTGGGTTTCTTTTTTTGGTAGGATGGATTGAAGGATACTCCAATGGTGGGGAGTATCTTATTGATCATTTCATGCATGATCCTCACATTAAAAAGATCACAATATAGTGTAAAATGAAAGGTGGGTGATTGATTCATCACCCATGATATGATTGTATAGAAAAGAGAATTTTATTTTGTTCCCTTTTATATTCCAAAATACGAATTCATTTATGGTTTTTTGGATGAATTGGTGGTTGGGATGCCTATCTTGGGAAGAATTCATATTTTTTGAGTGTGGCATGGATCGAGGGTTCTTTGGTGATCACAAAGTGGGAACAATGGGTGTTTTGGGTAGGTTTAGGATTAATTTTTATAATTACACCAATTTTTGGGTTTAGACTTTAGTGTTTTCATTAGATGATGTTTTGATTCTATTAGGGTTTATTTCATTGTGATTAGGTGTTGTGATGAAAAATCTATGGATGTGGTTGGGCATTCTTAGAGAATGTCAACCATAGGTGAGAGAACATGTGTTTTTTAATGTAATTTAATTCATTGACTTAGAAACCACATTGGGAGAATTTTTTAGATGTGAATGATGAATTTTGGTGACTATAACTAAGATTTTTACGAAAATTATAGTCTATATATGTTCAATTCATGGGTATTTAAGCTATTTATGGTTTAGTTTTTAATAAAGATCAAATAGTGGTATCAAATTCAAGAGAAATAATTTAATGTTGGGAAATTTTTCTAGTTTTATCATGGGGATAATAATCCTTATGATGGAGAGTTTGCAATGAACCATCAATTTATAGGTCGTTGATTTCAATGGAAAATTTAATTTTTGTCTTGGATCATGGGATTATATGATAATTAGAACTAATATTGGGATTATGAGAGTTAGAATGTCTATATGAGATTTTTTGGATGTGTTCAAAGGTATAGGGAGTGTATCATGTCATTGAGTGTCTTTTAGAGTTTGGTTGAGATGAACTAACTATAAAAATTCTATTACAGACGACAAATCATGTCGTAACTAGGGGTTGTTGTAGTGAGACATGAGTTACATAATAGTTTTTTAGATTGAGGGACAAGGTATCACCATGAATTAATTCTATAATTCTACAAAACCTCCATGTATGATTAAATTTATATATTCTGGGGAGATTACACCATAATTGGATTTGCTGCCCCATGAGGGTGGATCAGGGGTGAAGGTCACACTACATCCCAAGGAATGGACCATAAAGGGTGTTCAAGGGGAGATGTGTCGCACATAGGAGTGGAGGCTGATTAAATATAACCTTGGATAATTACACAACATATGGTTTGGCATAGGAATTATGTATAAACCTGGTGGTTCAGGCCAAAATGGAACTCCATGCCAAATATTTTTATGTTGCAATAAAACCATATTCTCTACGTAATACCCTGTTATGATTTAGAGGGATAAGGGGACTGAGGAAGGGATATTCTATTATAGCCCCCTCTTTCCTCATATTTATCCCCTTATTAATGGGTGTATTGGGTATATTTATAATGGTTATTAGAGATGTAGACTCCTTATTCTTACTCTATATTAATTCTTTCATGGATTCCCTTGATTGATGATATCTTCAGGATAAGTATTTGAGTGAAAATTCCCCCGAGTCATTGGGGATTCATTCTATGTTATGTGGATATATCATATGGTTGATTGAGTGCTCCGTGAAATAATTAAAACATGTCATCACTCCCTATTTTGGTGGAAGATTTCTGCCTGGTATGTTTACAAGTGATTTCACTAATTTATATTGAAATTGAGAACAAATTATATGGTTATTAATGGGAATTTTATTCATATAGGTGTCATGAGTTTTCCATGGACCTTATGAGATTTGTATGTGGGTTAGATGATACAATGTTCCTCAATGATTTATTTATGATTACAAATCCTTATATTAAATCGCATAATTAATTATTAAATGTTAAAATTAATTATCATAATATTTTCAAAGAGATATGGGATCATGGTAAGGTGGGAGATTGGTACAAGCTAGAAAAAGGTTGGGTAAAGATTTTATTGAGGAGCATAACCCCAATATATAGGTAGGTGGTCCATAAAATACAAAACCATATTTATGATTATGTGTGACAGTGCATGTCTAAAAGTTAATTAATTCTTGAGTAAAATGGATAGATACTGAGAGATCCCTTAGAAGGGAAATTATATGGTATCAAAACTCCTTGTTTTGTAGAAAAATTCATTAGGAGTGTTGAGTAATTGGGATCTTCAGGTCAATTATTACTAAGGGGTAATTTATTCTAATTGAGTTTACAAGAGGCATGTGATAGATCATTGTCCTGGTTTGAGTGGTGATTGCTGATACTAGATTTATCAAGGCTACTGTGGCAGTAATGATGTGATTAGGCCTATAGATAATGGGTGATATGACCACACATCTAACATAAGATTGGAAATACACTATTGAGGGTGTATTGGAGACTTGATGGGTGTTATGAGTATGATAAGTCCTCTAGGGATAGATGTAGTTTGTTGGGGAGGGTTTCCTCCCTGAAATGGGTTTATGAGATATCCTAAGTAGGATATAAGATAAGACCTAGGAATGGGTCATTTTAATTGTCTTAGTGGTATGGAAATGTGTTCCAAAGAGACCTTGAGGGAATGGACTTAACATGGTCTATAGATATCAAGATAAGGATTTTGATGTAGGAATTGGAAGAGGGAATTATAATTTCATATTGGGGATTAGTATATATATGGACTACATGATTCATGGTAATTGTGGAGTTCTGTATGTTGGTTATACCAATGGGTAGAGACTGGGTTAAGTTTGAGGAACCTAGTGGATTACCTAATGATAAGGTTGGTGATGTTGATGAATTTATTATGTTTTTATTATGTCATTGAGTTATCCTTGATAGGATTAACTGGGAAGGATATATTGGTGGTTACTTAATATTTGAGGAGAAATGATAGTTCAAGAGTGACTAAAGTTGCATTATGAGCTAGGTAATTGATTTATTTATGTAATGAAATGTTTTTTGAGATCCATGTCTTGAACATGTGATATATTTTTGTTTATGTAGGATGGAAAATGTTTTTATTATTTTTTTTTGTGAATTTTCGTGAATGTGATCCTATAATTGATTATGATACATTATGATAGGCCTCAAAATGTGTGAAAGGGTGTTACCATGTAACACCTTATGTGATATGATATTGGTCCAATATGTGATTATGAGACCCACCTTATGTGATCTAGAATCGATCAATGTGGGGATTCGTGAGATTGGATATGAGGACTCACTCTATGCGGGAGGGTGTTGGTATGGATTGTCTTTAGTGAGCAGGTGATGGCATGGATTCAATCATTAGAACCATTTTGAGTAAGTGGGGAACATTTTTTGGGTTGTAAAATGAGAAGTGGTATGGACCCCATCCTGAGTGGGAGGGTTATGGTATGAGTTATAGTAAAGGATGAATTATTAGGTCAAGATTCAGCATGGGACCCTAGCCATAGTGAGAAGGTAGAGGTTGAGACCTGTTATGATGTAGTTTAGGAAAATTATACACCCTTCCCCAAGAGAGAGGATAGAGGTTGTGACATGTTATGACATTCTACCCTAACATGGAGGGTATTTTTTATGTTTTTTACAATAGATTACTTCTTCATATGGTGTTTTCCATGATAGGTAGGGTTGAGTTCCTTCGAGTCTGGTTAGCATATGATGACCCCATATGCATGATTAGATATAGTTATATTCTTGTTTTTTTATTTCATCATGTATATACATTTATATAATACAATATATTATCTGAACATGGTGAAACCTTATATAGATGTATTTCTCACCCCAACATGGGCACCCTGGTGTGTAATTAGGCCAAATATTTGGATTTTTGTACATAGGTTGTATTGTTGGCTGCGATGGGGAATCTTGAGGGATTTAGAGATGTGGATAAGGTGAGGCTTAGAGTTGTTTTCAAGATTCTTGTATATTTCATTCCCTAATTTAATTTGTATCTATGATCATTATGGTGGGGATTTGATGTTATATATGAATATATGAATGAATTATTCATTTTTTATATAAAGAGTGTGTGCTTATTTTTTATAGTGTTCTTTGGATGTCATTCCATATAATGTACTGTGATTTCTGATGTTTTTTATGATTGATTATTTATTTTTTATCTATGTTACTAATGATGATAATATAGTCACCCCAATGTTTATAATGTACTCTCACAACTAGTTATCAACCATTGGGATACAAGTTGACATCCTTGATGTCATGTGGCACTCTGACTAGGGTTTTATTTGGGAAATTTTAGTCGAGGTGTTACAACTATCACCACATGGATTGCTGCCTATAAAAACATATACCACCCTCTATTCATAGGAAGAATTTATTTTATTTAAATATTTAACATAAAATTTAAGGTTCTTATAGTTTTATATACTAATTATAGGGAAGAAGGAGAGTGAGATTTTGATAATCTAGGGAAGCATTGAGGTGAAAAATTTGAGGCAACGAGAATGAAATCCTAGGATATTGTAGTGGAGTTCTTAGAATGATAGGGATTCAAATAATTACAATTAAACCTCAAATAAAAATTTATTCCCATACTAAGAACCCAATATAATTCAAACTCTCACCATCTATATCTACCTATCACTTCCCCTCTCTCCATTTCACAAAATATTACATTCAAATATTTAATATTTTTCAATGTAATTTTTTTTCTCCTTTTCAATTTACTAATAAATAAAAATAATATCATATAAAAACAAATGTCTGAAAATTTAAATAATTATCATGTATAATGAGTTATATATGCTAGTAATTTGATAAAATAATATTTTTAATTTGGTAAAACATTGAACCACAATTATAAGGCATAAATAACACCTCATTCAACCACCAACCCTTATGATTATTTTCATTTTATTTATGACAATTAAATCATGTAATGTATTTTTTACATATTATTAATCCAATATATATAATGAGATATAATGAGTTCAAACCCAAATCCCAATGGCACAACATAATTAATTATTCTCATGACTATAAAACATTTTAAGTAAACAGATTTACATGAAAAAATATATGTTTTATTTAATATGAATAAAATTATAGGAAACTATAGTATCATAAGGGTTTACCCAATTCATGTTGAACATAATCATTGGGGACATTAGAGTCTTGAACTCTATGTACACTTCCTTGAATTTAATGGGTAGATTATTACCCAAAAACTCATATATATTAACTATCAAAAGAACATGCCTATAAATTATCATATTCATATTATTCTTGTATGAATAACTACAATCAAACTATGGAACCTTAGTAGAGAACAGTAATGTACACATTGGAAGTATTTTTCATCTTTTATGTACATTTCCACCTTTTTAATAAGGATTGATATCCATTTTTAATGACATAGCAAAAAATAAATAGTGTTTTTAAAATATAAACACATCCATATACATGATAATTGTTGGAGGGTACTCATAAAAAAATATTATCAGCAATATAATCCATTTTCCATTTTTTTAAATAGACAGTTCCAAATTAGTCAAATTCCTTCAGTAAGAACCAAATAAATTTCAATTTAAGGGTAAAATAAACTGATGGTAACCAAAACATAAAGATTAAATAAAAACCAATGACAAACCATTTTACTTGAAAATTAAATTAATATATATCATTTATAAATAATTATTTTGGATTTTTCATTAAGTATGTGTCTTTGATTCTTTTTTCCTGGAAATATTTTCTTATGTTTTGGTCAGTTTTAAATCAAGAATTTTTGAATTTTTTGATTTTAGGAAAACAAAATAAAATAACATATTTAATATTTGAGAATCCCATCACTAAAAAAAAATAATCTATTATATTTGGTCCTCCTATAACATATTTTTTTATATGATCCAAGGATACTAAAAAAGAAAAGGTAATTGAGATCATAATAAAAGATGGTGGATGTTATGTGGAGATTTCAAGTTATTCAAGGAACACCTACTTATTTCATTAGAAGATGTTTTCACTCTAGGATTCTCTAATTCCATCTGATCCATGATGTAGATGAATATGGATATTGTGTATTTTTTTTGAATTCATCAGAAATTACATCAAGGAATAAAATTTTATCCTTGAGGTTAATGCTTATTTTAGTAGGTATCATATAAAAATAAGAAAGAATCTGTTTATACATAGAGTAAGAAATAATTATAAATTCCTACACATAAGAGAAAATTTCCTGGAGTAGGATGATTGAGAATTTTATTATTATTTCGAGGGTATTTTTCATGCCTCTTGTTTCATCCGCCAAAGAATATAAGTTTTTTTTATTTTTCACATGTTATTGAATATTATTTTCAATAACAACACATAAAAACACGTATTATGTATTGTTATTTATAATCTATAATAACAAAAATATAATGTGTGTTTAAATATTATTTTTAGAAACATTAAATTTTTTATGTCTCTATATAAAAATTTTAACAACACACATATATTATTATTTTAATGTTTTATTGTTAAAGCTAATTTTTTATATTGAAAATGACTTTAAGTAACTCATATACATGATAAAATAGAAATAGACATAACTATTTATGCTAAGAGTGGAGAAGGAATATAATAATTAGACAAAAAATAATGAGAATTTAATTTAATAAAATAATTTATACTGAGTCTTCATTCGTGGTTTAAAATCCTTAAAACACAACCCCCACAATAATGTTTTAACTAATATTTAACCCTAGGAAACCATTGGAATATTAATGGGAAGGAAGAAAAAAATAAGAAAAATAAGATATAAAAAGTTCGATAGGGGATATGGCCTATTTATTTCACTAATTAATGATAAATAATAATCACCAATGGAATATATAGGGATAAGGAGGCATCACCTAGAAGCCAAAAAACATGAAATATGACTAAAAATGAGAAATAATTCGAGAATGTTCTAGAAAAGTGATTTTTAAAAATAAAATTATTTAAATTTTATAATAATGAATGAAACAAAATTATGGTCTATCAAATCGTATGTATGAACATTAAAAATTCATTGAAATAATTTTTCATCTACATATAAATATATGAATCCTAGTCTTACAGGTTGTGTATACAAATCATCTAATTTTGAAATATTTCCCTAATTTCAAAAATTTTAACAAAATACAATAAAAAATAAAAAAAATACTAATTAAATATAAAAACGTTTATAAAATCATGGGTGTCACAATTCTATACACAATTACACTTACTTATACTAGTAATCCATAAAAACCCTTGATCATAAAATATATTATTACATTACTCCCTCTTCAATGAATCTCACTCCTACATCATGTGATTATCATTCTTGTGATACCAATGGATCCATACCCATGGAATGGATTACCCATTCATGTATTTAATCTGATATTCAATAACTCTTACTAGATTGTCTATAAAAGTGACATATTTCTCTAAATTAATTTATTTCTAATCGATGAAATAAACTATATATGGCTGATATTTATTTAAAATTGAAACACAAATGATATTATGAATTGATATTAAATAGGGGTAAATATATTTAATGTGAATCATTTCTATGTATTTCCACAATATTGGATGTTTTGACATATCTTGACATTAAATTACCAAGATTCCCCATTCCCAACATCCTATACTAGAAACAATTGTCAAATATATCTAATGAACAACTTATAATTCAAATGGTCACAAAAGATGATCGATATATGATTTATAATTATTTTGGACACTAGTAAACACTATTAAATGATAGAAATATTCTATTCTTTCTCTTTCATAATGCAAGCCCCTTTTATGGATGATTCGTCAACTTCTGTCCAATAAAAAGGGTACAATAATTTATAACTAAAAAATGGATTAAAAAGATAAATATTTAAAAAAATATTAATAATTTTTTTAAAATAAAAATTAAACCAATTATATATGGTTCTCTTAATATTTCATGAAATAAAACACATAATAACAAACCATATGTTCTGAATCTTTAATGATTCACTCTCTTGGATCATTACATCGAGGGTAATAAGCAATGGTATAATTAAATTGGGTTCTTATATCCTCTAAAACACTTTTAAAAAGTGGACATGTGAATTGAGGATCTCTATAAAATATTATAGCTAGTGTAACACTATGAAATTATTTAATATCAAATTAATATAACATTATAAGGTATTATACCATTAAAATATTCATGATATGGAATAAATGATTAGTTCAGTAACCCTTAAAATGATCAACCATATAAAATTTATTTCTATAGTAGTTTGTGGAAGTCAAATAGTAAATAACTTCGACACAACTTACCTATCACAAAGTAGAATGGTTAATGGTTGATGTATAACAATAGGCTTTTAAAGTTCTTCTTTCACATTTTGACATGTGAGTAGATGATAAACATAACCATAAATCTCCCAATTTATTCTAGTCCATTGATATATATATATATATTTATACAACTTGGTAGAATTAGGATAAACATCACATTTTTACTGATCACAATCAATCACACCACTTTCCTCAACGAATGAGGAATAACAAGGATGTTCAAGAAATGAATAACTCTATCAGAAGAAAAAGTCCAACCACTTTTTGTATCCATTCCATTTAAAATATCTTTTATTTTTTAACATTTAGGATTAAAAAAGTACGTATACTGATTCTGGTCAAATAGAGAATGTGTAATTTTCCCATTAAATAAGAACACCAAATCCATCTCCCCTTTCAATTCCAAATGAATGTTCAGAAACTGACTCTTCCAATAAAATTAATCTTTATAATCATTAACTAACTCCACTAAAAAAATAATACTAAGATAAAAAATAACAATATTCTATTTTTCTGATGTATGTAAATGGTGAAATTCAAGATTCAAAAGATATTCCACCCATAACCACTTCCATTTAGTGAAAAAATAATTCATATTCTATTGTAATTATTAATGATAGAAAATTTCTCATCGAAGAAATAATTTCTCCAATATTTGATTTTATACATGACTACCAAAAATAAAATATCTTTGGGTTGGTTGTTTTTCCCATGTGGAAATAACTAAAATAAACTGTACACTGCCATTTTATTATTATTTATAATAACAAAACCCAATTATATACCTGACACATCACAACAAAATGGATTTCTTTCACCATGTTTATACCATATCAAAATTAAATCGGAAACCAATCATTGTTTAGGATTATAAAATGATATAATACATTCTCACTATAATTTAAATTTACTCTCTTATATGAAAGAGAAGTCATAGGGAATTAAATTTTAGAAAAGTACTGTATAAACCACTGATAATTATTTTCTATTCTATTGATCCTTTATTGATGTGAATGATATCATGTTACATTAATTTAGAATTTATAAAACCACGAATGAAACATAGTTATTGACTAGGGTTTAATCAAAGAGATGGGCCTAAAGCTACACTTCCCTTGAACATATTAAATTTTTTATTGTTTCCCTATGTTTAAAAAAATAATGGAGATTAGAAGATATTTGGTTTGAGTTTTAATTTAAATAAATGAATATATAATTTAGTAAAAAAAATAGCGGGTAATAAATGTATTTGGCCCATGGGTGATTTCTAATATGTTTTATCATCATTTATATCTGTTCTAAAATAAATAATCCACTAATTATACTTAATATCATTTTCTTACTTATCCCTCACAATTTCTTTATGTAAGTGAATGAAAATATTCTTTATTAAATTCAACTATATCATCATATAATTTGTTTTATTTTCAATAAAGGGTGGAATAAAATATAAATGATGATATATGGATTTGTAATCACCTCATCCACATGACACCATCACCACCACACAAAACTGGTGAAAAGAATTTAGGAATCAAATGAAAAAGTTTAAGAAGTCCTACTATAATTAACCTCATATTATCCATAATGGGTTATATATACATGATAATGGTGTGTTTAGATAACATGTATAACACAAGGGTTAAGAAAACATAAATAGTTGAGGGAGAAGAGAACACCATAAGATGATAACATGAAATAAAAATAGAATTAGAATTATAGAAATATAGTAAATTCATATTCTAAACCAAGAAAATTCCATAGGTTAAGATTTGAATCATTTTAAAATGGGGAGTTAAAGGGTATTTATATTCCTTGAAGAACCTTCTTCCTATTTCTCCTAGAATAAATCACCATGAGCTCAAGTTATTCATCTTCCTATGATGAATTATATGTGCAAAAGTCGAGGGTAAATATTTATTCATGTTGGTATCAATTAAATATTCTTCTTTCTATAAACTCTCCCCACTATCTGCAATTTATTCTTCATTTGGATGTTTACTATATGGATCATGGGAGAACATCTTCCCAATTTGGTTGAACCAGAAAATGTTGGGTTTGATTTATATTCTCCATTTCATGGAATTTTTGATTTGATGTTTCCTGTGTATATACCCTTATGTATCCATGAAATATTCCTTCAACCCTTATGTAGGAATATAATTACAATGGTGAAACATCATTTATGACATTTATATAGGGGTGTAGTGCTCAAATAACATAATATACTGGTCATGATACATTTACTATCATGACATGTCCCTAACCGGGGCACCAGCTACAACTACCTTGAGCCCACCTCCATAGGCCAGGGGTGGTGACAAGAGAAGATAGGCATATCCTAAATGGGATGAATTTTACTAATTTACATCCATGAACACATCCAACCATATTAGTGAATATGTGTAGAGGAATAATAATTAAAAGATGCAACATATGTAATTTAAACCAATCATGAAAAACCTCTAGGGTGTACAAGATTATGAACAGGGAAGAAAATATGTAATGGGAAAAATACACGCCTAACTAGAAAGATTTCCCAAACTAAAAAAACTAGATATAAAAGTGCTGAGAGAGCCCATATTCTGATCTCTATGCTCTGACTACCATACATAGCCCAAAGCCCCAAGTATCCCTATTCTCTTACGTAGTCACAGTTGACCTGTCCACCATATGAAAAAGACACAACACATGTAGGAAATCTCGTGCAGGGGTGATTATATACATACCCAGTAGGATTACCTCAAAACTAAAGGGGGGGGGGAAAGATACACATTGGGAATAGATAAAAAATAACAACTCTACCTGAATAAAGAAAGTATAAAAACATAAATATATATGATCTAACGAAAGAAACCTGAATGAGATAAAATGGTATCTCCATCTCACAACCCAGCCGAGGAAAATATTCACAATCAGTTCCATAAGTACATAAATGATGTCTAGAATCTCACGTGTTAGACATGTTCAAAAAATCAATGTCTAGACACACCTTGACACTATTACACATAGTCCAAGGGCCAGAATATCTAGGAATAGGACCAATTCCTTGGTACAATAGGAGGGTTCCAATCTGATGTATGAGGACCCATTCCCAACCCATCTGTAGGGTCCCACTCTTGTCACTGAGGACTCGTACTAATCATTGATGGAGGGTTCCACTTAGATGGTTGAGGACCCATGCCCTATCTCTGTAAGAGGGTTCCAATCTAGTCATCGATGACCCATGCCCAGTCTGGATGGAATGTGCCACTCGGATGGTCGAGAAACCCTGTCATGTCTCTATAAGAGGGTTCCACTGAAGTCATCATGGACCGATACTTATCCCGACTAGAAGGTTCCACTCATATGGTTGATAGAGGACTCATACCATACCCAACAAGAGGGTACCACTCTATAGATATATAGAGGACCCATGTTGATCCCATCTAGAGGGTGCCACTCTAAAGCCCCTAGTGATTCTGCCTGATCACAATCAATGTTGAGTGTTTCCTAAATATGAATCATGATCATAATATCTTGAATCATACCCCAAAATCCACAATGGAGGGCACCATCACATTATAAATGAAAAAATACTCATAAAATAAAGTCATAGGCCAAAATTTGAGTCTAAACGACAGAGATATGAGAGTTTGATGTTTCATTGAAAGGAACCATGGGGTACACGATGTGTGGCCCCACTCAAAAACATGGTTTTATCTCTATAGGTAAATGTATAGCTACCCATGTAACCATATATGTCATTTAGAGGGTCTATATTACATGTATGAGCTACCTGGGATCCTATCCAAGCTCTCTAGCCTTGTCCGTGTACTTTTCCAATCATCATGTACTTTGACCATATCTATGTACTTTGGTAAAAGGTGTGTTACTGGCTGTAACTGTTCCTATGTACTCCCTATGTACACATTAGGATTCCAATAGAATTTAACACATTGTGTGGGGCTTCTACATGGCAAGTGATAATTATAATTCCATGAAACCCTGGTCGTCATAGCCAAGTAATTACACGATGTGTGTTCTTCGGACTACATGGTCTGTAGCCATGTTTTTTCAAAGATTCAAATATCAAAAATCTACACTCCAAATCCAGCTATTCAAACATTGAATCCAACCTTGTCTACCCCTAAAATTGATGGATATTTCTATGATTGGCAATTTCGTAACTCTAGTTTCTTGAAATCGAGTTTTGATCCTTCTCATGCCAACCTGTATGCTCCTCTATGCCTCCACTCACATCCCATCACCACAATCAATCTGAGAAATCAAATCCACTAGAAAAAAACACCCTTTAATCCATGATTCATCCCAAAATCTACCCTTGACCATCGATCCATTAATCGCATGTGAAACCATCATGAAGCTGGGGGTCCGATCAGGCTCCATCCTACCAAAAAATATATAATCTGAAGTTCCCAGTTAATATCCAAGTATCACTGAGAGTGGTAGGGGTGAATCAGTGATATATTTTTATGTTTATGTTTTTCTGGTTTTGAAACAACCTTCACCTCCTATTAAAGAGTTTCTTTCCTGCTGAACACACATAACCACAGGAACATAAGAATTACAAGGTTCACTACTCAACAAGAGTAGCTACATCCTTGGTATGGTTCAAAAACAATCCAGTACCACAGAATCCACTAGAAAACAATCCGTTGATGTGGAATACAATGTGTAGGATATACCCTTACACTCGTGTATCACTTTGAAAACAATACAATAGTGTGTGTTATCCCTCTTAGCACAAATAGGGTAATGTAATTATTCTGTGATTCTTAATGAGATTTCACAAATCAATTCTTTCAAAACAAGTATTCACTTTCCTAACCAAGAAGTTGGTAGGAACCTCCTCGTGCAAAAAACATGCATGCCACATCCTGCTTGTACCCCTTCTTTCTTGCGCGCCACCTACTTGTGCGCCTACTCAATACTCACATCCCACCTTTGAGCATATCTCACAACTTGTGTTCCACTGTTGGCTTATACAAAGGACACTTTATGAATGTACCTACCAGCTTGTGTGCCTCTGGAAACTTGCGCGTCTAAACTTTCATGCCAAAAATTGCGTGGAAAAACATGCATGGCAAAACTTGTAGGGAAAAACCTTCACAACATATAAATATCCCACAGCTTGTGCGCCACTTCAGCTTGCATGCTGTCTTCTTCTACTTGCGCGACCAGAGCACCCTATACTACTTGCATGATCAGAGCTTGAATTTTCTCTTAAGTGTTGAACTCATTAAAAATTATAAGGCATATCATCTATTTATAGGCATTTCGGTGACTTGCGTGCCACATACACTTACAGGCCCATACTTGCGCGCCGCTACCTCACTTGCGCGCCGCTACATCACTTGTGCGCCCTTCCATCACTAGCGCTATTTTTTTCTTTCCATTGTCATATTTTTATATGATGATGTTGGAATATTACTTGCACACAACATACACTTGAACTCCAATCATACTTGTGCGCCACACTTGCGCGCCACCTATATTTTCATGCCACACTTGCTTTACCCTTATATTTGTGCACCACTTTTTTGACTTGCGCGTAAATTTTTCACTTGTGGGCCACTTTATTTCCTTTTTCATATTTTGATATGATGATCTTGAAATATGAATTGTGTGCCAATACTTGTACGCCACTTATACAAGCATTCCCCTTTTTAACTTGCGTGCCACTTTTTAACTTGCGCGCCACTTTATTTCCTTTGTCATATATTGATGTGATGATATTGAAATATGAATTGCGCGCCACTTAAACATGCACACCAATACTTGCGCGCCAATACTTGCGGGCCAATACTTGTGCACCACTCTTGACTTGTCTTCCGCATTATTTCTATTACCAAAAACACTTCATTACTCCACCTATCCTTTATATGGTTTGTATCACAAGTTCTCATGACTTATGATATTTATGAAATACATATCCGCAACGCATTGTATAGTTTAAAAGTCCATTACAAAGTGAATTGATTTAGCTTCCTTGACAACAAAAGTCAACACTCTGTGACATCAAACTTTTCTTTCTTCCTTATCCATCCTACTTGGTCTCAACAATCTCCCCCTTTTCATTTTGTTGTCAACCAAGATTCATAATTTACTGAACCTCGTCACTTTAAGGAATGAATTACTTATCAAAAATTATAAACCTACGTGAGCTAACTCATTGTAGGAAAAAATAATTTTTAACAGCCAAAACCATGTTGTCCAAAAGCAGTGACTATGAAATCGAATGATCGTATCTCCTCAGCCTTCTTCCGAATACCTTTCAATCATTTACTTCAGCATTCATCACTTATCCATGTTTCCTGGAAAACAAAATTGTTTCCTACAACCCCTCCGACAAACAGTTAGAATAGTTCACACACATACATGCAGCATTCATAGCTTACCCACAACTCCCCCATTATGCATGCATCTATAAGGATAGATTTATGAAACAATTCTCCCCCTTGACAGCACTATCCAAAGGAAAGACGAGAGTGGGGACAGAAACATGTACCTTATCCTTGATGAGGAGGTTGGAAACCCATTTTCAACCTCAAATTTTCAAATGGTTACTTCGGTAACAGTTTTGTAAATATATCAGCAACTTGTTCAGATTTAAGAACATACTCCAGCCTCAATTAATTATTCTCCACTTTCTCTTTGATGAAGTGATAATTTATATCAATATAGTTTGAATGAGAATGTTGTACTGGATTTCTTGTTTGATTTATTGCACTCTGATTATCACAACCGAAGAGAAATGGTAGCTTTACTTCAACAATTAGATCCTCCAGATGAGTCTTCATCCACATTAGTTGAGTTGCAGCTTGAGTAGAAGCAACATACTCAGATTCATATATGCTAAGAGTTACTGAATTCTATTACATGGTATGCCAACTAACACAACATTTCCCTAGAAAGAAAACTCCACCAGATGTGTATTTTCGATCATCAACATTTCCTGCCCAATCAGCATCAGAATACCTGAATAGATGAATATTTCCTGAGCCATCATACATGATTCCAAAATTTGATGTTCATTTGATATATCTGAGAATTATTTTTCCAACAATCAAATGTGATTCTTTAGGATAACTCTGAAATATTTCACAAAATGTGATGGCATAGACAATGTTGGGGCTTGAGGCAGTCAGATACAACAGACTTCCAATCAGCTATCGAAACACTTTCTGATCAACTTCTTTGCCTTCTCCATCATTTGAAAACGTGGTTCCCACTGAAATTGTTGTGGAAACTGGTTTCAAATTTTCCATTCCAAACATCTTCAAGAGTTCTTTAGCATACTTTTCTTGAGACAGAAAAACATGATTCTACTTCTGTGAAATTTGTAGCCCAAGAAAGTACTTCATTTCTCCTTGAATGGAATTTTCAAATAACATCTTCATATCCTTAGAAAATTTTTCACATGATCTTTCATTATTTCCATAAAATATAATATCATAGACATAAACAATAATGATCAGTGAAAACTCATGACACTCCTTGATGTAGATATTACTATCAACTCTCCCTTTCTTAAAGATCATCTTCTATAAGCTGGTATGCAATTTAGAATACCATGCTCTCAGAGCCTGTTTTATCCCATACAAATCCTTCTTCAACCTGCAGACATAGCTTTCATCCTTTATAATAACAAATCCACAAGGTTGATCAATGTAGACTACCTCATCAAGGTCACATTAAAAAAACCAGATTTTACATTCATTTGAATGATTTTGTAACCCTATTGTGAAGCAATACCAATAAAGATTCTGATTGTTTCTGACCTTGCCAATAGAGAAAAGTTTTCATCAAAATCAATGCCTTCAATTTGTGAATACCCTTTTCAATCCAATTTTGTTTTATTTCTTATTACTTTACCTTCTTAATTCAGCTTGTTCTGGAAAACCCACTTTGTACCAATTATATTTTTGTTGACCAGATTGGGTACAAGTTCCCAAGTATCATTCTTCTCTATCTAATCAAGCTCTTCATTAATTGAATGAACCCATTATATATGATCAAATGCTTTATTTACATTATTCGGTTCAACATTCGAATAAAGAGATGTATGTGATATTTCATTCATTGTTCTTCTTGTTTGAACCGTCTGTTTTTTATCTCCAATAATGTTCTGAGCCTCCACTTTCCTCCTTAACCTAGGATGAGTTGTTTGAACTCCATCTTCATCACATGATATTTCTGAGTCAGATGCGTTTTCTTGATTAGGATTAACACGGTCGACATCATTAACAAAATCTTCTCTATCCTGCACAACTTCCACATCAACATATGATTTCATTTCTTTTTCAT
This sequence comes from Viscum album, assembly GCA_963277665.1. Classification (NCBI taxonomy): domain Eukaryota; kingdom Viridiplantae; phylum Streptophyta; class Magnoliopsida; order Santalales; family Viscaceae; genus Viscum; species Viscum album. The sequence goes on from OY728121.1 coordinate 385,172,860, forward strand.
GATTTTCAAAAAAACATTATATATGAAGAATCAATAATTCCTATTATTTCTTGATTGAGAGATATATATCATATTCCTTCTGGAGCATAGCCAAAAAATATTACATCATCTTCTATTTGCTCAAACTTTCCAAAGACTCCACCTTTCTTTTTTATAATGCATGGACACCCAAAAACTCTTAAGTGTTTCAGACTTGGAGTTTTTCCATAAAACATTTAATAAGGAGTCATATTAGAGTTTTCTCTAATGAAACATCAGTTCTGAATATATATATATAGTAGTGCTCATGGATTTCCTCCAATAATAATGATAAAGACTACACTCAAGTAACATAGTTCTCCCCATTATCACCATATTTTGATTCTTTCTTTCAGCGACCCCATTTTGTTGAGGTGTGTATGGTGAACTGAACACATGAAGAATTCCATTTTTCTTAAGAAAAAATTAAAATTCTTCATTCTTATACTTACCACCATTATCAGTTCTCAACTTCTTCATTGAATACTCACATTCCTTTTCGGCTTTCCTCCTAAAACTCATTAACATTTTCAGAGCATCTGACTTATATCTCATGTACATAACACAAGTAATGTGAGTGAAGTCATCAATGAAAGTAATGAATTACTTATATCTATTTTTCAATTTCATTCTTATTGGTCCACATACATCCAAATGTATATGTTCAAAGGGTTTTTTTGAATGAATTTCATCTCTCTTATGAAAAGAGTTTGTAATCTTCCCTTTTTCACAAATAGTGCAGCCCCAATCTTTTCTTCTTGATAAATCAGGCATATCTTGGACTTTGTCTTGCGTTGAAAACTTGCACATATTCCTCAGACACATATGTCCTAGCCTTTTATTACATAACTACTTTTCATCCACTACACCCATTTAACAAGATTTTTTCACTTCACCATCTAGGAACAAATTCCCTTTTGTACGTTGGCCCCTTGTAACTATATTTCCATAATTTTTACTTTTCACAACAAATCCTTCTTTTTTGATGATAACTATGTTGCACTCATCACAGAGTCGTCACACACTAAGAAGGTTATGATTCATCCCATCAACACATAGTGTTTTCCTGAATTTCATCTATTCTTTTCCAATGATGGCTCGTCCGAAACCATTGATTCTTAGTGATTCATCATTTACAAATGTCACTCTTCCTTCATTGAAGTCTTTTACATTTTTCAGAAGCATTAAGTCTCCTGTAATATGAGAGGGACATACACTACCATGAATCCATAGACGTTTTACTTTTGTAGCTTTCAAAAACGTTTCGAAAAAAAGAGCTTTTTGTCCTTCCTTTAACATCACTTCATGTTGTGATTCCTCTAATTTCCAAGTGAGGTCATTCTGTTGTGTCTAGACAACCATGAACTCTTTCTTTTCGGACTTATCAGACCTGTCCCTTTTTTATTTTAAAAACTCTGGCTTTTGAGAATTATTGATAATATTTTGTTGCTCTCGTAACACACTAAGACATCCCATGGTAAGATGTCCAGGTCGATCACATATTTCAAAAATAGTTTCCAGTGGTTGCAACATATTCTCAATTTCCAAACCAGTCTTCTAAGTTATTTTCTGAAATTTAGTTGGAGAAATTATATTTTGAAAGGATTGATACCCCCTCAATCCATGCCTTTTAAAACTTTTGGAATAGTTGTAATGTTTTTGGTTGAACCAACACATATTTTCATTGTGTCTGAATCCACCACAATACCAGAAATAACCCTAGAAAGAATATTTTCCTTTGAAACTTTTATACTGACTTGATTTATGAACATGTTTCTCAACAACCTTCTTAATAGAACTATGTTGAACATCATCCTTTATGTTTTCATTTGTAACTCCCGTTATCATTTCAGATTTAATAGCACCAGAAGTATTAGAAGTCTTTCTTGACTCCTAATTTTTATGAACTTATGATTTTCCATCATTGCTGACTTTGACCACATACATGTTCTTTCTATCCTTGTTCTTATCCGAAGATATGTTTTCTTTCATTTCATCCATTAAATGTAACTTTTGTGGATCCTTGTTTGGTTCATTCTTACTGAAACAGTCACCAACTTCTGAGATATAATTTTTAAAGATGATATTCATTTCATTAACATTATAAATTTTCTGTCGAAAAAGATCCAACTCTTCTTCTTTTTCCTTCATCATTACTTCAAGATGATCATTATGATTCTTTGTATTCTCCAGAGAATTTTTCAGATCATAAATCTCCTTTTCCATCTTTATTTTCTCAACAATAAAACCTTCTTGATTTTTTAATGCAGAATTTTTATTTATTAGCATGTTGTTTTACTTCTCAAGCCTTCTGATCTTCCTCAAACATTCTTTCAACTCTTCTTTCAAATGATATTCAAGTTGAATCTCTTCTTCTTCTGAGGTGTTGCTCTCGTACTCTTCATTATTCACTACAATAATAAAGGTATTCTCTCTAGTTTATTATTCAAATAATTTCAAAGATTCATCTTCACTATCTTCTTCATCATCATCTTTACATAAAAACATTCTTATTTTTGAATTGAAGAACATTTTATCCCTCCCCTTTGAAAAATATTTATCATTGTCAGCATGTTTCTTCCACAACCTTCATGGCCTTCTATTATCATCATCATTGTCTTCTTTTTTATTCTTTTGAGGATAGTTAGCCGCAACGTGATCAACGACTCCACACTAAAAAAATTTCAAGGGATGTTTACCCTTGTATTTCCCTGTACATCATTTCACATTTTTAGAAATCATGGAAAAAAATTCATAAATTTTTTTACATACCTCATCTTCAGAATAAGATTCACCAACATCATCTTCAATAAGAGTCTTATTTGACATCTCTCCCTTTATATAATTGAATGACATTTCTCTATCATTTTTTGTTTTTCCCTTCATAGTCTTCTCCCTTGTCATATCATAAGTAATGAGACTGCTATGAATATCATCCAATAGTAATGTTTCAGGGTCTCTATATTCTAATGAAGACACTTTAACATCAAACTTGTTGGGCATAATTCTAAAGATCATTAAGAAAACTATAGAATCCTCTAATGTTTCACCACAACATCTGATTATACTGAAAATATCATTTATCCTGGTAAAGAAATCCCCAACAGATTTAGATTCTCCCATTTTCAAGTCTTGATACTTCAGTCTCCAGATTTGTAGTTTATCCTTCTTCACTTTTGTATTTCCTTCATATATTTTCTTCAGTTTGTCCCATATTCCATTGGTTGTAGAAACACCTTTCACTCTTAAAAATTCACTCTCAGAAAGAGATGATAGTAGTGCATTTTTAGCTTTACCATCATTCTCAAGGTTCTTCTTGTTGATAGGAGTAAGAGGAACCTTGTCATCAATAGAAGGAAAACCATCCATGGCAGTTTCAAGAACTTCATATCCAAGAGACATAAGAGAAGGCATCATTAAGTACTTTTATATGTGATAGTTCTTTCCATAAAACGTCAGAATCCCCTTACTGTTCATGCAATTTAGATTATCCATCACATATTCTCTTCAAAAACTTCAGCAAATAATAAAGGAAGGGAACCTGTCACTCTGATACCAATTGACGTTCCCAGTGAGGATCCATGTATCACTGAGAGGGGAAGGGGTTGAATCAGTGGTATGTTTTTCTTTTTATGTTTCCTATTTCTGAAACAACCTTCGCCTCCTGTTAATGAGTTTTTTCCCTGCTGAACACACACAACCACAGAAACACAAAATTTACAAGGTTCACTACTCAACAAGAGTAACTATGTCCTTGGTATGATACAGAAAAAATCTAGTACCACACAATCCACTAGAAAACAATATTTTATGGGGAATACAATGAGTAGGATATACCCTTACACTCGTGTTGCACTTTGAAAAAAATCGAATATTGTGTGTGATCCCTCTTTTCACAAATAGGGTAATGTAATGATTCTGTGATTCTTAATGAGCTTTCAAAAATCAATTCTTTTAAAACAAGTCTTCACATTCTTACCCAGATGCTAGTAGGAACCTCCTGGTGCAAACATATCGCACGCCAGTTCTTGTTAGTACACCTTCCTGCCTGTGCGCCATCTTCTTACACACCTACTCAATACTTGTGTGCCACATTTGAGCACAACTCACAACTTGCACGCCACCTTTGGCTGATACACAGCCCACTTCATGAAAGTACCTCCCATCTTGCATGCCTCTGGAAACATGCGCACCAAAACTTGCGTGAAAAAACTTTTGTGGAAAAACTTTCATGACAAAACATGCGCGGTAAAACTTACACAACTTATAAATGTCACTTAGCTTGCGCGACTCTTCAGATTGTGCGCCATCCTCTTCTACTTGTGCGACCAGAACACCCTCTACTACTTTCACGGTCAGATATTTAATTTTCTCTTAAGTGATGAACTCATTATAAATGACGAGGCATGTCGTCTATTTATAGGCATTTTGGTGACTTGTGCGCCACATACACTTGTGCACCAATACTTGTTCCCCGCTTCATCACTTGCACGCCGCTCCATCACATGTGCGCCCTTCCATCACTATCATGACACATTCAATACTTTGTAATATTTTGATATGATGATGTTGGAATATGACTTGCGTGAAATATACACTTGTGTTACACTTATACTTGCGCACCAAACTTGCGTGCCACTTATATTTGTTTTCCACAATTGTGTGCCACTTATACTTGCATGCCACTTTGTTGACCTGGGTGCCAATATTTAACTTGCACACCACTTTATTTTTTTTCATATTTTGATATGATGATCTTGACATATTACTTGTGTGACAATACTTGCGCGCCACATATACTTGCATGCCCCTTTTGACTTGCGCGCCAATTTTTAACTTTCACGCCACTTTATTTACTTTTTCATATTTTGGTGTGATGATAATGAAATATGAATTGCACACCACATACACTTGCATGCAAATACTTGTGTGCCAATACATGCGCTCCAATACTTTTGCGCCACTCTTGACTTGCGCGCCGCTTTTTTTCCTTTTCCAAAAACATATCTTTACTACCCCTATCATTCATAAGGCTTACATCATAAGTTCTCCTGACTTATGATACTTGTGAAATACATATCACCAAAGCATCATCTGGGATACACGTCCTTTATAATGTGAATTGATTTAGCTTCTTTGACAACAAAAGACAACACTCTGTAACAACAAACCTTTCTTACATCCTTATCCATCAAACTTGGTCCCAATAGAATCATGACAATGTGGTCCCATGATGACTAATGTGATGAAATTTAGGGAGAAATACATAAAAAAATTTATCAATACTTTATAATAATTATAGGAAAAAAACATGAATGGGGATATCTGTGGTGAGAAATTAAAGAAGAAACATTTAATTTTCAATACATGGTGCATGCAATCCACAACTGGCATAGATCAAATAAAGAGATTAATATTTTTATAAAATTTAATAAAATGAGTCAAAATACATAAATTAAGATTTCTACCAAGATAATAGATTATTCATCACCAAATAATTCACCCTCCAAAGATTTATATGATTCATTTCATTCACTGTACATCGATCTGCTTCAATCTTGAGGTTCTTTGTCATCGAATTCGATTGTCCGACATAAGGAGGAGAAGAATGTTCTCAATTTACTCAGGAAAACATGGATATCCGTAGAGAATTTGGCATAATGGTGTACCTATAAATTATTTAAGAAATAAATAATTTAATTAAATAAATAAAATCAATATTTTATTTAACTAAACACACTAACCTATGACCACATTTATCTAAACATCCCATGCTAACCTCTTTTAGGTCATTACTAGGGTAAAAATTTAATTTCGAACTGAACTGTGGTCCTAGATTTATGATCCATGATTCTGTCTAATATTTATTACATTTTATTTATAAAAATGTGTGTATTTAATATAAAATATTTTTAATATTTTTATAAAATTAATTTCCGACACATCGGGACTCGAAATCACACACCGCATCAGCGCCAAACTCTAAAAATACATGTAGAAATATTTCAATGAGATTCAAGGAAAAATATGTCTCTATATAATTCCATACATAAATATTTTTTCCCCAAAAAGAAATAAACAAACACACATCCTGGGATATTGATCCTTCATCTGGCTCTCCCTCTACCAGGATCTCTCCTTTATGTTCATATGCTACCACAACATACAAAGTAAGGGGATGGTCTTCCCATGTTGGGACTTCTCATGTCGATCATTGATCTACATTATGTGCTCTATTAAATTTTCCCCATACTATATTTCCACCCCTTCCCAGTCGATAACATGCATAGGGTTATGCACATACCTTCTCAACTGTGACACGTGGAAGAAATTGTGCACTCGCTCAAACTGTGGGGGTAGGGAGAGGTGGTAAGAAACCTTGGAAATCCTCTATCAGATCTCAAAAGGCTCGATGAACCTTACGGATAAATTTCCTACTTGAAAAAACCACTACAATATTCATTGTGGGGAGACACATAGGAAAAAATGGTCTCCCTGTTCAAACTCCAGGGGCCAATGATAGCGATCTGCATAAGATTTCTGCCATCATTGGGTTGTCCTCATCCGCTCCTGGATGACCTAGAATTGATCCATTACCACCTGAACCATCTCTAGAATAACAAGAGAAGCGTCTCCAATATATTTACATCACAAGGGTAACCTGTAGGGTCTCCCATAAAGGGATTCAAAATATTCCATGTCGATAATAGAGTGGTTGTTGTTATAGTATGAAACTATTCGAAGGGTAAGTGATCCTCCCACCCCTAGACAAAGTCTAACTCGCAAAACCTTATCATATTCTCCAACACATGGATAATGCTCTTGGTCTTACCATTTATTTGGAGGTGAAAGGATATACTCATTCTTATTTTGGTTTTGAATTCCTCTTGGAGGTTTCTCCACAACAGTGATCTGAACCATAAATCATGATCAGATACAATAGTCAATGGAACCCCATAAAGGTGAACAATATCTCATACTTATATATGCCCCAAAATATCCACCAAAATATGCTCCCTAATATCAAGGAAGTGTTCCACCTTCTTTAGTTGGTCAACTATCTTCTTGATGGGGTCATCGACCTTCATTTTATGTGGAATACCTATCACAAATTCCGTGTATATTCCATCCCATTTCCACTCTGAGATATCAAGGGGTTGAAAAAAACCTACTAGAACTTGTTGTTCAGCCTTCACCTACTGACATTTGAAGCACTTAGAGATGAACTCATCTATTCTCTATCTCATGTCGGACCACACAAACTACATCTAAAGGAATCTATAAATCATCCCCACACCATGTTGTACAACCAAATGTGATGTGTGGAAATATCACATCACATCCTCTATCATTGCGACTGGGGCAATTGTCTATCCATAGAAAATTATGAGTGATACCCTCATTTATAAAATCTATCTAGTGATTCTCATATGGTGATATGGTTATGAAATACCTCGCAATTGATGTCTCCCAATTGGGACTCCCTCACATGCTCGAGAAGTGGAGGACTGAACACCATTGACTGAAGAAAACATGCACCCTCATGCACCAACATGGTCAGCTGCAAGGAATCTAACTACTTAAAAGCCTTAAAACCAGATGAGTATAGGACTTCATGATAAGGGAATGTACTACAACATTTTACTTACCTAGAGTATAGATTATCTATAAGTCATAGTCATGTGGGAAATCTAACAAATTTTCTTATATTAGGTCCATGTCTCTCTATGTGAAGACACACTTGAGACTCTGATGGTCTGAGTAAACCACAAATCACTCTCCGAGAAGATAGTGCCTCCACATCCTCAGGGTAAAGACTACTACATTTAGCTCCAATTAATGATTCGTGTAGTTCTACTCATGGGGTATCAACTGTCTCAACCCATAGGTGATAACTACCCACAAATACATTAACACGCAACTGATACCAGCTCCTAAGGCATTTCAACACACAGTGTACTCCATATCCTCCCCTATTAGTCTCAACACAGGATTTCTCATCGGCCTCATACTCAACTCCTCAGTCTCCCTTTATCACTTCTCATTCTAGGTAAAAGGATTACCTATCTGCATCAGGGTAGTTAAATAGGATGCAATCCTAGAGATGTCTACCTCAAGTAGTACCCCTTCATGCCATGAAAACTCTACACCTACTACCCACTCATGGGTGGATCCCATGATAGAACTACATTAATATTTACTGGGTCCAAGATTAATCATGCCCAGAAATTACATTCCCTAGTAGGTGAACATCATGAATCTAGATCTGGAACATAGAGAGATTACCATAAAGCTAGTGGTTTTGAAGAAAATATAAGGCGATCCTCAAGTGATCTGCATGCCACTCCACAATCACAATGTATATGAGTATTTAATTAATGAAGATAATGAAAAAATGTTATATGTATGATTTTAATATTCATTTCATCAATTCCATAAACATGAAGGGGAAATTCATTACACCAAAGGAAATCACAGGGAACTTATACTATCTATAGTGACATTGGAATGCCAGATTTAGAATATCAGCCCCATGAACCATCAATTGGTGGTATCCAAACAATAGATCAATCTTAAATATCAATCTCATGACATGAAATTTTTCAAAGAGGTCATAAATATTCAGTATGTGGCACATGTTATGTATCATGTCCTAGTTCATACAATTATAATCCAAGAAAAGCCTCAATATATTTTCTTCCTTTTTCAAAAACAACAGAGGCGCTACCTAAGGGGACACACTGGGACTGATAAAACCCTTCATTAAAAGGTTCTCCTATATCAATCATGGATTTTCGAGCTCAATAGGGCCCATAAAATATTCCTTAGATGACATCACAGTGCTTCGATGATGAATGTTGATACAAAACTCTATCTCCATCCTCGGAGGTAGTCCCAAAATGTCATTCGGGAAGAGGTCCATAAAATCCTCTACCATTAAAGGAATAAAATTGAATAATATGATTAATCATTTATTGGATATAATTTCCAATTGAAGGGTGATGGGATATAGAATCCTTCATGTAAAACCCAATCATCCTACCATGTGATCTCTCTCACTTGTAATGGTAAATATCCTCACATAAGAGAGAAGGAATCTAAATCATCTATGGTGGCAGTCGATCAAGGATCAGACTATTAACAACACATCCATACCCAATATAAAATCATAATGTTCCATCGTGATGAACCAAAGGTCCCATGTAGACCTCTCTCACCTCCATGTAATAGATTAGACTACTATAAGACAAAAGATATAGATTTAGTGTTCCTGGTAGGAACCTCAAGACAAAGCTATAGGGTTAGGGCCTCGACTGGGAGCTCTAGATCTTACATTAGTAGTATAGTGATAAATGAATGAATAAAAAATATTTCTAATAGTACTAAATAAAGAGTATAATGAACATAGATCGTACCTCTGATCATCTTTTGTGCAGTAGGGTCATAGGACTCTATATCTTACAAATGTCCACGACCTCGACCACTAGATCCTTAAGCCTGACATGGTCCGCCTAATGGTGTTGGTGTAAGGATCGCATAGCATCAACCATCGTCGATATATCCTCCTCATTAAGCTCTAAATTCTCCTCTACCATATCTATCTCTCTAGGGGTCACCCTACCCATTAATTGGAGATTCATGTTCAAGACACTATCTCTGCCGCGACTGTCCATCAACTACTTGTCTGTGATGCTCATCACGTCTGGTCAGGTACTCATGCACTATGTGTCCATTCCCATCACAATCATAACACCACCACTCTCTGGGATTCCCTTGTCTTCTATGTTGTCTCCTACCATATGCCCAAGCCTGATCCTAGGAAGATCTCATGTGCCAATATCCAGTCAACTGGCATCTTATGGATAATACATGTAACTCAGCCATATGATTCACAATGCCAGCTCAAGGTTCCTTATATCCCTCTGAAGGAATCTCATCATCACTAGTACCCACTCCAACACTTCGATATTGTTTGGGATGCACATGGGTATCACACTGACATATATCTCTTTATGGAGTCCTTACTCAGAATTTTGTGCTCAGAAGTAGCCATCCTGAATCATATAAAAGGAGTAAAATTTAAGGTATGTGAACCTCATTGAATACTAAAAGGATTTCATCCCTCCCTACTATATCTCCATAAGATCCTGAATCTGAACTGAGTAAAAACAAGAGGGGTAATACTATTAATAGAACAACTTCTAGAATTCGGGATATAAGAGTGTCTACTCGACGTGAATCTGGGTAATGATACTCAACCAAAGCCCAGCTACTCTATAGAGAAGGATAGCTGCCAGCACAACCGTCTAACACATAAATGTTTGGATTATCTTGAAAACATAATCCACTGACTCTATCCAATATATACTTCCTGGGTATCTGGATTGTTGTTGAGCCTCATCGGCCTATGGAGTTGGAACTTGTGGAGTGTGCTAATCCCTTGCACATCCTCCACCTGCTCTGATGGTATGATCTACTGCATGAACGGTGGGGGTTCTACTATCTATCGACCGAGAGTAAGGATATCATGTGATATACCCTTAACTAAGGACTTTTCACTCATCGGAGCATATTCACAATCCCGAACTAGTATCCTTATAGGCTATCATTTCAGAGGAATCCTAAAAATTTAATCATGATATACCATAGTCAGATGATCATATATATACAATGTGAATATGACTAACGAAGTTTCATAAATGAATCAATTATATATAATGAATTTACCATTTATCCCTTAAAAAATGTATTTTCATTCCAATTAATCTACCAGGTAGTCATGGTCCAGGTGAAAAGATACATTGGATGCTCGTACCATCACTAGGTCCCTTACCTTGAGTGCCGCACTTGAGACAATTTGACATTACTAACATAATACAAACAAAATCCTCAAAATAGTTCTACATCAATCATCATCCCAAGGAATTACGTCCTTTGATACTATTGTATCACGACCCATCCCTAACCAGGGTTTGATCCGCATCTACCTTATGTTCGCCTCCAGCAGCTAGGGGTGGCCACATGTTTCGAAAGGCATATCGTAAATGGGAGGAATTTTCCAAATGTACTTCTACACACACACCCGAATATCTCAACTTAATGTGTAGAGAAATAATAATACTAATATGAAACATCTAGAATGTAAACCAAGAATATATAACCTCTAGGGTGTACAATATCATTATAGTGAAAACATAAAATTAATGGGAAAAAATACACACCAAACCGAAAATATGTACCAACCTGAAAAAATTGTAAAATAAAAGAGATGAGAGATCCCAAATCTAGAGATATATTCACCGACCACCATACACATCCTAATGAACCATGTATCCTTAATCTCCTCTCCAGTCATCATCAAAATTTCTATTGTCAGTATAAGATATGACATGTGCTGGAAAATACCATGAACGGGTGAGTATATACATACCTAGTTGGACACCTTGAAAGATGAAGGGGGAATAGAAATAGATGTCATAATAATATATAGAAAGTATATAGATCAACCCAATGAAAGAGAGTAAAAAACACATATTTATATATAATCAAAATGAAGATTCCCAAACAAAAGTGAAGGGGATCTCCATCTCATAGCCAAACCTAAGAAAAGAGTCACCATCAGTTCCATGTGTCTATAAATGATGCCCAGTATCTCATGCATATGTGCAATATAGAAAATCCTTGTCAAGAATCATGTCACCACTATTCCTCACAATAAAGGGGATGTAATCTCTAGGTAAAGAGACCATGCCCTAATACAACATGAGAGGTCAACTCCAGTGGCTGAGGAACCATGCCCAGACCAGCTATAATGTTCCACTCTTGTCATCAAGGAACCATTCCCAACCTAGATGGAGGCTGTCACTCGGATGGTTGAGGACACATTCCCTTTCTCTATAGGAGGGTTCCAGTCTAGTCAATGTGGTCCCCTGTCCAACCCTATCGGAGGGTGCCACTTGGATGGTCGAGGACCCATGCCTCATGTCCATAGGATGGGGCCACTATAGTTATTGAGGACCCATGAATAACCTAGATAGAGGGTGCGAGTTAGATGATATATAGAGGTCCCATCCCTTTCCAAGTAGGAGGGTTCAACATTATAGATAGGTAGAGGATCAATGCCCATCCCAACTAGAGGGTTCCACTCTAAATCCACCATTGATCATCCCGGATCATTATCATCATCACACTTCACTTAAATATGAATCATTCCAAGAATATATCTCATCATATACCAATATATAAAAATGTGGTTATCATACCATTATATTTGTAAATAAACTAAGGATAGGCTACTTGTGGTCCAAAATATGAGTCCAAACAAAGAATATATGAGTGATTAATGATCCCTTAAAAGGAAACAAGTGGTGCATGGTGTGTGAGGGGACCCACATGGCATGTGTTCCTACTCCATCACCAGGTTGTGTCCCTATAGGTATAGAACTTACTAGACATGTAACCCAAGATGTCATGAAGAGGGTTTACATGGCATGTCTGATCCACCTGATGTCCTACTCTTTCTCTCGGGCTGTGTCTGTGTTTGTTTCCCGTGTCTGTGTACTTTTCCCATGTCCATGATCTTTGTTACAGAATGTGTTCCTGGACATGTCCATGTACCCTTAGAGTACATGTTGAGCTTCTGACCCAAAGTCACAAGGTATGTGGGGATCCCACAGGACATGTGATACTTAGAGTTTTGTGAAACCCAAGTTGCTATACCTAAGGCCCTACACACTATGAGTTCTTTATACTACACAACATATAGTCACATTTTAAAAAAATTATTATATCTATACTCCATGATATAAATATGGACTTTCCGACTTTTAATTTGGCCTCTTATCCTAAATAAATCAATGGATCCTTCTCTGGATGAGATTTCTAACCCTTATATGGCTGAAAATCAAATTTAGATCCTTCTTGTTCCAACCCATATGCACCGTCATGACTTTTATAATTTTTCATCGATTCCATTGATATTGGATATAAAATACAAGAGAAACAACACTAGCTATTCAATGATCATTCCCCAAGTCCATCCTTGATGTCTGATCCCTTCATCACACGAAAATCAATCGTTAATTCGAGGGTCTAATCAGTATTAGTCCTACCCGCTAATTTTGAATCGTGACCTCATGGTCCAACGATGAAAAATGTGAAGAAATTTGGGGGATAAAAAAATCCAAACAATGTTTTATCGATCATTTCCATGTTTTTTGGACAAATACCATGAACGGGGATATGTGTGGTAAAAAATTAAATAATAAACAATTAAATTTTAATTCTTGGATGTATGTAATTGTACACCATCGATGAAGATCAAAGAAAGAGTTTTATATTTCTCAATAATTTAATAAAATGTGGAAGAATACAAAAAATTATGATTCCTACTGAGATATTGGATCATTATTTGTCAAAGAAAATTCTCACCAATGATTGAGAGGAATCATTGTGTTCTCTATGCTTTTATTTGATTTGATCTGGATATTCTTCATCGTCAGATTTGATTCTCCAATGGAAGGAGGAGAAGAATGATCTTAATTCTCCCATGTGAAAATAGATTACATGAGGAATTTGGAATGTTATTTTACTTATATTTGTTTTAAGAATTCATAAATGTAATTAAATAAATAAAATTATTTATTAATTTAACTAAATGCACCCACCCAAAATCTCTTTTATCTATATGCACCACGACAACCTATTTTTGGTCTTGCATAGGGTAAAAGTCGCATTCTAGACTAAAACATGCTCTTAGATTACTAATCTGATATTTTTTAAGATTTATACCATTTTCTTTAAGAAAATTAATGCTTGTAATATGAAATATATTTAATATTTTTATAAAATTAATTTTGGGCACACCGAGCTTCAGAACTACAAACCGTCTCAAAACCAGGTTCTGAAAATATATGTAAAAATATTTTAAAGTATTACATGGAAAAATGAGTCTATAAAATTATGTTGTAGACGCTGTATAGTAGTTACCATTCAATAGCCTCAACAAATGTGGAAGAACCTTTACATAGGCCTACTAGAGTACCTTTACCCATAAATATCTTGAAAAATAATTTTTACACAATTGATATCTCTTAGTTATCCAGATATATCACACCCACACCATGGTTTTCATTTGTTTTTATTTATTTCTTGATGTTGGACATTTTGGTTTAGTTTCAGGTTGAGTGTAAAATAAAATTCCTTTTGTTTTGGTGGTTTCAGTTTTCTTCTAGTGATATTCATTGTTATTGTGAATGTTAATGGGATAATGTTCTATGGTGGAGAGTTTTTGACACCCACGATATCACTATATTGTGTTTAAATTATTCAAGGATCATTGGGAAACCTTCATAAGAGTTTGAGGTGCCATTTTTGTCTTTTTGGCCAATTTTTCAGGTTATACTGTTTGATCATAGTATTCCAAAGCCATGAAACTTAAACCTACAAATTTGTATAATTTTTCCAGTAGCATTCACACAATTTTTATATGGTTTACAAAACATTTCATCAAAACCAGTCCCCTATTAAGGGCCAAATATATTTTAATATTAAAATTCTATTTAATTGATTCCACCTCCCATTTTAATCCCTACCTATTGGTTATCGACCAGAGGGTCCCCTCCTTCATTCTCCTTTGTTTTGGGAAACTTTTTGGGAAATTTCTCACCAATGGGTTGTGATTCATCGTGGTTCTTTCATCAAATACCTCATTTCTCTCTTATCCCCTCTTCTGTCTCTATATTTCTTGGTTTTCATTGGTGTTTCCTCTAATGGTCAAACCGTAATGTCTAGGGCTTATGTTTGGTACATATTCCCTTGGATATAGGGTGTGTGAATAGTCTATGGGGCTTAGATCCCACCTCTCACAAGGTTTCATTATGTTCACACACCACCGAGGTAGGTGTTTCCATGATTTTCCTTACTAATTAAAACCATTAGAGATTTACTGTCTTTAATTTATTTTTAAATTTTATTCACATCCTCATAATACACATGGTTATTAAATTTTGGTTTCTCTTTATTGGTGAAATTTACTAAAAATGGGTTTTGGAGTGATCCTTGTTTATGACTATGTGTTTCCACACTGATTGGGTTTGATAAAATGTTAATTGAACCATAAAGTGTCTAATGAAATGATTGGGGTGGTACATTCTCTTATAAATGATTCATTAGATTGATTGGATTTTTTGGGATATTTTCATGTGCAATGTGATGAGTTATTGTGGTTAAAACGTTTTTTGGAAATCTCTCTAGGTCTTTTAAAAATGTATTTTTTCACCTTTGGAAACAATATGAAATTCATGGCTTTGGTTTCAAAGGAATGTGATGGTTTTAAAAATATTCTGGGGGTTGTATGTACACATTGATAGTTCTATTGGATTTTGGCACATCCATGGGTGCATGGAGTGCACACATGGATGTGCAATCAAATATCTACGACACTTATAACACATCAACCCTTAAAATTCTCCCATTTCCCCCATTCTACTCCTTTTCTCAAAATGGTTTTATGATTTTCAAATGATAGGTGTTTCTTCAAGTGATTTGTGAATATAACATTAAAAGTGTCCTTAAAGATTGGCATGTTTTTCCATGAAACATTTTTTGGTAAATTTTGGAACTCAAAGGCCCCTTTGAAATTTGATTAGATAAAAGAAATGTTTTGTGTTGAGTTTGGAAAACGATGTTGAAGTGCGATTGTAAACGAATTTTAGGTTTAGAAGTGTACGACCTGGTTGGCACTTTATAATTTTTGGAAAGGAATGTGGTTTAGAAAATGTGAACGCCCGATTGGCAACATAAAGTGCTTTACAAAATGGTTTGAATGTTTATATGACATGATGGCAGAGTTGGTACCTTGAATGATGTGATATGCACACCCAGATATATATATACCGGTCACTCCTATAGAGTTATTTCCCTTTTATGGGTTATCTTATACGTGGTGTCCGTGTTAGGGGTTGGCAAGTGCAGTGGTGTTATTTAAGAGGATCGAGTGACAATAGTTTTACAGTGCAGATTAGATGGGTTGTTACCCCTCGATCTCTAAGAGGTTAGGTGGCTTGTGCCGCTGTATTGGTCAGTTGAGGGTGGCCAGTTGGTTTTATACATAGGGGATTCAACCTATTCTGGTAGGTTGTTTTGAACTGAGAACATCCTGGGGTCTTTCTAGGGATGTTTAGGATCACCCATGGTTATTATCTGTATTTCTTGTTTACTTTTTTTCTACACTTATTTTTTAGTTTCTTACTTCATTCATTTACAACATAGCCCTGGTATTTTATGATTAGGGCTTTTAAATAAAATGGAAATCTGTTTTGAAATTTGAAATATAGTTTGTGTAGTTTTGAAGAAGGGAAAGAAAAGTGTTTATTTTTTAATGATTTTAAAACCCTGTTTTTATTAATATATTTAAAACCACTATTAATTGAATGATTTCAGGAAAGGAAACATATGGATTCTATAGTTATTTCTTACTAATCCATCAAGCTCACAGCATACATATACCATTCAGTGTTAGTAGACCCGAGCTATTTTGAAGGTCCTATTTATTGCTCAGGTTCATGGTTTAAACGCTCATGGTTGGAGGAGGTTCATTGGTGGATAATAGTAACCTTGAGGTCACATGGAGATCTGGTTGGTTTTAGTTTAGTTTGGTCTTGTTTTATTTATTGCTTCACATCTATTCAGTTGTATTTCTATACCTAGATATGTTTTTTATTTTTATTTGTTTAATTATTCATTTATGTTTAATGTACAGTTTATTTATTGATCATGTTTTTAGGGATAAAACCATTCCCACTTGTAATGTTTTGATGCATGACACATGTTTCAAGCTCACAGGGATCGAGAAATACCTTCATTCCTTTTTGGGGATTGATAGAGGTTACTTGTTCAGGATCGACCCATACTGGTTCATGAAAAAAATGGGATCATAGGATTCCCTTGTTATTTGGTGTGTCGGGTAGTTAGAGACTAGTACTGTTAGGACTAAGGAGGTAGGTACAGGAAGGGCGTCATGAACCCTTGCTTGCCCTGATCCTCGAGTTACCAGGGGTAGTTCCAGATTTGAGTCTTTACCTATGTTTTGGGATTGTGGTATTAAGATATATGTGATCTGGTGTTATTTCATTATCTGACAAGAAGTACTGACCCATGTGGAGTCCTAGTGAATTGTTCAAACATCTCTTAGTTGTTGATGTTTTCTTAGGGCATGATTCGCTACCATGTCATTGGGTTATGCATTACTGCTAGTTCCTCATTCGGGTGGTTTTGTGTAATTTGTGTTTTGTTTTTGTTTATGTTGGTGGGAGTAATATTTGAAGATTACTTTGGTTTATGAAAATGAAAAATGGGGTTTTCAAGTGTTTTTAAAATTGTTAAAATAGGTTTTAAAGGAATATGTTTTGGATTTTAAATTTGGTAAATGCTTGGTTTTTGATGAGGAAAGGAGGTTTGTGACCCTTGATACTCTTTATGGAAGGTCACATGTGTATGGGTATGCATGAAAAGTAAATGTAGTCACTTTTTCATGGATGATGTAAGAGGAAATGGATGGACAGACATGTGACAATTCATAAGCTTCCATGGGAGAGTGTTTGAAATTTGAGGTTGATTTTGACTTTCTAAGATATCCTTATGTGATAAAATGGTTTTGAAAAGGGATTTATGAGTAGTGTATGTGGAATTTGGCATATGTGCCAATTTTTTTGTCCTTGGAATGTCTTGTGGTTATTATTTGGTTGGATGTTGATTTAAATATTTTTGTTTTGATGTTTTTCAGAAAATGAAACACATATAAGTCCCTAAAATTTTAAATTAGTAAGGCCCAATTTCTATTTTTTTACGAATATTACCAATCATTCATGGTGATCATGGTCCATTAAAGCAGTTGAGTGTCTTGGGGATGTAGAGAATATCATTGGATTATTTGGAACTCTAGAAGTTGCGAGAGAACGATTTGTTATAGGTTTTTTTAGGGTCTAACATTGGATGAATGGGATATGTTTTCCCCAACATCAATGTGAGTTTGGCTGATTTGGGAAGTGTTTAAGTTCATCTTCATCTGATGGTTCATATGCGAGGAGGTGAAGAAAAATAAGAGGGAAGTACTCAAGTGTATTCAACAAGGCTAGTGGATCATGAATACTTATGTTGACCACTTCTAGGATCTGGTCCCATTTTCTCTGAATATGTCCTCACATGATCTATTTATGGTTTCCATTTTCATCGAGGTTCTTCGTCTATAGATTAAGGACACACTCTCCTCTTCTAAGGACCATTATTTTGAGAATTTTTAGATGATGAATTCATATATGAATGTGTTTCTAGAGAACATATAATTAGAGAACTAGTTCCTCGTGTTGCTTGTGAAGCTCCCCATATAGTGAGGAGCACATGTTGGAGAAACTTGATTCTAAAGCATCATCTTCATTGGTTTTTGATTCCCGTTTGTCAGACTGTTATGTTGTGTTCCATCAGTTCGGCCAGTTCGTGAATTTGAAGTCAGCTTATCAAATCCCTACAATGAAGAAAGATATGTGACCAGGGGATACTAGTGACTGATAGTGATGTAAGAAATGAATTAGCCATCAGATCCACATCCACAAGTCTCAGGGTGAAGCTCATGCACAATCAGGAGTTTTGGGGTTGTGTGGATCCTTGAATTAGTTTATGTTTTCCATGTTCTTACGGGAACATTTAAACTTTCCTTGTTACTGTTTCTCCCACCGTTGTAAGTTCATCATTTCATTGTAAAAGTCAAATGAACCTATCATTTTATGATCTAAATGGTTTTGTTCGTATAAATGTGGCATTATAAATTATTCATTTTCCTTAAGGGGTGTTTGTACTTTTAATGATTGGTGTTGGTTTTTGTTTTATTAGAGATCGTTTGGAAGTTCTTGTGTTTTGTGGAGTTAATCGATGGTGTTTTCGATACAATATTTATTGTGGGATTCTTTTCATGGGTTTACACACCCATTTTGTTGGGAGTCTTATATCTGTGTGGTAGTATCATAGTTATGGTGGTGTTGCTGTTGTTCCTTGTGTATATGGTTTTTTGTTCTTTAATGGTATTCCATCATCCTTGAGTCTCGGAATGTTGAGTGGCCTTATAGTGGGATTTATATTTAATCCTTGGTGGTGTGGATTGGTGGTGCAGAAAAATTTAGTTAGCCCATGTTGGGAGCTCCCCAGTTCTCGGTTACAATGAAGGTGTTTTTTGATAATGTGGATATTTTGATTCAGTTCCTAGGTTCTTGTTTTACTGGGTCATTCAGCAGTGGGTTTCCTATTTAATTTCCAGTGGCATTGTTCAGGTTTTACAGTTTCCTTTCTTGTTTTGTTCTTATGGTGGGGAGAACCCTCTCAAGTTCTCCCCTCATTCTTATGTTATGGTTCCTTCTTGATTGGTTGGGTGTGAATTATGGATTGAATAGTTACCCCCAGTTTTTCAGTTTTTGATCAGGTATGGATGCATTTTTTGTTTAACATTTGGATGGGTGACTTTCTAGGGGTTAAAAGTGTTTTCATGGGGGAGAAATGCCACACCATGACAATAGTTTTCATTTTTTTTAATTATTTCTTTATTTTGGATCATTTGGTAAAGGTTTAGGTTGATTTTACCAAAAAAGTCTTTGTGTTTTGGTGTTTTTGGTTTTCTTATAACCATATTCATGGTTATTGTGAATGTTATTGGGATAATGATTCATGGTGGAGAGTTTGTGACACCTACAATGACACTATATTATGTTTAAATAATTCAAGGATCATTGGTTGGGAATCCCTACTGTTTGCGGTGTCATTTGATGGTTTTAGGCTATTTTTCTTGTCACATGGTTTGAGAATGGTTTTCCTGGACCCTGCGACATAAACCTGTAAAGTTTCCAAATTTTTCATGTAGCATTTACACATTTTTATGAATCCATGCAGCAAAACCGTACAACCCATTATTGGATAAATATCTTTTATTTTAAAAATCATATTTAAGTTATCTCGCTTAACATTTTAAGCCCAAACTGTTGGGTATTGACTAGATCCCCAATTTTCTTTTTCCCATTGGGCCACGTTTTGGCATATTTCTCTGAAAATGTTAGTGATTATTCATTATTTCTTCATCAAATCCTTCCCTTTCCTCTTCTCCTCTATTCCATCTCTCTATTGTTTTTTGATTTCCTTCATTGTACAGACCATATTGGATAGGGATTTTGTTTTGTTCATTTTCTTTTAGATATAGGGTGTAAAAATGGACTGTGGGGCTTAGATCTCTCCTCTACAAAGGTTTTGTTTCATTCACACACCACAAAGGTAGGTGTTTCCATGTTATTTATTTTATAATGAAAACCATTGGTGACTAAGTCTATTTATTTAATATTTAAATTTTATTCCCATATTTAGAATACTCATGGATATTTAATTGTGGTGTTTCTTTATTTGTATAATTTTCTAAAAAGGGGTATGTAGTGATCCTTGTTTATGCCTATGTGTTGTCACACCAAATGTGTTTGATAAAATATTAATTGATCCTTTATGTGTCGAAAGAAATGATTTAGGTAGTTGTGTTTCTTTATAAATGATTAATTAGATTTATTGGATTGTGTTTGGAGCTTGTCATGTGTAATGTGGTAACTTAGTTTGGTTTAAATTTTGTTTGGAAAGCTCTCATGGTCTTTTAAAAATGCATGTCCGCACCTTTGGAAATTATATAAAATTGATGGGTTTGGTTTGAAAGGAAAGTGATGGTTCTAAAAATATTTTTTGTATCTTATGGACACATAGAGGGTGCTATTGGAAGTTGGAATAGCTGTGGGTGCACAAAGTGCACACCTGGATGTGTGTTCAAATGAAGATAACACTTAGAACACATATTCCATTAAAATTTTCACATTTCTCACCTTATTCTCCTTTTCTCAAAGTGGATCCATGATTTCCAAAAATTAACTCAAAAAATGTATAAAACACAAGAAATCATTGTTAAAGTTATTTAACAGTTAAAACACATATTTCCAAAAATGTTAGAAATGAATTAGTTTCCTGATATTTAAATTATTTGTGGGGTTAACTAATATTAAAAAATTAAACAATTGAAAATGGAATATTAAAATTTTGGCTCACATAACTATCCCACACTTAGACAATTTCACTTTTGGGAAATAAAATGAATTCTATTTATTTATAAAGACAATCCTTACAAAGTTTAAATACACAAACTAGAAAGAATGAATATCAATGATCCATTTGTTTTGGAAAATTCCACGCCTCAAATGTAAATTAATCATACTATACAATTTTAATATTAGAAAAATTCATAGTTTCAGGTGTGAAAAATAGATTGAAATTGAATTAAAACATTAAAAGGGGCACTTTCGATCATATATTTCTCCTACGTTTCTTAAATCAAATATCCATTATACACATCCTTGATACAAAAAATGATATTCTTATAATTTAATTCATAACATTTTCATTTTATTTAACTATTACCCTCACCTTAATCACCTAATTTTGGATAATTAGGAACTTTATTTGATTTTCCTTTACCATGTGTTGTGTGTAATACTTATTAGATTTTTTGAGGAATTTTATTACTCATTCAGACAGTTCCAAACAATCACAAAACCTAATTAGGGGATCCTAATTCTATATTTTACTCTAGTTTCAAATGAATTATATGTCTATATTTTTGAGTTCGATCCTAATATCTCCTTGTTCTCAAAGGATAAGTTAGTTAACATCATTTTCAAAAAACTAGTTTCCCTATGTTATAATTCCAATTACTATTTAACCTTTTCAGTCACACTCATTTTCGTAGTTATAAAATAGAAAATCCAAGAAAAAATTGGACATATTAACTCATAAAACATGAAATTACTATGGTTTTAGAATTTATAAAGTCTTCAAAACTATCATAAATTTATCCCCTATGAAGGAAAATGATAAAAAATAATTTTTCTAACCTAATACCACACTAAAAATAAAAAATAATAACATTTAGAGATTATTTATAGATTCCTAAAAAATACTAAAAATATTTTAAAATAATCTAAAATAGGTTTAAATCCCACCCCACACTAATTCATTAGCACCCCATTCATTTTTTTGTAAAATTTGAATAATTAATGTTATTAAACAAGTGGTAAATGATATAAAAATCATGGTTATTATTTTATATAATAGGAATGTGGTTAGACCCACTAGGGTGCTTTGTACAAATCATTGATCTAATCTCCGAGGTGTTTTACAATATGAAAATATATAGAAAATTTATTAAAACATAAATTTTTTTATTGAAAACTTAACTAAAATACAAATAAAATGAGAAAAAGAAAATAATATTAGGCTTTCCTCCCAAGAGGTGATATATTTAGACTATACGTAGCTGAGAAGTCACATTATTATCCCCAATCTACCAGAGGATGTGGTTTGTGGGATGTAAACCACCACATACTCTTTCTTCTACTGAATTTTAGCTTTACTTCTATTTGGATGTACAATTTGATAGAGTCCTTTATTTCCTCACCCCCCCATTGATCAGTGTGGTGTATCTCTTATAGAGTTAGCGGAAGGATGATGTATGAGTCATCCTCAGCCAAAACTCTTACATATATTTATTATAATGGATGCTAAGATGATACTTGTTAATATTAAAAAAGTTATAGTATGTGAAAAATTCAAGTTAAATTAATAAAAAAATTTGTGTTAATATTAATGTTCTCACCCTCATAGGTAACAACTTAGGCTTCTGTTTTCTAATCAGAATACATTGGGGACTATGACGAACTAAACTTTTGAATAATATTTTTTTTCCTAAAAATGTATATCATACTATTGTATGACCCTGAGACACCTTGAGAGGGGAGGGGTGAATCAGGGTGACCACATTTTCTTTTAATGTGATGGATCGTGTTCCCACGTTTGGTAGGAAATTGTTAAACAAGTATGATGAATATGATCATAAAGTAAACATTCACATGAAAAGAGATGACACATCACTTTGTACATTGTTCACCACTAAGGGCTATGTCAATGGAGCATACGTCGACAGGTTGTCGGTCGTACCGAATTCCACTAAACATCACTAGTTGTAGATTATAATGGTTCGGGAACAATAGAATTGTCCCAGGATCACTGCCTTTACAATGGTTCAGGGATAGCTCACTGCATCCCTCAGGTCACTCCCGTTGAATCCCCCTAGCTCACTACAATTGGTGAAGTCCCACATAGTTTATAGACGTGATGGTCTCTTCAATATATTTTCATTGAAGTCTTTGTATCTGCTCATCATGAGACTACTCATGCATCAATGTTCAGAAATGATGCACTAGAACACACAAAACCACTGAACCGGATAACCAGAACGTGCAGACAAGCGTCACTGACAATTGCGTGCAACACCAACCCTTTGCGCAGAAAACCTTCCTATTGCGCGCAAAATTTACTTTTCGTGTGGAATAATATTGGGCGCCACAACAACTTTTTCTCGCAACTGAAACTTTTACTCACATCCCCAATTTTTACATGGAACACTTCCTTTTTTGCACATCCTGTAATTTTCCGCAAAATTCAGAATATTTCATGCAAGCCCCTTTACGCTATCCTTTATCGTGCATCAGACCTCAGATCTTCTCTATGTCTTTAACTCTACCGAATGAGGGGGGCGGTCAACTCTTATTTAAAGGCATCTGAGTCCCCCGAGCTCAAAACCCCCTTTGGAGTGAAAAACTTCTCATCTAGCGTGTAATGTTTCGCGCTGGTATTGTTTTTCGTGCACATCGTCATAATTTTTGTGCATCCCATACCTTTGCCATTTTTTTACATTCTGATTCCGAAGCACAATTTGAACGAAACACCTCGATCAACTATTTCACGCACCATGTTTTTTTAGTGCCCAACTCAAATATTTCGCGCAAAGCCTTTATTTTTCAAGCCCCACTTCCTCTTTGCACCCACCTGCTTTTACCAAGAATCCATGTCTTCATTTTTCCAATTCTGAGGCCAAAAAATTTGGAAAACACTGGGAAACAGTGCCACCTTCAATACTGATGTCTGCTGGAACTGTATGATCACTTTTCCGGAACACATTCTGAACATCCACTGAGGATTGGAAATAAACACAAACAATACTCCAATTAATTCATAAAATATCCATGGTTCCAAAAATCTCCCCATTTGGGTTTGTTGGAAATCAGTAAATAAATTCAATATATCACCATCCACATGCAAACCAAAAATGAAAGAATCAACTCATCCAACACTCTAAGTCTACGTGGGCAATGCTCAGTGTAGAAAACAAGAGATGTATCTTGAATTGGGATCCCATGTATTGAAATCCTCAAAAACTCCCAATAAAGTTTATTATAGTGTTAGAGAAGTGTTACATGTCCGATGAATTCCTTCTCATCCTATCAACGATGTTGAATACACATCATTTCATTGAAGTATTACATGTCAATGACATTCCTGAATTTATTTAATGAAACCCAAGAAATTTTATTACAGTGTCACAGAAGTGTTACATGTCCAATTAATTCCTTCTCATCCTATCACCGACGTTGTATACTCATCATGTCACAGAAGTATTACATGTCAATGACATGTCTGAATTTTTTCCTTTCTCTCCCATTAGTAATAAACCCAAAGGACGATAAATGTTCATTGTTCAGCTCAAACCATACTCCCCCTGGTTATTATCTCCCCCACAAACCTGCATCACATCCATAAAAAGATGAAAACGGTTATCATAAACGGGGAGAGGGTTTATCCGTAACCTCGATATGCACTAGGAGGTGTATGAACACCGAAGTTCAACCGATGCTTCAGAAAAATAGTCGTTGACAGTGGTTTGGTCAGGATATCGGCCACTTTCTCATCAGTTCCCACATGATCCATTCTAATCCCACCTTGTTCAGCTTTCTCTTTGATAAAATGATACCGAATATCAATATGTTCTGTACGAGAATGCTAAACTGGATTCTTCATAAGATCAATTGCGCTCTTGTTATCACAATAAATCACCATTGCTTGCTTCACCTCATCACCAATATTTGTTAATTTCTACTTCATCCATAGTAGTTGAGTGCATGCCATTGTGGCAGAGATATACTCAGCTTCAGAAGTACTAAGAGAAGTACATTATTTTTTAATTCTCAACCATCCAACACATTTATTTACAATATAGAAAGCTCCACCACTGGTGGTATTTCTATCCACAACATCTCCAGCTGAGTCAGCATCAGAAAATGCTGATAATTCACTGTTCCTTAGTGCAGAAAAGAATAAGACATAATTTTGAGTGCCTTGAATATACCTCATGATTCTTCTTACGACTTCCATATGTTCCTCTTTTGGATTACTCTAAAAGAGGGCTACAAGATATGTGGAAAAGACAATATATGGTCATGTCACTGTCATGTACAGTAAGATTACCATGATCACCTTGTACATGGTGGGATCTATAGAGGTCCCATCCTCATTCTTTCCAAGTTTAGTTCCAACTGAAATCAGAGTTGACAATGGTTTGGAGTCTTGCATATTAATCTTCTTCAACATCTCTCTTGCATACTTTTCCTAATAAATGAATGTGTAGTCCTTCTTTTGAATCACCTGCAGCCCCAAGAAATATGTGAGCTCCTCAATCATAGACATTTCAAATTCTGATTTCATGTGATTGGAAAATTCATCCAAAGATTTCTGCCTGCTGCCACCAAATATGATATCATCAACGTAGACAAGAACCATGAATTGATATTTTGGAAAATTCGTCACATATAGATTGTGATCTACTCCTCTTATTTTGAATTCCAACTTATTGAGATATGAATTCAATAGGGACTACCACGCCCGTGGTTCCTGCTTCAAACCATATAGAGATTTCTTTAGTTTGCAGACCTTTGTTTCATCAGTACCAAGAACAAAACCCACTTGTTTTTCAATGTAGACATCTTCTTCGAGTACACCATATAAGAATGTTGTATTTACATCCATTTGATATACTTTATATCCAATTTGTAGTGACATGGAAAGGAACAACCCGATTGACTCCATTCTAGCCACAAGAGAAAAGGTTTCTTCAACATCAACACCTTCAATCTGGGAATATCCGTTACAAACCAGTCGTGCCTTGTTTCTGATAACACTTCCATGCCTATCAAAAATATTCTTGAAGATCCATCTTGTACCAATCATATTGTGACCTTCAGGTCTCTGGACAATATCCCATGTCTGATTCCTGTCAATCTGATCTAACTCTTCATTCATGGATTTCACCAAAAATTCTTCCTTTGAAGCTTCATCAAATGAAGATGGCTCCACAACTAACAAAAATGCAGATTGCATGTTATTTCACATCCTCCAAGTTTGAGTGGGTGCATTCCTATCCCTAATTTTGTTAGATGGATCAATCATGGGTCTATGATTTCTCCTATGTGGATCAGTCACATTTTCTCCAGCCATAGTTTCTTCTTCAGATTCTTCTTCTGAGTCAACTTCATCGTGTGACTCCTTAGTGTTTGGTACAGATTCCTCAATTTCTGTAGTTGTATTTTCTCCACATTAACATTCTTCCTCACTTTATATTACATCAGCATATGATTTCCTTGTAGAATTTGTGGTTTTATCACAATTATCTTAACATCATTTCTTACCACAATCCTTCCTAATCACTTTTTGAAACACTTGTAGTCTTTTCTGTTCATTGGATATCCATGAAAAATTCCATCATCATCATTTTCAACAAACATCCCTTGATTTCCTTCTTTGTTTCGGATGAAACATTTGATTCCGAATACATGAAAGAATTTCAACGAAGGCTTCCTTCCATGCCACAATTCATATGCTGTCTTCGTTTCTCCCATGTAAAGCCTTGTATGTTTCTGAATGTGCATTGCATCGTCAATAGCTTTCATCCAATAATGGCGAGAGATAACACTCTCAATCAGCATAGTACTGGACATATTGTTAACCTGTCGATTTCTGCACTCAACTACTCCATTTTTCTTTGAAGTTCTCATGGAAGCTACATCATGTTGTATCCCATGCTTCCCCAGGTAGCTTTAAAATTCAATGGATGTGCATTCCCCACCATTTTCTGATCGAAACAGTTTGATTGTTCGTCCAGTATCATTATCAGCAATTCAATGATAAGTTTTCATGCAGTAAAGAACTTTTCATTTCATATATATAACCATTACACATGCTATTCTGTTGTAATCATCTATAAAAAGGAAAAAGTACCTTTCTCCATGTGTTCCAGCAACATTTACCGGGCCACATACATCTGTATGAATGAGATCAAGAATATGTGATGCCCTTTTCTTCATTGGTCGATATGAACTACATACCATCTTCCCACGAATGAAAGAATCAACATATTTTTACCGTTCACATTTTAGAATGGGGATATCCATGACTATCTTCAGCTTAGATATCTTTTCCATGTCTTGTTGGTTAATGTTCCCCAGCCTTCGATGCCAAAAATTGTTTTCTTCATCAACAAAAAAATAGCAGGAGTTCACTTTTCTATCGACCTGATATAAGTTTCCATCTATTCTACATCCTTTCATAAGAGAATTCACTAGTTTTCCATTTATAGTGCAAAATGTTTATTGAAAGTTACTATAAACCCTGAGTCATAGAGTTGACTCACACTAAGGAGATTGTGATGCAGACTGTCCACATAAATAACTTCAGTCTTCTTTAGATCTCTATTGGTGAGAGCAGTATTCCCACTGCCTTTAATCTTCAAAGAACCATCATTGACAAACCTCACTATTCAATAAACCATATATTTAATATTTTTAAAATGGTCAACATTTCCTGTCATATGGGGATAGAATCCACTATCAAGAATCCAGGTGTTATTTCTCTTTGTAGCTTTGAGGGATACTTCTGCAAGATTGGAATTCTCGATCTTCCTTTTTTTTCATTCCAGGAAATGCTGAATCGAGTAAACGATACTTAAGGCCTTATAACACTTTCCTCCACAAAATATGATTCTTCATTCCCATAATCATCATTAAGAAGAGATAAACTGTTTGTGAGAACAAACCCATCTAGAGGGTGGATATTGACCTCACTCCGAGAGTTGTATGAATCTCTCCTTTCGAATCTCTTCATGCAATACTTAGCATTATGGAAAAAGTTAGAACAATGAAAACAATATCCATAGAAACCATTTCTTCTTTAAGATGGAGTATATGAAGTCGGTCTCCCTTGTTGATGTCCCATATCTTCCCCATTCAAGTAGCTCCCTGACTCTTCACAATATGTCGTGGTATGGCCGTGATAGCCACAGAACTGGAACTTCATGAGAGAAAATGTCTTCTCATTTGAATTTCTCCTCATGCCTTATACCTTGGGAGAATAGTTGGAATACCTGTAATTTATGAATGTTTGAGAATTATTTACAGTGCTTCTTTTAATCTGGATTGAGGGTTTCATTTTCAGCCTATCAGGTAACATTTCTACATGTATGACTTTTATCTTGCCTTTTTTTGTTATCTCCACTTCTAGAAGTTGAAGTCTCAGCTTCACATCCAATTCCACTCTTTCCCCTGCAAGTGGGTCTTTGATCACTCAGGATTTTTCTAACCCCATCTAAACCACTCTTGGCTCTTTCGAGTAAATCTGCATATGAGAATCTTCCAAAATGAATTTTCTTCTTACCCTCATTTGTGGTTTGATAGACACTCAAGATTGATTCTAAGAATAAAAACGTCTTTTCATGACCCTCAACAGTCTTGGACTTCTCTTCCAGTCTGAATGTATGATCATTTATGACCTTTGCTTGTTTATCAATTCTACACATCAATTCTGCATTGTCGTCTTCGCTTTCAAAGATTGAAGATTGAACTCTCACTAGTTCTTCTAGTCGTTCAATATCATCTTCAAGTTCATCCACATATTCTGATGATTCTTTCACCATTTCATTCCACTCACTAAATTTCTTGCATTTGTCTCAAGCTTTGAAAAGGAATCCTTAATTTTTAACTTGGGATCACAATTATGAGTCATATGATTGTCTCTGTCTTTGTCGATAGAGGGTTATACCGTGTCAATGGTATCCATCATGGAATCATGGTTTCCAGTTTTATATCTAGGTTATAATTCTTCAATGAATTAATTATCATCCTCTTCCTCTTCACAAAAAAAAATTCTTCAGTATCTTTTTTCCACATTTTAAGTTGCCCTTTTTGAAAAACCTTTTATGAGGCTTCTCAATGTCTTCTACTTCACTTTCAACATCATTGAACATTCATTGTCTCTGAGAGGCAATGCGCCCAACTATACCCCAATGAATGCATGCCAGAGGTAACTTACCTTTAAATTTACCTTTTCCCTTCTTCAACCTCTTTGAAATAAGAGAAAGAAATTATTTTTCCTCTTCATATTCATCACTACTATCTTCTGAAATTTTAATTTTTTTCAAGGCTTTGAATTCCATTTCCTTTCTAACATGAGTTTTAGCTTCTTCGGGTTTGACTCTCATCTCATATGCCACTAGACTACTTAGCAGGTCATCCAGAGATAGTTTAGATAGATCTCTTTCTTCAAGGGCTGATACCTTTTCACTATACACAGGAAGAAATATTAGCAATATTTTATTTATAATATCAATGTCTTTGATATCCTCTCCAAGCCCTCGAATTTCTCCCACTACATCAGAGATTCAGTTAAATAATGAATCTGCATTCTCATCTTGATGAATCTTTAGATCATCAAACCTGTTGTGCAGAACTTGAAGTTTTGAATCTTTTACTTTGTTTTATTCTTCATAGATAATTTTATGTTTATCCCACATAGAATTTTTTGAGGTGCATCTCATCACCTTTAGATAAATTTGATCAGAAAGATATGTAGTGATAGAATTTTGAGCTTTAGCATCTGCATCAAGAACTTTCCTGTCTGTATCTGTCAGATCTAGACCTGTTGGATCAGTAACATGTATTACATGCACAGTAATAAAGAGGACTTCCATTACTAGAGATCATAAATGAGATCTCATTCTGTTCTTCCAGATTTGGAAATTACTTCAATCGAAGAGAGGGACTCCCCTGACATTGACTGCATTCTCCATGACGTCAAAGGATAGATTCAACACCAATAACCTCCATTTGATACCACTTGTAGGACCCCGGGACACATTGAGAGGGGAGGGGTGAATCAGGGTGGCCACTTTTTCTTTTAATGTGATGGATCTTGTTCCATTGTTGGTAGGAACTTGTAAAACTTTTATGATGAAAATGATCAGAATATAAACATTCACATACAGAGAGATGACAAATCACTTTTTACTTGGTTCAACACTACAGGATATGTCCAAGGAGCATATGCCGGCAGGTTTTTGGGCGTACCCAACTCCACTAAACTTCACTAGCTGTGGATTACAATGGTTCGAGCACAATCAATATATCCCAGGCTAACCGCCTTTACATAGGATCAGTGATATCTCACTGCATCCATCAGGTCACCCCCGTTGACTCCTCCTGGCTCACTATCGTTGGGGAAGTCCGACATAGTTTATAGACGTGAATGTATCTTCAATAGATTTGCATTGATGTCGTTGTCTCTGTACAACATGAGACTCACCTTGCATCAAAGTTCAGAACTGATCCACTAGAACACACAGAACCACTGAACCGATTAAGTAGAACATGCATACAATCTTCACTATCAAATGCGCGCAACACCAACCCTTTATGTGCCAAACCGTACTATTGCGCGCAAAATTAACATTTTGCACGGAATAGTATTTCCCGCCACAACAAATTTTTCTCGCAACTAAAACTTTTACTTGCATCCACAATTTTTACAGGTATCTTTTTCTTTTTCACACATCATAGAATTTTTCGTGAAAATCAAAATATTTTGTGCATTCCCCATTACCCGATCCTTTTTCGCGCATCAGACCTCGGATCTTCTCAATGTCTTTAACTCTACTGAATGAGGGGGTTCACCTCTTATTTATCGGCGTCTGAGACCCCCACACGCAAAAACCCCTTTGGCACGATAAATGTTTCATCTAGCACATAATCTTCACACCAGTATTGTTTTTTGCACACATTATCAGATTTTTCACGCAGCCCAGGACTTTTCCCATTTTTCGACATTCTGATTCTGAAACACAATTTGCACGAAATACCTCGATCCACTATTTCGCGCACCATACTGTTTTTCGTTCCCAACACAAATATTTCGCCCAAATCCATTATTTTTCGTGCACCACTTCCTCTTTGCGCCCACCGGTTTTTAGGAACAATCCATGTCTTCATTTTGCTTATTTTGAGGCCAAATATTTTGGAAAATATTGGGAAACAGCGTCACCTTCAATACTATTGTCTGTTGGAACTGTATGATCACTTTGCTAGCATAGATTCTGACCATCCACTAAGGATTGAAAACAAACACAATCCACACTCCAATTCATGCAAATAATAGCCATGGTTTCAACAAATATGTCATAATCATTAAAAAATATATAAGTATAAATGAAATGTGACCATCAGATTTTGATTGTCATATGATCATTGGCCAATAGACCATTTGAAAAAATAATAATTTTTAACATTAAATTTTTTGTTTAAATAGAAATAATAATAGATAATTAATGCAGAATAAAGAGTTGAAGGCCTCATCCAGTAGACTTAGGTTGTACGAATCCCATCTATCAGATCTTGGGAAGGTGGTAGCATCACTGGGAATTGTTCTGAACTATACCCAATCTAAGATTATAAATGTTAAGCTTGAATGCAATTGTATATGGCAGAAGTTCATGTTGAAAGAAATCACCACTCAAGTTATGTTTTCTAAGTCGCCCCAATATTCTATCAACATTACACACCTTACTGTTGGGTCCAATGTCACTGTTATAAGGATCTAGGTAACGAGGCCTTTGTTACATTTTTTAATCCTTTTGTATAAATAAATTTTTTATTTCTTATTATTGGTAAAATGACAATCCTTTTTGAATTAAATATTTCAAAATAAATATAGGATGAATTTTTAGTTTTTTTATAAGATGTTTCATATTATTGATGAATATTGAAAAAAATAGTTTTTGAAAATATTATTTTATACATGAAAAAATTAATAAGGTGAAATGATTTAAAAAAATGATATATACAGTTGTGATCAGTATGAAATTTATGGTCTGATAAAGGCAACATAAATTTTGGTGAATAATATATTATGAATAGTAATATTACACATATGAATAGTAACATGACCAATGGAATAGTAACCTCACTTAAGTAAGTATAAATATAATTTAGGTATAATGAATGGAAATGTGATATAATAGCATAAGTAAATAATTGTTTTAGAAATTATTTATCACGTATTAGTATATTTCAGGCATATAGTGATTTTACTTGAAAATTAAATTGTTCATATTTATGAAATTATTTTTATAAAATGAAGTTCAATTTTTTATTCAAAACATCAATTTTAGGTTATGGTGAATTTTTAAAATTTTTATTTTTTTTGTTTTTTAGTGAATAGTGAAAATAATGTTTTTGAGTTTTAAGTGTGTTTTATGGAATCATAATGTTGTAATATGTAATTTATAATCATGGATGACTAATTTTGATTAAAATATTATATTAGGGTTCGTAAGTGGCCAAAACCATGGGAAAATTCCATGGGAAAGCCCATGGTTTTGCAAATACCACAGATGAGGTGTCTTTGAAAATTAATAAAACAACTCCATCTATTTTACTATAAATACAAAGTCATTATTTCATTTTATGTCATTAAAAACTAATTACCCAAGAATATATGACAGTATTAACTCCCAAGGATCCTCCCAATGTGTCCCGAATCCCTCAATATCTCAATCCAATAGTTTTAAATGTTATTTTTCAAGGTAAGGGAATTATCAACTTCTCTTTCCTCATTCTATTTCTCTTCTATGTGGTATGCATTTCAGGTTTTCATATCATATTATTATTTCCATTTTATTTTTGTAACTATACTATATTATGATTCTTTTATGAATGGGTGAATTCTATCCCCTCCATTTTTAATGTTTTTTAAAACTAGGTTGCATAGTTGTCATGCTATGGAATTTTCATCTCCAAATATCCCTATTTTTTCACAAGATAATAATCTTGTTTTATTTATATGAATACCCAAACCTAATTAATTTTCAAGAGTATTAATAAAAATAATTACATCTTTTACTCTTTAATTTACATTCATAATACCCTTATTCATTTTTTGTGGGTTATGAATGACATAATGATCAGGTTTTTAATCACTTTTTAATACATCACAAATTTGATATGAAACTCAATTATTTAATTCTATTTGGATTATTTTTGAAATTTTTTATTATGATCCATGTAGATCACAAAAAATAAATAAATATTGAAGACATTCCCTGATATCACTCCAATCCATTGGGTAAATAAATTAGTCTCTAGAGATGAAATGTTTTTTGATACCTTGGTGAATAACCTTGGTAATTTTTATGACTCATTGGGTATGGAACATGGTGATATGCTTATGAATGCATAAATTAAATGTTTTAGCCACATTTTCAAAATATTATTGTAACACCCTGAGATTTTATGAAAAATATTCTTTTTAATGTTATTGATGTCTTGTTTTGTACGCTACACCAAAAGGATCTTGCACTACACACATCCCTATCTTGGCTTTCATTACACGCAATCGCGACCTTCCATGATAGCGTGTGTTGTACGTAATACTGAGTTTCACTAAACAACGTTATGCTATTAAAATATTATTAATACTGGCCATTATGAATAGTAATAACCACTTTTTGAAATTTTTTAAATTTCATCTTTCAAAATGGACTTCATTTTTAGATTTGAAATATCAAAATTAGCCTGGGGTGAAATTTTGGTATTTTTCTGAAAACATTCAATTTTTGATGAATAGTGAAAACACTAGGTTACTATTTAAATAATGACTTTTTATTTAAATAATTATTTATTTTATTTAAATTTATTTTAGGTTAATATTGATACATAATACCTATATATTTTCAAAGTAATTCATTGGATTCATTTTATAAAAAATGTAGATATATAAAAATTTTATTGAACTTTTCACCGTCTTTTACCCATCTCCTAGGAGAACTTGAAAATTCACATAAAACATAATTTTACCGCTCTTATGAGTGGAATTTTGAAAATACAAGAGACACAGTTAATATCATGGACTAAAATGTGGTTAAATGAGATGAAAATACTTTTTTCTGAATAGTAACTTTTTTCTTTTTTTACCACGGTTAAAAATAAATAGGGTAATTAAGGGTAAAAATGATATTATTATTACCCTAAATCATGTATTAATTCTATTAGATAAGTTTAATTTGATCAAAAACAACCTTAGGAATAAAATATGTACATTTATGCCCACTTGGATTAGATTAGGACATTTAATATTATTTTATTTAACGAATAGTTAAAATAGTTAAAATCAAAGTTTAATATCTAATAAATTTTTAATTTAGGGTAATACATAAGATAAATTCAACTATAAATATTCATTATAAGGCTAAAAATATTTCCTACAAAATGGTATTTTATTTATAATTTTTATACATTAAATAATTTAATTTATTTATGATACAATGATGATGCATTAATTTTCCTATTAACGAAATATTCACATAATTGATGTTATAAATACTCCAATAAATTTAATTTGAGAATTTTTATGAATTACACTAATTTTATAGGATAATATGACATGTTAATATTAATTTAGTTAACTTTTTTCGAACAAATCATTCTGTTAGAAGTTTCACCAAAATCAATTACCAAATAGTGTCAAAATTGACATAAAATAGTTTTTAGAACAAATATTATATTATTAATTGTCAGTTTATTCCTAAAAATATAATTTTTTCCCAAATGAATTTTATAAGGTTATATATATTAATAATAAAAAACTTGGGGTTCGTTTGGTTGGTAAATGTATGTTTATTAACCTTGTAGTGTAATAAAACAAGAAGACACGGTAAAAGAAAAAATTATTTAACTTAAAGTTCAATCTAAATGATATGGTTAAAATAGAAACCTAAACTTGTATAAATTCTAATTTATGAGATTATTTCGTCCCATCCCCACCTTATCTTCGAAATAACTCAATTTGGAGCTATTAAAAACCGAAAATGACTTTATAATAAAATAATATTTATAGTTATTCCAAAGGGGCCCCTCTCCCCCCTTATAAAAGGGAACCTCCTCCCTCTCTTCCTCACACCACATTGAGCCTTCAAGATCGGACAACCCATGACAATTTATCTTCTCCACTTCCCTAGAAACATCCTAGAGGTTATGGTCTTCTTATAAGACCAATCTTAGTTCTCTAAGAGGAGGTTTCAAAAAGGCATGTCAAAAGAAGAGGTAATATCCGTTACCGATTCCTTCAACTTTATTTTTTCTTCTACTTATTATTATTTAGTTGTTTCATTATATTGTAATAACATCTGTATCAATAATATACTGATATGTTATTATAAATATGCAACAACCCCATTTCACCTTCTATCTATCCTAAGGAAAAAGAAATCACCATTCGTGTGTACGTACGAAATACCGTCTCCACGCCGTGGTGTAATTTGTTTTTCCACCACCACCTTACATGGATGGGTATAATGGTTTAAAGAATAAATCCATATGATTATTATAAAATCATAATGATTTTAAGATATTATATCATTCACTCCAATTCGATTCAATAAATATGGGAACGATATCATTGCTCGTGCGTACATACGGAATACCGTCTCCACGACGCGATGAGATTCATTTTCCATGATAACAATTCAAGAATGATTATAAAGTATATATAATAAGTAATCATGAAATATATGAAAACATAATGCTATTGGATTTATTTATTTATATATATATGTATTTCATATACTTAATTCCATTAAATACAAAAAGGAAACGAAAACAGCATTCATGCGTACGTACGACCAACTGTCTCCATGAACGGTGTATTTCGTTCCAATTATCGATCTATTATATATATGTATATTATGAATATATATTATATATAAATCATTTTTTATATTCTGGAATTAAGTTACCATGATCCATGTAATCATATAAATAATTACAAGTGAAAACACGGACGACAAATGAAATGATTTTACCCAAAACGCTCTTTAACATGGCATTTACAAAAGAACGGGTATTATAAAGTCATAAGTGAACCATATATGATATAATAACAATGAATATGATTATCTAATAAGTCAATGACAATATTTAAATCATTATATAGGAGTTTAGGATACAAATGAATCACATCAGACATAAGGTAAGGGATAATTATTCCAATCTCATTCTAATCTGAGATTGTTTCTTCGTAAGTATTTATTGGGGTTATGTTTATTATCCATGTCCATATGTTCTCAAAATGTTTTCATAAAATGTTTAATTTTCTCCCATGTATGTTTGAAGTCATTTGTACACTTTTCTTACTTTTAAAACATCGTATGGAAGGAATATTTTTTTTTACCAAATGAGATACTTTTTTACTTTTCTGACAAAAGGACAAGGAGAATGTTTTTTTTTCTTATACGGAATGAACAGATTTTTATGGTTTCATAATGCCTTATTGTCTAGAATATTACTCTACAATATTTCATTATTATTTTTTACAAAATCCTTTTTTATTAAAATTTCCTGGCATTTTGTGAAAAGCAAATGTTTTTGAAAAAGAAAGTATATTTTCCTCAAGAATTCATTTCAAGTGTTTTATCAAAAATATTTTCCATCTAAGATGACATTATTCAGTATGTTTATTTTTCAAGTGCAATGCCTCTATTATTTACATGGTTTGATTTTTATTATGATGAAATGATATCCATTTGTTTTATATGGATTATGTTATGATGGAATGATGTTAATGAAACCCAATTTATTCTTTGGGTAATGATGAATGATTTATGATTGTTTTGTGGAACACGTAAGAATGATTTCAATATGAGATGGGTGGGACCTATATCTCCCTCTAATGCATTGGGTAACGATTTATATCTCATGAGATAGACATGGCTGGAATGGTAAGTTAATCCGGTTCAGTGTTACAGGACTGAAATGAGGAGTGAATTTGATTCAGAAAGGGACTTTGTCCACTAAGATGGTCTTGGCAGCAATGCCTTGGCTACTATGGAAATCATAACATGTTCTGAATGGTTTCCTTAATTACATGTTTTATTCCCATTATATTTTATCATGATTGATGTTCCATTATGATATATTCCTTACATACTTCCATGATTTATGTCTTTACTCAAGATTTTGATCTTTAAATTTCAAGTTGAAGTTTTTTATTTCGAATGTTTATGGATTATTTTATGTTCACTATGTTTTCCCCTACTGAGCATTTGAGCTCACCCTTTTTATGTTTTCTTTTCCCAAGGATATAAAGGAAGTTTTTATGTATGAAAAAAAGGGGATGATCTTTATGGGGGAAGTTGAAGATCCTTCACTACAATTAGTAGAGTACGTTCCATGTTTCCAAAGACACTAAACTATTACGGTCCTTTGGTGTCAGTTTTGTTATATACTAAGTATTCCACAAAGGTAATGTAATGTCCATTTATGTAAAGCTTCAGGGATCTACATTTTGTATCAGAGGAAATGTTTAGTCAACCTTTGGAAACTAGGATGCGAAAACTATAGTGAGATCCCTAGAGATATTTCTAAGGTATTTCTAGGGATGTCCCTAAATTTAATTGTAAGTATAGGTTGTAGTCAAAGAATTACGGTAATTATTTTAGAATTAATCCTAAGAAGTTAGATGTCGAAGGTTCTCCCCCTTTATTATGTTATTTTACTTGTATGATTTTTGCCTCTCACATAATTATTTTTGTGTTTTAGTGAATGGAGGGAACCAGAAGGAATTAGGTTAACATTAAATCCAATGGAAAAATTGGTGACTATGAGCAAAAAAATTGTGTAATGCCTAGAGATAAAGATATTGTGATTATGTCGAATCAGTCATCGCCATATATGATTAACAATGTGAAATTTAGTGGTACGCCTAATTCATTAAATAAGAGGAAGATAGAATTTTATGCATGTTCACATGTTGAGGAGCATAAATAAAGGAAGATTAAGATTTCTATGGAAGGGAAGAATAACCTTGAGGAATACCTCAAATGGAGGGACATATGTTATCTGTGTGGAGAAAAGGTTCATAGAGTGACATATTGTTATGGAGTTCAATGTCTTATTTGTGGAGAACATGGACATTACCCAACTCAATACCCTGACCTAAAAAGTTACTTCTAAATCAAGGAAAGACTTATTCTAGGAAAATCATTGAAGAGGATGGATTGAAGTGTTTATGTATTGGGATTCAAGAATAATGTTGTTGAGGTACTTTTATTATGTATTAGAATATTTTTGTATTAGTATATTGTGGTTTTCAATAATTTATGTTACAGGTAACCATGAAAAGTGATTCAAATATTTTGGAAAGCAGATGATATGCACATAATGAATGGATAAGGAGAAAATGAAATGTTTGATAGTATTAATGAGATCATGATTGATATAAGGACTAAGTGATATCATGGTTTCAGTATATAGAAATTTGAGGATGTTGGTATGTGGAAAGTGTTAACTTTTAACTGCATTCAGGTTTTCACTAAGGTTGAATGGGTATTCATTTTTTTCAAGAGAATACACGATTAAGGCCTTAGAATGTTTGGAATGTGACCAAAAAGGCATATCTTATGATATATGGGGATCAAAGATGGTATTAACAAGCTTGTTATATGTACTATTTGGTAATCATTTTGACTATAATATGAGATTGGACAGCAGTATTTTGGATAAACATAATGATTGGAATGGATTATGTTGAACATCAGTTAGTCTTGTTTAAGGCTAGAACATTTTCAATATTATTGAAGGAAAGTTATAACAATGTAGTTTTAGAAAAAGGAAAACCTGGAGGATGGGCGACAACACGTCGCATCGGAGAAGGCTGTGGGAATCGAACCCACAACTGAAGTGCAACATGCCTTTATCGCCTACCACTGGCCTATAGGAAGTCCCTGTTAAGTAGAAGCCAGTTTTATTATATTAAGCAGTATGATATAAGAATTATAAGTCCATTTTAAGAACCATATATGATTAATCTCACTATAGATGGACTTATGTATTTTTGATAACTTTTTCTAACCTTTTGTTTGAGACAGATGTAATGACCGAAAATTCTATCACATGATCTACTAACACTTCAAGAATGACAAATTCAATATTATCTCTTTAAGAAATGAAGTGGAAATTGTCCATGGAACGACCAATGGTGAGACTATACCAAAATCAAGAAAGTATTTCTTCTAATTCCAATTCTTCACCTTTAGGGAAATGATCTTGAAAACCAAAAATGTTGTCCTAATTCCCTTATATCAGATGAATCAGATGGTACCTTAGACCATCACAAATCGATGGCTTTGTGATTGCTGGCTTTTTCAAAGCCATGTTCTCTACCACTCCCAATCAGAACATGATTGTTAGATTTCTCTTCCATATCCATATTTCCCTCTGTGTGGAAACTCAATGATTTGTTAATTTGGGTAACTGTTACGTTTCACACTTTAGTTTTTAACGATTGGTTTTCAAATTCCTTTTTACAATGTGGGTTTATATTAAAGATACTTTCGAGTAGTAAACCATTTATAACCCCGACAAATTTTGAGGGCGAAATTAATTTTAAGGGGGGTAGAATGTAACACCCTGAGATTTTATGAAAACTATTCTTTTTAATTTTATTTATATCTTGTGTTGTACACTACACAAAAAGTAGCTTGCACTACATGCATCCCAAACTTGGCTTGCATTACACGCAATCACGACCTTCCATGATAGCGTTTGTTGTACGCAATACCAAGTTTCACTAAACAATGATATGCTATTAGAATATTATAAAAACTAGCCGTTATGAATAGTAATAACCACTTTTTTAATTTTTTGAAATTTCATCATTCAAAATGGACTTCATTTTTGGATTTGTAATATCGAAATTAACCTAGGGTGAAATTTTGGTAATTTATGAAAACATTCAATTTTTGATGAATAATGAAAACACTGGGTCACTATTTAAAAACTGACTTTTTATTTAAATAATTATTTATTTCATTTAAATTTTTTTAGGTAAAAATTGGTACATAATACCTATATAAATTCAAATTAATTCTTTGGAGTCATTTTATAATAATTTTAGATATATAAAAATTTTATTGAACATTTCACCGTCTTTTACCCATCTCCTAGGAGAATTTGTAAATTCACATAAAACTTAATTTTACCATTTCTGTGAGTGGAATTTCAAAAATCCGAGAGACACGGCTAATATCAAGGACTAAAATGTGGTTCAATGAGATGAAAATAATTTTTGGTGAATAGTAACTTTTTACGTTTTTTACCAAGGTTAAAAGTAAATAGGGTAATTAAGTGTAAAAATGATATTATTATCACACTAACACATGTCCTAATTTTATTGGGTAAGTGTAATTCGACCAAAAAAATCATAGAAATAAAATATGACCCTTTAGTCCCACTTGGATTAGATTAGGACATTTAATATTATTTTATTTAAAGAATAGTTAAAATAGTTAAAATCAAAGTTTAATTACTAAAACATTTTTAATATAGGGTTATACATAAGATATATTCGACTATAAATATTAATTAGAAAGATAATATGATTTCCTACATAATGGTATTTTATTTATAATTTTTAGACATTAAATTAATTAAATTATTTATGACACAATGTTGATGTAGTAATTATCCTATTATTGAAATATTAACATAATTGATGTTATAAATACTTAAATAAATTTAATTTGAGACTTTTTATGAATTCCACTAATTTTATAGGTTAATAGGAAATGTTAATATTTATTTAGTTAAATTATTTTGAACTAATAATTCTGTTATGATTTTCACAAAAATCAATTACCAAATAGTGTCAAAATTGACATAAAATAGTTATAAAAACAAAATTATATTATTAATTGTTATTTTATTCTTAAAAATATAAGGATCGGTCAAATGACTTATAAAAGGTTATATATATTAATAATAAACAACTTGGGGTTATTTTGGCTTGTTATAGCAAGTTTATTAACATTATAGTGTAAGAATACAAGAAGACACGGTAAAAGAAAAATTATTTAACTTAAAGTTAAATCTAAATTATAAGCTTAAAATAGAAACCTAAGCTTGTCTAAATTCTATTGGATGAGAGGATTTAGAACCATCCACACCTTATCTTAGAAATAAATCAATTTGGATCTACTAAAAATCGAATATGACTTTATAATAAAATAACATTTTTTGTTATTCCAATGGCGCCCCTATCCTCCCTTATAAAAGGGAACCTCCTCCCTCACATCCTCACAACACTTTGAGCCTTCACGTTCGGCCATACCCTTCCAATTTATCTTCTCCACTTCCCTAGAAACATCCTAGATGTTCTGGTATTCTTCAAAGACCAATCAGAGTGCCCTAAGAGGAGGTTTCAAAAATGCGTGTCGAAAGAAGAGGTAATATCCGTTACTGATTATTTCAACATTTTTTCTTCTTCTACTTCTTCTTCTTTAGTTGTTTCATTATATTTTAAAAACATAAGTATCACTAATATAATTATATGTTATTATAAATATTAAACAACCTCATTTCACCTTCTATCCATCCCAAGGAAAACGAAATCACCGCGCGTGCGTACGTACAGAATATCGTCTCCACGGCGTGGTGTAATTTGATTTTCCACCACCACCATACTGGGATGGGTATAATGTTGTAAAGAATAAATACATATGATTATTATAACATCATACTGATTCTATGATATTAGATCATTCACTCCAATTCTATTCAATTAATATGGGAACGATATCGTCGCTCGTGCGTACGTACGGATTACCTTTTCCATAACGCGATGAGATTCATTTTCCATGTTAACCATTCAAGAACAATTATAAAGTATATATAATAAGTAATCATGAAATATATTACATAATAATTCTACTATATTTATGTATATATATATGTATGTCATATACTTAATTCTATAAAATTCAATAAGGAAACGAAAACAGCGTTCATGCGTACGTACGGCCTACCGTCTCCATGAACAGTGTATTTCATTCCATTTATTGATCTATTATATATATGTATATTCTGAATATATATTATATTTAAATCATGTTTTATATTCTGGAATTAAGTAATCACGATCTATGTAATCATATTAATAATTACTAGTCAAAACAAGGACGAAAAATGAAACGACTTTACCCAAAACGCTCTTTAACATGGAATTTACAAAAGAACGGGTAATATAAGGTCATAAGTGATCCATATATGATATCATAACAATGAATATGATTCTGTAATAATTCAATGTCATTATTTAAATCATTATAAAGGAGGTTTGGATACAAACGAAGCATATTAGACATACAGTAAGGGATAATTATTCCAATCTCATTCTTATCGAAGATTGTTTCTTCGTAAGTATTTACTAGGGTTATGCTTATTATCCATGTCTATATGTTCTCAAAATGTTTTCATAAAATGTTTAATTTTCTCCCATGTATGTTTAATGTCATTTTTACAATTTTTTTTTTACTTTTACGACATCGTATGGAAGGAATCTTTCTTTTTTTACCAAATGAGGTACTATTTGACTTTTCTGACAAAAGTACAAGGAGAGTGTTTTTTTAACTTATACGGCATGAACAGATTTTTACGGTTTCATAAAAACTTATTTTCAAGAAGATTACTCTACAATATTTCATTATTATTTTCAACAAAATCCTTTTCTTTAAAAATTTCATGGAATTTTGGGAAAAAAATGATTTTGAATAAGAAAGGATATTTTCCTCAGGAATTCATTTCAAGTGTTTTATCAAAAATATTTTCCATCTAAGATGAAATTATTCAGTATGTTTATTTTTCAAGTATAATGTCTCTATTATTTATATGGTTGGATTTTTATTATTATGAAATGATATCCATTTGTTGTATATGGATTATGTTATGATGGAATGCTGTTAATGAAACCCAATTTACTCTTTGGGTAATAATGAATGATTTATGATTGTTTTGTGGCACACGTAAGAATGATTTGAATATGAGATATGTGGGACCTATATCTCCCTCCAAGGAATTTGGTAAAGATTTATATCTCATGAGGTATACATGGCTGGAACGTTATGTTAATCCGGTTTAGTGTTACAGTACTGAAACGAGGTGTGAACTCGATTCAGAAAGGGACTTTGTCCACTAAAATGGTGTTGAAAGCAATGCCTTGGCTACTATTAAAATCATAACATGTGCTGAATGGTTTCCAAAATTACATGTTTTATTCCCATTACATTTTATCATGATTGATGTTCCATTATGATATATGACTTACGTACTTCCATGATTTATGTCTTTGCTCAGGATTTTGATGATTAAATTACATGTTCATGTTTTTACTTTCAATTGTTTATGATTGTTTTATGTTCACTTTGTTTTCCCTTACTGAGCATTTTAGCTCACCCTTTTTATGTTTTCTTTCCCCAGGATATAATGAAAGGTTTTAGGTATGAAAACAAAAGGGGAAATCTTTATGGGAGAAGTTGAAGATCCTTCACTAAAATTAGTAGATTACGTTCCATGTTTCCAAAGACACTAAACTATTACGGATCATTGGTGTCTATTTTTGTTATGTACTAAGTATTGCACAAAAGTAATGTACTATCCATATACGTAAAGATTCAGGTCTCTACAAGTATTCAAGTTATTATTATCATTATATGTCTCTTATAACCCCTTATATTTCCTCATGTTCATATTGTATTCTCTCAAGTTCACATGAAAACTTATTCCCCTATTTTCCCTTACGATGATTTATGCTCACACATTCATTTGATGAATGTCCCCCGGTTAGGAGATGCTGTAATTGTAAGACCTCGGGAGACCCTGAGAGGGGATGTGTGAATTAGGGTGTCAACTTTTTCTTCTTAAAGTTTTGGATCTTGTTTTCACGTTGGTAGGAACTAATTAAACATGTATGATGGATATGATCAGCAATGAAACATTCACATTCAAAGAGATAACATATCAATTTTACTTGGTTCACCACTAAGGGCTACGTCCAAGGGGAATATGCCAACAAGTTGTTGGTCGTACCAAATTCCACAAATCTTCACTATTTGTGGATTACAATGGTTCAGGAACAGTCACTCTGTCCCAGGCTCACTGCCTTTACAAAAGGTTCGGGGATAGCTCACTGCGTCCCTCGGGTAACTCCCGTTGACTCCCCCTAGATCACT
This sequence comes from Viscum album, assembly GCA_963277665.1. Classification (NCBI taxonomy): domain Eukaryota; kingdom Viridiplantae; phylum Streptophyta; class Magnoliopsida; order Santalales; family Viscaceae; genus Viscum; species Viscum album. Next base: position 385,217,213 of record OY728121.1, read on the forward strand.
GCCATTGGTGAAGTCCCGCTCAATTTATAGAAGTGAGGGTCTCTTCAATATATTTTCATTGATGTTTTTGTCTCCTGTTCATCATGAGACTTTTCTTGCATCAGAGTCCTCAGTTTTTGCTATTTTGTATTCAACCTTCTACATTAGTGTAATAACTGAATGCACTATATACTCTTCTTATCTTCCTATTATTACCAATACTAACACCTGAGTGTATTGATATATTCTCCTCTTTCTATGCAAATCTATGTTTAGTTTCATGAACTGTTCTTCTTCTCTTCGCAAAGCACGACGAGGATGTTAAACATCAGTCATGTGTGTGCGGTACCACTTCAATTCATAAAACCAAATTGTTCACTGTTGTTCCATCTTTGTAAATGAACACATAATTTGTTTCACTAAAGGTATAGAGAAATATTTCAACATTTGTGTAGCTCCAAAAATATGGCTGTGCTCCAACAGCACCTGGCGCTCTTCTGCAAGCCCGATGCGCAAGTCCCAATAAGACGCACATGTCTTCGGTGCACCATTCCAAACTGGAATGCAAGTGTCACCAACGCACTTGTGCGATGCTTCCTTCCCCAACTACAAACTTGCGCGTCCCACTTCATTTCTCTCCCAAACCGCCTTGGGCGCGGATCCAACAAACGGCGTGCAACCTCTACTTGTGTGACACAACTACCATTTGCGTGGCTGAACCACCTACGAGACGAGAGCTCGAACAAACTCTAAGTCTTGAACTCTGTGGGAAATGAGGAGGGGTGGTCTAGTATTTATAGGCATTTGGTCAACCTATGCGGCAACACACAATTCACCCCTCAACACGCAATTCTCAGCGCACATCTCATCTCCCCTTGCATTTGTCATGAAAATCACTTGCACGACCCAACTTATACTTGCGCGACCTTATTTTATTTTCCATATTTTGAATTTTTGTTCTTTAAAAACAACAGGTGCGCAAGTTTCCAATCCTTCTAGGCACCGGCGCGCAAGTCTTTTCACGGCGCGCATGTCACATGCGCGACCAACCCAACACTTTCGGGACCCTCTTTCCATTTCCATTTTTCCATGTTCTGATCTTGAAAAACATATGGTACTCAAGTTTCCTCTACTTCAAGTACACGGCATGAATGTCTCTTTTCCAAAACCACTCTTCTTCATTTGTCGATTTTCAGGCCCAAAATTTTGGAAAACAATGGGAAACGGTTCCACCTTATATCTACACTTTTTGTCCGCCTCCAGATCATCCATTCCTTGGTCGATGTTTCTTGAATAAAACATGGATCATTATCCACAGTCCTTGAACTCCACATTCCACCATAGATTCTCTTTTGTCAGCAAATTTGTATGTCGTTTGTTTGCTTTGTCAACAAGCACGATCACCTCAAAAGAACTTCTTCATGGTGATCTGTATCCTTCAGCAACTCTTCTGATTTTATCAAAAACTCCACTATTGTGATATGTATTCTTGGAAGGCATATCATTAGCATCATCATATTCTATGATAATGTGATGTGCATGGATATCTCAGAATTCCAATCCCCGCACGACCATCTTAGAATTCCAATCATTTGCACATTGTCTTGTTCATCAACTATCATGATATAATTCATGAAAACCATATGATTCAATTTGTCAAGAATTCTCTTGAATGGTTCTCATTCAATCATGAGTAACTGGATGGTCTTCATCAAAAACCCATGGTTCTTATGCAATAAGGAGGAATTTCATAGACTTTATCCAAAACCCCACTCTTCTCCAGTCATCCTCAGATGGATTACTCCTCACATTTTTCATTGTTGTAAACAATGTATCACCATTGACACATGTTCTTTGAACTTATTATCTGTACAAAAATCTTCTGAAGTACCATTCCTCCATTTCATCGAAGTAATTCATGATCTCCTTTATTTTGATTATCCATTCCTCCATTTCATTGGAGTATTTCTTGATCTTCTTCATTTTGATCTTCATTGAAAACTATTGACAACAAATAAAACCTTATACAAAAATTGGTTCCAACAATCTCCCCCTTTGAATTTTGCTTTGAATACCTTATACATCTTCTGAAATGAATTCCTCATTGTCAAAATGAAAATCTTCTCTTCAATCAACATTTCTTTTCAAATATTCTGTTCACTTTCTCTCTCCCTTATTTCCATGAAATACGAAGAGCATGGTAGGGAGGGTATCAATCCATACATAAGCATTGTATCACTAATAATTTCACTCTAAGTCTACTTGAGCAACACATGATGTAGAAAACAAGAGGGTTTGAATAAGTCAATAAGGTTGTCCATTATTCACAGATCATGATACCATCATGAGATGAGAACACATGTATCTTGTCTTCAACGATTTACCACTTTTATTTCAGGTAGATGAAAATTAAATGTGATAGGAAAAAATCAACCGGAGACTCCTGCACATATGTTCTGACATCTGTTGATGTGGCATGGCTTCCTAAGTCTACTTGAGTTTCATTTCTCAACCAAGTTCCTCTATTCACTCCAGTCATCACGCCTACACATTTGAACATATGTTCTGACATCTGTTGATGTGGCATGGCTTCCTTCACATTCTCTTCTACTTTGTGTGAGGAATTGTTCTGCTTAACAACCATCATGAATGATACATTATTACTCCTCTTAAGGACTGCTTCTTTCTCTGTTATTAAGGTTAGGAAACATTTGAAATGTGACCCGATTTCTTGCACCTCTCACACAAAACATCTTTGACACATGTGTTTCTGTTGGTTTGAAATCTCTCAGGCATTGTATCTTCATCACGTGAATGTTATTCTTTTCCTTTGTCACCATCCTTGGCCTTTTCGTCTTCAAGATTCCTCATTCTTTTCAAATCATCGGGATAGATGACCAATATGTCATTTGGAATGGTTGCAGATGGTTTGGGTCTTCCACATGGGTTTATCTGAGTTTCATCCCACTTAGTGTTTCTTTAGGATGAATGACCCTTCAATTTCATGAATCTAAAATCATGGGTCTTCTTACTATCCCTACTTGAGATATTCTTGAGGAAATGTGTGTTCGCACTATTCATCGGATTTCTTCCCAAGGAATATTCTTCCTTCTTAGCTGGGTTGTGTGGTCTTCTATTCTTATCAGCTCCGGATATATGTTGACATAGTCATGCATAATTCTTGTGACCACTACCACTACATACATTAAAGATGTTATTAAGCAATATAAATCTGATTGCTGAAAATAGATGCTTCTAGACATGCAGATGTTGCTTCTTCTTCTATGGACTTTTTCCTTTTGACACAGGCTTTCTTTGTGTTTTTCCATTAATGGTATTGTGTCAATAGTCCAGTGCACAATTCCCAAATCTGTTGCAGCACCATCATTGACCCAAAAATCTTTTCTTCTTTGTATATTATATATGAGGTTGTTAGGCCTTCATCATAATCTGTTGTGCTCTTTTTGAGGAACCAACTTCCTACATTTTCTTCTCATCCACCCTAGCAATGGTGGAAGGTTTCTTCTTCCCACCTTTCCTCATCCATACTTGTTTAGAAATTTTCTTCTAACATGCACTGATAGTAGGAGCGTATTTAGAAACCTGAGTACAATATGGTTTGGATGGTACATTCACATTCTCAGTTTCTTGTGATAGATCAATGAGTGAAGTCATGAACTTATTGCCACATGTTGGAGGTCTTTCTACAATATAATCCTCCAGTGAGCATTGAGTACCAGCAGCAACTGATTCTTGATGTGGATAATCAAGAGTTGTCATAATCTTCTTGTCACATTTTTGAGGTATTTCAGCTTTAGATTCCTCCAATGAACATTGAGTACAAGCATCACTCATTTCATTCTTTTTTGAAGTCTCAATATGTGTATTATCAATCTTGGTCAACTGGGATTCCAATTTTTGACCCTCAATATTGAGGATAATCTTCTGGTCTTCAATCGAGATCATCTTTTCTTCACAAGTCTTCTTTAATCTTTTAACCTCATCTTCATGCATCCTAACATTATTTTGTAACAAAGAGTCAAGTTCCCTAATTGTCATGGCAGTTTCTTCCAAATAAAAACTCTTGACATCATTTCTCTTCTTCAGCTCAGCTTCAACTGCATGGATCTTTTCTTTTAGAGTCTTATTGACTTCCTCTTTTTCTTGAAAGACTTTCACCTGTTTGGTGAGCTTCATACTTTCCATAAATTTTCATTCCAACCCCTTTTCCATATTGTCAGATTCCCTTTCTAATCGAGTGATCTCAACCTGCATATATTGGAATATGATACAAATAATAGCAACCCTTTCTTTAGGAATATCATGAAGATATGATTTGAGTTTTTTCTAAAAGCATGAATTAGGGATGTCATCCATTACTCTGGAAGAATTCTGAGCCACCTGCTTGATACTTTCCAAGATTGATATTTATTAATTATTGGAATGGAATGGATAAAAAGGCATTGAATCTTCTTTGGATATGAGGGACTTCTTTAGCTGCTTCCTCTCATTCTTTTTCCAATTTTTCATGTTTTTTCTAGATATAGAGTTCTGCTCAGAAATGACTGAATCTTCATCAAGGCTGGTATTAATTGTTGACTTTAGGAATGAAAATAAAATCCTCTTCTGAATAGAATTACTGGAGAATATCCAACATACATTAACCTCCCTCTGATACCACTTGTAGGATCCCGAGACACCCTGAGAGGGGAGGGGTGAATCAGGGTGTCAACTTTTTCTACTTAAAGTTGTGGATCTTGTTCCCATGTTGGTAGGAAATACTTAAACCTGATTGATGGATATGATCAGCAATGAAAAATTCACATGAAAAGAGGTAACACATCAATTTTACTTGGATCACCACTAAGGGCTACGTCCAAGGAGCATACACTGGCAAGTTGCCGGTCGTACCAAATTCCACTAACCTTCACTAGTTGTGGATTACAATGTTTCGGTAACAGTCACTCTATTCCAAGCTCACTGCCTTTACTAAAGGTTCCGGGATAGCTCACTACGTCCCTTAGGTCACTCCTATTGACTCTCCCTAGATCACTGCTTTTGGTGAAGTCCCTCTCAGTTTATAGACGTGAAGGTATCTTCAATAGATTTGAATTGAAGTCTTTGTCTCCTGTTCATCATGAGACTTTTCTTACATCAGAGTCATGAGTTGATGCTCTTTTGTATTCAACCTTCTACTTTATTGCAATAAATGAATGCACTATATCCTCTTCTTCTCTACCATTGATTCCCAATACTAACACCTGAGTGTATTGATATATTCTCCTTTTCCTGTGCAGATTTATGTTTAGTTTCACGAACCATTCTTCTTCTCTTTGTAAATCCCAACGAGGATGTTAAACATCAGTCATGTGTGTGTGGTACCACTTATCTTCATAAAACCAAATTGTTCACTGTTCTTCAATCACTGTAAATGAATACATAATTTGTTGCGCGGAAGGTATAGACCAATCTTTCAGCTTTCATATAGCTCTAAAAAGACGGGCGCGCTCCAACAGCACCTGGCGCTCTTCTCCAATCCCAGCACGCAAGTCCCAATATGGTGTGCAAGTCTTCGGCACGCAAGTCCAAACTAGCACACAAGTGTCACCAAAGCACCTGCACGACGCTTCATTCCCCAACTAAAAACTTGTGAGACCCACTTCCTTTCTCTCCCAAACCCCCTTGGACACGCAGCCAACAAACGGCAGACAACCTCTACTTGCGCGACACAACTACCACCTGTGCGGCTCAAACACCTGTACGAAGAGAGCTCGAACAATCTATAATTCTTAAAATCTGTGGGAAATGAGTAGGGGTGGTCTAGTATTTATAGGAATTTAGTCAACCTGTGCGGTGGCACGCAAGTCACCCCTCGGCATGCAAGTCTCGGAACACAGCTCATCTCCCCTAGCCTTTGCCGTGCAACTCACTTGCACGACCCAACCAATAATTTTGTGACCTTCTTTCCTTTTCCATATTTTGAAGTAATGTTCTTGAAAAAAATAGGCATGAAAGTTTCCAATCCTTCTAGGCACTGGTGCACAAGTCTCTTCACGGTGCGCAGGTCACTTGCACGACCAACCCAAAACTTGCACGTCCCTCTTTCCTTTTCCATTTTTCCATGTTCTGATCTTGAAAAACATATGACGCACAAGTTTCCTCCCCTTCAAGTACACGGCGTGAATGTATCTTTGCCAAAACCACTTTTCGTTGTTTGTCGATTTTTAGGCCCAAAAATTTGGCAAACCCTAGGAAACAGCACCACCTTGACTCTGCTCTTTTTGTCCGCCCCCAGATCATCCATTCCTTTGTCAATGTTTTTTTGAATAAACCATGTATCATTATTCACAGTCCTTGAACTCGACATGCCACCATAAAAAATCCTTTTTCAAAAAATTTGTATTTCATTTGTTTTCTTTGTCAACAATAATGATCACCTCAAAAGTACTTCTTCATGGTGATCTGTGTCCTTCAGCAACTCTTATGCTTTTATCACAAACTCCACTATTGTGATATGTATTATTTGAAGGCATAGCTTTAGCATCATCATCTTCTATGACAATGTGATGTGCATGGATATCTCAGAATTCCAATCCCCCCATGTCCATCTTAGATTTCCAATCATTTGCACATTGTCTTCTTCATCAACTGTCATGATCTACTTCATGAAAACCATATGATTAAATTCGTCAAGAAGTCTCTTGCATGGTTCTTATTCAATCATGAGTAATTGTAAGGTCTTCATCAAAATCCTATGGTTCTTATGCAATAAAGAGTAATTGCATGGTCTTCATCCAAAACCCCATTCTTCTTTAATCATCCCTAGATGGACTACTCCTCGCACTCTTCATTGTTGTAAACAATGTATCACCTTTGACACATGTTCTTTGGACTTATGATCAGTACAACAATCTTCTGAATTACCATTCCTCCACTTCATCAGAGTACTTCACGATATCCTTCATTTTGATCTTCCATTCCTCCATTTCATTGGAGTAATTCTTGATCTCCTTCATTTTGATCTTCATTGACAACTATTGATAACAAATAAAACATTATACACAAAGTGGTTCCAACCGTAATTGTACTTGGTATGATATTTTCTATAATCCTATTAACAGGACTAAAACAATTTTATATGTTTTCATGTATTAAATACCTTTTTTTTCGAGACACTAGACTTTAGAAATCCCATATTTGTAAAATGTATTGTAAAGTTATGTAATAAAATGTTGGGATACTATAGATGGTATCAAATGATATCTTTGTTATTTGTAGAGATTAGGATATGAAAACCTCAGAAATAAACCTATAAAAATGTTTAAATATAGGAAAAATTACAAGTAATTTTGTGAAATATTATGTAAGTGATTTCCAAACAAATAAATCCTTTTCCGGATATGAAAAAGTAGATTTGCATTTAGCACATATATATCTAGGGTTAAATCCCAAAGACATCGCATTGAGCAAGACTCAAGCAGGAAATAGTTCACAACAACGAGCCTTGCTTCACTCATGGTTTGAAACTCTCGAGGGATATTATTATTTTAATAAAAAGATTTTTATGAATCATTATGATGGATTTATAGTGAAATGTAATTATTGTTAAAGAATTATATTTTTGAGAAAGTCGTTTTAGTACATAAAAATACTTTATAGTTAAAATATTCATAAATTAAATATTTTTATCACTAAGGTTTTATTCAATTATTAAATTGAAGGCAATAAGTTGAACTGGGAAAATGGTGACCACAATGGACCATGTTCTGATGACCCTTCAATGGAAGCTGGAATGGAATCTATTGTGAGAATGATGAACCAACTGACTCATGTTATAGAAAATAACTTGAATTAAGATGATAGACTGATTTCCCCAGGAAGGGAAAAAAATTCTATTGATTACATTATGTGTCAATGACCACCAAACTAAAGTGGATATACCAAACCATTGATTTATGAACAGTGGATCAACTCTATCAAAAAGATATTTTTGGTGCTTTTCTCTTTAGAACAAGAGAGGGTAACCCTAGATATTTACCGATTAGAGGTAAAAGATGATAAGTGGTAGGAACTGATTTCAAAACATGAGGCCAATACTGTAGGATGAAGCTATTTAGTGGGAAGAGTTTAGAGGGATCTTCTACAATATGTATATCCCTCATTTGATGAGAACAATAATGGAGGAGTTTCTCAAGATTAAGTAGAAGGAGAACGAATATGTTGGAAACTACGAGAAGAAATTCACAAGAAATTCCCATTACACCACAATATTTTTCATGGATAATAATGGGAATGATGGAAGATTATTTGGGGTAATAAGAACTCATCTATGAAAGAATCCAGCCAATCGAGACTATGATACCTATGAGTAGAACGTGCAGAGTGCTATGAAAGTCAAACTGAATTTTGGTTAGATGTAGTGGTCTCATAAATCCAATGATAAGAAGTGTTCAATAGATCCCTGATTAGGGAGGATATTTGACCAGGGAAGAGGAGGAAAGAAAGTGCAACATCCCACGTGTAATAAGTGTGGGACGAAGCATTCGATGAATTTCTTTCTCCTGAGTGGGAAGTGCTACAAGTGTGGAAGAGTTGTCCATATCATGTAATGTTTTTATAGTGAGGTGATGCCTAAAATTCCAAACACTAACGATAAAGGGATGATGGTGCTTGCCCTACCTGAATTCTAATTCTTCATGTGTGGAAAACTTGGGTACTTTGTTAATCACTTTCGAAATCCGAGGGCAGTGGAGGTGAATCACAATAAGTCTTAGAAAAGTAAAAGGGACCATGTTTGTTATTTTTCTATCATGATAGTTGATTTTAATGATCCAAACAATGTTGTGGTAGGTAATCTTGTTGTTCTAGGAAATCTAGAAAGTATTTTTTTTTATTCTAGTTCAATGAATTTTTTTATTTCTTCTAATTTTACAAAGAATTTAGAATCAACCCCTAAATTTCTAAAAGTAGATCTATCAGTCAAGACTCTTGGAGGGATTATCCAAGAATAATAAATGTTCCGAAACTCTAGTATTTACTTTAGTGATAAAAATATTATCACAAATATAGTATTCATTACTATGTTATTATTTGACATTATACTAGGGATGGACGGGCTCTCAAGTTATAATGATAATTTCGAATGCAGAAGAAAATAAATATCAAAAATATTGAATGGATGACCTACAAATATCTTATGATGAGAGATATCTCAGCTCGATATATGTCGAAAAGAACCACCTATAGCATTCTTTATGGATTTTATCAGTGAAGAAGAAGAATTAAATGAGAGTATAAGAATAAAAATGTCCCCATCATCTTGGAATACATTGACTTATTTCCTGAGTAGTTAACCGGAAATCCCCTAAAAAGAGAGATAGAATCATTTAGTATCAAAGACCTTGTCTATGATGGAAAATGTGTAGATGGAGGAATTTAAGAAGAAACACCATGTTCTTTTGGAGAAGGGGTTTATCCGGATGAGTGTGTATCCTTGCAGAGCACCTGAAATATTTATAAGTAATAAGGATGGATCAATGCGGCTATGCATTGATTATATAAAACTGTACGAGATCATAGTGAAGAAAACATGCCTTCTTCTATGAATTTTTGACTTAATTGGCAAATTCATGGGGATCAAATATTCTCTAAGATTGAGCTTCAATATTGTTATCATAAATTGATGGTGATGAAAGAAGATATTCTAAAAACTACCTTCCAATAAAGACATGTTCATTATCAGATTGTTGATTTTCCCTTCAGACTGACTAATGCACCTAATATTTTTATGGATTTTTGAATATTGCATTTAAGGACTACCTTGATAATTTTTTGATAGTTTTTATTGATGATATTATGATATATTATAAAAGTCATGTGGATCATGAGGATCATCATAGGGTTATTTTGAAAACTCTATAGAAGGAGAGGATTTTTGGAATGCTCAGAAAGTGCATGTTTTGGATAAAAAAAGTTTCATTCTTGGGGCACATTGTGACTAATGAAGGAATAATAGTAGACCCAATAGAGACGAAGGTTATAGAGGAGTGGCCTCAACCTAAAATATTAATTCAGATTCATAGTTTTCTTAGATTCACAGGATATAATATGAGTTTTTTGAAAAACGTATCATGACATTCTAATCCACTAACCAAATTAATATGAAAAGGGGTTTAGTTCATCTGGAAAAATGAGTGTGAAGAATGTTTCCAGGAGTTTAAGAAGAGATTAGTTATTTCACCCATGTTAACTCTACCCTCAAGTAGAGACGAATTTTTTATTTTTAAATATGCATCTCTGAAAGGGATTGGGTGTGTCCTTATGAAAAATGAAAAGGTCATTCATTTTTCATATCGACAGTTGAAGAATCTTGACCCGAAATATACAATGAATGATCTGGAGTTGGATGTGGTTGTTTTGATATGAATATATTGATGCACTATCTTTATGGTGAGAAGAGTGATATAAAGGCATACCATCAAAGTTTGAAGTATATTTTTCACAAAAAATGAATTGAACTAGGGAAAGTGGATATGGTTGGAACTTATAAAATACTATGATTGTATAATTCATTATCACAGTAGAAGAGTAAAAAATGTTGCAGATGAATAATGTAGGAAAAACCCTATTGTTCTGTCCATGATATGGATCCAAGGAGATCCCTGCATAAAAGACCTAGTGAAACTGTACCTGGGAATTGTATGGTAAGGGACATAATCAACCCTATTACAAATTATTTCTCAGCCGTTATTACTATAGAAGATTATGAAAGCTCAGAAATAAGATCCATTGTTACATAAGAATTTTGAGGCTATGAATGAATGTAATTATTAGGAGTTCACTATTGATCAACAAGGTGTAATGAAATTTCATACAAGACTATGTGTTCCATATATTCCAGAAATAAAGAAGGATTTTATGGGTGAATCTCATAGATATACATTTTCTATAAATCCTAGAAGCACAAAAATGTATAGGGACCTTCATGATCATTATTTGTGGGATAATATGGAATGTGAGATTGTTGACTACACTACATGGTTCCTTGTATGTTACCAAGTGAAGGGATAACGACAACTTACAAAAAGAGTATTACAACCACTACCTATACCAACAAGGAAGTGGGACAATATCACTATGGACATTGCAACTGGTCACCCAAGAACATCCAATGGTAACAATGTGATATGGTTTAGAGTGGAATGTCTCACCAAGACAACCCATTTTATCTCTATTTAAGAAGATTTCTCTCTTTATAAATATGCTATGATTTATATGAAGTAAGTTGTAAGGATACATGGTGTTCCACTTTATATCGTATCTGATCATGTTACAAGGTTCACATCTAATGTCTGGATATCTCTTCAATATGATCTGTGAACTGAATTGAATTTCAGTATGTCCTATCAACCCCAAACTGATGACCAACCTGAATAGACAATTTAAACACTCAAGGAAATGCTGATAATGTGCTCAATGGAATTTAATAGTGGATGGGATCAATATATTTAATTAGTTGAGTTATCTTACCATAATAGTTTCCACTCAAGCATTCAAATGGCACCCTATGAAGCTCTATATAGGGAGCGATGCAGAATTCATACTTGTTGGGATGGAACTAGTGAGAGAAATCTTCTTGGGCTTGATCTTGTATAAAAGATGATAAAAAAGGTTCATGCTATCCACCAACACATTAAAGATGCTCAGAGTTGGCAAAAACTTTATACTGATAACCATCAATGGGAATTGGAGTTTGATGTTGGTGATAAAGTCTTTCTTCGTATTTCACCTTGGAAGAGACTCATGATGTTTGGGAAGAAACAAAAGCAAAACCCATGGTACATTAGCCCCAATGAAATCCTTGATCATGTAGGAGTAGTGGCATATCGGCTTTTACTTCCTCAAAATCTATCACAAGTTCATGATTTCATCCACATATCCCTCTTGAGGAAGTACATACCTAACTCTTCACATTTGCTAAATCCAGATGTGGTACAACAGAATCATGACCTCTCTTACGAGGAGTAACCGGTGTAGATCTTGGATCATAGAGAGATATTTCTATAAAAAAAGACTACCCACCTTGTTAAAGTGTTTTGGATGAACCACAAATATGAAGAAACCATTTGGGAAAAAGAGGATTTTATGAGGCTGAAGTACTCGCACCTTTTCTCTTCTGAGGGTACAAGTTGAAATTTTGGGCTTGAAATTTCATAATGGGGGAAGAATGTAATTACCTGAAATTTTGAATAATATTTTATTTCCTAAAAATGTATCCATTACTATGTCATAATAAATAAAAAATATATAAGTGTAATTGAGATTTGACCATCGTGTTTTCACTGTTATATGAACATTGGTCAATTTGAGCATTTGAAACAACAATAATTATTAACATAATAATTGCTGTTAAAAATAGAAATAATAATGGATAATTAATGCAGATAGAAGAGTAAATGGACTCATCTAGTAGACTCGGGTCGTACAAATCCCATCTATCAAGGCATGGGAAGGATGTAGCACTATTGGACTTTTCTCTAGACCAAGCCCAAGTTGAGATTCAACATTTTAATCTAGAACATAATCACCTATGGGAGAAGTTCAAGTTGATAGAAATCATTACTCAGGAAATGATATCAAAGCCGCCCCAAAATTCTATCACCATTGAAAACCATACTCTTTATGTTCTTTTTAGGTGTTATAAGGGGATATGTAATGAGGCCTTAGTTACTTTGTGTAATCCTTTTGAATAAATAATTTTGTTATTTATTTTTATTGGTAAAATAACGATCATATTTGAATTTCAAATGTAAAAATAAATATCGGATAAATTTTTTTTTTCAATGAAGTTTCATATTATTGATGAATATTGAAAAAAATAGTATTTTAAAATTTTTTTATACAAAAATTAATTAATAATGTGAAATTATTTTAAAAAATGGACATATACGATTGTGATTAGTAATAAATTTAGAGTCTGATAAGATCAACTTAATTTTTGGTGAATAGTAAATTATGAATAGTAATATGAACAATGGAATAGTAAACTAACTTATGTATAAATATAAATTAGTAATCTTGAATACTAATGTGATATAATAACTTATGTAAATAACTGTTTTAGAAATTATTAGTTAAGTATTAGTTTTTTTCTAGTAAATAGTGATTTTGCATAAAATTTAAATTTCTAATATTAATAAAATTATTTTCATAAAATTGATTTTATTTTTTAATTCATCAGACAGATATTAGGTAAGGGTGAATTTATGATACTTTTTTAAAATGTTTTGTATTTTAGGGAATAGTAAAAATACATTTTTTTGAGTTTTCAGTGTGTTTTATGACATCATAATTATGTAATATGTAATTAAAAATTCAGGTAAACTCATTTGGATTAAAATATTATATTTGATATACCATTTGGCCCACCCCATGGGCAAGACCATGGTTTTGAAAATACCACCGATGAGGTGTCCATGAAAATTATTAAAAAACTCCATCTCTTCTACTATAAATACCAAGCAATTACTCCATTTTATTTCATTCAAAATTTGTTTCCCAAAAAAATTAGATAGTGTTACCCCCATGTAGTCTTCCAAAGATTCCCCAAGACCTCAAGGTCCTAATCCTAGAGTTTTAGGAGTTACTCTTAAAGGAATGTGAATTCTCATCTTCTCTTTTTATTCATTCAAGTTCCTTTCATTGTAGTATGGCATTAAATTTTCCATAACATATAATTATTTAGATTTTATTTTGTAACTATAATATATTATGAGTATTTTATGAATGTTTTATCCCTATCCCATCTCTTTTAATGCTTTTCTAAAACCATGTTTCATTGTCATTTTGTTGCAGAATATTAATCTCAAAATCTCTCTCTCTTTTTCTCCAGAAATTTTTTTAATTTTTTTGTGAATACTCAAATCTATTTAATTTATAGGGGTTTTAATAAACACATAAAAATTATATGTTTATTTCTGAAATTTATATAAATAAAACCCCCATTCCCTTTCTGTGGGTTATGAATGACATAGTGATCATGTTTTTAATCACTTCGTAAAACGTCATGAATTTGATATGAAACCCATTTATTTTATTCTATTTGTGTTATTTATGAAATTTTAATTCGGATCCATGTAGATTACATGAAAATTAAGTAATATTAATGGTGTTCCCAGATATTTCTTGAATTCAATTGGTAAATAAATTAATCTCTAGAGATGACAAGTTTTATGACACCTTGTTGAATAACATTTGTAATTTTTATGACACCTTGTAGATGGACCTTGGTGATATTCTTATGAATATATAAATTTAATTTTTTAACTAAATTTTCAAGAATGTATTAATGTTATTATTATAATGATATGTAAATTATCATTCCTTTATGATATATCCTCATGTTCTTATTTTATTCTCTCATGTTCACATGTAAACTATTTTCCATGTTTTCCCTTACTGGGCCTCATGCTAACCCATTCCTTTGAAGTGTGTCCCCAGGTTATGAGATGCAATAATTTTAATAGGATGAAAATGTAAAAAATACATTAAATTGTTTTAAAATAAATTTTTATGTTTTAATTTATTATTTACCTTTTTTACAAGACAATAAATTTTAAATATACTTTGTTTGTAAAATGTAATGAAGTGTTTTGTAATAAAAAGGAAGGATGCTATAAAAACTTCTCCAACACATTAACTCTATTAATATGGTACTAAATATATATTTTAGTGAGTATTTACTTGATCATAGGTCACATATCTTATTATTTATGTTCATACATTTATTGATTGGAATTTTCTTCAATATCCATGGTTGTTTCCATCAAATGTTCTTCCAAATAGTCAATCGTCATATTTTTTATAGTTTTTCTAAATACTAGTGAAATTTTATCTTCATATTATTATATTGATAACTTATTTATATTATTTAATTACACTTAATCCACACATTCTTTATCAAAATTGGTAGTCAGATTTTTTATATTTCTGGCTCTATTTTCTATTCTATTATGGATGTCTCAATTTCTTCTACATCATCATCAATGATGGGATTAAATTAAGCTAAATATGCATTTTTATCATAAGTGATGCTATATTTTAAAGTATTATGAATAAATTGTGAATAAAATTATCTTATTTTATGACCATTTCTATCTAAAATAAACATGTATCATTTTATTTCAGTGAAATGCCTATCAAAAGTCTTCTAGGGTAGTTAGGGGAAATAGTGGACCTTCCTGCTTCTCATTAATGTACAGTCTATCCATTCCTTCTTTTTTTCATCATCTAGGGCTTTCAATAAAAGTTCTAAACTATATTTACAAGCATATGGTAATCTAAATTTAATTTAGTTTCAGTATTTTCATAACAAAATAATCTTAAGAAAGAAGAATCTCTCTCTATGATATCATCTTCTAACTCTTCTTCAATGTTTGAGGCCATTGGGAAGATGATTTCAAGAGAAAATAATGATGGGTTTTCTTATTTTACATCATTTTCCACATTAAATGTTAATATTATTAGGGTTTAATGTTTTGATTTATCTTTCTATAATCCTTCAAGGTCATATTAATCTCTAATATATAATTATAGGGATTTTTTGATCATAATCATCTTCTGCTTCATATATTTCATGGTCACATAGTCATCACAAGGTGGGGATTACATTAAATTGAACCTCTTCATTAATTTTTTTGAAATGATTTTGAATATTGGATGTGAATTTATCAATAATATTTCATAATTCAACCATGTTGACTGTTTTCTCCCCATTTTGTTCCATCACTTGTGGATAGACTTTTGGGTCAGTGTTACTCTAAAGTGAATTCTTATCCATTGAAATGATATCACTAGGCATATTTAACTAAGAGTAATAATATAAATACATTATAAATTAATGGATAATATAATTTTTTGAACATAATAGACAAATAAACGAGATACTGAAAAATGGAAAAAAAACCAAATAAATTAATGAAAGAAAAAAACACTTATTATAGATGTGCATGAGATAATGAAAAAAATACCAAAATAACTGGAAATTAAAAGATTTATCCAAAGTCCATCATGGTAATATAATTTAGAATTTCTAAAACTAGAAATATATCTTAATAGATGAACAAAGTTGTTTATAACAGAGTTGGACCCAAAGATTCATTTTTCATGCACTTAATATAATTGTTTTTTCTATTTTTAAAATATATATGGGGAAAATAAGATGTTTGTTTGGTGTTTTTATTTAAATAAATGAAAACATAATGAAGTAAAATAAACACAAATGTTTGGAAAAAAAAATTTATGGTACAAGGGTGAATTCCAAAAAAACAAATTCATCATTTTTAATTTCTCTAAAACAATTAATCCACTAATAAGAATCAACATAATTTTTCTACAATCCCCATAATGGTTCCTTAGATGATAGAATAAAAATATTCTTGAATAACATCATATAGATCATAAATTAATTTTTTTTAATGTAACCATATGGAGTAATGTTACATCCAAGATAAGATATGGAGTGGTAATCACACCATCCACTCCATACAATCACTCTCACATATAACAAATATAAATTATTTAATAATTAAATTCATAAATTCAATAAGATACACCCTAATTCCTATTGTATAATCCATTATAGGTTATATCTACATGATCATGTAGTTTATAGATTAGGGTACATCATAATTGTGGATGAAACCTGAAGAAATATGGGAGAATAAAACAACCCCAGAAAAGAAAAAGAAAACAATTAGAATTAGAATTGAAAATATACCATAAATTCATAAGATAAATAAATATAAGGATGAATTATATTTTTTGAATCTTTTTAAAATGGGGATGTTAAAAGTATTTGTATCCACCAAAGAACCTTCTTTCTCCTCCTATAATTCAACACCTTGAGCTCGAGTTCTTCACCTTCATGAGATTGATTCCATGTGTAATGGTCAACAATCATGATTTATAAATATGAGAATAACTCGAATGATTCCTTACTAGAAATTCTTCCAACAATATTAACTTATTTATTTGGATGATTTCCACATGTTTTTTCAGAGACCAACTTCCCAATTTGTTTGAACCAGTAAAAATGGCGTCTGATTTACAGTTTCTAATTCTATGTATTCTAGATTCTATGTTCCCTATGGATATACCCTTATGTATTTTCAAATAAATTATATATTTTATATTAATTTTTCATTTAATTTCCAATATGATTTTTTGGGGGGTTTAGAACGCATTTTGGTGGAGATGGCTGGTTTTTGAAATTTGGGTCAAACCGTAAACCCATTTCTAGATTTAAAAATACATTTTAGTTTCTTTTATAACTACTTTTTTTCAACATTTTACACCCATTTTACTTCCCAAATTACATAACCTGGTATATTAGAATCACCATATCAATTTGGAAACCATTGGAATAGATAATAATGATGGATTTGGGTTTTTTTATTAAGGTGTTGGGCCAGCCCGAAATCCCATTTCTAGCATTAAAAATAATTTTTAATTCTTTAATATCTCGTTAAATACATAAGTATTTTCGTTGATTCCAACTATAACCCGAGCCCACTAACCCAGGGCGCCCTCCCATGGTCTTTTACCCCTTTTTGTAGATCATTTGTATTGAGTATTTTGGTGAAACTTATCTGAATTTCTCAAATATCCCATATTTGAATAGGTACCGTTATTTCGTCATAAATCCTTCATTTCACTCTCTTTTCCAACATTATAGTTCATACATGATCTCCTCATCCTTATTAAAAACTCCCTTGAATGTTTAGCTATTTTAAAATTTAAATATTGGTGGATTTTGGGAGATTTCTCAAAGATTCCACGAAGAAAGTGTTCCTCTCTTCCATTTTATCCATTTCTTCCATTTCATCCATTTCCTTAGGGTTTCATCCCAATATCATGATGTTATAAAGTTTCTAGATGTTAGGTTTTGAACCTAGGGTCTCAAATGGTGTATTTTTTATGTAATCATGAGATTTTAGGTTTCTCTTCAATTCTTTGTGTTATGGTGGTGGTGCACGTGATGTTTCACACCAAGATTTGAGGGTTTCAACTCAAAAGGTAGGTGATTACATGGTTAACCATTCCATAATAAGTTAGTTTTCTTATATTACTATTTTTACATGTTCCTCACATACTGTGTGTGGTGAGAAAACCATTTCTGATGGATTTGGTTAAGCATTTAATTTTAGAATTTCATTTTTGTTGAAGTTTTGAACTTTTCAAATGTAACCCAAGTGGTATCTTTTTTGGGAGTTTTATAAAATATTAAATTAATTTATTATTTGATGAAGGGGTGTGAAAATTATTTTTTTAAATGATTTAGTGTCATGTGGGACTTGTAAGGGGGTTTTTGGAATAGGTTTTGTGTGTAAAACGTTGTTATATTCTTCAGATCATTTTATGAAAATGGGTGTTTTCATTTGTATGTTTCATTGTATTATTCGAGGTGATTTTATAACACATGAAATTGGCATTATAAATGTATATATAGATGAGAATTCTACTTTGGTAGTGTTTTCGTGTGGTTTTTCCTTGATATATTGTTTTGATTTTTGTTTTATGAGCAATGTTTTGGTATACTCTTTAGAATTGTTTTATGAAAGATTTGAAAAATTTAATTATTTATGTATGAGATAAAACTATATTGGAAATCTATTATGGATTGTTTATACTTTGAATGTTTTCATTTAAAATGTGAAAGGGGCTGTTTTGTTAAGCGTTACATATTGGAAATGTTTTAAAAAAACTTTTAAAGGATTTACTAATGTTTTTAAGAGATGTGAAAGTGATGTGGGATGATTTGTGTGAGTGTGATGTGTAAGATGGATTTTGGTTATGAAACAGGTATTATGTAACATGTGAGTGTGTTTTTATGTGAGTGGGAATATCTTGTAATGGTTTTATAAAATTATTTAATGGATTTTTGGAAGTGTTAACGAAATTTGAAATGTTTTGTGGGAAATTTTAGTGTGAGTCAGATTTCAAAATCAATTTGAATGAAAAGAGGAATTTTGTGACTTTTGTGGTATACATGTGGAATGTGTAGTTAATTTGTGATTTAGAAATGATATTTTCATGTGGAATGTATATTTCATGAATTGATGAACTTGTTTGAGCACAAGGCGAATGCCTGGATATTTTGGATGGTGGATGTGTACTAGTATGCTACTGAATCCGTGGGGTTTGGTGTCATGACCTGTCCTCAGGGCCCGTGTCGTGACTACCCCAAGCCCTCCTTCCATAGGCCAGGGGCTGGCGACTAGCACCAAAGGCGTAAATCCCGATAACTGGGAAGGCATTGCCTTTATAAAAGAAAACAAGCACCACAGAGTAAGAAAGCAGAGAAAGTAAACACTAAGTACATGAGAAGTGCTGAAATGTAAATGGGTCAGAATACAAACCCAAAAGAAAGTACAACTACAACTAAACAAGTAGTTCTCCGCCACCTGCCTGCTGCTTCTGGAATAATGCTAGAAGAAAATATCACCATGAGGTCTTCTGGCGTCCCCACTAGCCTGAAGACTTTCACCACTGCCTCCAGCCAATCCTCAACCGCCTGCGGGTCCGTCTCTCCCCGGAACTATGGTGGCCTCTGGCCCTGGAACTCGTGTAGTGCACTCAAGTGGCGTGCATCGCCTAATGCTGGGGCTGGTGGCATCGATGGCCCAACATATGGTAGTACTGCTGGTGCCTCCGCTGGTGCCTCAACTACAAGAGGGCCCGGTACCGAAGCCTCGTCGCTCGGCAGGCTGTCAGTGCGCACATCCCTCAGGGCGATAGCTGGTCGTCCAAGAAAAGGCATCCTGAAAGAAACAACGTAACACAGTCAAACACTTATACCTGGTGAGCTGACCTGGTTTGAGATGATATTTAAATAAAACTTATTGAAAGCACACATGCAATCAGTGTTTTCATGCACAAAGTCGGAATTCAGTTGTCAGGGCCCTGGTGTATGGATACGTCGGCCACCCGCAGCAACACTAGACTCCCTGAACTAAAAACCACACTCGGTACTCTTAACACTATTGCTTCACAGAATGAAAATATCAGAGTTATATGTTCTGCGGTAGAACCAACTCCTCTGATACCAATTGTCACGACCCATCCTGGGGGCCCGTGTCGTGACTACCCTGAGCCCACCTTCCATAGGCCAGGGGCTGGCGACTAGCACCAAAGGCGTAAATCCCGATAACTGGGAAGGCATTGCCTTTATAAAAGTAAACAAAACACTACATAGAACAAGCAGAAGCAAAACACTAAGTACAAAATAAAGTGCTGAAAAGTAAATAGGCCAGAATACAAACCCAAATGAAAGTACAACTACAACTGAACAAGTACAACAGAAAAAGACAATAGCTGGAAGAATGGTAGCAGCTCCTGGGTCGTCCTCGTCGGATCCTACCTGAAGGGTAGGTACAGATGGCACAACTCCTGGTCATCCACCACGGATCCTACCTGAAGGGTAGGTACTGAAAGCCTCCTCAACACTCTCACCCTTCAACATCCTCCGTGTGTCGTCTCGTCGTGTAGTCCACCTCCGGGTACTGACTCGTCGTCGAACACTCGGCCTCCGTCAGCACTGCCCGTCGTCTGCAACCAACACAACGAGGTGCGGGCATAGCCCGTGCAGGGGTGAGTATAACGATACTCAGCAGGGATCCCGAGTCCCTCATGGTCTCACTAAAACCAACAAGGATAAACACAAAGAGGATCTCAACAGATAACATCTACTTAGGTATATGCCCATACATATACCTAAGTTATCAAGTAACCCATCTCAATCATGAGGAAACACATGGATTGTGAAATCAAAGGATAACCAATACATAGGTATATGCCCATACATATACCTAAGTTAGCAAGTGACCCATTTCAATCATGAGGTAAACACAAGGTCAAAATTCTCAGCTCAAACCAGGATTTTCATTATCGAAACCGTAACTGCTAAAGAGCTCCGTCTCTGGAGTGTACAGTGGTCCTGTCACGACTCCGAGGTACTGCTCATTAACCTAAGACTACTGAGGTACTCCTCCTGTCGAGTACCGCGGGTCTGCGGCCAACTACCGGGCGCTCCATCCGCTGAGGGTCTGTCGCAAAATACCGGGCACTCTCCCTAATAGCCTACAGAGGTACTTCTCTGGTCGAGTACCACGGTTCTATGGCCAACTACCAGGCGCTCCGTCCACCGTGAGTCTGCCGCCAAATACCGGGTGCTCCGTCCACTGGGCTAGTCGACTCACTCCATGTCGTGTCGGTCAAGTAGTCGTCCGGTCTCAGTCATCTACACGGTCTCAGTACTCTGTTCGCTCGTCTCTGGGAGGGTCCGCTCCACGAGCATCAGGTCGATACACCAAGTATCTCAAAGTCCCACAAAGAAGTATCTCAAAGGATCACCTCGTCATAGGGGTCTCAACGCAACAGACGGCGTGTCAAACAAACACCTGGTCTGTGAGTTATTATCCTTTTCGTCCCAGGGTCTCGGTTGGTTTCGTAAGCGAACCAACCCGGCCGTATCTCAACTATACCCTGAAATATCATAGGGTAAACTCATAGGGACCGTTTCTCAATGTGATCACCAACACCGCTGACGGTTCGTCAAATGGACGTCTGGTCTGAAAGATATCATCTCTTTCCGTTCCAGGGGCCTGGTTGGATTTCGGGTACAATCCAACCCGACTATAACCCAACCGCATCCAAAACTCGGGCGGAGGATGCCAAAAGTTCCGTATCATCAACAGGAACGCAACGCAATAGACGACGCATCAATCAGATGCCCGGTCTGGAAGTTATTGGCTTTTTCGTCCAGGGGGCCCGGTTGGTATTTAAGTCAAAACTAACCTGACCGTACTCCAACTGCGTCCAAACCTCGAGCGGAGTAAGCCAAAAGATCTGTCTCACTTAGAGGAATCCACCAATGTGGACGACATTTCAATCAGACATCCCGAGTTCAATGGATCACATCGCTGCTGAAGGTGTGTCGTTCGGAGGCCCGTAGCTCACAGTACGTCCAAAATACCGAAAACGGTCCGAAGACGGGGGGTCTGGGCTCGGCCTGACCCCCCCTGGGACAGGCGAACCGGGTCGACCCGACCAGGTCCGACCCGGCCCGGTCCGACCCGGCTGGACCCGGTCCGGTCCGGCCGGGGCGCGGCCTGACCGGTCGGACCGGCCTGGCTCGGCTCGGCAGAGCGGCCGAGCGCCGCAGCCGCGGGGCGCCGCGGCCCACGAGGGGCCGCGCTGGACCAGCGGACGCATCATGTCACCGCATCCCGTGCGTGCGAGCCGGACCCACACGGCTGTAGGTCCGTTGGCCGCCGCCGCGCCGCTGGTAGCTTCTGCGGGCCACCAGAGTTCCTCTGGTGGTCCGTTTTCCTTCCTGTCTGCGTCGCTGTTCCTCCCGGGATCCATTCATCACTGCGGAAACATCAAATCGCCCTTGCGTCACGTTTTTCCGTCACCCACCAAATCCGCACAACCACGAAGAACGACGGAGGGTTGTCGGGCCGTGTTCGTTTGGCCCGCACCCTCCGCGTTAGATAAAAACAACAGGAGAATTATTCAACAGAAGAATACATAACTGAAAACCATTTTAATGAATTAAAATTGTTTTTATGAACCGGGTTCTTCCTTTTGAACGGAAAAAAACACGGGAACGTGAAACATCCAAATAAAATCCCTACCTCGTCAAGTCGTCGCACACGGGTTTTTCGCGGATTTGATCACCGCGGAAGGAGGGGATCGTCGCGTCGCGGAAGGCGACACGTCGTCGCGGAAGGGTGTCGCGTCGTCGCGGAAGGGCGTCGCGTCGTCGCGGAATACGGTGCACGTCGACAAACTCCGAGGATCAAGAACAACAGATTTAATTTTAATAATTAAATCCGTGCGTTGTTAAAAACCACGAAGGAGTTGTAAAAGAAACCCGAAAACTCTTACCTCAAACAGAAGATCGAAAATTTCGTTGCGGATGAAGGAACGTCGCAGAAGAATGTCGCGGAAGAGGAAACGTCGTCATCGCGACACATGGCGTCGCGTCGTCGATTTCCGCGGTTTCAGCGTTCTTCGTCGGTGGCTGGCGTTCTTCTCGTTCTTCACGTTCTTCACGTTCTTCGCAAAGAAGGGTTAAGGCACAAGAATTCTATCAAAATCCTCCCAACGTGTAATCCTCAAGATATGGCGTTGGTCTTATTTTATTACTACGCCAACGGATTTCACACAGGTTATGAAACGAAAAAGAGTTAAGTAATGACCCATTAATTTGTAGATTTAATTCAACGAAATAAACCACCCAATTAATTGGTCCGTTAAGAAATTAAGAAAACGCGTCAGTTGATTTTCATAATGATGTGTTTTCGTGGGTGCGTTACTTAGCGGAAAAGAAACGGCGGGGCTCGTGCGGGCCCGAACCCACAAATATCCTACCAAGAGGGTAGGATAATTTTGGATAGCACCATATCCGGATCAACTCAGCTTAAGCCGCTTTAAGTGGCTTCAAGTGGCTTCCAAGTGGCTTAAGTGAAATAAAATAATGTTTTTCGTACAATTATTTTATTTCTTAACTTTAAGCCTAAAAATTAAAAGCCACACCCGAGCAAACGCTACTCCGGAAGAGGCGTTTCTAACCAAGTATCGGCGCTGCGATTCCATCGGTGCCCTCAGAAATCGATTCCGAGCAACAATTCAAAAGTTAGAAAAACCTGCTCGTCCGTTCACTGAACGTACCCGAGCCAAACTTCGGAAAATGATTCCGAGCACACCGGGCCTCGGAATCAGGCGTCGTCAGAAATTGTGTTCTTGTAAAATCCCAAAGAAAATTAGAAAAAAAATTCCCTTGAATTTTATGGGTCTTTACATTTGGCTTCAGTTTCACTTAGAAAGATTGATGCTTACAACTCTAACTAATCTATGAGGATGATTATTGGGTACAACTATGTTATAGGTATGTTCTCTACTAGTAGATTGTTCACAATAATTGATATTTGTGAAGGTTGCTTTCACTGAGATACGAGGTACCTGGGACCCCCAACATTCAAGTGCCTATGGGTTATTTCCGATTTCTTATGCTCATTAGATCCTGTATACTTACTATTGACATACTATATATTTTCAGGAAAATTTAGTAGCATTGAAATTTCTTTTAATAGTGTTTATTCTTCAAATTTTCCAACTTGAAAACTAAATATTTTTTAAAGTTGCATCTTTAAGAAATTTTAACTAGAAATTACATGTTTTTGAAAACATGTATGCTTTTCGTCTTTGAATGTTTATCTCATGAAATCTATTAGTGGTGGCATCGTACTGGGATTTGGATCACACACTACTTACACATTTGGGTGTAAGTAGACTTGTATTTTTTGAAGTCGTAGGTTGGGTACAGTTTATAATTTTTGTAACGCCCCGACCCCAGCTACCCAGAGTCGGTGCATTACTTCGTAACATTGGCATGATCACAAAGGATCAAGTCTCGAAAGACCGATTAGTTTAGTAGCCTTGGAAACACTAGATACATTCATAAGTCTTTCATTACATCAAAAAGTGAAAAACTACAATAACAAAGTCTCCATAGTCCACACTCATATCCTCTTCCGACTATCCCTGCAGGTCATTCATAAAATACTTCTTCACATCCTGGAAAATATTAAAACATTGAAAGGGGTGAGCTCAGATGCTCAGTAAGGATAACAATAATGCGGAAGCTTTCATAAATAAACATTAACATTTAAGGCAATGTATAACTAAAACAAAAGCCTTTTAAACATGAACTTCAACATAATATGGCAAAAGTAAAATGAGATAATGCCATTTACTTCTTCACATGGATATTCTACTGGTCGAATAATCACATGCAATATCAATAACCACTTTCATAATGATGGAATGCATAATGCCAGACTATCATAACCATGTAGTCAAGGCCTCGTGCCAAGACCACAAATAAGATTTTGTCAAGGCCTCGTGCCAAGACACTAGTTTGTCTCATGAGTCCTGTCGATGCATCGAGGAGCTATAGCGGGCTCCACCCGTCACTTATTAAGTCCAATGCATTCCTCATATGAATAGGTTTAAACATATCATAAACCATAACATAATCGTATCACATAAAACATGCATAAAGGAAACATAACATTTCCATATTTCAATCACAAGATATCAATACAACACATTGATATAATAAAAATTCTTTCAAAACCATTTTCAATACCAAAATAAAAGAATGTTAAAACATTGTATTTATTTTTCTTTTTTTAAAAAAGGTATGGCTTGTAAAGGAAGCTGAATCTCAAATAATGTTCACGGCGGCGGAGAAGTCGTTGTCGCCGCATAAGTACGGAAAGAAAAACATTCCCTTTTTGTCGTTTAGTAAAATGCTTCGTATAAAAAGATTCCT
The DNA here is from genome assembly GCA_963277665.1 of Viscum album. NCBI lineage: Eukaryota > Viridiplantae > Streptophyta > Magnoliopsida > Santalales > Viscaceae > Viscum > Viscum album. The sequence goes on from OY728121.1 coordinate 385,242,594, forward strand.
TTTGAATAAACTTAAAAGTCAAAGGGGTTTATACACCGTATAAAAGAAAGTTGTGTATAAAACCAAATATGCCTCAATGAAAGGAGATTGAGACGAAGTCCTTAAAAAGATAATTTTTAAAATAAAATAGATATATTATGTGTATTCACTATAGGTACACATAAAGAAAGTAAAAATACAAAATAAGACATAATAATATCATGACATAATTTGAAAGTAGGAGATTAACCCAAAGAATGGAAGTTGGGTTAAGAAGTTCCCTTACCTTGTGTCCGACTTGACTCAACCGTTCTTTAACCTCCTGAATAATAAACTAGAGTTAATATCTACCTTATTAAGAACCATTTTCAATTTCATTATCCTTTTTATATCACTTATTACAATGTTATGAACGTTATGTAATTATTTAAGTCAATAACGGTCGTTTTGTCGAACTTTGATACTTGTGTCAACAATATCCTTCTTATAATTACAAGTTGTTCATGTGGTGAAATATCCATTATATCCAGAATTATATTCATGATTTAGATGTCATATATATCTTATATATCCAGTATATACATTCATTTATAATATTACGTAACATTATAGGTAAGAAATGAAATGCACCGTTCATGGAGACGGTAAGCCGTACGTACGCATGAACGCTACTTTCATTTGAATTTCATATTTAATGGAACTAAATCATAATGATATAAATGTATAATATAATTCCAGTATAATATAGTGTATAATACCATTTACTCCATCCTTTATACATCCCACATATGGCATTAACGATTCAAATCACTTTGAGGGGGCGGTAGTCCGCACTTCCTAAAATGAAATTATCGCGTTTTACCCATAATGGAAATCATAAAGTATGCCATAAATGAGAAATACAGAAGCATAAGTAAAACATAAAAATATTATATATCATATATAAAAATAGTGACATCATAATGGCCACCTTTGAAGGTGTTAAATGAGTGTTGAACAATCATCGTTTCGGGAGGCAGAATTTCGCCATCCACGGAAACCTTATGTTCTTTAACCATTTGATGTAGTTGTGTGGAAGTGTAGCTCAAATAAATCTTATAACAACATCCTAGTATATTTAAGATACTGGTGTTGTTACGAAAGAAGTAAATAAAAAGAGTTTAGGGGGTTGGAGAAGCAAAATAAAACAAAAGAACATGAGAGAATGAATTACCTTAAAAAGTGTAACTCCTTTTGAGTTGAGCCTAAAGGCTTCCTTTGAAAGGATTCTGCCCAAAGGGAATCCTCTAGGATGAGGAGAGGGATGTGGAGAGAGCAAATGGGCAGGGGTTGGCCGAGCCAATGGCTTGAAGAGTGTGTGAAATGAGGTAGAGGTGGGGGCCTTTTATAAGAGGAGAGGAGGGGCACTTTTGGAAAGTAAAGGAACATTACATTATTTGAAAATGTGTTTCGGTTTTAAAAGGTCCCACATTGATATAATTCGTGGATAAGGTGATAAGGAATCGAAATCCACTCATCCAATTGGTTTTGGCCATGTGTAGTTCATAGATTTTATATTATCTTTCCATTTTATTTAAATCGTCAAATAATGATGTCATCGCTGCATCATTATTATGTCATAAATAATTAAATTTATTTAATGTCTAAAAATTATAAAAAAACTACTATGATATAGGAAATCTTTTTATCTTTCCAATGACTATTTATAATCAAAATTTGGACTTGTGTAACCCTACTTAAAAATTGTTTTAGTAAAACACTTTATGTTAGTGTCATTTTCACTTTAACATTAAATAAAAAGTAATTTATGTTATTTCCCAACAAAAGTGGATCCATGGGGTCCCCAAGTTAGGCCATGGCTTGTCTTGGTCGGCCATGACACAACCAATGAGGTTGGGACATGTGTCTAGGTCATTTAATATTATTAAAGTATTATTTATACCTTAAACTACCCTAATTACCACTAATCGCGATTAAGAACTTAATAAGTTACTATTCAGCAAAAAATTATTTTTATCCCATTGAACCACATTTTACTTCTTAATGACAACCATGTATGTCGGAGTTTTGAAAATCAAATCACAGAAGTGGTAATATTTCATTTAAACGAAAAATCAGTTATTTAACAACCACTTAGTGGTTTCACTATTCATCAAAAATTGAAGTTTTTCAGAATAAGGCCAAAATTTCACCCTAAGCTATAATTGATATTCCGAATTGAAAAATGATGTCTATTTTACAAAATTCCAAACATATTAGTTGCATTAATTAATTTTATAATTAATTCCCGCTGTCACAACAAATAGCGTGTTTTTAAGAAACAATTTATATCAAAAGATTGGCAATTGTTTATGTCCAATTTCAATGTTAAATTAATTCTAATGACCACCATTGGATAAAATGGTAAAAATATATTCTAATTATACTTTAAAACCATCAAATATTATAATTTATCACTATAAATTATTTTGATTAAAAAAGTTGTTTTAAGTATTTTTCACTATTTATACAATTTTAGAAGTTCTCAGAAATATACCAAAAATTCAACATAGGCTAATTTCGATATTACGAATACAAAAATGAAGTCCATTTTGACATATAAAATTTATAATATTTCAAAAAGAAGGTATTACTATTCATAACGGCTACTTTGATTAGTCGCGGTGTTTTAGAACTCGAAGTTGCGTACAATGCAAGCTATTGTATTACTGAATGAGAAGCGTATCGTGGAAGCTCGGGGTGTTACATTATCCCCTCCTTCAATAAATTGCGTCCTCGCAATTTGAAATTTTTCTTGGAAAATACAAGGTTGAAAAGAGAAAATACCTTTGAGGAAAACCCACATCGAAAATAAGGTTAATAAATATATAACATTAAAAGAAAGCAGGATAAGTACAAAGGTCACCCGATATAGCCCATTATAGGATTCTATGAAAATATGGATATGGAGGAGAAACAAACCATCAAGGTCTGATGGAGAGTTATAGAAAACAGGATTAGGAGAATGTTTAACCACAAGAAAATCACAAACTTGTGATTGGTTAAACGGTCATTGAATCCCCAGTTGGAAAAGTTAACCGACAACATTTTTGTTTTAAGTTACCTTTTATAATGTTGAGGAATTTATTTAGGAGATTTACTAAGAACGTAAGGGAATATACATGCTTGTTATGTATACTTTCATTCGTTAATAAATTTTTGCCACAAACCCATCTTTTACTCCAAATGGTAACGGAACTCAAAAATATTCTTTTTATCCTAATTGTATAAGGTTCCAAATATTAACACATACCATTTAGATTAGTAAAACTATTTTGTAATAACCAGGGACTTCCTGTAGGCTAGTGGTAGGAAATAAAGGCCTGTCGCACTTTGATTGTGGGTTCGATTCCTACAGCTTTGTCCGACGCGACGGTTTATTCCCCACCATGCAGGTTGTCCTTTTCATAAAACTATAGTATTCCAAGAATAATCTCCAGAAAAATTTTTAACCTTAAATTTACTATCCAAGGTTCAACTTAATCCACTCCAACCTTTATAGTTATCCAAAATACCTTCATCCAGACTTTCTCTAAAAGGTCTCTAAATTCCAAAATCAATTGTAACATCAGATTCCCCAAACAAAGAAATGTTTCTCTTATTGTCACATACCAAAAATATGATTACCTTAATCATATTAAAACCTTACTGAAACCAACAAGTACTGCAGTACAATCCTTATATAGATCACATTATTCTAATAACCAGAATATAATCCATGAGTCTGAAAGCATCAATACATTAGTTATTCTGCTTCAACTGTAGTAATAGCATAAGATTGTCCTTGATCCCTTGGCCTTTTCTGAGGTAAGATTCCTTGACGCTTAGGACATTCATTTGCGTAATGACCCATTTCTCTACAATTGTAGCATTCAACTTTGACAGCCTCTTTCTTTCCCTTGCAATCACGTGCCTGGTGACCTTTTTCTCCACATTTATAACAGACTCCCATTCCTTTTAGGCAAGTACCAGGGTGATTCTTCCCACAATTATCACATAATGGAAAATCCTTCTTTCCCTTTTTCCCTTTATCTGTCTCTTGTTCCACTGTTCTCTTCTTCTCTTGCTTTACTTTGTTGTAATAAGACTTAGAGAATTCCTTTTCTGTCTTGATAGCACATGAGACTATATCTTCGTATGTTGAGAAAGATTGTGACACTAGAGCTCGACGGAGAAATGGTTTTAACCCATCAAAGAAACGATCAATCTTACTTCTTGGGTTACGTATATAATCGGCAGCATGCCTCGCTAACCTTGTAAAGTTAGCCTCATACTTTGCGACATTCTCATCCTCCTTTTGTCTCAGACTCAAAAATTGCCTTTCCATATCCGCTCGATGGTCTCGAGGTAAGTATTTTTCTAAGAACAGTTCTTTGAACTCCTGCCATTCCATGTTTGTTAATTCATCATCTTCCTTTGTGTTTTGAATTAGTGACCACCATTGATCGGCATCTCCAGTGAGGCGGTAAACTGCCATGACAACCTTCTCCCTTTCACTACTCCCCAAGGCATGGAATATTTTCTCTAAGGAATTTATCCATTGCTCAGCTACTGTAGGATTTGTACTCCCATTGAAGGTTGGCGGTTGTTGCCTCATGAAACGGTCTAGCATTGATCCTCCACGTTGCGAATCAGGGTGCTCCATACGAGTAAGGTTGTTATTCATAACCTGCGTGAGTTGTCCCAGTATGGTAATAAGTTGATCAGCACCAGTTGTATCTCCAGGTCCACAATAATTATCTTGAGCAGGAGGGCAATCCCTACACGGAGTTCGTGCATTGATACAGTTTCCATTCCTTCTACTAGGCGCCATTTCTAAACAATGGCATAATCCAGATTAGTTTATGAATCAAAATACATAATTCCATACTTGTATAATACTTAACATAAATTGAACTATTTATGGATATAATCCATAATCATAAAAAGAAATGTTTCCTTTGAGGAAGTATGTACCCATAAACCTTACATAATGGTTTGTAAAGAAAATGAGAATTATCCTAAGCATATCCCCCGGGAGTGTCATAACCAAGAGTGCAGCAAGGCCCGTTGTCGTGCACCAGTTCCCGTTTGAGTCTAGCTCAAAGCGGTGTTTTCGGGTTTTACCCCTAGGTACATCTGTGCCAGAGCCACCTCTACCTGCTCGTATCCAGACAGGGATGTATTGCTCGGAAAACTCACAACATCTCTACAATACTAAAATTCTAGGAAGTTCTTCTATACTAATCCTCAAAGTCTATCTTTGGGCTATGTGCTCTAATCAGAGTTTATCTAAATCTAGCTTCCAAGGTTAGTACTAAACTGCCTCTGATACCAACTGTAACGCCCCGACCCCAGCTACCCAGAGTCGGTGCATTACTTCGTAACATTGGCATGATCACAAAGGATCAAGTCTCGAAAGACCGATTAGTTTAGTAGCCTTGGAAACACTAGATACATTCATAAGTCTTTCATTACATCAAAAAGTGAAAAACTACAATAACAAAGTCTCCATAGTCCACACTCATATCCTCTTCCGACTATCCCTGCAGGTCATTCATAAAATACTTCTTCACATCCTGGAAAATATTAAAACATTGAAAGGGGTGAGCTCAGATGCTCAGTAAGGATAACAATAATGCGGAAGCTTTCATAAATAAACATTAACATTTAAGGCAATGTATAACTAAAACAAAAGCCTTTTAAACATGAACTTCAACATAATATGGCAAAAGTAAAATGAGATAATGCCATTTACTTCTTCACATGGATATTCTACTGGTCGAATAATCACATGCAATATCAATAACCACTTTCATAATGATGGAATGCATAATGCCAGACTATCATAACCACGTAGTCAAGGCCTCGTGCCAAGACCACAAATAAGATTTTGTCAAGGCCTCGTGCCAAGACACTAGTTTGTCTCATGAGACCTGTCGATGCATCGAGGAGCTATAGCGGGCTCCACCCGTCACTTATTAAGTCCAATGCATTCCTCATATGAATAGGTTTAAACATATCATAAACCATAACATAATCGTATCACATAAAACATGCATAAAGGAAACATAACATTTCCATATTTCAATCACAAGATATCAATACAACACATTGATATAATAAAAATTCTTTCAAAACCATTTTCAATAACAAAATAAAAGAATGTTAAAACATTGTATTTATTTTTCTTTTTTTAAAAAAGGTATGGCTTGTAAAGGAAGCTGAATCTCAAATAATGTTCACGGCGGCGGAGAAGTCGTTGTCGCCGCATAAGTACGGAAAGAAAAACATTCCCTTTTTGTCGTTTAGTAAAATGCTTCGTATAAAAAGATTCCTTTTGAATAAACTTAAAAGTCAAAGGGGTTTATACACCGTATAAAAGAAAGTTGTGTATAAAACCAAATATGCCTCAATGAAAGGAGATTGAGACGAAGTCCTTAAAAAGATCATTTTTAAAATAAAATAGATATATTATGTGTATTCACTATAGGTACACATAAAGAAAGTAAAAATACAAAATAAGACATAATAATATCATGACATAATTTGAAAGTAGGAGATTAACCCAAAGAATGGAAGTTGGGTTAAGAAGTTCCCTTACCTTGTGTCCGACTTGACTCAACCGTTCTTTAACCTCCTGAATAATAAACTAGAGTTAATATCTACCTTATTAAGAACCATTTTCAATTTCATTATCCTTTTTATATCACTTATTACAATGTTATGAACGTTATGTAATTATTTAAGTCAATAACGGTCGTTTTGTCGATCTTTGATACTTGTGTCAACAATATCCTTCTTATAATTACAAGTTGTTCATGTGGTGAAATATCCACTATATCCAGAATTATATTCATGATTTAGATGTCATATATATCTTATATATCCAGTATATACATTCATTTATAATATTACGTAACATTTAGAGGTAAGAAATGAAATGCACCGTTCATGGAGACGGTAAGCCGTACGTACGCATGAACGCTACTTTCATTTGAATTTCATATTTAATGGAACTAAATCATAATGATATAAATGTATAATATAATTCCAGTATAATATAGTGTATAATACCATTTACTCCATCCTTTATACATCCCACATATGGCATTAACGATTCAAATCACTTTGAGGGGGCGGTAGTCCGCACTTCCTAAAATGAAATTATCGCGTTTTACCCATAATGGAAATCATAAAGTATGCCATAAATGAGAAATACAGAAGCATAAGTAAAACATAAAAATATTATATATCATATATAAAAATAGTGACATCATAATGGCCACCTTTGAAGGTGTTAAATGAGTGTTGAACAATCATCGTTTCGGGAGGCAGAATTTCGCCATCCACGGAAACCTTATGTTCTTTAACCATTTGATGTAGTTGTGTGGAAGTGTAGCTCAAATAAATCTTATAACAACATCCTAGTATATTTAAGATACTGGTGTGGTTACGAAAGAAGTAAATAAAAAGAGTTTAGGGGGTTGGAGAAGCAAAATAAAACAAAAGAACATGAGAGAATGAATTACCTTAAAAAGTGTAACTCCTTTTGAGTTGAGCCTAAAGGCTTCCTTTGAAAGGATTCTGCCCAAAGGGAATCCTCTAGGATGAGGAGAGGGATGTGGAGAGAGCAAATGGGCAGGGGTTGGCCGAGCCAATGGCTTGAAGAGTGTGTGAAATGAGGTAGAGGTGGGGGCCTTTTATAAGAGGAGAGGAGGGGCACTTTTGGAAAGTAAAGGAACATTACATTATTTGAAAATGTGTTTCGGTTTTAAAAGGTCCCACATTGATAGAATTCGTGGATAAGGTGATAAGGCATCGAAATCCACTCATCCAATTGGTTTTGGCCATGTGTAGTTCATAGATTTTATATTATCTTTCCATTTTATTTAAATCGTCAAATAATGATGTCATCGCTGCATCATTATTATGTCATAAATAATTAAATTTATTTAATGTCTAAAAATTATAAAACAAATACTATGATATAGGAAATCTTTTTATCTTTCCAATGACTATTTATAATCAAAATTTGGACTTGTGTAACCCTACTTAAAAATTGTTTTAGTAAAACACTTTATGTTAGTGTCATTTTCACTTTAACATTAAATAAAAAGTAATTTATGTTATTTCCCAACAAAAGTGGATCCATGGGGTCCCCAAGTTAGGCCATGGCTTGTCTTGGTCGGCCATGACACAAACAATGAGGTTGGGACATGTGTCTAGTCATTTAATATTATTAAAGTATTATTTATACCTTAAACTACCCTAATTACCACTAATCGCGATTAAGAACTTAATAAGTTACTATTCACCAAAAAATTATTTTTATCCCATTGAACCACATTTTACTTCTTAATGACAACCATGTATGTCGGATTTTTGAAAATCAAATCACAGAAGTGGTAATATTTCATTTAAACGAAAAATCAGTTATTTAACAACCACTTAGTGGTTTCACTATTCATCAAAAATTGAAGTTTTTCAGAATAAGGCCAAAATTTCACCCTAAGCTATAATTGATATTCCGAATTGAAAAATGATGTCTATTTTACAAAATTCCAAACATATTAGTTGCATTAATTAATTTTATAATTAATTCCCGCTGTCACAACAAATAGCGTGTTTTTAAGAAACAATTTATATCAAAAGATTGGCAATTGTTTATGTCCAATTTCAATGTTAAATTAATTCTAATGACCACCATTGGATAAAATGGTAAAAATATATTCTAATTATACTTTAAAACCATCAAATATTATAATTTATCACTATAAATTATTTTGATTAAAAAAGTTGTTTTAAGTATTTTTCACTATTTATACAATTTTAGAAGTTCTCAGAAAAATACCAAAAATTCAACATAGGCTAATTTCGATATTACGAATACAAAAATGAAGTCCATTTTGACATATAAAATTTATAATATTTCAAAAAGAAGGTATTACTATTCATAACGGCTACATTGATTAGTCGCGGTGTTTTAGAACTCGAAGTTGCGTACAATGCAAGCTATTGTATTACTGAATGAGAAGCGTATCGTGGAAGCTCGGGGTGTTACAATTTTAGTGGTTCTGGTTTCTAGCAGGTTCTTAGTAGTGATGTCTTCTGGAGATTTCTTGAGGGAGGTGCCTCTTTCCATGAGTGTTCATGGGATGTTTCTTTTTAGTTTTGTGCCTTTTTTATAGTTTTTTGAGGATTTTTAAACTATGTAATTTAGTTCTGAATTTTTTTAAAATATTGTTTGGTTTGAAAAATACATTTTTGTTTTATTGGATTCATTTTTTGTTTTAAGATTATATACTTGGCTAAATTTTTCCAAAATTTTCGTTCATGATACTCGGTAACTTGTGCTAGCATGTGGGGATCCGGAACGCCCTTCGGGCCATGTCACAGGCTGGGTTTGGATCAGGTTTTGGCAGCGAATAGATTCAGATTGTGACATGTATCATTGTAATGTTATTTATACCCTTTTTTAGGTTTCCAATTAACCTAAATTTTTTCGTTGATGATCTGTACATAGAGGTAATGTATCATCCAATGGTTTTAGTATGAATTACCATAAGTAAATACCTTGTTGAATAGTTTATGATAAACATAACACAAAACTAAAGTAAATAATAATTCATTAAAATTAATGGTAAATGTAAATAAATTATTTTTAAGAAATTAAAAAAAATTATTTAGCACCCATTTGTTATTGATATGATATAATGTTAAAGACACATAATGTTTAAAAGGGTCATTTTTTATTAAGAAAGTTTTCATTATATTTTTTTTTTATTTTAAATCGAAATTTATGAATTTATGAAATTTGATTTGATTAAATGATATTAATTTTTGAATACATAATTTTTAAATGATCTTATTTTTAATTTTTGTGAATTTTCGGAAAAGGTTGATTTTTATGTGAATAGTGAAACTATTTTTTTTTGCAAATTCTGTCACTTGTATGACAATATCATAATCTAATAATGAATTGATAGTTTTATAAATCTTTTTAATAGACCAAATATATATTTAATAAGTAATATAATTAATTTAAAATTAAAATATTGAAATTATAAGTCTATGTTTTATATTTTTTAAATCAATATAATGTTTTATTCTAATAAGAACTATTTTTGGTTCTTCTATTTTAATCATGTACATGGTTATTTTAGGTTTTTGGTTGGTTTTAAAGTAAAATAAGGAGAATTTTGGTAATAATAATCTAATTAATTCTATGGGAATCATGATTATACAATATTTTAGTATAACATCTTTTTTCCATAAAAATGAATTTTCTAAAAACTATTTTTCGATGTATTGAACGTACTTGTTATAAAATTTGATTTCACCAACTATAAAAATTAAATAATAGAAAATTGATCCCATATTTAGTATTATAATTTTATTATTCTTTAATGAGTTCAATTCCATTTTTATCAATAATTAATAGTAACCATTGTAAAAATTTTTGACCATAGTAAATGTCAAGATGATTAACGTGAGGGTTAAACTAAGTGATAAGTCTTAAAAATCAAAAAAAAATTCTAAATATGATTTTATTCGTGTATTTGGAACTAAAAAATCCTATATTTTAAATTTAACTAAAATAGATCCACTTTATAGGATAAATCCTTTTATTATATTTTTACGTTCTTAATAATTACAAGGGTGTCACTCCTTTCACTTATAAAAGAGAACACCCTCTCCTTAGTTCTCGACACATGTTGAGAACCCTATCTTGACCAAGATCTTCCAAAATAACTCCCTAGACCTCCTCACCATTTATTATAGGTCTTGATCTCAATAGAATACCTATCCTTTATGGTTTAAGGTATAAGACCAAGAAATATATACACGGAAGAGGTATAAATTGTAACTGAATTCTTTCTTGTTTATTTTTTATTCTACCAAATTAAAATATATTATAACCATCCTAATATAATTAAATAATTATATATATTATATTTAAATGTTATTATTATGATGGATCAACTATTTTCTACGTTCTTTAAATCCTAAGAAAAATGAAAATGTCGATTGAGCGTATGTGAGGACTACCGCCTACAAATAGTGATGCATATAATTTTTCATCACCTCCTCAAATGGATGGTTATATAGGTGGATATTATGAATATATATAATTTTTTTATATAATAATGTTTATATTAATCTAAAATATTATATAAATTCACCCCTTTCATATTTTAAAAAATGGAAATGTCACTTGGGTTTATGTGCAGACTACCAACTCCATGTATGAAAGGATTCATTTTTGAGTACCGTCACACATGGATTGTTATAAATATGTATATAATGAAAAAATATGATATTTATAAAATTATAAATCTTCATTTAAATTTATATTATCTTTCAAAAATTTATTTTATTACCCATTCATCATTTATAACATGTTCTTTTTTTGGTCGGTTTACCGCCTACATGAACATTATTATAATGTTTATATCATGAATGATTAATAAATTTTATTTAATGGTAAAAATTTAATAATAATGTATTTAATATATTTTATTTATTATGTAATGGTTATATATATATATATATTATTCACTTTTAAAATCAAAACATTTTATGAAATGAATGTTTATAAAAAAGAGTTTTTTTTATTATTTCCATGAAACAAAATCACCATAATTTTAATAAAATGACCATGTTGATATATAATAATATATAATATAAAAATAAAATCATAATAAAATTTATGGGATTACACTGTGAACAATATACAAGTACAAAAATCACCATATCAAATCATCCATGGGAAATGGGAATGTTAACACAAAAATATTGATTTTAACAATGCATTTTGATTAAATGGAAAAAATGGAGTTATAAGGGAATGGTATCTAGTAATATAGTTATACATATGATTTTTATAAATATTCATATTATGTTTAAAATTAATATATATGAGGTGACAATGTGTATGACTATGTGGCATTCATAGGTAAGGGATTTCTCAAATAAATTTCCTTTCTTTGAGACTTATGCCATTTTCACCACATTATTTTATTTTTTTGATGAGTATAAACCTCCATAAAAATTTATTTTTTGATTAGTTTACTGAAATGAAATTATTTACAAATTGACATTAAATTATCTTCATCAATTTCCATTTTATTCCAAAGATACCAAATTCATAAGATATTTTTCATCAAAACAATATTTTAAATTTTTACAACTCCTTTTTCCTATATATCCATGATATTTTAATGTTTCTAGAATGGTATTCAAATATTATTAATGGTAATTTTTATCTTATTTTTTCCTTTATTTAAAAAGGTTTTAAAATTTAATTTTTCAACATGTTCCATATGATTATTTTTTACATTACTTACAAAAGTAAAAAAAGAATGAATTTTAACATTTATCATATTACTACATTTTCTCACCATCATAACCATTTTTAATTCTCAAGATTTCACTATAATTTTATATGGGTTTTTAAAGAATATAAAATACATTTTTTTCTATAACTTTTTAGTTTTGAAAACATTATTGAAAGAAAAAAATCTTTCATGTCATTTTATGAGATAATTGAAAATTCTTTTGACTATGGGATAAAATTACAATTATTTTGAGTTATATGATGGATATAAATATTTTATGTATTCCATTAATGTTATTGTTCTTTAATTTTTTTATTATGATGTGTGGGTAAGATACATTCCTTTAATGAATTGTGTAATATGGATAGAGTTAACTGGATATAATTTACTCTTAGGAAGTGGAAAAAATATAACTATTTATAAGTAAATAGTATAAAGTGGGTAGAATTAACTAATTATAGATTATTACTATAAAGTGTAAAAATTAAAATATTTATAATACACCCTGAAAAAGTGGAAAAAAGATAACTATTTATAAGTTACTCAAATGAATAAGTTGGAATTAAGCAGGTAGAATATTCCATTATATGGGTGATTAACATAATGACATGATTATGAAATACTAGGTAACCTTTAGGATTATGATTTTTTCATTTATTCATGATTATGATTTTATTTACTAAAATAATTAAGAAAATTACTTTATTTCAAGGGTTAGTTTGTGATTTTTTTTATATTGAAGTTTATTACCTGAAAAGGAATTCTTTCATATGGGTTTTCATGGACAAAAAAATTTCCTTTCTTTTTATATCCCTTACTGACCCTTGTTTATCTCTTCCAATTTTTTAAATAAAAAATAATAGGGTATAAGGATGTATTAGAGCTATAGAAATGTTGAAGATATAGTAATGAATACTTAATTTAAACGAATAAAATATTTCTATCATGACCCGTCCTAGTGGGGCTCGTGCCGTGACTCCCCAGTCATGCCTCCAATAGGCTAGGGGCTGGTGACTAGCACCGAGTAGGCATATTACTGACATGGGAGGCATTGCCTATATACCTGTATAGACGCACACATCTCCATTCCCAAAATGTTGATAATGTAAAAACCACTAAGGAACAAAATGCATGCATACAGCTAAACCCAACCAATAGAGTACAACGAAAGGTAGAGTAAAAAAAAAGTAAACTGGGCTAGAATAGAAGCCCACCAAAAACAAGAGTCTTAAAACTACAAAGTCCAACCTGTAAAAACAATTGTTACTTGGACTGCTGCTCGTAGCCGTAATAATGCATTAGCCTATAGGGAATTCAGAATGCTTGGTCCTTTCTTGGTCTGCCATGGACTCTGTCAAATGGCTGCTCGTCTGCAAGAGACACCAGACATGTGGGCAAAGCCCGTGTAGGGGTGAGTATAACAATAATCATTAGAGGACACCAAAAATCAAAAAACAGTACACAAAGTAAAGGTACAGTCATCTATGAATAGTATATCTATACAGAATATATAGAAAAAACTAGATATACTCCAAACCCAGACCCATGTTCTATAGACAAGTCACAGAATCGCATACCCCCGTTTGGGGTTCAGTTCGAAGATTCTAAAAAGCACTCGTCCCAGTAGAATACACTCCATGAGTCTTACAGCTCTAATGAGGTCCGTACGAGAAGTACCGTTCATTGGGAACCATCATGAGAGGTAGTCACAGTCATTACTGGAGACACAGTCTAGAGTGGGAATATTTCCAATTGATATAAGCACTAATAATGGGAGACACACTCTTGAGTGGGAAAGATCATGATACACAGATGAGGATCACTTCCAGGGCCATGGAGGATCCAGTCACCTCAAATGGATGTCAGACTCTATCACAGAAAGTCCTGTTGAAGGGATCACACTCCTGTGTGAGGAAATGATGCCTGACCTTCAGGGGAATGAGAAGAATAGGTTCTAACCCATATGAAACATTTCCAAGAAACGGTGAACAAGAGTACCATGTCATTTTACAAAAATTACACGGTGTGTAGAAAGGTTACATGATGTGGTGTCTGACCCCGGGTACTGCCCATGTACAATGGCCCGTGTCGTAGGCGGTCATTGTAGAAAGACTGAGTACACGACATGTTGTACGATGGAAACGTCATGTCCGAGTGACTGGGGTTGGCCCCGTGTATTCTGGCTATATGCCCATACACGATTATCAACCCGTGTACTCTAAACTGTGTCCGTGTATCCCCGGGATACACACAAAGTCCCACGTAGATGGTCCTGCCATGCTTTACACACCGTGTTCTGAAGCCGTGTAGATCATCCCATGTGCATGTACTTCCCAAAATACAGATCGATCGTCAGGGAATGTCCAACACGCCGTGTGACCTGGATCACACGCTGTGTGATTCCTCTCTAACCCCTGAAACTCTAGCCACCTCCAGTACTACACTCCATGTTCTTCAGAAGTACACGCCGTGTATTCTGGAAATTTCTAGATACCCGGACTTCCACCGTCGCGCCTCCTGTGATGATATGTTTGTCGATTCGGCCATTAGATCACCAAAAAACATCCAGGTTTTGGTTTCCCCGACACCACAATGTTTCTCCCAATGTTTTTGGGCTTTCGATCGGCTCCGAAAAACAAGATTTGATCTTTCCGTGCGAAGAAATCTCAAAGAACACCCTTTTCTGATCTGGTCCGATTCGTCGTCTGCCATCGTCGCATCACCTCTACAACGTTGTTGAGGTGTCTAACCTTAGATTTGTGATATTCTCATCATGTAACGGATGAGAAATGATCCTTTGTTAGTCGCCCCATGAAGAACATGAAACACACGCGAGAATAGAAAGGGGGAGAAATCCAATAAACAAAGTGAGGAATGAACCCCCGTCGTCGTTCGTCACAGCGTTGATTCGCTCGCGTTTGCATGCTTAAACGGATAAAGAATCAACAATAACAAAAAAACATGGATCAATTCCATGAATCATCCAAATAAAAACCTCTGGAATGAATAGAGGAATCCGTGGATCATCTTGTTCGTGGTTGATCCACATTTGTCATTTAAAATAAAAAACGGGGAAAAGAATTTAAATAAAAAACCCCTACCTCATCCTGGATCGATCGATGATGAAGGTGGTGCACTTCCACCATCATTGAGATCCTTTATTTTTGTTGGACCAATTATTATCAACTTCGATCTGCGGTCTTTCGCCGTGGAGGGTTTCCTTCAGCACTCTGCGAATCCTCCAGCGATTTCTCCCAAAAGTTCGTCAACGATCACCAATCGCTTAACCCATTAAAAAGGAAACAATGATTAAAATTTAAGATATTTTGCAGTATTAATGACTCCATCATGCCATTATTGATTCATTATGACGCTTCCTTAAAAAGGAAACAGATGTCTCGTCGTTGCACTGCAACAGATGTTTCAAAAAAAAACATTTACCAATTTATTTTATTTTCATTTTTCTAAAAACGTCTGAAATTTATATTTTTTCCTAGACCCAAAAAGGTCGAGGATAGACTCATTATTAAGTGATTTCATCATACCGGATGCCACAGTACCCTCAGATTTTTAATCTGGGCATCTGTTTGGAACCTTCCATAACAGCGCACAAGTGACGACTCACATAACATAAAAAAGTTCAAACCACCATTTCGGGCTCACTGGAACTCAGAATGATGTGCCTTCTTCATGCCCAGTCTCGAAATTATTCCATTTAATATTTAAAAATAATACATGGAAAATCCAAGACATTAAATTCTCCCCACCTTTGGGCTTTACATCCCCAAAAATCCAAAACAACGGCTACTCAAAAAGATGTGGGTACTGGGTATGGATCTGGGCCTCCCGCACCCAAGTGATCTCCTGAAGATTCTCGTGCAGCCAACGGACGCGCACCAAGGGAATCGATAACCCACAAAAGATCCTCACTTTTTGATCCTCGATGTCTACCGGGTACTCTAAAAAGGTCACTCCATCATCGATTTCCAGCTCACCCCAGTCAATGACGTGTGATGGGTCATGCATGTACCTCCTCAGTTGCGACACGTGGAAGGCATCATGTACCTGATGAAACTGTGGAGGTAGAGATAGGTGGTATTCCACCTCGCCAAATCTACACAGAATTTTGATGGGTCCTATGAACCTCGGAGATAGCTTGCTGCCTTGGCTAAATCTCTGTAACCCACGATGAGGTGAGACCCAAAAAAACATAGTCTCTCTCTTCGAACTCCAGAGGTCTCAATCGTCGGTCAACATAAAACTTATTCCTTCTCTGTGCAGTCTTCATATGCTCCCGGATGATCTGAACCTCCTCTGTGGTAGCCCGAACCTACTCTGGACCCATGAATGCTAACTCTCCAGGGTCGGTCCAGCAAAGTGGTGACCGACAGGGTCCCCCATACAATGCCTCGAACGGTGCCACACCAATGGTGGAGTGGTAGCTGTTGTTATATGAAAACTCCAGTAGTGGTAGGTGGTCCTCCTAGCTGTGACCCAAGTCCATGATAAAATCTTGCAACCTATCCTCCAGAACCTGAATGGTCCTCTCCGTCTGACCATTGGTCTACGGATGAAATGCTTTGCAAAAGCATAGCTGAGTCCCAAAAGCCACATGTAATCCCTTCCACAACCAGGATGTGGATCAGGCGTCTCGATCTAAGACTACAGTCGAGGGGATGCCATGAAGCCGAACTATCTCATGCACATAGAGGCGTCCCAATCTCTCAACAGAACATTTCTCCCAGATAGCTAGGAAGTGGGCCGACTTGGTGAGTTCGTCAATGATCACCCAGATGAAATCATTCCCCTTAGACGTTCGTGGTAAGCCTGTCATGATGTCCATCGATACTCTATCCCACATCCACTATGAACTTCTAGGGGTGAGCTAGTCCCGTTGTAACCTGGTGCTCAGCCTTCACCTGCTGTCATGTGATGAATCATGAAATGAACATCGCTACTGCTTTCATCATGCCTGACCAACAGAATTTTCGTCGGAGATCCTGTTACATATTTTCCACCCTAGGATGTACCGCCATAGGGGATTTATGAAACTCCCTTAGGACCACCTCCTGCAATGCCACTGGTACAACAGTGATTCCACTGAAAAGAAGTATGTGCTCCCCACCTTGTGAATATCCATCAGGAATATGTCCTATGGATAATTGAGCTTGTAATTCCACACAGTTGGAATCCCCAAGCTATGCCCCCTAAATCATTTTAAGAGTAAAGGGGTGACAACCGTCAATTGTAGGTAATCTGTATCCTCTCAATACAAGAAGTATACTGCAATGCAGCTAACTGCTGTGTTGCCTCACTTAACAGTTGTGAGCTCGACCTTCTGCTATGATAATCTTCCAACTTTTTACCCTTTCCAGGAGTATAGATGATCTCGAAATCATAGTACGGGAGGAAATTTATCCATCTTCTCTGCAACAGATTCAGATGTTTCTGCAAAAATATGTAACTCAGGCTCTTGTGGTAAGAGTAGACTATAAATCGCTAGCCCATTTGGTAGTGTTGCCACATCTTCAATGGGAAGACCACCTCTGCCAACTTGAGATCATGGTTCGCATAGTTCTGCTCATGTGGCCTAAGTTGGCCCAAACCATAATCAATCACTTCTTTCTGCTGCATCAGGACACAACCAAGCCTAGTCCCAGATGCGTCGCCAAAAACTACATACTCAACACCCTCCTCTAGCAATCTGAAGACTGGGGAACTCATTAAACTTTGTCTCAGCTGATCAAAATCTTGCTGGAACTTCTCCATCCATATGAAGGATTGTCCCTTCCTGGTCAAGGTCATCATTTGTGCTGATATCCCGGGGAAATTATGGATGAATCTCCGGTAATATCCTACCAACCCATGGAGGCTCCGCACCTCCATCACGCTCCGAGGTGGTTCCCATGCTAAAATAGCCTCCACCATTGCTGGGTCCACACCTACTCCATCTGCTGAGATGACATGTCCCAGAAAGTGGACCTCATGAATCCATGACTGGAACATCGAGAGCTTCCCATAAAGCTGGTGCTCCCGGAGTACGTCCAGAACCATCCGTAAGTGTCTCGCGTGCTCCTCCTCTGACGCCGAGTATGCAAGGATGTCATTGATGAAGACCACTATGAACCGGTCCAAGTATGGATGGAAGATCCAGTTCATCAGTCCCACGAAAACTACGGGGGAATTCTTCATGCCAAAATGAATCACCAAGTACTCATAGTGACCATAGCAGCATATAAAAGCCGTCTTCGGTATATCCTCATCCTGCACTCGTAGCTGGTGATAGCCTAATCGAAAGTAAACCTTCATGAACCATTGATCCCCTCTTAGCTGATCAAATAGGTCATCAATTATTTATATTGGATACTTGTTCTTCAGTATCACCTAGTTCAGGCGCCGGTAATCCACACACAACCTCAGACTCCCGTCTTCCTTCATGGAAAAAAAGACTGGGGCCGCTGAGGGTGAGGTGTTGGGTATCATGAAACCCTTGCTCTGCAAATCCTCCCACTGCACCCTCAGCTCACAAAGCTCTGTGGGAGCCATCCGATATGCTGATTAGGAAATCTGCGCCTTCAAGGGGTGTAAGTCAATGCAGAAGTCGATCTCTCGGCAGGGAGGTAATCCTGGAACATCTTTGGGAAAGACGTCCTCATATTCCGCCAGTATTGTTGGAAACATGGAGCTCACAACATCCACTACTCCGAGGGAATGTCTAAAAAGCTCAGGAGTGATTAGCTGCACCATACTATGAATACGACTATTCTGTGCTTCCTAGGCTTCCTTCTCTCCAACAAAGGAAAACCTCGTTCCATCACAGTGGACACACCGCACTCTTCTTCTAAAATAGTCAATATAGGAATCGACCGATGATAAGCAATCCACATTGAGAATGACATCATAAGGCCTCGACACTTCCACCAAGAGTTTCAAACCAAAACTCTCACCTCCAAGGGTAAGATCACACTTTCTGAAAAGGTGTGTGATCATCATGTCTCCTCCCGTAGGTGTCTCCAAACGTAAGGATCAATTCAATGGTTCTACGAGAATCTCGAGGTTTCATTCAAGACATGTGTCTACGAAGGATGACTGGAACCTGTGTCTATAGACACGAAAGCTAATCTAGAAAAGACACAGATCGTACCTCGAATCATTCCTGGATCCCCTGGGTCATATGCCTCGACAGCATGCTGCTGTCCCTACCCCTATCCCACAGTTCTCTGAGCCTGGGGAGGACCTCCTGGAGGTGGTGGTGGATGTTTGTAGAAGCATCTACCACCACCTGCAGCTCTCCCTGCTCCTCTGCCATGTCCGCTGCCTGGTGGGTATGCCTATTCCATTCTCTGCCTCTTCCTTGGTGGTCCATCCACTGAATCCCTGTCAGTAGGTCGGCGGGTCAAGAAATCCCTGGCGAAATGTCCCATACCGTCGCATGCATATCATCACTTCTCCCTAGGCCGACTAGATCCATCCTGAGAGCCTTGGACTATCGATCCTTTTTTATGGGTCCTCCTATGATATTTTCGAAGTCCATATCCCTGTGCCTGACATCAGATCGCTTCTGCCATGGTCCTTGCACCGGTCTGCCTGCTGCTGACTTCCAGCTGCTATCTCAACTCCGCTAAGAATCTCTCGATCACCAAGGCCAGATCGAGCAATCCATCATAAGTCGATATGCATAAGGTCACAAAACTAGCTGGGATGTCTCATCGTAGACCTCGCTCGAAGGTACAAGCTCTAATGTAATGATCCCTGACCATATCCATCGAGTACCTGGCGAGGTTGGTGAACCTCGATGAATAGTCAGCTACTATCATACTGCCCTGCAGGAGATGAAGAAGCTCCTAGATGCGCACAACACATAGGGTAACCGGAGAGAACTCCTCCCTGAAGAGTCGCTCCAGATCCATCAATGAAAGAGTATCCTCGTCATGAGTATGTGTGGTCACACTCCACCATTGCCATGCCAAACCTCGAAGAAGGCTCTCTCCTAGGATCACCATCTGGTCTGCTGTTGTCCTCACTAGACAGAAAACTCTAGTCACCGCCTCAAGCCAAGCCTCAGCCGCCTGAGGGTCGGTCTCACCTCATAAATTGAGGGGTCTCTGTCTCTGGAACTCATAGATTGCGCTAAGCCGGTTCTCCTCGCCGGTTGGTACTACAGGTACCACTGTGTGCTCTACTGGTGGTTGCATAACTAGTGCACCACCTGGTGGAAACACCTAGGGAACTAGTCCCTATATTGAAGCCTCATCACTAAGGGGGTCATCCTCGTGATTGTGATGCTGAATCCTAGCGAGTATTCCTCACGGAGGCATCCTGTAAGGAAACAGGATGTACCATTGTAAAAGAGTATATCTGGATAGATGACAAAAAGAACATGGAAACCCAAAACCATTCCTATATGATGCATGTATCTTTTATTCCCTCTCAATTTTTGTTTTCGTGTACCGAGTCGAAAAGTAGGTTATCAGAGTCCTGGTGTATGGATACATCGGTCACCGCACCAACAATGGAGTCTCTATCCTGAACGCTGAACTTGAAATACTCAACACTGTTGCCCCAAACCAAACTCATTGACTCTTGGTCCTAAGGTAGAACCGACCACCTCTGATGCCACTCTGTCATGACCTGTCCAATGGGGCTCGTGCCGTGACTCCCTAAGCCCACCTCCAATAGGATAGGGGATGGTGACTAGCACTGAGTACGCATATTACTAAAAGGGGAGGCATTGCCTATGTACCTGTACACACAGAGACATCTCCATGCCCACAATGCTGAAATTTAAAAACCACTAAGGAACAAAATGCATGCAAACAACTAAACCCAACCAACAGAGTACAACGAAAGATAGAGTACAAAAAAATTAAACTAGGCCAGAATACAAGCCCACAAAAAACAAGAGTCTAAAAACTGCAAAGTCTAACCAGCAATCACAAAAGGTACTGAGACCGATTCTCGTAGCTGTAGGAATGCCTCAGCTTGTAGGGAATTCAGAAAGCTCGGTCCTATCCTGGTCCAACCTGGACTCTGTCAAAAGGCTGCTCGTCTACACAAAATACCAGATGTGGGGGAAAAACCCATGCTTGGGTGAGTACAACAATACTCAGTAGAGGACCTCGAAAACCACAAAATAGTATACAATATAAAGGTACAGTCATATATGTACAGTATATGTCTACAGAACATATAGAACAAACCAGATATACTCCAAAACCAGACCCGTTTTCTAGAGACAATTCACACAACCGCATACCCCCGTTAGGGGTTCCATTCAATGATTCTGCGAAGCACTCCTCCCGGGATAACACACTCCACAAATCATACTGCTCTGATGAAGTCTTTCCGAGAAGTACCGTTCTTCGGGAACAGTTACAAGAAGTAGTCACAGTCATTATGAGATTCAAACTCTTGAGTTGGAAGATTTCCAATAGGTATAAGCACTCATTAATGGAGACACACTCTTGAGTGGGAAAGATCACGATACACATATGAGGATCACTGCCAGGGCCATAGCGGATACGATAACTCATCCGGATTCCCCAGTTAGGTAGAGGATCAACACCCAGTAGAGTTGGTCACATCGATGCCTGACTCTACCTAGGGTTAGGAATGGATTGAGGATCTTGATCTGGGCCTCTCGGATGGATGCCTGACTCTATCACAGAAAGTATTGCTGATGGGATCATACTCTTGTTTGAGGAAATGATGCATGACCTTCCGAGGAAAGAGAAGAAGGGGTACTGACCCTAACAAATGATTTCCAAGATATGTTGAACAAGAGGTCCATGCTGTTTCTGAGAAATTACACAGCGTGTAGAAAAGTTACACACCATGTTGTCTGATACTAGGTACTTCCCTTGTACAACGGCTCGTGTCATTGGCTGGTTGTTGTAGAAAGACTGAGTACATGGTGTGTAGTACGATGTACACACCATGTCTGAGTGACTGGGGTTGGCCCCGTGTACGCTGACAATGTTCCCATACATGGTTATCAACCAGTGTACTCTAACCCAGGTCTGTGTATCCCCTGTATACATGCTGAGTCCCACATAGCCACTCCAGACATGTTGTACACACCATGTTCTGAAGCTGTGTAGATCATCCCATGTCTGTCTACTTCCCAAAATACATGCCGAGATTTGGGTAATGTTCAACACGCCGTGTGATTCCTCTCTAACCCCCAAAACCCTAGTTGCCTCTAGTACTACATGGCATGTTATTCGTAAGTACACACCATGTATTTTAGAAATTTCCAAGAACATGGACTTCTTCCATCGCGCCTCAGGGGATGATCTGTTTGTCTATCTGGCAGCCCGATCGCCGCAAAACATCCAGGTTTTCATTGCCCCGACACCTGGAATCTTCTCCCGATGTTTTCGGCCCTCTGATCAGCTCCAAAAACATGATTTGATATTCCCGTGAGAAGAATGATTGAAGAACGCCCTTTCCAGATCTGGTCTGATTCATTGTCTGCCATCATCGCCGCACCTCTGCAAGGATGTTACGGTGTCAAACCTTCAATTTTGGATCATTGCGTCACCGAATGGATGTGCAACGATCCATTTTTTGTCTCCCATCGAATAATATAAAGAACACGCAAGAAAAGAAATGGGGAGAAATCCAATAAACAAATTGAGGAACGAACCCCCACCGTTGTTCATCACAGCATTGATCTGCTCCCGTTAGCAGTCTTAAACGGAACATGAATCAAAAATAACAAAACAACATGGATAAATTCCTCAAATCATCCTAATAAAACCCTCCCACAAGAACGAATGAATCCACGGATCATCTTGTTCTTGTTTGATCCGCGTTCATCATTTAAAATCAAAAAAGGGGAAATTAATTCATATAACATACCCCTACCTCAACCGGGATCGATTACTGACGGAGGTGTTGTGCTGCCGATGTCATCGAGGTCCTTCAATGTCATTGGCGCAACGATTCTCAACGTTGATCTTTCGTCATTCACCGTTGAGGGTTTTCTCCAGTGCATCGCGGATCCTCCAGTGATTTCTTCCAAAATTTCGTCAACGATCACCAATCAATTAATCCATCAAAAAGAGAAACACGATTTGCATTTAAGATACGCTGCGGTATTAATGACTCCTTCATGCCATTCTTGAGTCATTATGAAGCGTCATTAAAAATGAAACAGATGTCCTATCACTTCACTGCAGTGGATGTTTCCATAAAAATAAAATAAACATTTAACAATTTTTTTTTTCATTTTACTAAAAACATCCAAAAATTAAATTTTTCCCTCAACCCACGCTGGTTGAGGTTAGGCTCATTCTTAAGTAAAGTCATCGTCCCGGACCCCACGGTTCCCTCAGATTATTAATCCAAGCATCCATTATAAAACTACCACAACTGCGAAAATGTTCCGATTCACTTAAATTAAAAAAGTTCAAACCACCATTCCAGGCTCACAGGACCTCAGAATGATGTGTCGTCTTCGCGTACGGTCTTGAAATAATTCCATATAATATTTAAAAATAATAAACGGAAAATCCAAGACATTACAATTTCATTGATAAAAACAAGAGTATAAACCTAAGAACTAATTTTTATAGAAAAAATATTCATTGTATGAGAGTGATACCGATGTAAATATATTGGATTTCATAATTATCTAAAAATATATATCTAAAATAACATTTTAATTTAAGAAAGTTCTAAATCCTTTATATTGAACTCATAATTATGACTTTATAATATATGAGTTTTCATAATTGGTATCAAAGAATGGGTTTAGATAACTATAGAGGTTATTTTGTTTTGAAGGAATGAAAATTTATTTTACAGTTATGAGAGAATTTAATCAGTCTATGGGTTTTCAAATTAATTTATTAAATTAATTTATATTTTATAATGTGTTTTATTGATAAAATAGGGGAAATTAGATAGAAAAGTAGCAGGAAAATATTTCCCTTATGAATCAAAACCCTAAAATGGTTCAGTTGGAGCTAAGTAGTTTTGGCTATGTTAACTCAATTAATGAAATATATAATCATAGGTAACCATTAATTATAAAATTCTCCATAATGTAACATGTAAATATTAGATAATTTCATGTGAAAACATCATCCATCCTTCAGTGGAACCTCAGACCCAATGATTATAGATGGATGGATAAATTCAATAGAAAATATACATGAGGTGTTGGGTTTCATAGAGCATAAATGGAAACTTTTTTACATTTATCACGTTTATGGTGAATTTGGTCTGTGGTGGTCATTGAAAAGGAATACCAAATACATGTATGAGAATGATTCAATGGAGTGGAAAATATTTATTGATATTTTCCTTAAGAAATATTTTTGTATTATCATTCAACATATAATGGAAAGGAAAATCATCGAATTTAAGTAAAATGAGGATGACACAGTTGAAAATAATGAAGAAAATTTTACAAGATTGGTCAGGTACCACCAAATTTTATTATATTCCATTGTAGAAAAATTAATAAATATTATTAATGATTGAAATTATGTTTATTAAGGGATTTGGTTTCTCATGAGTTTATATGTAATAAATACATTATTCAACATAATGTTGTGGTGGAGATAGAGTTTAATTTTTTTATATAAATAACGAAAAAAATTAGAAGAAGTGGAAATTTATGGCGAAATTGTAACACCCCAAGGTTTTAAAAATAAATTTAAAGGCAGAAAACACTAATTATCTATGTAATAAATCTTTTATTATGGATATAATTATAAACTAGTCATTGAACATTATTTTACTTCTTCTATGATTTGGATTATGAAAAATGAACATCTATAATTGTCATTAATCAGTTATTTTGAGTCTCATAATACCAACTTGTATTTTTTGTGAATAGTAACATAACATTATGAATATTAATATTATCATTATTAATAGTATATCAGACTATTATTTTATTTTATTAATGTTATAAGATAATGAGATATTGAATAAAATTTCAAGGTTATATAAAATGAGTTATAGTTTTAAAATTGACATTTTTTGAGTAAATTATGAATTTTTTTTAAATTAAATTACTTGTATTTAGTATTTTTTTTAAAAATGGAGTTAATTTTTTTTATATACACATAAAAAAAATTTCAGGTTAATATTATGGCGTTTTCTAAAAAACTTGATTTTTTGTTGAATAGTTAAATTCGATAATTTACAAAAAAATACCAAATAAATGAAATTAGGCATCATGCATGAGTCATTGATAATGTAAACAGACATTGGTTAAGTTTAAAATGAAATTATTATAATTTTTAGTCACATTAATCAATAATATTCATATTTATGAGCAAAAATATTATTCTAATTATTAAAATAATGGAAAACCCATCCTCTTCACCATTATAAATACCACCCTCACCCCATATTCCTCTCACACCTCTCAAGATTTTTGCATGGTATAAATTTTTACAAATAACCATTCCAAGTATATTACACACGTCAAGACCTTATGGTCTCACCAAAAGGATTAAACCAAAGTCATTAAGGAGGAACTCAAGTATAAGAGATCAATATGTCAAAATCCTCCATTATTTTCTTGTCTTTTCGTTTCAATTATTTTCTTTTCTAATATTGTCTTCCCCTACCCTTATCCAAGAGTCTTGAAAGGTCACCGATATTGTATATTGTTTATTTTTTCATTTTTATGTAAGAAATCATCAATTTACTTCTTCTCCTCCCCCCTATTATTCTAAAAATAAAAAACACCATCTGTGATGTCCCGATTTACCATAATTATGGACGATGTTTTTTCAATTTCCTTTACTTCATAAAAACATCGTTGTAAAACCATTTTAATGGTTGAAAAAGATTTTATAGTATATTTCATGACATCAATTATGTTCAATAATTAACATACTCTTATAATATTAATGTTCTATGATGAAACTTGTTCTGATTAACGAAGAACAACCAAAATGATCTAAATTAAATTCACTAATTATTTATCTGATGATTAATCATAATACTATATAAGAAAAATTATTTATGGTGTAATCTATTATTCTGTAAAAATATTAATGACAACTCATTCCCCTTCAAAAGATTCACATCATTTAAACAATAAAATCTGTTACAAACCAACCATGTAATTCATTTAAAGCATGCACCTAAAAAATGGAAATAACAAAATATAATTAATAAATGGGTCAAATGATGTCCACAAATGGTTATATAATGTTTTATAAGGATGTGTTAGATAATTTTAGAAGTAATGTTAATTGTTATGAAGATTTTTTTTAAAGAAATCATGTTGTTGTTTTCGGTTAAGAAAATTATGTTTTGAAAGAAATATATACTTTTTTATGATACCCAATTTGTATGATTGTGGTTTAATATGTATGAGTTATTTCCTAACATTATAAAACTCTAAATCTAAAAGATATTTGGGAATGTAATGAAATGAAAAATAGTTTAAATAACTAAATTATGTAATGTTTAATGGTGGGTCCTTATAGTTGGTATAAGAGAACGATTTTGATAACTTTAAGTGTCAAGATAATGTTAATAGAATTCCATAAATGATTTATAAATTATGTTTTTTTAAATGGTAGATCATTTAAAGATTACCATGTTTCTTCATCTAAGATAAGTTTCTTCACAATGGTTTTCCATAGAAGAAATAGGGAAGCTGATGTTGGAAGGAATTGAAAGAATGATATCTTTCTGAATCCTAAACCATTAATGGTCGGAATTATAATAGGATATTTTTTTACAGTAATGGATTAAATGATGCTAGAAATAAATGGTGGTGTCATCCATGCAAGAGAACAATAAAATCCACCATAAAGGTACATGATTATAGTGGATCAATTTATGAATCAACAGCCTCTTAGTTTCAGTGGATCCTCTAACCCGTAGCAGCTAAAGAATGGATTAATTCCCTTGAAATGATATATGATGTTCTGTAATGTTCATATAAACAAAAGGATAGTCTTGAAAGTTAAAATTTTGAAGGTGACTCTCACTAGTGGTGATAAATAGTCAAGAATATCTGGGATAAATTGGAGAATGATGCCTTTGAGTGGGATGAATTTAAAGGTCATTTTCTTGAAAAATATTTTCCTAAGGTTGTTCTACATAGTTTGGAGATGAAATTCCTTTAATTGAGGAAGAATTAGGAATATTCAATGGTTTTTTATGAAGTAAACATCAAGTGAGTGGAATGGTATGCTCCAAATCTAATTCAGGATCTTGATTGAAAAATCAATTGCTTTTAATCAGGATTAAAGCCAAGATAACGAATGGAATTGGACTCTTGATAATTAAAAAGTAATGAAATACTTTTACAATGTACTTAGATGGAATAAAAGGAGTTCTCTATTGATCACATGAACTTTGATGAAAAATGATGACATCTGATGGTAAGAAATTCCAATATCCAGTTTGAGAAAAGTGTGGTAAAAAGAACCATGGTGAATGTCTTACCAAACCCGGAAGTGTTTTTGATGTGATATGTTAAGAAATATTTCCTGATATTATAATGAAGATGATATTAATATCAATTATATTAAGAAAACAATAAAGTGTATTGAATATGGTGAGATGGGTCATAACTCAAATGCCTACCCAAAGTAAGGTCAAAGTGATGGAAAGCAGCCAGACTACAAGAATAATAGTGTAGTGTGAAATTTTCTAGTAAACTAGAAATATCACTGCAACAAATGAGACTATAACTTATTGTTAAAACACTAGGGAGAAATGTTACAGTAAAAGGGAATTTTAATAATATTTTTATGGTTATCTGTGGAAAGAAATTACATAAAAACCATGTTGTTTTTCCTTTAGTACAGTTTGATGTCATTATGAGAATGGATTGGATTTATATTTATCACGATATGATTGATTATAGAGATAAATATGTTGTTTTATCAGAAATATTTTCAGTTTCTAAATAAGGATAAACCCATACAATTGATAATATATCATGAAGTTGAGAAACTATTGGAATATAGAAATGAAAATTATCTTTCTCATATTGTTGAAAACAAGGGAACTATTCATATTAATTACATTCTAGTGGTAAATGAATATATTGATGTTTTTTCGGAAGATTTACCCAATGTTATACCTGATTGAGAATCTGAAATCACAATTGACTTAGTTTCTAATGTTAATCAAATTTCAAATCCCCCTTATCAAATGGCTCAAATGGAACTTCTTGAATTGAAAAATTATTTTTAAGAGGTGCTTGATAAAGTATACATTCATAATAGAACATCACCATGTGGAGATACTATTTTTTCATTAAAAATAAAGATGGTTCCATGAAAAAGTTCATTGATTATAATTCTTTTAATAACATTAATATTAATAATAAGTATCATTTTCCTCACATCGATAACTTTTTTGATTATATATATGGATCTCATTATTTTTAAATGATTTAATTGAGATATGAGTGTCATCAGTTGATGGTGAAGGAAGATGAAATTCTGAAAATAGATTTTCAAATCAGATATAGTCATTATGAATTTGTTGTTATGCCATTTGAGATCACTAATGAACCTCTTGTCTTCATGGTTCTTATGAATATAATATTTCATGAGTTCTTGGATAAGTTTGTGGTTATTATTATTGATAAAAGTTTGGTATATTCTAGATGTAAATCGGAGCATGCAAAGATATATGGGTTGTTTTAAAAACCATAAAACAAAATAAAATGTATGGAAAATCCAGAAAGTTTGAATTTT
This sequence comes from Viscum album, assembly GCA_963277665.1. Classification (NCBI taxonomy): domain Eukaryota; kingdom Viridiplantae; phylum Streptophyta; class Magnoliopsida; order Santalales; family Viscaceae; genus Viscum; species Viscum album. The sequence continues at coordinate 385,271,629 of OY728121.1, forward strand.
GGTGACAATATATTTCCTTCCTTGGTCATATTGTTTATAAAGATGGACTAACTATGGATCCTCATAAAATAAATGTTTGTGAACAATGTCCAAGACACAAAAATATAACTTAGATTCTTAGTTTTCTTGATTTGGTTGGATATTAATAGAGGCTTGTTGAAAACATTTAATGGTTATCTAATCCACTGACTATGTTACCTTCAAAATGAGTTAAATTCATATAGGCAAAGTAATGTGATGATTGTTTTCAAGAATTGAAAAGAAGATTGGTGAATGATCCAGTTCTGACCCTACCTTCCAGAAATGGTGAGTTTTTTAGCTACATTGTTTCTTCATTAATGGGAGTTGGTTTTGTTCTCAAGAAGAATGATCAGGTAATTTCTTATGCTTCAAGACCACTAAAACATCACGAGTAAAATTATCCCACACGTTATTTGGAATAATTAGCTATGATTTTCACTTTAAAAATTTGGAGGTATCATTTATACAAATCCAAATTTAAAATATATATTGATCATAAAAGTATAATGTATATATTCACATAAATGTAATTGAAAATGAGGCAGATAAGATGAATTGAATTGAAAAAATAACAAGATTTCATGATCAATTACAATCCTGGAAAAGAAAAGAAAGTGTGTTTTTCCTTTAGTTGAAAACATCATGCATCATTTGCTATGTTACGGCTGGGACAAGACACATTGATTAATGATTTTATGAAATTTGGCTTGGCTGTTATTGGTGTAGTAATTTCTTCTATTTGGATTCAGGTTTCAGTGTAGTCATCTTTATTAGAAAAAATTATGAAAGAACATAAGGATGATATGGAGTAAAATAAAAAGGTTGAATTGATTAAAATGGGTATGTTTCTAGAATTTAACATTTATAAATATTGTGTTCTTTGATTTGGAAAGTGATAATGTGTGCCTTGTGATTCTCAGATTAAGAAATAATTATTGTGTGAAGCTCATAGTTCTCTATTTTTAGTTCATATTGGCATCAAAAATATGTACAGATACCTTCGAGAGTATTACTCATGGGATGGAATGAAATCAGATATTGTATATTTTACAATGAAATGTTTGGCATGTCAACAGTTTAATGCGATGTGGTAGTTAACAAAGGGGATGGTTCCTCCTTTACCAGTACTAGAGTTAAAATAAGAAAATATATCCATGACCTTCATTATGGTACTACCAAAAACTTCTCAAGGTATTAATGAAATCTAGGATATTGTTGATATCGACTAACTAAATTTTATCATTTACTTCATATTCGAGATACTATGTCCTTGGATCATCTTTCTCGAATTTACCTCAATGTTATTGTAAACTTACATAGAGCTTTTATTTCTATTGTATCTAACTATGATCCTAGGTTCACTACTAATTTTTGGAAAGGCATTCAAATGTTATTCGAAAAAAAATTAAATTTCAATATAACTTTTAATCCTCAGTGAGATGGGAAATCAAAACAAACGATTAATACTTTAGAGGTTATGATTCAAGTTTCATCAATGGATTACCGGGGTAGTAGGGATCAAAATCTTTCCTTAGTTTAATTTTCTTATAATAACATTTTTCATTATAGTATACATGTGAATCATTTTAAGGAATTATATGAGAAGTAGTGTTGAACTCCAAATTTTTGAGATAAAGTTATGGAAATGAAGTTGATGGGTCCAGGATTAGTAGAGGAAATAGATGAGAAATTGAAAATGATCCAAAAACATATGAGGAAAGCCCATAACAGGAAGAAAACTTTTGCATAAACAGTAGGAATGAATTATTATTAAGGTTTGTGATCATATATTTATTAGAATCCAACCATGGAATAGTGTTATGAATATTAGTTAGAAAGAGAAGTTGATTCCACATTCCATTAAACCTTATTAAATCCTGTAGAAAGTTACACCAGTTTCATACCTATAATATTTTCCTCAAAATTTATATTCGGTTTAAAATGTTTATTTTTTGTTTCTATATTGAAAAATTATGTGTCGGATTCAACTCAGGTTTTGATCCTAGAAGAATTTTAGCTAGAAGAGAATATTTCTTATGAAGAGATACCTATTCATATTCTCAATCAAGGAAAAAAATTATTGTAGAATAAGTTAATCCACTAGGTAAGGGTTTTATAGATAAACCACTTGGTTGAATAAACAAATGGTAATCTAAAATTTCTATTAGGGAAAGGTACCCAAATTTTATTAAAAGTAAATAAAATTACGAGGACAGTATTTCAAGAAGGTGGAGTAAATGTATCTCCTGAAGGTTTTAAAAAACAATTTAACTGCACGAAGCACTGATTATCTATATAATGACACCTTTTAAAGAGATAGTTATAAAATATCCTTTAAACAAATTTTTTCCTCTTCTATGATTTGAATTTTTAAAAATGGACATCTACAGTTGTGATCAATAAGTTATTCGGAGTCTGATAGTGCCAACTTGTTTTTTAGGGAATAGTAATATACCCTTATAAATAGTAATATGAATTGTAATATGAACCTTATGAATTGTTAATCATATTATTATTTTATTTTCTTACTTTTATAATATAATGAGATCCTGATTAATTTTTCAAGATGATATAAAATGATTTATAGTTTTAAAATTGTCGTTTTTCAAATAAATTGTGATTTTTAATTAAATGAATCATATATATAAATTTATTTTGAAAAAATTGAGTTCATTTATAAATTATACATGTTGATAAATTATTAGGGTGGATTTTTTGGTATGTTTCTGAAATACTTGAATTTATGGTGAATAGTTAATTTCGATAATTTATGAAAAATGCTAAATAAATGAATTTTGGCATCATGATTGAGTCATGGATGACATAAATGGACATTGGTTGAAACTCACATGCACTTATTAATATTTAGGCTCACATAAATAATTATTATTCAATTTCTTGTGAAAAAATATTAAACCAATTATTAAAATAATGGAAAACCCCTCCTCTCATCCACTATAAATATGACCATTAGCCCCCCTTCCGATCACAACTCTAATACTCTGTGAATTGTATAACTTATACCAAATAAACATAAAAATTCTCTTACCCATGTCCATGATTTTATGGTCTCACCAAAAGGGTAAAAGCAAAGTCCTTAAGAAGGATCTAAAGGAGATGAGATCAAGAGGTAAAAATCCTATTTTATTTTCTTGTGTTTTCTTTTTAATTATATTATTTTCTTATACTCTCTCAACCTAACCTTATATAAGAAGTATGAATGATCCAGAATGTTATATATTTTTTATGTTATCATTTTTAAGAAAAAATTCATCAATTTACTTATTTTCCTCCACCTATTATTTTAAAAATAAAAACACCATCCACAATGTGCTGATTTACCAAAATTATGGATGATGTGTTTTCAATTTCTATTACATCCTACAAATTTGGTTGTAAAACCATTTTAATGGTAGAAATATATTTTAATTTTTATTATATTACCTATCTTATTTTCTATAATTAACTTATATGAATAATATTAATGGTATATAAGGAAACAAGTTTGTGATTATCGAAGAACCGCTAAAATGATCCAATCGAAAATCATTATTGATTTATCTAATTGTTCATCTGAATACCATATAAAAAATTATTTATGGAATAATTTAATATTATGGATACATATTACTAACAAATAATTATACTTCTAGATCTTCTCTTCATAACACCCCAAGCATCCACGATACGCTTCTCTTTGAATAATACAATAGCGTGTAATGTACGCAACATCGAGTTTTAACACACTACAACCAATAAAACTAGCCATTATGAATAGTAATACCGAATTTTTGAAATTTTATAAATTTTATCACTCAAAATGGTCTTCATTTTTGGATTTGGACTATTGAAATTAGTTTAGGGTAAATATATGGTATTTTTGGGAAAACCTTCATTTTTTGATGTATAGTGAAAGAAACTGAGTTATAGTTTAAAACCAAATTTTTATTTAGAAAATTATTTATTATATTTTAATGTATTTTTGGTCCAAATATATGTATAATACTTATATATGTTCAATGTAATTCATTTGATTCATTTTATAATAATATTAGAATGTAAAAATTTTATGACACTTTTTACTGTCTTTTACCCATCTTTTAGGAGCATTTTCAAATTTACAGAAAACATAATTTTACCGCATCCACGACTTGAATTTAAAAAATACGAGAGAAACGACTGATATCAGTAAGGAAAATGTGGTTAAATAAGAATAAAGCATTTTTTTATGAAATGTAACTATATACTTTATTTTAACACAGTTAAAATAAATAGCGCAATTAAGGGTAAAAATGATATTAATATTACCATAACACATGTCTTAATTCTATTGGATAAGTGTAATTCGACCAAAACCAACCTTAGGAATAAAATATGTTCCTTTATGTCCACTAGAATTATATTTGTACATTTTTATTAATTAATTCAATAAAGACTTAAAAGTGTTAAAATCACAGTTTAATAACTAAACTATTTTTAATATAGGGATACACATAAGATAAATTCGACTATAAATATTAATTAGAAATATATTATGATTTCATACATAATGGTATTTTATTTATAATTTTTAGACATTAAATAATTACATTTATTTATGACACAATTATGAAGCAGTAATTACAAAATTAATGAAATATTAAAATAATTAATATTATAAATATCCAAATAAATATAATTTGATACTTTATATGAATTAAGATAAATTAATAAATTAATATGACATGTTAGGGTTGGTTATATGAATGGTGTTCGAAGTAAAAATGCTGTTATGAATTTAGAAAAAACAAAAAACCAAATAGTATCGAAATTGAAATATAAGAGTTTTTAAAAAAATATTATATTATTAATTGATATTATCTTCATAAAATTCTATGATTAAAAAAAGGCATATATAATGATAGTTGTATAATTAATGAATCACTTGGGGTTCTCTTTAATGTTTTTAGTAAGTTTATTAACCATATAATAAAAAATACAAGGTGACATGGTAAATGTCAAACTATTTAACTAAGGGTTAAATCTAAAAGATAGAGTTATTATAGTGACAAAAACCTATCTAAAACCTATTTTTTGAGTGATTTTCGACCCATACCAACCTTATCCATAAAAGTATTAATTTTGGATCCCATAGAAACCGAATATGACTTTATTATAATATAATATTTATATCTTTTCTTAAGGTCCCCTCACGCCTCTTATAAAACGCCAGTCCCCTTTATCTCTAATTCACACCATAAAAGCCATTTTTCTCAAACAACACCGGCCCAAATACTGTCTCAACTATCCTCCCTTCATCCTGTTGGACTTCCTTTTGTCATAATACCATCCTAATGATCCCTTTTTATCAAATCAAATGGAAGAACCCGAAGAAGAGGTAAATATTTCATCACCTCTTTCAAATTCATTTCTTCTTCCACTTCCTCTTTCTTTGTTGTTTCCATTATAAAATAATAAATCCAGTATATTCTATATGATGTGATGTTATTATAAAAATGGTACAACCATATTCAATATTCTATCCATCCTTTCAATGACATGTCACCATACGTGCGTACGTATGGCTTACTGTCTCCACTTCGGGGTGTAATTGTAATTAAATACATTATTATTTTTATGGTTATAATAATGATGTGTAATTGCTCTAAATAATAAATATAAAATGAAAATAATTCTTTATATATGATATAAAAACCAATTATATATTATTGTAATACCAAAAGAATGATATAGTTGATCGTGCGTACGTACGGATTATCGTCTCCACGAATGCGATGAGATTCATTCCCCATCATATCCATTAAAGATTAATTTTCATTAGATGAATATAGATAATGATTAAAGACATAATATAATTCTGAATATGAATAATATACATCCAATCCATAATAAACATTACTTACCTAACACAGCATATAAAGGAAAATGAATTAGTTTACACCAGAAATGAAAATAATACTAAGATGTTATTAACAATGAAATATTAAAAAATAGTATATGATATAATATAAATGAATATCATTGTTGTATAATTTTATAAATATTATTTCACCATTATACAGGAGGTTAACCAACCATCAACCAAGGAAAAGTACAAGTTAAGGTTCAATTTCAAAATCCCTTTATTATCTGAGGTTGTTTTTACATAAGTATCTACTGGGACCACTTTATCATCCACATCCATGTTTCATAAAAAATTATTCCAATTTTTTTTAATATTTACTGGACTATGGGTTAAATTCATTTATACCCTTGTTTTCCTTTTTATAAATTTCTTTGAAAGGAATGTTTCAATCGTTTCCCAAATAGGGTATTTTTTGAAATTTTCCATAAAATTAAGGTAAACATGTTTTTTTGAATTATATCATGGGTGTTGCTACTTTCTGCCTTTATAAAATAATCAATGCTTCCCTTACAAGATTATATGATTTTTTTTCAAATAAAAATGTTTTCTTTTATAATTACATGACCATTAAATGATTTTAAAATAAAAATAGATATTTCTCTAAAAAGGTTTTAATTTCATCTATGTCAACATCCTTTGATGGATTTTATATTTTTTTGAAGTTGATTTATTATGATACAAAACATTCATACTATATTTTGTGTTTTATGATATATGTGACTATGGATGTGTTATTTTGTACCATCCATGGATTATGGACAAAGTACTGACATTTCGTATTCCATTTTTAATACTAATGTATATGTTATGTTTAAACCTTTTCAAATGGGGAATGCATTGGACTTAGTAAGTGACTAGTGGAGCCCACTATAACTCCTCAATGCAATTGTATATCTAATGATACAGACTATTGTCTTGGAACAAGGACCTGACAAAATCTTATTTGTAGTCTTGGCACAAGGCATTGACTATGTGGTTATGAAAGTCGGGAATTATGCATTCCAACATAATGAAACTGCATATTGATATTTGATGTGATTATATGACTAGTATAATATCCATGTGAGTAAGTAAATGAAATTAATTTGATTTATATTTTCTATATTATGATGAATTTTATGATGAATATGATTTTTTCAGTTCTATACATTTCCTTAAATGTATATTCTTATTTATAAAAGTTTCCTCTATATTGTTGTCGTTACTGAGAAACTATGATCACCCCTTTATATGTTTTATTATTCCCAGAATGCGAAGAAGTATATTATGACTAATCTACAGGGATAGTCTATGGGTTATCAGTGTTTTCCATGGACACAATTTTGATATAGTTTTCCATTTTATGATGTAATGTAAACCTTATGAATGTATCTAGTACTTCTAAGGATAAAAACTAATCTATCTTTCGAGATTTGACCTTTTGTGATCATTCCAATGTTATGTAATAATGCTCCGATTCTGGGTAACTAGGGTTAGGGAATTTACAGTTGGTATCAGAGTATGTTTAGTACAAACCTCGGAAACAAGATTTAGATAAACATTGATTAGAGCACATATCACTAAGATAGACATTGAGGATAATATAGAAGAACATCCCAAAATTTTGGTGTTATAGAGATTTTGTGAGTTTTTCAAAGAAATACATCCATGTCTATATACGAGCATGTAGAGGTGGCTCTAGCACTGATGTACCAAGGGTTAAAACCCAAAACACTGCTTTGATCTAGACTCGAATGGGAACTGGTGCACGACAACGGGCCTTGCTTCCCTCATGGTTACGAAACTCTGGGGGGATATGCTTAGTAAAATTATCATTTTCTTTAGAAACCATTATGAAGTGTTTATGAGTATATACATTCTCAAAGAAAATATTTTTATGATTATTGATTATATCTATAATCTATTCAATTTATGTTAAGTATTTTATAAGTTTGAAATTATATATTTCGATTCATAAACTAATATAGCTTGTGGAATTTATTAGAAATGACAACTAGTGGAAGGAATGGAAACCGTATAAATACATAGATTCCATGTAGGGATTTCCCACTTGATCAAGATAATTATAGTGGAGATGGTGATGAAACTATTTCTGATCAGCTAATCGCCATACTGGGACAACTCACTCAGGTGATGAATAAAACCTTACCGGTATAGAGCACCTAGATCCGAAGCGGGGAGGATCAATGTTAAATCGATTCAGTTGAAAAAACCCTCCAACATTCAATACGGGTAAAAATCCACTTGTAGCTGAGCAATGGATAAATTCCATAGAGAAAATATTCCACATCATAGGGAGTAGCCAAAGGGAAAAAGTTTTCATGGCAGTTTACCACCTCACTCGATATGCTGATCATTGGTTGTCATTAATTCTAGAAAAAGGAATATTATGAAGTATCAAATATGGAATGTAGGGAGTTTAATGATATTTTCATAGAAAAATACTTTCCTTATTACCGTCGAAAGGATATGGAAAGGCAATTTCTGAGTGTGAGGAAATAGGAGGATGAGAATGACTTAAAGTATTAAGCTAACTTTACAAGGTTAGCGAGGCATGTGGAAGAATATATACATAACCCAAGAAGTAATATTGATCATTTCATTGATGTGTTAAAACCATTTCTCCATCGAGAATTAGTCTCACAATCCTTCTCGTCATGTGAAGATATTGTCTCATGTGCTATCAAGACAGAATATGAATTCTCTAAGTCTTATGAATTTAAATCCAAGTAAGAGAAGAAAGGATTTTCTGAATACTCTAGAGATAGAATAATGGTAAGAAGGGAAAAGTTGAATATCCATCCTCCAGTAAATGTGGGAAGAAATGATCTGGTACATGTTGGAAGGGAATGGGAGTCTGTTAAAAGTGTGGTGAAAAAGGCCACCAAGCTCGTGATTGCAATGGGAAGAAAGAGGATGTCAATGTTGAATGCCTAAATTGTAGAGAAAGGGGGCATTATGCAAATTAATGTCCAAAAATTCTAGGGAAATTACCTCAGAAAAGGACAATAGATCAGGTCCATGCTTATGTTATCACTACTACTGAGGTTGAAGCTCTGAAAGATATAGTGGCATGTAATTTATTGGTTTCCTAAAGTTTATCCAATGCTTCATTTGATTCTGTATCATTTCATTGTTTCATATCTTCCCAGTTTTCTAAAAAAAAATAGATATTTCCTATTTGATTTCACCAGTTATTTTTCAGTCAAAACTCCTAAGGAAAATATCATTGTAACAATGTTTTGTGAACCAGTCCCCATAAGGGCATATACATGTTCTGTTTCTACTGATCTCATCATCATACCCACGATTGAATTTGATATAATCCTTGTTATGGATTGGCTTTCAGACCATGATGAAAAAATTTGTTGAAAGAATAAGTAGGTTACTATTTTTGATGATGATGATAAATAACTCATTATCTTTAGAGAAAAATTATCACCACCTAATTCTTATCTAAATCCACCGACAGTAGATCAACTAATTTCAATTATAGGGGATGAAGAGAATGAAATAATTGTGGGTGAGGAAATAAATGTTTAAATAGATGACGTACCTACTGTAAAAGAATATGTTGATGTGTTTCAAGATGATTTACTAGGACATCCTCCAGAATGAGAAATTGATTTTACGTTGATTTAATTCCAAGATCAATGCCCATATCAAAGACCCTAATATAATGGCCACTATGGAATTAGATGAACTAAAGAAGCAACTAGAGGAACTGAGTAATAATGGATTTATTCTCCCTAGAGATTCTCCATGGGGGGACCCTATTCTTTTTGTTAATAAGAATGATGGATCTATGAGGTTGTGCATTAACTACAGGGAGATCAATGCTATAATAATAAATAACAAGTATCCCAGACTTCAGATTGAAGATTTATTCGACCATATTCATATAGCTCAATACATTTCAAAGATTGACCTTCGATTTCGATATCATCAATTGTGTGTGACGAAAGAAGACATTATGAAAACATCATTTCAAAACAGGTACAAGCAATACGAGTTTACAGTAATGCATTTTGGATTGACTAATGCACCCTCGATCTTAAAGGATCTATTGAAAAGGTTCTCAAATAATATCTTTATGACTTTGTAGTGGTATTTATTGATGATATCTTGGTATAATCCAAAAGCTACGAAGATCATGAAAATAACTTGCGTATTATTCTGAAGACTCTTAGAAGACGTGAATTATATGGGATGTTATACAAGTGAGAATCCTGGCTTCAAGATATTTCATTTATTGGTGATATTGTATATAAGGATGGAATATTTTTTGATCCTTAAAATACCAAATAAATCCATGAATGGCCAAAAAATACGTCTGTGACTGAGGTACACAGTTTTATTGTATTAGCTGGTTATTATTAGCGTTTCGTCCAGAATTTTGCCTGATTGTCTAACCCATTAACCCAGCTCACACGTAAAGGTGTGAAATTTATTTTGAAAAAATAATGTGATGAATGTTTTAAATAATTGAAGATAATATTAACCAATGCTCCTATCTTGACTCTACCATCTTGAAATGATGGGTTTGTTATTTATAGCGATGCATCAAAGAAAGGAATTGGTTTTGTCCTTAGGTATAATGATATGTTTATTGACTATGCATAACGATAGCTAAAAATTAATGACAAAAAATATCTTACTCATGATCTTGAGTTAGAAACTGTAATCTTTTCTTTGATGATATGGAGACATTATCTCTTTGGTGAAAATTGTGAGATTTATACTAATAATGAGAGTTTGATGTATATTTTCTCACAGAAGGAACTAAACATGAGGCAAATACGATGGCTTGAACTACTCAAGTATTATGATTGGACGATACACTACCACTTGGTGAAGGAAAATAAGGTGGAAGATTCTTTGAGTAGAAAATATCATGGAGTTATGAACAAGATGAGAGTTGAAAGGGATCAAATTCTCATGGATCTAGTAAATATGTATATGGGAATAACCATGGATGGGGGATCATCAATACTTTTTTAAATGGTTTCCAAACCATCTTTAATATAAATGATAATGAGTTCTCAGACCAGTGATGAAGAGTTTCAAAAGAAGATTAATGGTGTGAATAATGGGAGATTGAGTGACCTTGTATTTGAAGATGAAATTTTGAAATTTGGGATGAGAATTTGTGTTCCTAATATACCTGATCTAAAAAAGGAATTTTTGGATGATGATCATAGTTCCAATTTCTCTATACACCCTGGGAGCACCAAAATTTATAGAGATTTGAAGGAATATTTTTGGTGAGACAACATGAAAATGACGATTGCTAATTTTGTGTCAAGATGTATGGTTTTTAAACAAGTGAATGTTCGAAGGAAATAACTTGGAGGAGTCATGCAACCTCTTTCAATAACAGAATGCAAATGGGATGATATCACAATGGAATTTTTCATGGGGCTACCAAAGACTCCTAGGAGGAACGATCCAATATGGGACATTGCTGATCGTCTTTCCAAGTTAACACATTTTCTATATATAAGGGAATATTTACCACTTGTACTTTTAGCAAGACTATATATTAATGATGTTTTAAGACATCATGGAGTACCACTATAAATTTTTTCTGATCGTGATCCCCATTTTACATCATGATTCTGGAAAAGTCTTCAGAAATCCCTTGATACTGAACTTCGTTTGAGAACTACCTACCACCCCCAAACTGATAGAAAATAAGAACAGTCTATTCAAACCATATAAGACTTTTTTAGATCATGTTCACATGACTTTCAAGGTAGGCGGGATCAATATTTACCTCTGGTATAATTTTTCTATAACAATAGATTCCATTAACGTATTCTGATGGCACAATATGAAGCGTTTAATGGACAGAGATGTCGCACACCAACCTGTTGGGATGAAGATGGTGAAAGAAAAGATGTTGGCCCAGAAAATTGGAGGAAACGATGGAAAAGGTGAAGGTAATCCAACCCCATATCAAAGCATCTCAAAGTAGGTAGAAACAATATGTTGATGATCAAATAAAGGATTTGGAAGTTTATGTAGGAGATCATGTTTTATTGAAGGTATCTCTATGTAAGGATGTTATACATTTTTGTAAGAAGGTAAAACTGAGTCACAGGTACGTCGAACCTTTCAAAATTCTAGAATGAATTGGGGTTGTAGCTTACCATTGGGTAATGCCTTCAAGTCTCTCCAAAGTTCACGATGTGTTCCATATATCACTATTGAGAAATTACATGCCTGACCCAACACATGTACTCATATCTGAGTAATTATAACTGGTACCCAATTAGTCTTATTTTGATGTTCCTGTCAAGGTTATTTATCCAAGATAACAAGTGCTAAGAAAACAGACGACTTGTCTGCTAAAAGTTCTATGGAGAAACCATAAGATCGATGAGGCAACGTGGGAACCCGAGGAACTTATGATGAAGAACCACCCTAGTATTTTTACATAGTAATACTCTCAAAATTTCAAGGATGAAATTATTTGAAGGAGGGGAGAATTTATCACCTCATGCATCCATGGTACGCTTCTCTTTGAATAATACAATTGTGTGTGTTGTACACGACTTTCAGTTCTAACACACCACAACCAATAAAACTAGCCATTAGGTAATGTAATGCCCACTTTTCAAAATTTTATAAATTTTATCATTCAAAATGGACATCATTTTTGGATTTGGAATATCGAAATTAGCTTAGGGTGATTTTTTGGTATTTTTCTGAAAACCTCCAATTTTTGATGAATAGTGAAAAACACTATGTTATAGTTTGAAACTGATATTTTATTTAAATAAATATATATTATATTAAAATATATTTTTGGTATAAATAGATACATAATTCCTATATAATTTCAATGTAATTCATTGGAGTCATTTTATAATAATTTTAGATATAGAAAAATTTTATTGAACTTTTAACCGTCTTTTACACACCTCCTAAGAGCATTTGCAAATTTACATATAACCTAATTTTACTGCTTCTGTGAGTTGAATTTAATAATTATGAGAGACACGGTTTTTATCAGTAAGTAAAATGTGGTTCAATAAGATTAAATTTTTTTGGGTGAATAATATCATTTTACTTTTATTTACCACGGTTAAAACAAAATATGGTATTTAAGGGTAAACATGATATTATCATTACCCTAACACATGTACTAATTCTATTTTATAAGTGTAATTCGACCATAAGTAACCTTAGTAAGAATATATGATCATTTAGGTCCACATATATTATATTAGGACATTTATTAATATTTAATTTAATGAAGAGTTAAAAGTGTTAAATACAATGTTTAATAAAAAAACTATTTTTAATATAGAGTTAAAAAAAATTTAAAATCGACTATAAATATTTATTAAAAAGATAAAAACATTTCCAAAATAATGGTATTTTATTTAAAAGTTTTAGACATTAAATAATTAAATTTATTTATGACACAATGTTGATGTAGTAATAACCTAATTAATGAAATATTATAATAATTGATATTATAAATATAAAAATAAATGTAATTTGAAAGTTTTTGTGAATTCCACTACATTTATTGTTTAATAGTACATTTGTGTGTTGTTTAGATGAATTTTTTTCGATGTAATAATGCTGTTATGAATATTATCAAAAAAAATACCAAATAGTGTCAAAATAGACAAACATGAGTTTTTAAAACAAATATTATATTATTAATTGATATTCTATTCTAAAAAATAAAAGGATCATCCAATGAGATTATATAATTATATTTGTATCATTAATGAACCACTTGGGGTTCTTTTGAAGTTTATTTTATGTTTATTAACCATATAATATAAAAATACAAAGAGACAGGGTAAATGTCAAACTATTTAAATAAGAGTTAAATCGAAAAGATAAAGTTATTATAGTGACCCAACCCAGTCCAAAACCAATTGGTTGAGTGGTTTTGGACCTATCCCCACCTTATCCTCTAAAAAAATTCATTTTTGAGCCTTTAGAAACCGAAAACGATTTTATTATAAAATTATATTTCTAGCATTTCTTAAGGTGCCCCTCACCCCTCTTATATAAAGGCACCCCTATCTATAATTCACACCTTAAAGGCAATTTTGTTCGGCAATCCCAATCCCAAATATCCTATCAACAATCCTCCCTTCAACCTAGTGACCTTAATTTGGTCATAAATCAAACCTACGGTGCCCTTTTGATCAAATCAAATGGAAGAACCTAAAGAAGAGGTAGATATTTGATCACCTCTATCAAGTTCCTTTCTTCTTCCACTTCCTCTTTCTTTATTGTTTCCATTATAAAATAATAACTCAAGTATATTCTATATAATTCTATTTTATTAGAAATATGGTTCACCAATATTCATTATTCTATCCATCCATTTAATGACATGTCTCTATACGTGCGTACGTACGGCTTACTGTGTCCACATCGTGGTGTAATTGTTATTCAATAAATTATTATTTGGATGGGTATAATTATTGTTGTACCTCTCGTACACCTCGTGATTTAGTTTTCATGATCACAATCACTCACTTATTTATCTAATCTTGTTTTAAGTGTTTTTGGATGATAGGAAAAAGGTTTCCAAGGAATTGGGACAAGAAATCCAGAAGGCAAAAGTGGACTGAAAATCAGTCCACCGGCCAACCGGTGGATGACCACCGGCCAGCCGATGGAGTCTTGACAGAAGGCATCCCCTCTGTCCAGACCACCGGCCAACCGGTGTCCCATCACCGGCCAGCCGGTGGAACCCAGACAAATAGTGACACCTACTGTCTCAGCACCGGCCAACCGGTGGCCTCCTCACCGGCCAGCCGGTGGTGCCTGGGCAGAAGGTCTCTCCCTTTTCCAAAGCACCAGCCAACCGGTGGCCAAGCACCGGTCAGTCGGTGGAGCCAGTCAAACTAGTCGTTGGGCTTTGACCAGACTTGTCCACTTGACCCCCAACGGCTCCGAAGGCCTATCCAACGGCTCCGAAGACCCCCAAAGGCCATTTGAGGGTTCCCCCTCTATAAATAAAGGACTAGGAAGCCCTGAAAACGTACAGAAGCCCACGGGAACTTTGTTCGATCATTTGGAAAACCTCCGGCACATTCCTTCAAGGAACCTCAATTGCTCCAACCAACTTCCACATCCAAGGAGCACCATCAAAGAAGCTTGGGAGTGCCCTTCATCAACTTCATCAATCCTTTGGCGCCCAAGGCTTCTCCTCTTACAGTTTTTCTTGTTTTATCTTTTTGAGCATCAATTTGGGTTTGTGCCTACAAACCCCTCTTTCTCTCATCATCTCTTTGTTTGGGTTTTCACACCACCTTCAAGGTGTGAATAGGTTAGTCAAGCCTTCCCTTTAAAAGGCTTGAGTCATAGGTGAGCTAGCCTTCACCTGTAAGAAGGCTAGTGGGTTCTTGCTCAACCATTAAAAGCAAGTGGGTTCTTGCTCAACCATTAAAAGCAAGCTGTAATAGGTTTTAGACTACCTTAATGTCTAGTGGGTTTCTTGCTAAAACCATTAAAAAGCAAGCGGTAGTAAATCTCTCAACGGTTGAGTTGGGAGCGGAGACGTAGGCTTTGGTTTAAGACGAACTCCGTTATCAAGTTTTGTGTCTTGACACTTTTATTTTCGCTGCACTTTAACTTTGTTTTTAAATTGTTAATTATTTTACAAAGGCAATTCCCCCCCTCTTGCCATCACTCTCAGCCCAACAATTGGTATCAGAAGCAAAATTTGAGTAATACCCTAACCGGTTTCAAATTCAAGATCCTTAGTGATGGCTTCATCTTCTTTCGCCCCTGAAGGTTATTCATTGGGTCGTGCTCCATTTTTTGATGGAACCGACTATACTTATTGGAAAACCCGCATGACCACTTTTCTTAGAAGCATTGGTTATCCTATTTATAAAATTGTCATGAATGGTTACTCTCTCTCTTCTCCCGATGAATCCAAATGGACTCAAGCTGATATTAAAAATTTCAAGCTTGATGGAAAAGCCATGAACGCTCTTCATTGCGGCCTTGATCGTAATGAATTCAATCGAGTTTCCACATGCACTTCATCTTATGAAATCTGGAAACTTTTGGAGGTTACCCATGAGGGGACCAACAAAGTTAAGGATACTCGATTGGATATGTACCGTCAAGATTTTGAGTCTTTTACCATGCATCCATCTGAAAATATTTCTGAAATGTTTACTCCTTTTACTGACGTTTTCAATGGAAGAAAATCTCTTGGAGATGATGTTTCTGCAGAAAAGATGGTCAAGAATATCCTTTGGATCTTACCAAGCACATGGGCACCGAAAGTCACGACAATTCAAGAAGAAAAAGACTTCAAGAACATGCCGGTCGAAGTGCTCGTCGGATCCCTCATGACCTACGAGATCACCATGAGGAGGCAAGCTGAAAAGGAAGGCAATCTCATCAAAACTCCAAAGAACATCGCCTTCAAAGTTCAAAAAGAAGAAAGCTCCTCCTCCTCATCGTCTTCATCTTCAAGCGGCGATTCAGAAATGGAGAATCTTGCCCGCAAAATGCACAAATTCATGAAGAAGCACAAAAAGAAGAAATCCCACAAGGCTCAATCCAACGAAAAATCCGAGCCCGAGATAACATGTTACGGGTGTGGCGAGAAAGGCCATTACAAGCCCGATTGTCCACTCCACAAGAAAAGGGCAAAGCAAAAGGAAAAGAAGAAGGCATTCAAGGCCACATGGAGTGATATATCCACATCCTCCTCCTCCTCCACCTCAAGTGACAACGGTAAAAAATGCCTAATGGCATTTCATGAGGTATCCACTTCCATCTCCTCATCCTATAGTTCTTCCAATTATTTTAATCATTTATCTTATGAGGATCCCCAACATGCTAGAGATCAATTGGAGGATGGTTTTCATGAACTTTCTTCCAAATTTATTTCTTTAAAAAAGAATTTCAAAAAACATTCTTTCGAAAAGGAACAACTTCTCAAAGAAAAGGAGGAGTTGTCCCTTAAGATCCAAGACATTTCAAATGTTGATTCTTTGAATTCAACCATTAAAGATCTAAGGGAGTCTCTTACCAAGTTCACCCAAGGTGAACAAAATTTGACCAAATTACTTGGTTCCCAATGCATATCTAGAACCACCCAAGGGCTTGGCTATTCCAA
Organism: Viscum album; assembly: GCA_963277665.1. Lineage (NCBI taxonomy): Eukaryota > Viridiplantae > Streptophyta > Magnoliopsida > Santalales > Viscaceae > Viscum > Viscum album. The sequence goes on from OY728121.1 coordinate 385,288,677, forward strand.
GCAAGCTTCCTCTTCCCATGCTCCTAATATTTTTGTAAGGGGGAGCTCCCTATTTAAATTTTGCAACTATTGTAAAAAACCCGAGCACTTAATTTATGAGTGCGATTGCAAAAATGCCCAGTATGGAAGGCCCAAAACCATTTCCTTTAATGATGAATTTTTTAGGAGAAGACCCGCCACAAGACAAGTTTGGATTGAAAAATCCATTTTAGCGAGTCTCTCCGGGCAAAAATTTGTCTTGGTTTCAAAATCCTCTCCCCAGTGATTTGTTGTTTTTATTTAGGGGAAGTTAGGATCGTTTAAAGCCTTTTTGCGATTTTCTCTCAAAACTATCAATTTTCAAAATTTTCAATTCAAAAATTTCAATTCAAAACTTTCAATTCAAATTTCAAAAATTTCAATTGGTTTGAAATCTCTATCTTGTTTTTCAACCACTCCCTCAATCAAGTTTTATGCCCCGTGCTATTTTGATAATCACAAAGGGGGAGAAATTCTTGGTTGATTGGGGGAGAAATCTTTCTCTCATGCTTTGCTTTACTTTTCAATTTATCCTTTAAAGCATGCCTTTCATTTCAGTCTTTTACATTGCTTGTTTTGGTGATTGTGATCATCAAAATAGGGGGAGATTGTTGTACCTCTTGTACCCCTCGTGGTTTAATTTTCATGATCACAATCACTCTCTTATTTATCTAATTTTGTTTTAAGTGTTTTTGGATGATAGGCAAAAGGTTTCCAAGGAATTGGGCCAAGAAAGCCAGAAGGCAAAAGTGGACTGAAAATCAGTCCACCGGCCAACCGGTGGATGACCACCGGCCAGCCGGTGGAGTCTTGACAGAAGGCATCCCCTCTGTCCAGACCACCGACCAACCGGTGTCCCATCACCGGCCAGCTGGTGGAACCCAGACAAATAGTGACACCTACTGTCTCAGCACCGGCCAACCGGTGGCCTCCTCACCGGCCAACCGGTGGTGCCTGGGCATAAGGTCTCTCCCTTTTCCAAAGCACCGGCCAACCGGTGGCCAAGCACCGGTCAGCCGGTGGAGCCAGTCAAACTAGCCATTGGGCTTTGACCAGACTTTTCCACCTGACCCCCAACGGCTCCGAAGGCCTCTCCAATGGCTCCGAAGACCCCCAAAGGCCATTTGAGGGTTCCCCCTCTATAAATAAAGGACTAGGAAGCCCCGGAAACGTAAGGAAGCCCATGGGAACTTTGTTCAATCATTTGGCGAACCTCCGGCGAATTCTTTCAAGGAACCTCAATTGCTCCAACCCACTTCCACATCCAAGGAGCACCATCAAAGAAGCATGGGAGCGCTCTTCATCAACTTCATCAATCCTTTGGCGCACAAGGCTTCTCCTCTTACAGTTTTTCTTGTTTTATCTTTTTGAGCATCAATTTGGGTTTGTGCCTACAAACCCCTATTTCTCTCATCCTCTCTTTTTTTGGGTTTTCACACCACCTTCAAGGTGTGAAGAGGTTAGTCAAGCCTTCCCATTAAAAGGCTTGAGTCATAGGTGAGCTAGCCTTCACCTGTAAGAAGGCTAGTGGGTTCTTGCTCAACCATTAAAAGAAAGTGGGTTCTTTCTCAACCATTAAAAGCAAGCTGTAATAGGTTCTAGACTACCTTAAAGTCTAGTGGGTTTCTTGGTAATACCATTAAAAAGCAAGTGGTAGTAAATCTCTCAATGTTTGAGTTGGAAGCGGAGACGTAGGCTTTGGTTTAAGCCGAACTCCGTTATCAAGTTTTGTGTCTTGCCTATTTTATTTCCGCTGCGCTTTAACTTTGTTTTTAAATTGTTAATTATTTTACAAAGGCAATTCACCCCCCCTCTTACCATAACTCTCCGCCCAACAATTATGATATGTAATCGATGTAAATAATAAATATAACGAGATAATTATTATGTATATATGATATAACATCCAATTATATATTATTTTGATATTAAAATAATGATATTGTTGCTCATGTGTATGTATGGATTACCATCTCCACGAACGCAATGAGATTCATTCCCCATTGTATCCATTAAAGAATAATTTTCATTAGATTATTATAGTTAATGTTAAAAGACTTAATATAATTTTTGATATTAATAAGATACATAATTTTGATAATAAACATTACTTAATTAACAAATCATATAAAGGAAAACGAATTATTTAACACCCAAAATGATGATAATACTAAGATATTATTAACAAAGTAATATTAAAAGATCATATATGATATCATATTAATGTATATGACTCTTTTATAATTTAATAACAATTATTACATCATTATACATGAGTTTAACCTATCATCGACCAAGGAAAAGTACATGGTAACGGTTAATTTTACAATCTCTTTATTAATGAAGGTTGTTTTTACGTAAGTATCTACTGGGACGTCTTTATCATCCACATCCATGTTTCTTAAAAATTTATTCAAAAACATTTTTACTATTTAGTAGAATATAGTTTAAATTAATTTATACACTAGTCTAATTTTTTGTAAAATGGTTTGAAAGGAATCATTCTGTCATTTTTCAAACAGGGTACTTTATGACCTTTTCCACAAAATTAAGGTAAGAATTTTTTTAACATACACGGCGGGTGAAAATATTTTTTCCCATTATAACTTCGTCAAAGCTTCCCTTACAAGCTTATAGGAATATTTTCAAATATAAATGTTTTCTTTTATAATTACGTGACCATTAAATTATTTCAAAATAGAAAGAGGTATTTATCTAAAAAGGTTTTGATTTAATCTATGTCAACATCCTTTGATGGATTTTCGGTTTTTTTTTGTTGATGAATTATGATACAAATATCCACATTGTATTAAAGGTTTTGTGATATGTTTGTCTATGGATGTGTTATTTCATACCAACAATGGTTTATGTATAAAGTATTTACATTTTGTATGCTAGTTTTATACGAATGATTATGTTATGTTTAAAAATTTTTATACAGGGAATGCATTGGACTTTGTAAGTGACAGTTGTAACCCGCTATAGCTCCTTGATGCATCGGTAGGTCTCGTGAGACAATATAGTGTCTTGGAAGAAGGCATTCACAAAATCATATTTTTAGTCTTGTCACAATGCCTTGACTATATAGTTTTGAACGTCTGGCATTATGCATTCCATCATTATTAAAGTGGCTATCATTATTTCATGTGATTATTCAGCAAGTAGAATATCTACGTGAGTAATTAAATGGCATTATTTTGATATATGTTTTTCGTATTATGATGATGTTTAGGTTGAAAAGGATTTTGTTTTAATTCTATACATTACCTTAAATGTATATGCTTATTTATGAATGTTTCTGCTATAATGTTATCCTTACTGAGCATTTGAGCTCACCCCTTTCTATGTTTTATTTTTTCCCAATATGAAAATAATTATATTATAACTGACTTGCAAGGATAGTCTATGGGATCTCAATATTTCCATGGAAACAATGTTTTTTTAGTTTTCCATTGTATGATGTAATGTAAACCTGATGAATGTATCTAGTACTTCCAAAGCTACTAAACTAATAGGTCTTTCGAGACATGATCTTTTGTGATGATACCAGTGTTATTTAATAATTCACCGACTCTAGGTAACTATTATCGGGGAATTTACACTCTTCCTTTTGACAAGAAAATCTGTTATGAACCATCCATGGAAATCATGTAAAGCATGCCCCTGAAACAATGAAAATAAAAGAATGTTATTAATAAAAAGATTGAATGATTATAAAAAAATTATATATATAAGGTTTTATAAATATTATTATTCTTATTTAAAATATTAATAACACTATTTTAACCATTATAAAGTTGGTTTAAACAAGATTAATGTAAGAAAAACCCATTGTAAGAGAATTATTAAACCAATTTCTATTATATGGGTTATCCTTATACTTCATTTTTTTGTGTCACTAAGATTATTTGTGAAATGTATTATTTTTAATTATGTATAATTATAGTTTATACACATATTCCATTCATTGTATTAATTTCTCACATCAATTATATGATATTTTTAATGGAGTTTCCTTTAAAAATAAACTTTCAAAATTCTATTTTACGAAATTCAAAAGAAACATTTTATGCAATTACTCATATTTTTTACTATGTTTTGGTTCTTTTGAATTATTTATAATGAGTTTTAGGACCTATATCTCCCTCCCATGAATTGGTTATGTGTATGTTGGAGGTCGTCCGTATGATTACTCCAAGTGTAACTGTGATGGTTACACAATATGGTAGTCGTGAGGGTTACATTATAAGGTAGCCATGAGGGTTATAATTCATAATGTACCTACGATGGTTAAATTATAAGTAATTAATAGTATAATATAACTATTTTTTATATATGTTTTTTAATATTTTAGGAAAATATCATGTTTCAAAAAGTAAGTTTATATCGGTGGGAAGTATGTCTTTGTGAAAATGATTTCATATGTTTATAAGTATCCATGGACTAATGGATTATCTCATTAATTTTATAACCATTATATAGATTTTCATACTAATCTAATGTTTTTAAATTTTTTTTAATGGTTATAAGGATGTGTAAGAGAAATAATAAAGTCATGATAAATTTTATGAATATTTGTAAAAGAAATCATGTTTTTGTTTTGTGTTAAAAAATTTATATTTTGGAAGAAATGGATACTATTTTAATAGTAACCAATTTGATTACATATATACTGATATGTATGAGTTATGTCATAACTTTCTAAAACACAAAACCTAAAAGATCTTTGGGAATGTAGAGAAGTGAAATCTAGTTAAAATAACTAGATTGTGTAATGTTTAAGGTCACGTCCTTATAGAAATAATATATAATGATATCTGAATGTAATTTTTTTTAAATTCTCTAATTCTAAGAATAATAATTTTCTGTTGTGTATAGTGTGATTTGGAAAGTGTTACCAATGTGGTAAAATAATATGTTTAGCTCATGAGTACATTGATATGTGAAATGGTAATGGTTGGACAAGTAATGGTATATAAGATGTGAAAATTTTTAATTGAAATTAGATGGTACACTATAATAATATATGCCTGAAGATAGGTAAGAGATGTGAAAATACTAAAGATAGTATGAATAAAGGATTATAAAAATTATATTCTATTATGATTGAATACAAAGAAACCATGAATGATATACAAAAGGAAGGATGTGGTAAGGAATAAGATGTAAAATCATGGTTAATGTTTTTTGAAGGAATTTAAATGATTTAATTTTTTATATATAAGGGTTCAAGAGTTACAATATAGAGGTATTTTGTTTAAAGGTTGATAAAATTAAATATTTTTATACGTTAAAAGGTATAAATTCCATTTTGAGGCCTTATTTGATTGTATTCTAAGATGAATAATAATATTTTGAGAAATATTATTTAGGTTTTATGGAGAATAAATTATTATAGAATAAATAACCATTAGGTTTGTTATATGATTTTATGTTATAATTATAGATATTTTAGAAAAAAAATTGGAACATATTTTAAAGATATTTAGACAGGCCAGGGGATTCGAAAGTATTTTGTGACTAAGTGATAAATGTTGTTTTTGAAGAAGATCACTATTTTAGGAAAATTATATGATTAAGGGAAACGTAATATTATTAGAAATAATGTTATTGAATTTGAAATTTGTTGATATTATTTATATAATAATATAATATAAACAATATTTTTTTATGTTTTTAATATTAATGTATTATTTATTTGTATAAAAAATATTCATATTTCATTGGGTATTATTTATCCTTATTCGAAATTATATATATTTTATAAATTGTATAAATATAGGAGTAATAACTTGTCATCCCATTTGTAGAAATTATGATATATTAAATGTGAATTTTAGTTCTTCATTCATGAATAAATCATCATGGTTATTTATTATAAACAATATAATATTAAATATTGTTGGAAAACTACTCAAAGAACAACCAAAGGACAAAATTATGCTTATGGAATAGAGATAAATCAAATATATTATCTAATATTATCTATATTGTTGGTAAAATAATTATTAAAGTTAATTAATTTTAAGATAAATCGATAATTTTTTTGGAGCTATGATGTTATTATTTTTTAAACTCATTCACAAGTATGATTCTCACAATAGTGAATGAATGAATTATGAAATGTTTATGAAATGATATGTTTCTTATTCTTAACATAAGAATTAAATATATTTTCAAAAGTAAATTATATACAATTGGTTTTCTTAAAACCATTATAAAAGAGTAAAATTTATTTCTTTCTACAAATGTTTATTTATCTTTTACAATAAATGTCTTCTCATTTCCACTATTTTGAGGCTCCATTATTAAGGATTGTTTTTTAAATTAATGGTTTTTAAAGTCCTATTACACCACTTTACATTGATTTTGAAATTTTTTAAACCCATTTATATCCTATATGAGATAAAATTGTGTGGACATAATTTTTTTAATGGATAGGGGGAGAATTTAACAACTCAATATTCTATAAAGTATTACTTTAAGTAAATATCTTATTGAATAGTGTGTGATACACGCAACACTAAACTAATGTGAATAATACATTATTAAAATGAATGGTAAAAATCAATAAATTATGAATATAAAATGAAAAAATAAATAAACTAACACTCTTTCTTAATTTATTTGAAAAAATGTTAAGGAAAAACAAAGTTTAAAATACTCATTTTTAATAAAATCCAATTTTTATATATTTTTTATTTTTATTTAAAATTAAATTTTGGAATTTTATAATTTATATTTGATTAAACTGTATTATTATTTTTTAATTTATAATGTTAAAATTATATTATGGTGAATGTTTAGATTTTTTCCAGAAAGATTATTTTTTTTGAATAGTATAAAATATATAATTTTGTAAATATGATTACTTTTATAACATTATCTTGATATATGAATGACATTAATTTTTTTTTAAATATTATTGAAAAAAATATATTTAAAATTTAATATAATTGATTTAATAATTTAATTTCCAACATAGAAATCTATGCATGAAATTTTGGAAATCTAATTTGTGTTTTATTCAAATAAAAACCATTTTTGGGTCTTCTCTTTTATTAAAGTATTAAAAATGTCCCTTTTTTGGGTTTGGTTTAAAATTTAAATGAGTCGCATTTTATATAAAATATTCTAATTAATACCATGGTAATCAATAATATACATTATTTTCGTATAAAATCATTTTTATACTTAAAAAAAATTTCTAAACAAAATTTCATTGTGTTATGCATATATATATTTTTTATTTTTTTCACCCAACTAAATTAAATCATATAAAATGGATTAAATATTTGGTATCATAATTTCCTAATTTTTTAATTAATAAAATTTCAGTTTTAGTCATAATGAATAGTTACCATGGTAATGTTTTTCACTATAGTAATGATTAAAAGGAATAATGAGGAGGATAAAATATTTGAAAATGCATTAAAAATATATAATTTTTTTATAAATATGAGTATATGAATAGATTTAGATATTAAATTATCTTATTTTAAAAATTAAAATAAATCGGATAAAACTGACATGATAAATATATTCATTATATTTAAATGTTCTTAATATTTACAAGGGCTCCACTCCTCTCACTTATAAAAGGGAACTTCATATCATCACCTATACTAAAAAAATTAAAAACACTATATCAACCAATATCATCAAAAATTCCTCTCCAAATCTACTCTCTATGTTCCATAGGTAATTTTCTCATTGAAAGACAAATCCTAGATGGCTTAAGGTTTAAGCTAAAGTAAGATATCCAAGGAAGAGGTATAAGTCTTAACCATATTATTTCAAGTTTATTTGTTCTTATACCTCATTAAAATATATTATAACCATCCTAATATAATTAAAAAAATTATATTTTATATAATTAAATATTATTATAATTATGGAACAACTATTTTATACCTCATTTTCATCCTATTAAAAATGAAAATGTTGGTTGTGCGTAAGTATGGACTACTGCCTCCATGAAGTTGCATATCTAATTTTTCATCACTTCCTCACATGACTAGTTATATATATGTATTTAATGAATATATATTATATTTATAATGTAATTATGAAACTATAGAAATAAAATATTATCAAATTTACTTCCCCCATCCTTTGAAAATGGAAACATTGCCCATTTATACGTGTGGACTACCGCCTCTATGTTTGATATAATTAATTTTTCACCACATAGATACTTGAATTTTTTAAAATGGATATAATGAATAAATATAATATTTTTAAGATGATTACTCTTCTTTCAATGTGATATTATCATTATTAAATTATATGTTCTTGTGCATTCAACCGTTATAACATATTATTTTGTTGGTCATTATTACCACATACATGAACATTGTTATAAAGTTTATGTCCCTAATTATTAATAAATGTTATTTACTAGTAATATTATATTATAATTATTTATTTAATATGTTTAAATTATTATGAAATGTTTATATTCAAATTTTTATTCACTAATAAAATCAATTCATTTTATTAAATAAATTATTTATTAAATGAGATTTTTATTCTTTCCATGAAAAAAATGTCACTATAAGTTCAATGAAATGAACATTGAAATATAGAATTATATCATATAGATAAATAAAAATTTAATGAAAAATATTTATGACATGAAACCATGAGCTATATGAATCTACTAAATCAAATAAATCAAAACATGCATGGGAAACGAGACAGTTAACATCTAAATATTGATTATAAAAAATAATTATGTGTAAATGGGTAAATAGAAATTTTGAATAAAATTTTATATATAGTGAAAAATATGGGACTGATATATATATTTATAATAAATTTTAATTTGTTAAATAGTATGTGAGAATGTTCCTAACTAAGTGGATGTTTGAGGTAAGGGATTTCTCATCTCAATGTCCTTTTTTGAGTCTTATGCCATTTTCACCACATTTATTATTTGTTTGTGGGGTATAAAATTTCATATGAATTTAATTTATTATAAATTTAATAAAGTAAAATTATTTAATAAATAAAATTCTTGTTATAATATTTAATTTCCTTTTTATTCAAAATTTACTAGTCATAATTGATATTTCATTAAAACATTTTTTAATGTTATAATCCATTTTTACTCAATATCTATGTTATTTTAAAATTTTAAGAATATTATTAAAATATTTTTGTTGGTAATTTAAAATAATATTTTTCTTTATTTAAAATTAATCCTTTCAATAATTTCTATACGGTTTTTTACAGTCCATTCGAAAGTGCAAAACGATTACTGTTTTAATGTTTACCACATTATCTTTTCTTTATATAATCAAAGACATTTTTAATTATCAAAATTATTCTGTAAGTTTCTTCTATTTTTCAAATTTGATCATATTACAATTTTCATGGAATTTTTCGTTTTTAAAATTTTAATGAAATAAAAAGTAATTTCTTCTCATTTTTATGAGATTAATGAAAAGTGATTTTTCTTATCAGATAAAATGAAAATTAATATGAGTGTTATTATAGAAATTAAAAATTATATATGTTACATTCATGTTATGGTTATCTTAAATTATTTGTGATGATAGGTTGGTCTGATATAGTCATCTAATTCATTGGGTAATATGAACAAAGTTAACATATTATAAGATACTTCTATAAAGTGGATAATGTTAATTGTTTATATGTTACTATTTTGAACTGTATAGAATTAACTATTTATAAGTTAGTCCTATGAAGTGATAAAATTGAACTATTTGTTATTTACTTCTTGGTATAATACCAAGTTAAATAATTTTTATAATTTCACCTATATGAAGTTGGAATTTAATAGGTATTTTATTCAATTATAAGGGTCATTAAATGAATAGGATAATTATGTTGTCCCAAGTAAGATTTATGATTATTTTTTCCATTATTTTTTATTATGAAAAATTTTATGTAAAATTAAGGTAAAATAATTTTATTTTGAGATTAAGTATGTTATTAGTTTTAAGTGAAGGTTTATTTTATGAAAATGTATACTTTTATATGGGATTTTATGTTCTTAAGAGACTAACAGATTCACTTTATTTTTATATCCCTTGATGATATTTTATTTTCTCATCCAAATATTAATTTTTTTCACAGGGATTAAGGATGCATGTTACCTATTATAAATTTTAACTTATATTAATGAGTACTTTTCCTGAAATAATTATGTTTGTTAAGCTTTAAAACTGGAGTGTAAACATAAGAAGGTTCAAAATATATTATATTCAACTCATATTAATGAGTTAGTTATTTTTGGGTAGTTATAGGTTGATAACTTGGGTACCTTTACATAGTGGGATTTATATCGTCGTGTCCTGTAGGTACTATGGGAGTTACCTTTTTATAGCATCAAAAAATTGTTTAGTACCTTGAAATAGGCTTATGGGAATACCTTTACCCTTTTGTATCTTATATAATCACCTTTATGTTGTAGAACTCAACTAGGTACCATGGTGTATATCCTTATACTATTTGACCCAACATTTGGAGTGTTATTGATATCCTTAGACAAGTTAATGTTGGAACCACTATGATACTTTTACACTATAAAGGTAGTAAAATGATAGGAAAGTATCAAATTTATACAATCATACTGGATCTAAAGGCATAATATGGGAAATTCTTATGATCAGTGATTAGGTTAAAGTCATCTGATCAAAACCACACAAGTCATGTGATGGGTAGTATGATGTATTAAGATCCCACCTTTTCCATTTTTTAGGTCCTCGTTTGCAAAAATAATAGTTTAATTGTTCGATTATTCCAGATATTTCTATATTTTAGTAATACTAATAAAACAAGATTAAAAAACCTTTAAATAGTTAATTAAAAATTTTAATGATCAAAATATGGGTTCTCAATTAACTCCAAAAAATGAATAAAATTCTAAAACTCATGACTAAATCCATTTAATAGAAAAACCATATATCTAAAAAACTATGAAAAATGTATTAATTTTTTTGTATTTAAAATATTTTTTATGTTAATTATCATTTAAAAATATATTAAAATATTAAAAAGTTGGATCCCATCATTTTTATCATATAGAAAATATTTGTAGTCTTCAAATACATTATAACTCTATTCTTGTTAGGATAAACTAATAAACCTTCTTCATAAACAAAATTTCTCTAGAATTTCACTTATTTGATCTGAAGATAACATTTAAATAATATTAAATATGATCAATGATCAATAATAATTTACAATGTGTAATCTAAATAATTTTTATTCTCTTATATTCATTTTAAATAAAAATTAATGTCATCTATAAATATATTAACAAATGTGTCCGGGTATATATGGAATATGTGATTCATCAATTCCATTAAGACTATAGGATCATTATTTATGACAATTAAAATCCCTAGATACGTGAAATTATTATTCTACAGTTAAACTAATTTATAAATTAATGAATAAATTTAGAGTTTTTTGAAATATTCCCACTCAATTAGGCTCAATTATGGTGTAGGAAACCTACCAATATAGTTGGTTATTCCACTAAATTTTATTGAATCTACCAAACATCTAAAAGTAAGGTTATATATTATAATAAAAAAATAATGTTGTATATATATTTTATGGGGTTCATGGCTGCCTTCATCGTTATATATATATAGAAGGGTTATTCTATGTATAATTGATACGGGACTACAATAATCTATTGTAAAATTACAATGCTAAAAGATACATTGACATTTTTAAATTCAACATTTAGTTTAATTTTAACTAAAATTTTCTTATTGAAATTTTTCTATTATAATATCACTTTAAGTTGAACTAAAAAATAAATAATTATTCTTAAGTAGTGAATGATTACAAGAGACCATTTTTTCTATCCTGAAATGTTCCCTCTATATATAAATTCTTCATTTTCCTTTTAATGGATATTTTTTACACTATTAAATCTAAATTCAATGTTAGTGACCAACGGTTCGAAATTAATCTATTCATTTTATCATATTAATTAAATTCCTAATGCATATATTTTTTTTAAAAAATAAAATTTTTATTTTTATTATAAAATTTATCCCATTACATATGCATAATAAATTTTATAATCATTATTAATTATTTGAAAAAAGTATAAACTAACAAACTTTTTTTCTCAAAATATATCTGACCAAATCATTATGATAATTTTTTTTTTCATAATGTTGAAGATTTGGAAAATGAAGAAAACATATTATCTTCAAATTAACACTGTGAAAATAAATAAATTTTTTTATACACATTTTTTATAGAAACGTATTCTATAATCCATTAAAAAAGTATTAATATTTTTTTGTTTTCCAATGATGTTTTTCTTACCATGTAGTCAAAATATTTTTTAATATTCACAATATAATATTGAAAAATTATAATTTTTTATGAAATATACGTAGTTTATATAAAATAATTTTTGATAGATTTTTAAGATAATGTAATATACATATAAAAATGAGAAAATAATTTTATTTTCATAGTTAATAAATGAAATTTATTACTTATATATTTTGATATTAGATTACTATATAATAATAAAGTTACATATCATTATTTTTAACATTATAAAATTTTTATTATCCAATATTTTTGATAAATATATCCTATAATAATATGTTTAGATACTTTCATAATTTTTTTATATACAAAATTTTTCTCAGGTAGATAATGAAATAAGATTATGCTTTAGTTATATGTGAAACAGAAGTAAAAAACATGATATTATTTTCATATTTTTTATGATCATAAGATTACATTTTATGTATGTATGTGTGTGTATATGTATGTATGTATGTATATATGTAATTATTGATGGATGTATGGATGCATGTATGTATGTATGTATAGATGGATGGATGGATGTATGTATGTATGGATGGATTGGTGGGTGGATGGATGTATGTATGTACTTACATATATATGTATGTATGTATGTAAGCATGAATAGATACATGAATTGAAATTATATTTAACATTTATTTTTTTATTATTTATGTAAATACACACACAAACACACACAATATACCTTAGTCTAGTGGCTAATGTGCCATTTTACTAAGCAGGATGTCATTAGTTCAAACATCACCAAAAATATTTCACTTATTATTTTAGTTTTCTATAACCATGATTGTACCAAATCGTAGCCATTGGGATAATCTACCACTATTATTTGGGTATATCAGGTATTTATTGGTTCTATATAACTATTACCTACAACCACAATTCAAAAAAAAATTGTATTAGTTTATCCCACCACCATGGTTTGACCAAACCATGGAAATAACTTACTTTCGACCATGATTTTGTGTAACTATGTATATTAGATTAACCTATATCCATGGTATGGTAAAATCATTAACATTTACTACTTATTTTCATTATTTTTTCAAAGTGTGGGGAACATCCGTGTTTGAGGGCCTCATTCATAGCAATGTAAATTCATTATTTTATTTAAATATACATCCTTATGTTATTATTTCACCTATAGGATATTTTCATATTTCAAAAACATACCTTATATGTTATTCAATGTCATTAAAATTTGTTAATAATTATTCTTTCTTCTTAGTTAAATAATTTTCCATTGAACCTCACAAAATACTTTTACTTTTCTTTAATTATTGTAGTTATACCATTAATATATGTATATATATATTCTAAAACTTAAGCACTGTCTCAATAACTATCTATTCATTTTATAGAATGTTTTATTTATTAATATTTAGTTTAACCAACAAACTATCATGTTATACATTTTACTGTTTCATGTATTATATAAATTCACACAAAATCAAGCATTAATTATTATCTCAAACTCTCCATACATCAATATCATAGAGTGAACTATAATTAAAACTTTATGTCAACAAATCATTTTACATAAGATTTATAATCCTCATAGATTCCATTATTTTTTAATTAATCAATAAAAACAAAAATTTCCACTTCATTCATATTATTCCAATAATCATTTATTTTCTTTAATTTCATTCCTCTCGCCATCTTTTGGAAAAATAATTTTTTTCTTAAATAAATTCATAATAATATTTATTTTAGCCTTTAAACATTTTAAGTAATTTTCCATTATATTATCATCATCCCCATCATCATCATAATACTGCATTGGAATCTTGGTACAAGAAGTCAACCATTTCCACATTAGAGACACCCGATTGGGGAATTTATCTTTAACATTACTCTTAGTTGATCATGATTTAAGGAAAGTATTTATAACACATTATTGAATTATTTTTCCATTAAACCACCTTCCATAGTGCCATGTTTTATATGATTGAATGTTTTCTCCATTATTTTATTCTATATTTTTTATTGTTTTCATCACTTTTCCCCACTATGACTCTACCTAAGTTGATTTTATTGAAAGACTAATTAGTTGACTATTAAGAAAAAATCACCATTTGTTGTTTTATTAGCTTTTTAATCTAGTTAGAATATCCTCATAGTTTTATAAGATTGATCTATGATTAGGGTACCATCATTTAAGAGTATGAGAATAGTATATATCTAAGACATCATTCCTAATCCAGTATTGGAATTTTGAGTTATTAGTTATGAAATTTAGTCTTACTAATTCTCCGATAATATCTATGGAATTGATAAACTAGATCTTCATCCATAGTTGTTTTTTTGGATGGTATTTTGGTCTACTAAATGTCTATGTAGGAACCTATGGATCATTTGTATATCATCCATATAATTTTGAAAGAACATCATCTGTATGGGAAGCTATCCAAGTGTGAGTTTGGGATACAAAAAGTGATGTTTGTATGGAATACAATTTATAAAAGGGTTATTTTAGTGGATACCGAGATGATTTAAGTGGTTATGAATTGGTATCAACATAGATATATTTTTTATACTATGTGATTCTTAGTCTTACCTAGTTATTGTTTGTTGTTTTTTCATGATTTCTCCAAGTATGATCTCTTTTGAAAGAGTAAACATGGAAGGGTGTAATGTTCAACTAGATTGAAAATTTTCAGAGATATTTTGAGGAATTTAAGGTGAGGTTGAATTTAACTATAGTTTTGATTATTTATAAACCTGTTTTGATACATTATTCTTATTGTGACACCTCAGGTATGGGTTTGGGGTGTATCGTGATGTATTGAGAAGTTATGGTAGCCTATGGTTCTCACCAATATTTCCCTTAGTTGAAGAAATATCCTACGCATGACCTTGACTTACTAGACATGATACATTATCTTAAGACATCGAACCAAATTTTCTTCATGTATAGATTTATGGTATATTTAGATCATATGATTCTGGAGTATATTTTTACTCACAATGATCTATACATGAGACAGATATGCTGTGTTGAGTATCTTCAGACATTGATTTTATATTGTTTATATACCTAGAAAAGTTAATGTGGTCACCAACATATTGAGAATGAAGTTAATAACATATTCTATAAATAATTATTGGAGTATTTTTCTCTAATGATTATATATTTTTAATATGATCTTGGAAGTGGAGTAGGCTGATAGAAAGGTGATCCTAGCTTATGTAAAGGTTGATTCGTCATTTTGTGATTGGACTCATCTCTAAAAAGAAATAGAGTTTGACTATTATAATTTTAGTAGAAACATTAATATGGGGGAGACCTTATGTGGTGGGTCTAGAACTATTTGTGAATTATTATGGTTGGTGTTTCCATATAATATATTTAAGGTGGTTGAGTTTCCTAGTGCTTTCCAAATTTATGGGCATCAAAATCGAATGATTGTTTTAGGGAAAATGGATGATTTCATTTGAAGAAGTTCATGAATTGTATTTCATGGACCATGAAGTGTTTTTGATAGGCCACAAAGTACGTATGAAGAATGATGATGGAAAAACAAAAAAAATACTTCTGCATATTATCCAATGAGGACCACAAAGCACCCTACATGGACTACGTAGAGAAATCAGTTCACGAGAGGTTCATAGTTCGCCAGAGTTAAAACATTCATATATGAATCATTTTTTATGTTGAGAGGTTATGATGTAAGGAGTGTAAAATGGTATTATTTTATAGAATACAATGGTTGTTGCAAATGATTAAGGCATTATGCGAATCATATTACATAGTTCCTGGTAAAGGATTAACCACATAAATGTTTTGGGTAATTTAGATTAGTGGGTTTTTTGGATCTATTTTCCTATATAAATACCCATAATTGGATCTTTAATAAGGGATAATCTATTTAGAAAAGATCATCGTTCCGAGAAGAATTTGGTGAGGTGTGAAGTAGTTTGTGAGGGGGAATTTTTCCATGGATAAGTGGTTCATGAGGGAGAATTCCATGATGGAGAATTGTTATGAAAAGATAGTTCATGGAAGGGGTTTTGAAAGTCATTGTATCTTATAGAAGAAAAATTAGTTCGTAGAGAATTATCCATCCACAATGTGAATGTGTTCCGTATACCAATCTTAGTTTGGGATGTTTTTTGTGGGACACTATAGTCTACAAAGGAGAACTTGTCTGTGAAGCAAAGAGAATATGTGAAGGAATGGTTTTCCAGGAATCACTCATGCCATGCGGTGCAAGGAAGGTTGAGGAGGATTCATGGAAGCTCATGGACGATAGGGGGAAGTTCATGAAATGACTAAAAACTGTTAATGAATGTAATTTCTCAAAACTAATAATTCATAAAAAGTGTATTTCATCTATAAGGTAAAAACATGAATTCATGGAACACATACATGTTAAACTATTTTCAGGATATCATGCATGGAGATATGTGCTTGGATTACCCATTTAAATGTATCATTGTCATATATAATCTCTAAATAATAATAATAAGATATAGGATGTGCATCATTAGACTATATTTTCATAAAGATTTTATTCACCACTAGGTTCATAGTAGTGAAAATAAGACTTGGAATCTATTGGATATCCTACCAAATCATGAGGAGGTGATTTCTAAGTCTACATAAAATAGAAGTCCATTCCAATTGACTAGAAACTATAAGTGATACATCCATGTTTTTTCACAAAATAGAAAGATCATCCTATAAATAACATATAAAAAATCATATACCTACAGTTGATGATGCATTCATTAGTGATAATGAAGGGACCTACATGTCCATAAACTATGTGTGAATTCCTTCCAGTGTAGTGAGAAAATTAATAGGAAGAAGGTGATCATTTCCACTAGTACTGATCTAGAAAAACAGACTCAGGGATTGAACCTTGATAAAGTATTGAGATGACCCTAAGCAATGTAAAGGCAATGAGCCTGGGAATAGAAGTTATATAGCTCAACCCATGTATTTTTTAAGTAATCCTTTTGGGATTTGGTAGATCAGCACATTTTTGTTGTATGATCCTTGGAAATATCCTAGTGAGGTTGAATGATGTATATATATCTTTATTCTTGTGTTTTATTTCCAATCATACTTTCTATGCATTATCATCAGATAATGTTGGAAGGGATAAGATAAATATAAACACAAATGAGATAAAAAATGACCCTTATAATTAAGAGGGAAAGATCTAGTGGGGCGAGAAGACATTCTAAAATAATATCCATACCCTGATTTACCCCCTCTAAGGGAATATATGCCCCTATTTTACATTATAATATTAATATAGGGAAAACATGTGGTAGCCTATGGTTCTCACCAACTATTCCATTAGTAGAAGAAATATTATATTTATGACCTTATGTAATCATCCATGATACAAGATATTAATACTTGGCACCACTATCTATCTATGGGGAGATTTATGATATATTCATATCATAAGAGTCTAAAATATATTATTACTCAAAAGGATCTAAACATGAGGCAGAGTTTCTAACATTAGTGTCTTCATACTTTTGATTTTAATATTGCATATACACCTAGAAAAGGTAATGTGGTCTCTGACACATTGAACATCATGTTATTAACCCATTCTTTTAACTAATTAGAGGAGTAGTGGTCTCTAATGAGTCTATTTTATAAGAATAGCATTGTATTGTAATAGAATTATGGGAAGGTGATCATAGCTTATGTGAAGGTTGATTTATTATTTTATTATTTGACTCGACTTGGACAATAAATAGACTTTGATTGTTATCATTTTAGTAGAATACTTAATTGTATGGAGACCTCAGGTGATTGGTCTCAGTATACTGATGGTGTTTTTTGTCTCTATGAAAGATTAGTTTTTTCTATATCAATGGTAGAAATTGATGAATTGTGGGAACTAGTACAGTTAGTACATACACCAATGGAATACCAATATTTATTCTTATTTGAGACATCATTATTGGTGGTTGGGGGTCATGCGGTTGATTTCATACTTCATGTCATGATGCTTTACTAGGTAGATGATTAAAGTTGAGCACTAGATTCCTACTAATTTTTTTTACCTCTTTTAACCAATCCTTTATTGAAGAAGTATTCGATATCCATGGACTTTATTATCGATTTATCACAGAATCATACTAGGAAGGATGAAATTGGGGTGATCATTGATTTATTAAGGAAATTGGATCATTTTATTCTTATTATGGTAAAAATAAGGTGAAATAAAACTTGAACTTATATGTTTTAGTGATCATAAAGCTCCATAGAGTTCCTTTTATAGTTATTTTTGAAAAATAACCACGGTTTACATGTCATATTTGGAGAGTTTATCAAGATTTTATGGGCAGTAAATTGAAATTTATAATGAAATATCACCCTTAGATAGATGGGGATTAATATTGATCCATTCATATTCTTAAGGATATAGTTCAGGTGTGAGTTCTTGATTTTGGTGGTTCTTGGAAAAAACATATGGATTTGGTCGAATTCTAAAATAAAAATAGTTACCATCCTTAATTTAAAATTTCTCCTTTAAAATAATTGTATGGTAGACCATTTTGATCACCTTTTTGTTGTGTGGAGTTGGTTGAATGGTCCTTGGTTAGACCTAGTCGTGTTCAAGAGATGACATAAAAGGTATAATTGATCTAAAAGTGGTTACTAATAGTTTAGAGTCATTAAATATCCAATCTGATGTATCTTCATCTCTTATTGGTGTTTGAGTTTGGTGATCAGGTTTTTCTTCAAGTCTCACATCATTTTGGACATCATCATTTAGGTAAGTAGGGTATGTTAGTACCGAGGAATGTTGGCCCTTTTGATACCTTTAAACATCATGGATAGGCGACTTATCAGTTAGAATTCTCACATCAATTGACTTTGATTCCAAACATGTTTTATGTTTTCAAATTTATGTTGTATCCATCATGACCTTCTTATGTGATTGAATGGTAAGATTTTTATCTTGAGATTTACACCTCTGTGGTTGAGTATCCAGTTTAGATTATGGATCTCCAGGATAAGGTGATGCATGGTAAAATAATTTATTTGGATTGTGTATTGTGGAAGTTTGAATGACATCAATGAGGTGTGGACAAGGGAAGAATTCATAAGGAATTTTTGGCCTTATCAATTCACAAGTCAAGAATATTAAGTGATTTCTAAGGATATAATTATTTATAGTGGGGATAATATTGATTCCCTCTAGGTCATAATTATGTTTAATTTTGATCTCACATTGTCCCTTTTGATTATTTAAAGGCTTAAAGGATATGTGGATAAAAAATTTAAAGATCTATAGAAAATATTATAGTTGAACTATCTATGAACAGTTAGAATTAATCATACAATAACCATGAGAAATGGATATGTTAGTACTGAAGAACATTTCCATGGTTTGAGCATTTTTTTCATACCATGTGAGTAACTAGGTAAACTTTATGGATGAATGGGTTTTTTTTCAAAAGTGAATCATATGGATAAGGAATGTTTTTTCAAACAATGTTTATATCTCTAGGTAACCATACAGTTTAGTTTTCAAGGGGAAGTGGCTACCAAATGGTTAGAACATTGATTCCCTTACCATATAGACTAACTATGAAACATGTACAGTGTTCATAAAATTCAACAATTACACCGATTCCATTTTTCATTTTAACTCTAATAACCCCCTAATCCCTATTTATCTTAAACTAGTCCCACTGTGAAACTCTAGAGGAATATCACCATAATTCCTTGGAAATTATCAATCAATTTGCGTAAATAATTTTGAGTTATGTTTGAATCTCCCCTCTATTTTTCCTTGTTTACCAAGATATATCCTCAATATTTTTTACCCTTAATCCATTAGAACCTAATTGGGAGATTATTTATATAACTAATGAGTTTTATAGGGAACTGGTGATGTTATTTATATATATATACTTGTGTGGAAAAAATCTCTTTTTTCCCATAACCAAATTTAAAGGTGTCAACATTTCATCAATTAGTGAGGAAGGTTTCTCTATCTATTGGATACTTTCCCGTGGGAAACATGATTGTTCTTATGAAATACTTTTATTTTGGCATATGGAAATGATTTATTTTATTTTTTATGACTATGTTGAAATATATGTTTTTCACAAGATCTTTGGTGGTCATAGGAAATGTTTTAAAGGGTGATATTCGTTAAAAAGGTTTTTATGAACATTATGTGTTTGTAGAAATTCCACAAAGATTAATTTTAAAATTTTGGTCTTGATTTATTTTTCACGAAATGGTAGAATTATTCACTAAGGTAATACCTTCTGTTACATGGATTATAGGGAACTAGGATTCACTATTTCGGCTTGAGGTCCATGGATGTCCTGGTATCATCGACCCCATCTTATGTATCTCTTGTGAATTATTTGTAGAAATTATAAGGAATATTGTGATTTACATTCCCAATTTTTATTTATATTCATGTATTTCTTTTTTATTTCATTTAATTAATCAAATATGTTCTAATACCATATTTCTAAGGCTTGGAATGTGGTTTTTTACAAAGGAAATTCAAAGGGATGTTTTATAAAAATGGTTTTACATATGTACTACATAATGAAACTAGTTTTTTTATAATATAGAACTATTAGTTTCATAGTGAAGTGATTTTTATTGATTCATGGGGGTATCATATTGGGTGGTTCTTCACATCACACATATTTTTATTGGGTGTTGTTAGACATGGTTTTGCAGGATTCAGGTAAAGGATAGGTTGTTTTGTAACTTGGTGGATGCTATTATTTAATGTCATATTTTAGTGTTTTGGGATGGTATTGAATAATGGTCAGATAGAGATAAAATTTTGGCTCATGTTTTCTTATATGTTCCAAACAATAAGTATCTTTCCTTATTTTGTATCATGTTTTTTAGACATTAGATTTGTACTCTATTTTTGATTAATATTTTTATATAATTTTCTTTGGTGCATAAGACATGTCTTGGTGATATTTTGGGTCAAATCATTCCTTTTTATTTCCTATTCTTATATATAGGTTCTCATCCCCAACCCGTCGTGATCAAGAACACACTTTGGATCTTGTGGTGGGCCAATTTGTGGGAGGTGTCTGGTCACCCCGGGTTGGTCTGCTACAATGTATATCTTATGCATTCCCAAATATTACATATTTTATAAAAATATATTACATATCTCTTAGATTAATGAAATATCAAATATATTGGGATTTATAATAAGGAAAATATATTACACAACAAATATAATTTCAGAGTTTTAGTTTAATTAATTAATAGTTGATTTTTTTTATTTGAGATAATTTGTAAATAATTATTTAATGTTTATTAAAATATTTATAATTATTTTAAAAAATATTTTATTGGGTTTTTTTAAATGTTATGAAATTTTTGAATTTTTTTGCATAAAGTATTTATTTATTTAATTAGATATATGATCCAGTGTGTATCTTTCATTTTTCTTAAGGTGGGGTTTTTGGAAATAATTAATTTATTATAATTTTAATGTTTAATTTTTGTTTTATTTTCAGATATTATTATATTATTTTTTAATTATTAATAATATGAAGACATAAATAATTTAGGTGGGGAATTCGGTTTTTAAAATAATAATTAGGTGATTTATATAATTTATTAAATGAATTTTTTAGGTGTGGAATTAAAAAATGATTTTATTAATTTTTAAAGGAATTCAATGTTTTATTTAACATAAAAAATGGGAATTGGGATTCGGGATAAGAAAATAATATTAATAAAATGTAAACAATGAAATAAAGGGGGTGAAATGTAAGCAGTAAAGTACTAAAAAACATGAAACAATTGTAAATAAGTAAAATGTTAAAAAAAAGAAAGGTAATAAATAAAATCCACAGTGATGAAATTAAAATCATAGTATACTTAGGAAAGGAAAAAATGAATAATTGTTATTTAAAAATACATGACACAGTTTGATATATATATGTAGAGTATAGTTTTTATAAAAACGACAAGATAAATAAATTATTGAATATGATTAGATATTATGATTATTAAAATTATAAAATATTTTTCATATTCTATTTATTATAAATAAATTTATTAAATTTGTTAAATTATTTTATAAATGGATTTTATAGATGTTTTATGGAACCATTATTATAGTGAAATTGATTTCAGATGATAGATTTATACATTATGTTCTAGTTTTGATGACTGTGTTTCATTGCACTCCTAAAAAATATATATTAAAATATATCTCCTTCTATATTCTTAAATAAATCATCCTTTTATGGTGATGGATGAATAATGATGAACAAAGAGACAAATTTGGAAATGTTTGCGGTGAATGACAAAGAAATATGCACAAAAAATGAGATTAAATAAAGGAAAGGGATTTCTAAATCTTTCATTTACCTTATAAAGTAATATATTTTTTGGAATATTGTAAAAGAATATTACTATTCTAGTTAATCCTTAAATCACTTTTTTCCCTTGAATATAATGGTTGTAATTACCAAAATCCTCTGACATTGTTCACCATTCAGAATAATTGTTTTGAAATACCATCATTATTCATGATTGAATCCCACCCTTTTAAACTTGTAAACTATAACTTATTGTATAACTGTATGTTTTTTTAATACACCATTGTGAAAATTTAAAAGAACATGGTAATTTATTACATTATTCATCAACTCAGTGGTGATGGTTTGGTCTGGGTGGGGGGATTTTCATTTAATTTATGCATTTTATTATCATACATTTTCTCTTGGGATTGGTGTTGTTTTTTGGTCTATGGTAAGGGTTTTATTTATGTTTTTTATTTTTTATAAATTTTAACATTAACAGATCATGCCTTTATTTTTAGTTATTTTTGACATATTAAAATTCAACATAGTATTATAGTATTATCATGTAATATAGAATTTTAATATTGGTATGTTACTGATATTATGCAATTTCCCATGATAAATGTGAAGTATTATGAAAAAGAAAATATGATTGAATGGGAGTTTTTCCTTATTATGTTTCCTTTATTGTCTATTTATAATATTGATATTGTGTTGAATCATATTTCATATATTTGATATTTTTTTAAACTAATAATAAAAACATATGTTTCTATTTGTAGTAGTTTTGTGTTAATGATGCTATTAAAAAATAAAATTTATAAATGAGAAAGGATTAAAAAATGATAGTATGTTAATAATGAAAAGGAATTACAGAATTGAAATAGAATATAAAAATTTAATTTTGAATAATGAACATTTTTAGATAATTCGTCATTACACTTCAATATATTTTTTTAAACTAGATATATTATTCCATATTAAAGTTAAATTTTTAAATTAAAAAATATTTAAGGATGGTGAAACAAAAAAAAATAATAGAAGAAAACCTATAGTTAATGTTTCAAAATTTATGTATCTTATTATTTGCTGGTAAACAAGATACAACCCAAGCCACATATTTCTCCCTTTATTTAGGGATCCATTTTCCTAGATGACAGAGTAGGTTGAACAAACACCTCCCTCACCATCGAGGGAGGGGATTTCTTTCCCTCAATATTACAATGACCCTTCTCAGGGATTCTCTCCCATCTCTCTCCCCAATTCCTTATCAGTTATCCTTCATATTTTTTATCCCGTAAGGTTTTTGGAAGTTTTATTGGTCTTCCAATATTTTTATTATTATTTTTAAACAGGTTGGGGCAAAGACCCATTTTATTAGAATAAAGAAACATCTATTTTAAAAAGGTTCTATTGGTAAACCTTATATGACTCAAAGTCCCAAATCCCCAAAGTCCCAATGCAACATGGCCCAAAGGCCCAACAATCTGAATGCCAAAACATAACCTTGAGGCCCAAAGTGAGTAGTCTATAAAAAAACAATAAACTACATTCTTGCTTCACTCATCACAAAATAATAGTGAATGGAGTTAATTCTTTGTTTTTCTAGGTTTATTAAGGAAGAGTGAACATCATTAACTCTTCCGGACATCATTTTTTGATAAAAATGATTTAATTTAATCTTTTATTGTGTGTCTATGTGTGTTCATGTATATTAGTTCATTAAATAATTAATATAATATATAATATAATCATCAATAATACATAATTAATTAATTAAAAAAAATAATAAATAAAACACATGAAGTAAATAACATCTTAAAATTAGAATTAATTAATTAACCATATCATTTAAATAATAATTAATTAATAATATAACTAATAAATTATAGTGTAAAAAATAATGATAACAATTATGTTATAAAATAAAAACATAATTTATATAATATATATTTAATAATACAATTGATATAATTAGAATGTAATAATAATATAGTTAATAATGCATATAATTGACTTAATTAATTAATATTTATTAATTAATAACTGATATAATTAATTGTTAATAGTTAATTAATAACTTATATAATAATTAATAATAAATATAATTTTAATTAACAGTAAATAATTAATAGTTAATAATTTTAATTAATGGTAAATATAATAAAATATAATTAATAATAAATTAAATAACATCTTAAAATTAAAATTATCTAAATAATAATATGTTTTAACTAATTTTTAAATAATAATATAACTAATAAAAAATGGAGTTAACCATGGGTTTGATTCCATCGTCTAGAAAAGTTATTAAAAATAAAACAAACACAAAGTACATGGATGTATTATGGATTCTCTCTCAAGAGGAGATATTATCTCTCATTCAATCTATGGAGGTCATCATGGAAATAGATCCAAATCAAGAATCATTTTGGATGATTTTGATGTGGTAGGGAATAAATATCTCTTTAATCTATGATGTCTATGCAAGAGGATTGAGGTTCATGCTGTTGCTTTATAAATGAGAGAAAATTATCTCGAGATAAATTGAAATCTCTCTGTTTTGACGATCCTTGTTATCTTATCAAGGATTTTTTTGTTTCATGAGGTTTTAATCCCTAGTTCAGGAGGAGTACCTATTATCATGGGTTATCATATTGGAATCACAGATTGGCATTGTTGTCTGGATTTGTAGATAGGGGGGTCTGGGACCCTATTGGTGGTGGTGACTGACATAGTTTCGTAGCCCGATTGGGGATTATCTAATAAAAATTATATTGATATAGATAATGGAGATTTATGGGTAAAAAGTGTTGTCAATGGTGGATTCTGGAACAACTTCGATAGTGGATCAGACTGGAAGTGATAGGTGTGGGATCCTAGTGGAGCCAATGATGGGTTGATGATAGATGTATGGACGTGGTGACCAATAATGTGTTATATATCATGGTACATTAGTTAAAGGCTGAAAAAGATTGCATCCATTCAGTTACATGATGGAAATATGACATGGATTCAACCCTCGACAATAGGGTGTGAGATCTGGGGGTTATTGATGGATTATTTGGGTGGCAAAGTGATGGGTGGTTATTGTGGAGATGGAATTTGGTTAACTTCAGTGATGATGTGGTGGTTCTAGAGATGAGAATGTTCTAGGAAGTAGATACAGTGACAATGACTTAGTGACAGAGATGTTTGGTGTGACTATACAGGGGTGGATTTCTGGTGTTGATAGTGCATCTATCTCTTTTATTTCATCGGTCAAGTACATGATTTGTGGAAGATGAAGACCATTCATGGAATGAAGGAGGTGTTACTGTTAGGTTGAAGACCATAGGAAAGGTATAGATGGAATCTGTATCCATGGATGTAGCTTATAACATGGAAATAGGTGTTGGCAGTAGCATTTCATCAACCATGCTAGGATTTCAATGGCCATTATAATGGAGGGAAACATTTTTGATTCTATAATGGGATCAGATTCTTCAATTTAATTTTTTGTGTCGTTGGGATTTTATATGTGTTTTTTCATGTATTTTTTTTTCAGGTGGTAGTTTTTTTCCAATTTTGTTTGGTGGTGCTCTTTATTCCATGCTAATTTCATTATATACACTTTTATTTTCATTAATAATTTTTATGGATGAGAATGATTGTTACATGGACCTTTCTAGTACAGGGATCGGGGGTTAAATGACATTCATTCCTAAAATTACAAAATAATCAAAAAAAAATTCAAAGCATAATTTCCCAAAATTATATCCAGCATATAGTTTCACACCTTATATTACCGCCACATACCCAAGGGTAATGAAAACTATTCCATTTGAGATCAATCAATGGGTTTTGATCACCCGCCATTCTAGTACCATCCAACAATTATTAGGAATTTGATACTGCTTTATATTGGATGATGTATTTGCATCAGTTCCCATGTCATTAAAATCAGGTGTGGCCTCTTTAACACCAACCCTCTCTTCAAGATTTATTTTATCCCTAGATTTATCAACTACCACATGTGATTTTTTATCCATCCCATGGAATGTTTGATCATTAAATGGATAATCCTAAATATGGATTTGAATCACCCCTTGGTTCTTCTCTTTACGATATTTCATTATTGTATCTATTGAGGATACATTGTAAGTTTATGTTTTTTTGTAAATCCCCTCGCTTTCTCCAATTGTTATAGGTAATATTCCCTGTTATAGAAACATAAATATTATCACGAAAGGTGAAAATGTTCATAGATTCATGCACATTCAGATCTATTTTGGAACATTATGTTGTATTCTTATATGGGCATCCATGTAAAGACCTGGAAATTTGAAGGAAATTTTTTCTTAATTTCATTGGACTTTTATGAGTCTGTGGCTTCTTTATGGCACATGATTCTGAGGCTCGTTGTGCCCGGAATCAATTTCAGAAGATTAGCTCAGGTACGTTCAGTAAACAAATGAGCATGTTATTCAATCTTTTGAATCAGTGCTCGGAATTGAAATTCGAGGGCACAAATGAACTCACAATTCCAGTAATTAATTAAGGGGACCTTTAACGTAGTTGCGTTTGCATGGGAGGAGATGTTAATTTTTTGAGGTTTAATTAAGAAGTAAATAAAATTATTGGGGAAATTTTATTTTATATCTAAGGAGGTTAAATCCTCCCATGGGAAGTTGTTGGTGGGGCCCACACCCACCCAACTTCCCATGTGTGGATATATGAGAGGCGGAGCCCACACTAGCCCCAACCTTTTATCTCCCTTAAACATCTTTAAACACCGTTCATTAAGTTGTAAACTCCCTTTTTTAATTCTTTAACCCCCCTTATTTATAAAATCTCTTCACCTTCCCCTCTCCATTAATTTTAGCCAACACACACTTTAATTATTAAATTGAATCTCCTAAATTAATTAATTAAATTTGATTGAATTTGAATGGCTTGTCTGAAAAAATAATAGCTTAACTATTATTTTATTTTGTCTTTGGTTGTCTTGGAACTTTGGGGAGCTCTTGAGAATTAGAGAATAGTTTTCTTCTCTCATAGAAAGAACACCATTCTTCCAACAAATAACCATCGAGGAATGTCATCTTCACCTTCGATCATCGGACTAGCCAAAGGAGAAGAAGCCACAGGAATGGAATTCCATTAACGGCGTGCCTTCCTTATTTATCCCCGCAATAAGTGAGGATACACCATTTCCTCCTCGGATGAACTCTGGCGTCATCTACGAAACCTAACCTCATGACGCCGTCTTCCGCGACGACCAACGTATGACATTTATTATTGAGGTAGGGGGTTTTCCTAATTTAATTTACATAATTACTCCCTCGTTCTCATTGTATTCATGTGAATAACATGGTCGATTGTTACCGCCTAACACAGAGGCTACGAGCCGAAGAAACACAGCCTGATGGCCCTCTGTCATTTCCTATCATAGTTAGACTCGGCAACCGAAGGCGGAAGAGGCATGTCGCCGTCACATCCAGCCAGGAACGCGGTGAAGGAAGACAGCGTCATCGCGCTGGTAGTGTTAGAGGAACCGCAGCATGCTTCGCGGGCCACTTCAGCGGAAGAACCAGACAGCTCGTTGGCCACCTGGGTGAAGGGGATCCGCAACACTAGGAGGGAGCTGTGCTAGAATACCGACCGATCGGGCAGAGCCGTACCACGACGCTAGGAGGGTGCCACGCTTAAGAAACCCACGGCCTGTTGTGCGGGCCGTGTGCTCACGAAGGCTGGCTAGCCTAGCCGGCTAGTTTGGGAGGCAGTGCCGCTTGACGCCACCAGTTCGGGCAGCCGGGGGTCCATGCCCCCTCGGACCGCTCGGCCTTAGGGTCGAGCCAGAAGGGTCGCGATGTCGCTTGGCACCGCCGTTTCGAGCAGCCAGGGGGTAGCGACCTATCGGACCGCTCGACTAGCTGGCCGAGCCAGTAGGGCTACACTCTCTTCGGTCTAGGCCGCGTCCCGTAGGATGGACCGCACGAATCTTCAGGCCGGTCCGACACCTCTACTGGGTTAGACTTTCCAACTCTGGGTTAACCGGACCCGCAAGCCCACTGGGCATAATGGGTCAGGCCCATTTTCACTTAAACGTGAAGAACATGAAGAATGCACGTCTGATCGACATTCCAACTATGGAAATAGGACCCTCACGACGAGGCAGTCCTTTTTCAATACTCTATGTGAGTTTTGGAAGAATTTTGAAAAATGGATGGGTTGGTTCGAAACCAAAACCAACCGGGCCCTCAGAGCGGAAACACTTATAACAAGAGGACCGGATGTCTAATGGATGTGTCGTCGACTACCTTGGATTCCTCCTTATGATATAGTTCTTTTGGCATACTCTAATTGTGTTTTCTATGAAGTTGGAGTATTTTTGGGTTGGATTGTACCGGAAATCCAACTGGGCCCCTGGAACGAAAATGCTAATAACTCATAGACTGGGCGTCTGACTGACGCGTCGTCAATTGCATTGAGACCCCTATAACGAGGCGGGACTTTGTGATATTTTTCTTCGTGGAACATTGAGATACTTGCAGTATCGACCAGTAGCTCAGGGAGCGGATCCTCCCGGAGATGAGCATTCGGAATGCAGAGACCTTGTAGCTATCTGAAACCTGATGACTGTTAGTCCGATTCATTTCAGAGTGACTAGAATAGCCCAGTGTGGAGCACTACTGTGTTGGGGTTGCTGAACCATGGTGGAGGAGCACTACTTTGTGAGGTGGAAGACCCACGGTACTCTACTGAAGGAGTACCTCTAAAGGCTATGAGGTGGAGCACTAATGTTTGAGGTGGAAGACCCATGGCGGGGGAGCACTAATTTGTGAGGTGGATGACATGCGGTACTCGACAGGAGGAGTACCTCAGTAGTCTATGGTTAGTGAGTAGCACCACAGAGTCGCGATTGGATCACTGTACCCAACAGAGGAAGAGTTCTCCAGCAACCATTGTTTCGATATCGTGATTAAAATCCTAGTTTGAGCTGAGTCAATGACCTTTCTGTTTTACTCATGATTGAGATGGGTTACTTGATAACTTAGGGATATATATGGGAACATACCTAAGTAATGGTTATCTATTGAAATCTTTCTTTGTGGTTTTTCCTTGTTAGATTTTGTGAGTCCTTGGGGGTATCGGGGTCCCTACTGAGTATCATTATACTCACCGATGCACGGGTTATGCCCGCACCTCATTCTGTTGGATGCAGACGATGGACAGTGCTGACGGAGACTGAGTGTACGAGGACTGTACAACTCATGGAGGTGGACCTCATGATGAGTCGGTACCCAGAGGATGGTGACAGACGTGGGAGATGAGGAGGCTATCTATACCTACCCTTCAGGTTGGATTCGTGGTGGACGATCCATGAGCTGTTTTTCACATTCCAGCTGTTTTGTATTTTACCTTTTACTTTACAGTTGCGCTGGTATTTTTGGATCTTTACTTTTAACACTAATTTTGTTTTCCAGTTTTACGTAGTGTTTTCTTTTTCTTGTACTCTGGTTGTGTGAGTTTACATTTCATAGGGTCAATGCCTTCCCAGTTATAGGGATTTACGCATTTTGGTGCTAGTCGCCAGCCTCTGTCCTATGGAAGGCGGGCTTGGGGGTACTCACGGCACGGGCCCCGAGGACGTGTCATGAATAATTGGTATTAGAGGGCGTCAGTTCTACCATAGAACATAGGACTCTGATATTTTCTTTCTGTGTAGAAATAGTGTTAAGGGTACTAGGTGTGGTTTTCAGTTCAGGGAGTCCAGTGTTTGTGCGGGCGGCCGACGTATCCATACACCAGGACCCTGACTTCTGATTTCCAACTCAATGCACAAAAACAATGATTTCATTTCTTTTTTCAAAATTTTATTTTTAATCAGCTAAAACTAGGTCATCTCCCCAAGTATAGTCATTGACCATGTCACATCTATTTCTTTTAGGATGCATCCCCACAGACAAATAGCTAGGGCCCTTAGAGTTGTACATACTGACAGTCCGTCGAGCGATAAGGACTCAATATAGGGCCCTCTTTCAGTTGAGACACCAGAGGAGGAACCAGCAGTACTACCACCCATTGGGCCACCGATGTCACCATCCCCAGAAACAGAGAGCGCACACCGCTTGAGCGCACTGCAGGAGTTCCAGCGCCAGAGGCCACCCAGGTTCTGAGGAGAGACGGACCCACATGCGGCTGAGGATTGGTTGGAGGCTATGGTGAGAGTCTTTAGTCTAGTAGGGATCCCAGCTAACTTTATGGTGATCCTTTCTTCCAGACTCCTTTATGAAGTAGCATGCAGATGGTGGAGCCTGATGCTCCAGATGCACGACGAGGAGACACTTCTATGGGTAGACAATAAGATCTTGTTCTGTGTGGAGTTTGTACCATCCACCCTTCGAGCGGTGAGTATATAGAAGCTACTACATCTTCAGTAGGGTATAAATATGGTGGCACAGTACTTAGAGAGGTCCACTGACCTCTCGCGCTACTCCAATGATATGGTATGGGACCCATTCTTTAGATCCTGGACCATCGAGTAGGGGTTGGGGAGAGAGATTAGAGCTTCAATTGTTTCTCACAGCATCCCAATGCAGACAGGGGTATTGGAGTGAACCCTTTTAGTGGAGAGTTTCTTTGCTGAGAAGTCTCTAGCAGCGGGCCCCACCACGAGCTGGCATGTGGCAGATTCGTCTACAGCGGGCAGTAGACAGATGACGAAGAGGTGAAAGAGGATCATACCTACAGGTGGTCGACTGCACGACTCAGGATATGTAGTGCGAGGCACCCAGGGTAGAGACATAGCCAGGCCTTCCATGCTGTGTTACACATGTAGCAGACATGTTCACATGGCTCGTGACTGTCCTACACACCGCTCAGATGATCAGCAGATGGATGAAGGACCTCCCAGGCAGAGGCAGAGGGTCGATCGAGGTGGACCATAAGGAGCAGGAGACCGGGACATAGGAGGTGTTCGTGCAACTGGTGGCGGAAGAAGCTTCGAGGTGCTGCCACCACCACCACCAGGAGGTCCACCCGACTGCAGGGAACATGTGGACATAGAAGAGTATAACTTTATGAAGTTGAAGAATACGACCATGGAACTCCAGAAGCATGTGTACGGAAGCAAGACCAGTTCTAGGAATGGGGGCCTTTGTGCTCAGTGCTTTTAAGCTTCCTTGTTGTTGTTGTTGTATGTGGTTGTTATGTGTCTTTTTACTTTGATCTACAGTAATAAAAGACACATGTCCTTGTGACGTTTCTTTTCATTATTTTTTGTATCCTTAATACTAAGATTTTACGGTTAAAACTATTGACTTGACCCTCACTTTCGATATTCCTACTAGAGGAGACCTAGTGACCACACACTGATGCTGACGGTTTGACTCAACCTTTGGAGGTGTGAGTGACGGTTGGATTTCTTGGTAGTGTCTTTTAGTCCCTACAACGTTGTCCATGGAATGAATTAGTACCTTTCATGTCAGGATTAACAGTATTAGGCAAAGGATGTGGTTCATCCAGGGGATGAGGCCGGATTTCTCCTTTCAGAGAATGGGAAATATTAGCAGCTCTTGTAGAACCAGAGATGGTTCGGTCTACAATGGAGAAAGAACAGATCATCCAGGAGCGGATGAATAATGCACATAGCAGACAAAAGTACTATGCTGATAGTAGTCGGAGACCACTGTAGTTCGAGGATGGCGACCACGTTTTCTTACGGGTCTCACCTCGACGAGGTCTACGGCATTTTCCCTAGAGCGAATAGTTATATCCACGATTCTTCGGACCATTACAGGAGTTCAATAGAGAAGGCGAGGTGGATTACCTCCAAGCCTTTCCACCTCAGTTTCTCAAGGCGCACGATGTTTTCCACATATCTCAGCTAAAAAGATACGAGCACAACCCATCCCACACCATCGACCATGGGGAGACTATCACAGAGGTTATAATAGAGATTGAGGATCTACGGGAGTATGTCCTACATGGATGGTTGATTCCTCTGTTAGGAATTCGCTGGCAGCACAAGAACATCTAGGGAATCACTTGGGAGAAAAAAGTTCTGATGCATGCTCAGTACCCCTTTAGTTTCCCTAGTGTGGGTTGAAGCTTTACGAGGACATAAAGTACTGAAGTGGGAGTAATTTAAAGCCCTCAAAATTTCAGGTATTTTTTTTAATTTCTCTGGAATTTAACAAGTCTGTGGCTTCTGACGGCACTTGATTCCGAGGCCCGGTGTGCCCAGAATCAATTTATGAAGTTTAGCTCCGG
Source organism: Viscum album (assembly GCA_963277665.1). NCBI lineage: Eukaryota > Viridiplantae > Streptophyta > Magnoliopsida > Santalales > Viscaceae > Viscum > Viscum album. The sequence goes on from OY728121.1 coordinate 385,321,581, forward strand.
TACGTTCTGTAAACGAATGAGCGGGTTTTTCGTTCATTTTAATCAGTGCTCAGAATCTAAATATGAGGGAACTGATGAACTCGCAACTCCGGTAATTTCTTAAGGGGACCTTTACCGTAGTTGCATTTTCATGGGAGGAGAAGTTAATTTTTGGTGTTTAATTATGATGTAAATAAAATTATTTGGGAAATTTTATTTTATATCCAAGGAGGTTAAATCCTACCATGGGAAGTTGTTGGTGGGACCCACACCCCCACAACTCCCCATCTATGGATATATGAGAGGTGGGGCCCACACGAGCCCTAATCATTCATCTCCCTTAACCCTCTTTAAACCCCCTCCATTAAGATGTAAACTCCCTTGTTTAATTATTCAAACCCCCTTAATTATGAAATCTCATCACCTTCCCCTCTCCATTAATTTTAGCCAACACAAACAATAATTAATGAATTTAATCTCAAAAATTAATTAATTAATGTTGGTTTAATTTTAAGGGCTTGTGTGAATAAAATAAAGGATTTGATATTATTTTATTTTGGCTTTGGTTGTGTTGAACTTTGGGGAGCTCTTGAGAATTAGAGAAGGGTGTTCCTCTCTCAAAGCAAGAACACCATTCATCCAATGAAGAAGTGTCGAAGAACGTCATCTTCACCACTGATCTTCGTCTTAGCGAAAGGAGAAGAAGCCACTCGCAACGAATTCCATCGACGGTGTGCCTTCCTTCTTCATCTCTGAAACAAGTGAGGAGACGTTGTTTCCTCCTCGGAGGCACTCCAACGTCGTCTACAAAACCTCACCCCACAACGCCGTCTTCCGCAACGCCCCGCGTACGAAATCTATTATTGAGGTAGGGGGATTGCTTAAATTAATTTACATAATTACTCCCTCGTTCTCATTGTATTCAAGGAAGCAGGTGCTATCGTACTGGTTGTGAGGGAGGAAACAGGGCCCGCTTTGCGGGCCGTTTCGCCCGAAGAACCGGAAGGCCCGTCGGCTGGCCGGGCGGAGCCGAACTGTGGAGCCAGGAGGGCGTCACACTATACAAACCTGTGGTCCACCGTGCGGGCTGCGTGCGCCAGAAGGCCGGCAGGCCAATCCGGACGGTTTGGGAGGGTGGTGTCGCCGGTTCAGGAAGTTGGGCGGACACTCCCCCATGAACCATGTGGCCTTCGGGACGAGCCGCTTGGTGCCCCCAGTTTTGGCGGCCGTGGGGTTGTGCCCCCTCGGACCGCATGGCCTTCGGGCCGAGCCAGTCGGGCCTCACGCCCATCCGGGCTGGGCCGTGCCACTTCTGGTCAGGCCGTTCTCTCTTCGGGTCGGGCCACGTCCCTCAAGTCAGACCATGTGAATCTTTGGGCAGGTCCGACACCTCTACCGGGTCGAACCCGCCATCTCTGGGATGACCTGACCCGCCAGCCCACTGGGATTAATGGGTCGGGCCCGTTTTCACTTAAACATGAATAACATGTAGACAACATGTTTGATCGACCCTCCACCTGTTGGAATGGGAACCTCATGACGAGGCAGTCCATTTTCAATACACTAAGTGAGTTTTAGACGACTTTGAAAAAACGGCCGGGTTGGTTCGAAACCAAAACCAACCGGGACCTTGAGCGGAAACGCTTATAACTTGAGGAACGGACGTCTGATGGACATTCTTCTAACTAAATTGGATTCCTTTTTATGTGACGGTTCTTTTGAAATACTCCACATGTGGTTTGGACGCAGTTGGAGTATGGCCGGGTTGGATTCTACCTGAAATCCAACCAGGCCCCTGAACAAAAATGGTAATAACTCCAAGACCGGGAATCAAATTAACGCGCTGTCTATTTCTTTGAGACCCCTATGACGAGGTAGTGATTTGTGATATTTCTTCATGGAACTTTGACATACATGGAGTATCGACCAGTAGCTCGTGGAGCAGATCCTCTTGGAGACTAGCATTCAGAATGCAGAGACCTAGTAGCTGTCTTAAACCTGATGACTGCTTGTATGATTCGCATTAGAGTGACTAGAATATCCTAGTGGGGAGAACTACTACGTTGCGGTGGAAGACCCATGGCTAAAGAGCACTATTGTGTGAGGTGGCAGATCCATGGCGGGGGAGCACTACATTGTGAGCTGGTTGACCTGCGGTACTCGAAAGGAGAGGTACCTCAGCAGTCTAAGGTTAGTGAGTAGCACCTCAGAGTCATGACAGGATCACTATACTCAATAGAGGAGGAGTTCTCCAGTAGTCGTGGTTTCGATATCTTGAATAAAATCCTGGTTTGAGGTAAGTCAATGACCTTTGTGTTTTCTCATGATTTAGATTGGTTATTTGATAACTTAGATATATGTATGGGTATATAACTAAGTAAAGGTTATCTGTTGAAATAGTTCTTTGTGGTTTATCCTTGTCAGATTTTGTGAGACCATGGGGGTATCGGGGTGCCTACTAAGTATCGTTGTACTCACCCCTTCACGGGCTATGCCTGAATCGCATTGTGTTGGATGCAGATGACAGACTGTGCTGACGGAGACTGAGTGTACGAGGACTGGACGACACCCGGAGGTTGACCTCACGAGGAGTTAGTACCCAGAAGAGGTTGACAGATGAGGGATCTGAGGAGGATATCTATACATATGCTTCAGGTAGGATTCATGGTGGATGATCCAGGAGCTTCTTGTCACCTTCTAGTTATTTTTTCTTTTACCTTGTACATTATAGTTGGGATTGTATTTTCGGCCCTTTACATTCAGAACTAATTTTTTGTAGTTTTACATAATATTTATGTCTGCTTGTACTTTGGTGGTGTGCGTTTATGTTTCAAAAAGGCAATTCCTTCCCAGTTATAGGGATTTATGCCTTTTTGTGCTAGTCTCCATCCCCTTGCCTATGGATGGTGGGCTTGGGGTAGTCACGGCATGGGCCCCGAGGACGGTTCGTGACAATCCATTCCATATTACTTATGAAGGATCTAATTATAGTCGATATTAGTAGTTTATTTACCCCCTTTATGGGTATCAGATATAATAGTGGGATATTTCCTAGCTACTGTAGCTTTCTTAATGTTGTTTGGATATCCAGAACAATTAGGAACCTCCTTCTCCACCATAATAGCTTCCATGTCGGGGCTTGAAAAACATTTTTCCTTATAGGTATCTAGTCTAATAATTGTGGGATCGTTTTAATAGGATTATAAGAATTCATAGAGGTAAAACCCCAATAAAACATTATCTAAATTAGGTAAATAAACCATTACATTCAAAGGATAAAATATAGAGATAGTACGGTACTAGTCCCAAATGATTGCATCCCTTGGTTTTCACTAATCTCTAGAGATTTCATTGAATTTTTATGGGTAATTAGTGAAACCTCAGCAACATCCTTAAGGAAATAAAAGGATCTATGAAAATTCTACTCATATTTGTGTTGGTTACTATACTTATCACCTTAATTATATGGATTTTAACCTGAATGGGTTAATTTATCCCTACAACTCCCTTACCTCTTATGTTTCCAACATTTAAGTAATAATCCCCAAGAATTCTAGTTGATTTTGAACTAGAATCACCCTCTAAAGACCACAATTCTTTGGAATTATTGTATTAGTCGATGTCTAATCTAGTGAACATAGTTAGACAAGTCACCTTTGCATCGATGAATCCAGATTTGGATTCATCCGAGTAATTAGAAATTCCCTTATCAATTAACGTAGAAATCTCACCCTATGTACTATTTTCGGTAATAACTATGTTATCATTGTTTGATATGTGCACTATCAGGCGATCTACTTCATGATACTATAATGGAATATCCAAATATCCCTATGAATCCCTTATAAATCTTTATTTACACTATGATCCAGTATTCACACCTTTCCTGTGATCTTGAGAGTCTATCCAGCCATCAGCTGTTAGCCCAAGTCTACCATCTTCTACTTTAGTACCATTATCATTTTCCTTATAAAATTATCCAAAAAAAGAGAACCCATATAAAATATTGGCTGATCTACAATAAATATTCTCATAAACATATGTAATGTTATAAAATCCATTATAATAATCATAAATTTTCACATAGTCAACAATAAGATCAAACTAAATATTATTGGTAGAAAATGCTATTGTTTTGATTAAAGAAGTGTTGAGATACAATTGTACAAGAATCATTGTAATTCTCCTATATCTATCCCTTTTAGTCTATTTTCCTATCTTAATGTTGATCCTAATATCTAAATAAATTTACAATGAGTTTTGAGGATTCCAAAAGAACCAATTCAATCCCCATACTTGAATCTATACTTTGGTGATTGGGGTATATACATTTATTGGATTGAATGATGGATTATAGTCCTATCTTTTAAGGAATATAGGTTTTCACATAACAAATCCATGGCCCCAAGCACTATATTTCAATTCTATAGAATATAAATCAATATGAAACTAATCATTTCACTAAAAAATGCACAAACAAATTATCAAAGCCCCAAAAAACATGATGGGACATTATAATATCATAGAGAATCCATTTGTTCTCCATAAAATTCAAAGAATGATAACCAATAATTGAATTCGTACATTCAATAATCCTATATGTAATAATACCTTTAATAGATTCAACAAACTCCATGTACCCTTTATTTCTTTCCTTTGTAAAAATAGATTGGGATCATAATGAAGCCCATCAAAAAACCAATTTTCTAAAGAATATTCAGCCACCCATAATGAATTAGGGTCTGTAGAAGGGGCCACATCCTGCAAACCTAGGTAAAACCTAGCCACCAATAACATAGGAAATGAGGTATTGATCATTTCCTGGGAATATGAAACAATATTTTCAGATTTGGTGAGATCCTTATAATATGAAGTATTCTATAAGGGGTCCATAACATCTATCATTTGGTCATCCAGAGATTGTTGATCCTTAATAACCCCCAAATTACAAGAATCAACATCCATAAAATTAGAAATTGAATCCATCGAATCCAAATAAAATGAAGATAAACCTTGATAACCATTTATATGTGGGGGATTTCATTTCTCTATCTTTGTAAATAACTAATAAATGAAAATATAAAAATTAATATTAATTATGTTATGAATATAATTTTCAAATAATAACGTAAATAATAGAAGTAATATTTAAAAAATACAATTAATAAAATTAATATAATTATAGTTTATTAACAGTATAATTTGAAGGTTATTTTGGTTACAATAGAAATAAACACACACACACACACGTAATAGAATGATAGGTCATAGACCCCTCCCCCAAGGATAACCCATCCGACCAACAGATTTCATTACAAAGAGTGTCCTGAACACCCTGTTGGCTTGAAATCCCATTGCATGGCCCAAAGGCCCTGAGCTGAGTCAGTGTTGAACTCGGTCATCCCTCATGCTTAAGTTGGATTACTTCAACATCATCCAATGTCAACACCCATAAATCCCCCACGAGATACTAGAAATCGAATCATGGACTATTGTATATGGAGGCTAGTGTTGAGTATCACTCAATTAATATAATGAACATAATAAATTAATAATTAAAAATTAGAAACTAATATAATTCATAGTTTTTAATAGGTTGGGTAAATGACCCAATTTTTATTATGGAAAGAAATAAATATTTATTAAATTGGGTTTATAGGTCACCCTTTCACCTGACATTGAAGGCCTAATGGCTCGAAGGCCCATTATATTTTTTTTGATGGCCTAAAGGCTGAAAATCCCGAAGGACTATACATGGTCCTTTAAGGCTCTGAGTGAGACGTCTACATCATAACTAGTTGATAAGTATAATTAATGGTTAATATAATATAATAACATATTAATTAATAACTAATAATTAATATGTAATTAAAATTTAGTAGTTAATAATTAATATAATTATTAATATTTAATAATTAACGCATTATAATTAATTAATATAAATAAATAATTATACAATATAATTAAATATTAATATCCACTAGCTTGAATGCCTTAATTTTTTTTCATAATTCATTTTGAAATGGATTTAATGGGAACCCTTGGATGACCCAAAGTCCCATAGTACATGGACTTAAAGCCTATAGGTGGAAAGGCCTTCAAAATAATTATATTTAATAATTAATTAATAACGTTGAATAAAGTATTTTCTTTTGTTAAATAATTATTCATATTAATTATTAACTATTATAAATTAATTATATTGAATAATTAAATATATTGAATAATTATTCAATATAATTAATTATTAACTAATAATTAATTATATTATTTTTTATTGACTATATTGAATATTATTCAATATTATTAATTATTAATTATTTGTATTATAGTTGTAGTTGGGGTGGTGGTTGAGTGGTTAACAGTCTCTCTAATAAGGCATGAAACATAGGATCAAATCCTGGTGGATGATGATTTTTGGGGTATCGTTGAAGTACTATAGCACCTAGAACTATTCATCCATTTGCGCCTATGATCCTTGGGTTTTGGCCTACGGGCCTCAAGGGAGTTTGACCAATCAGGGGGGAAGTGACGTAGGCATGATGTATAAGTGTTTGTGGAGGAATCATTCAAGAGGGGTCTTTGGGCCTTCTAATGGTGGGCCCAAAGGTCATGTATTGGGTTTTATGCCCAATGGGCCTTTGAGCCCTAAATCATCAATTCATTAATGTGACTGGTTGGGTGTGTTTTCCCATTGGGGGGGGGGGTTGTATGACCTACCTTTTCAGCTTGTGTGTTTGTGGTGTGTGTGCGTGTTTTATTGTAATTACACCCCAAGAACCCAATAAAAAAATTAATTATATTATATTAATTATTAACCATCAATAATTAATAATTACCTTATTATATTATATTAATTAATCAGAATGAACAATTAATTGAATTATATTAGTTAATTTTATTATAATAATCAATAACTTTTAATAATTATCTAATTAATCATATTTAATAATTAATTATATTATATTATCGTAATTATTTTATATTAAATATTAACTATTATAAATTCATTATAATTAGTATTTAATTATACTGAATAATTAAATACACTGAATATTTATTTAGTATAATTATTTAATGGGAAGAGGAAAATTGAAACTGATTCTCCACTGTCATTAAAAGCCAGGAGGGGTGGGGAGATGCAGATGGTTGTCCCAATCATTAGGGGGGAGTATGTTCTTCCAAATTTAAATTCCATTTTCAAAATCTAGGAAATAAAAGGGCAAAAATACTTTGTTAGATAAAGATAGATTCCAAATGGTTATTACTAATAAATATAACATATTTGATCCACCATCTGAATCTAGGATGTCCTCACCTATTCAAAACAAAGATCAATTTTGTGTAGTGGCTCTAAATAGTAGATCTCATGTGACAAAAAAATATCGTAAGGGTTTCTAGGTAGGGTTTTATGGGATATACTCAAATCAATTATTTACTAGAGAGACTGCCTTGGGGTATTTGCAGGTTCATCTTGACCCCCCATCTAATGAATCTCCCACCAAATACTCTTCCATTTGTTTTTTGTGATGTAGTATATGTGGGACGGTCTTATGCTCTTCATTTCTCTAAGTTAATGAATTTTGTTTAATACAACTTTTTTCCATTCCTTGATTATTGTATGAAATGAAACAAGGGTTTAAAATTATAGCATTAAAACTCTTGTGGAGGAGCTTGAGTAGAAAGGCTGCCTCATGGCCTCAAGGATGACATTTCTAAATAGTTTGACTAAAAATTTTTGTTTTTATATTCTAAAATTAAAACAAATATTTTTAGCTATAAATAATCCATATTATTACTGAATCTTTTATATTGTGACATTGAATAAATCATCTTATTCAACATGGAGATAGATATCCATGACATATCTTGGAAGAACAATGTTCATTCTATTCTAAAGGAAACATCTAGTTCACTGTCAAATGATGATCACAAACCTTCTCAAAGAGATGATGTTAATAAAAACCCATAGTTGGTTCTTGGATAGAATCCTTCTTGTAATTTAGAACACTAGATCCCAAAACATTAAATTTTTTCCCAGTCCTACCTATTTGTAATTCAGGGCATGTAGGGATTTGTGTTGCATCTCCAGTTTCCCAGAAATATATTTTCTAGAAGGATCGTTTTTTAGTAGGAGGTATCTATTAAAGGTTGTAGTTTTAATGATGCATGTTTTTCCAATATTCTATTTCAACTATAAAATAGTGTATTTCGATACATGGACAAAAAAGATGATAATTTATTATCACCAGTCAATCTGAAGGTGTAATATTGTATTAGTGGTTTCATTGATCAATAGAAGGAAGACTGTAAATCTTGGAGGGTAGTGGAACATGTTTACTGGGAGAGGACATCTATAAATATGACAAGGTAAAATATATTTAGATAATTAATATTATAATATTGATAACAGACAATAAGAAGTCGTCAAAAGGAGGCTTCAACTATTTGGGAGTAGTAAGAGTGGGAGTTTTTCAAATCAATTGTATTTTTCATTATCAATGTGATTTTAGTGTTATCCAATAGTCATAATAATTTTTTCAAAATAAATAATTCCTATGTGTGATTACATTTCCATTTTTTCCAATTATTTATGTATATTTCAATTCAGGTGGTTATAATTTGGTATTCTTCCTAGTTCTAGAACATGAGGTTAATAAGCTTTGAATACATTAAAAATGATGGAATATAGAAGAACGTTCTTCTAAGTTGTTGTATCCATAATATTCTTCTCATGGAAAGGGTAAAGGGTATAATGGTAATGGGTAAAGAGTAATGTTCTAAAGGTTAAAGTGCTAAAGGGTAAAGTGGTAATGGTTAAGGTGTTAATGGGTAAAGTGGTAAAGGGTAAATTAGTAAAGGGCAATGTGGTAAAGGGTAAAGTGATAATGGGTAAAGTGGTATGCCTAACATTATTTTCATTACATAGGTCTTTCTCATGGGGTGTATTGTTTCATAGAATGGATAAAGTGGAGTTTTAAAGGGATGATTTGGAATGATTTTATGTCTTGAGAATTTATGAAAATGACTGTGAGGATTTTGATATTGTTTAAAATGTGTGCATTGGGTTTTGACCTGGTTTTCACTGTCAAATAGGGAAATATATCTTTTGAAAATATTATTGTTTTAAAATGACGTGTTGACATCTAGGTGGTTTAAAAAAGTGGGTTTAAATGGATATCAAATAATTATTTGAATTGAGTGTGTAGTTACATTTTTAGTAAAAATTCTATGATGGATATTGTGATGGTTTAAATGAAAATTTATTTCTTGGACCATGTTTTTTTCTTTACAAAAGAAATATATATGGTATAAGGGGTGGTTTTCAAAATGTTTAACAGGGATGTTTGGATTTATTATATTATGTCATGTGGAAGGGTTTGGGCATTTTTGTGCATTTTCATGGTTTTGAAGGCCCGTTTGGACCTTTCTTTCGATTGAATGATAAAGGGTAATTAATATTGAAAATTTTATTATGGTAAACCATTGATGTCAATATGTTAAAAATGTTAAAAATGATATGAATATCGAACCTTGAATAATGGATTTGATTAATAAAGTAATGGATTAGGATATTTGACAAGGTGTTCTTTATCCTTTATATATGTGATATAATGATTTATGATATAAAAATAGTATTATATATGGTTTAGGACATTGTAAATGGAATTCCTCATCCATGGTTTAGGGTAGTCCGGAGTAACGCTCCAGGTTTACCAGTACACCACAATTTTTGGGGGTGGGACTGAGGCTGTTTACCCAAGGGTATGTACTTGGTGTTGCATATCATTGTTGGTATGGTCATACATGTTGTTCTGAATCCCTGTTGGATTCTTGGATTGATGCTCCTTTTTTACTGACCTGTGACCTCTATGATATAAGATATCAGTACCTAAACTGATGCTTTATGGTATGATTTATTATAGAAATGATAAATGAAGTCCCCTTGTGAATTAATATGGATAAACCGTGTGTTATATGGATTAGGCTATTGTCCTGGCCAGAGTGGGTTTTTTTGGTTAGATAACGCATTGGGATTCAAATGTTTTAATTGATAATTAACAAATTATTAATTAAGAACATGTTTCTTTTTTGTCCTTATTTATTCATTACACTCATGGTTATTTGTATACACTGTTATAATAAATGGTAATTTCTTTAGATACCATTGATGGTGACCTACTCAGTTACACTCACACCCCTACTAGGCTGACATCGCATATGGGTACCATAGAAACTCCAACATGTTTATTATAGGAATGAGTTTGTATTGAGGCCAATGTTTTGTTTCTCATGGTTGGTTGAGATATCACAATAGTTTCTAGTGACTGGATTGGTTCGACTAATAGATGATGTGGAGCCTTTTTTCTTTTATTTAATTTGGGTATGTCACGTAACCATCCCAATAGGTAGTTGGTAGTATGTATGACATGGTTGATCGAGCCTTTACTATATTTTATTTTATTATAACATGCCCTTATTTAATCTAATTTAGTCATAACACATACTATAATATGTATGATATTTTATTATTTAGTTCTAGTTGTACACTATGATATGGGGGTATAGTCTCCTCACAGTTCCACTTTAGACCCCTATTTCTAGTCAGTAGCCTCTAGTGTTCTAGGAGTCATTCTTGAGGGCTTGTGGTGAAGCAGATTGAGGAATTGGAATTAATGACACTCGATCTATGATGTTAGACAATCTAACATCCCTAACACTTGGTTGTACCCTATATGGATTAACTGAGGTTCAAATCCCAATAAATATGAAATTACATACTAAGGGTCACTATGTAGAGCATGATCCTAAACTATTGTAACATGTTTTATCAGAAATTCCATTAGCTACTCTCACATCCCAAGATGTATTTAAAATGGGGTGGTCCTAGAAATATTATCAACTATGATTTGAATTTAAATACATTCCATCACACAAAACACACGTCACACGTGATCTTCACCCATGTGTACCTTTTTTAAGAATGCACCCTTTATTTCAAGATCTTCAATATAATGATAATTCCACATACTAAAAACATTCCTATTTCTTTTGAAACAATACATGATAGGGTATCATTCCAATGAGTGTTTTCAATAAGAAATTCCCTTCCAAATTTCCAACCTGGCCTTGAAATGTTTCTTTAAAAAATAATAATAAGGCCATTTGATGAAAACCATGTAAACCTTAAACGTTTTTAAGGAAAAATTTGGAAACAAATAGAAAAATAGAATCATCCATTAAAATATAACAAATTTCTTATAAATACCATTCATTAATTTTGTCAAACAACAGGTGTGCAAGGCTTTACAAAATAGACTTCTATAAAAAATTTCAAGAGAGTAGAAACTCTTCATTCAAATGAAAGTCAATTGAAACTTGATTTTGATTTTAAATTATCCCTTAATACATTTCATATTATAAATTGATATCCAAATAATGAGTATAAAAAATAATTAATTAATGGTTCTTAATTTAATGATCAATATATAGAGAAACCTTCCATGAATCGGTGTAAATGAGTTTCCTTCAATAATGATTTTCTAATCCAACATTAGAAGGTGTGAAAACCTCTAATTAAAAATATTAAAAACTAAAATGAATAAAATCCTATGTTAAAAATAATCCAAGCTAAAATTATGTAACCATGACCTAGAAATCCATAGAAATTAAATATTGAAAGGTAAATTTAAAGGAAGTGAGATCTTGTGTTGATTACATTGGAAAACCGGAAAAAAAAATTTGATAAAACAATCATGAATTCACCATGTAAGGAAGAAGTATGAAAGAAATGACCCCATAGGGTCATGTGTGTTGTGTGGGGAAAAAGGGTGATTTGGGGATTACAAAAATAGGAAAATTAAATAATTTTTTTAAAATTTTAATTTATAGAGAAAATGAATGGTTTTATGAAAGGTAATATAAAACTGTGAACCTATTTTGCACCCCACACTGGACTCACCTGAGAAAATTCACTGTTTGGTCTCATGGTTCCATAAACTATAAACAAACCATGAAAATGGATGTATGAAATTTTAAACACAAATGTATGGTTTCTGTATGGTTTTTACTAATCATGGGCCAACTAATCACCTATGCTGAAAACCAAAAATTTCAAAAAATTATACCAGTTTGATCCACAATTCCAGGAAACGGTAAAAAATCATTAAATAAATAATATAATTAAGAAAAATGAGGTTGGTGTGTGTCAATATTCCCCACCAAAATTTTTCATTCCAATATAATGCCTTATTAGACTTTATTGATCAGAAGAAATAGTAAAACACAGTCTCTCAAAACACGACTTGAATCCCAAAACAAAGTAATCCCACTACCACCACCAAAACATGACCTATGATATTCATAAAAAAAACACACCCATATAATGAATAAAATCATACAATCAGATGTCTCTATGATCCAAAAATCCTTGAGAGAAAATTACATACTCTAAATTAGATGTCCCATGATACTTGGGGTAATCGATAAGATAAAACATCCCAGAGGAAGATTAGGCAAGGAAAAAAAACCTAGAAATAATGAACACTTGATAAAAGTAGATTAAAATGGTGATATCATCACCATGTTCATTTTCTATTAAGTCTCACACACAAAATATAGAATTTCAACTTGGAACACACTTAATCAAAAGATCTCATAATTACTAAAATTATAGGCCAAAACACCACATATGAGAAAAGGAAGATGAAGTGGAATACCTAAAACATGGTCTAGATTAGAAACAATTTATACAAATTGAAATGGAGAGTCCTCTGATGGAGTGGATCTATCCCCATACTAATTTTCAGAAAATTCATTGGAAAACCATTTACGGTAACCTAACTAGCCACGATCATGGCATGCCTTCAGATCACATTGACACAAAGGCTTCTTATAAACCTTATTTCCACATTATTGGTGAACTAGTGTTTAACACCCAGAAGAATATGAAGAATAAAAATAAATATACCTATTGATTTCATTACCCACCTAATTGGACTCAAAATGCTTCCCCTTTACATGACTAGATTATCTTTCTCCACTCATGGGAGTTAAGGAAATGATGTTCCCCTCAATAACTTCTACTAAAACCGTATAAACCCGAACTGCCTTCCATACTACATCAGAATATGAGGTTAAAATGAACTCCCATACCCTTGAATAAACATCTGGACAAATTCCATTCTCAAAATATTATCCCGTCATGGAGTCGTCCACAACCAACACCGAAATATAGGGGACTAGAGTAAAAATAGTAGATGTACTCCAACACTATTTGATCATCCTGTTGAAGACCATATAACTCCATCACCTTTTCCACCATTATGAACATAGAGAAATATTTATGGATGATAGAGGCTTTAAAATATTCATAGTAATGTTCATCTCATGGAATATTCTGAACAATAGACATCCACCACTTTGAACATGAATATTCAAACATAATGTTAGTGATATTGATCTTTAGAGACTTAGGAAACTCATAGAGGCCAAGGATAATTTTGATTCTCTACTTCCATTTATCAACTTCATGAGGCTCTATTGGACCAACTAAATGTTTTACTAATGGTAGGTCACCTATAGATATCACATAGAAGTACATAAATTCATTATGGGGGCATAATATCAAAGAATGAAATATAAAACCTCAATCAAAACCAACTCAATATCAAAATATGTTTAGAAAAAATACCAAATAATTAAAAGATTATTAATAAACCAAAAATAAACACATTTAAGGAAACCTTTTGATTACCACATTGAAAATAATTTCAAAATTAACACCCATTGATTCCCCACTTCCACACATAAATCTATTTCATTTTATTATAAAGGGATATTAGTATTCTTTTTCAAAACATGGAATCTATCTGTAATTACTCATTATCACCCAAATCCCTTTTTTGAAATAATATTCTAAATAATACACCCCAAATTATAGTAATCAGGAGTCATTGAATGAGTATTATATTAAAACCCGTTTTTTTAATAACTATTTAACATGAAATTTGAATGTCCATTTTATATTTTGATAAATTTAGGAATTTTTATGAAATTTACTATTATAAATCTATTGTTATGAATATGCAAGAATGTTTTACCATAAAAGCATAAAGAAATAGAAATTCAAAATAATTTAAAATCAAAGGAGGTACAACATAAAATTTAAAAGGGGATTAGTGTCTTTGTGAAACCTGGACACTTGTCTTGGTGGACCATGTGAAATATACATAACATCCATTAAGAGTCATAACAAACCATGCACTTGGGATCCAAAAGGCTTGTCATGCCCTATGATCTTGCAGTGTAAAACTAACTCAAATCCCTTTTCGCCCCCACACACAAAGAATTATAACCAACACACATGACATCATTAAAATAAAAAACCACTGTCAAATAATATTTAACAATCAAGAATGTATAAAAACAAATCAAAACCCAAAACCCAAAACCCAAATTTTTGTGGTGACCGAATATTCGACATTATAAGTGTTGTCCAAATGCTGCTTCATACATACACCCCAAGTCCCAAGGGCAATACAACAATCTACCGTTAATTCCAAAATAAGAAAGGGAACTCTATAACCTATGTCTCAAAAATAACCAAGAACTTATTACAATTTTTCATAGACCAGTATGACCCGCCCCTACATCGAGCAATGATCTAGCCCACAACATACCCAAGACATGTTCTTGATCACCATTGGCTAGAAAATAATTCCATGGTATACAATACAATCACATGAGAATGATTTTTCCCAATAAAATATAATTAAACACTTTAAAAAATTCATCCCAAACTATACATATATTGGACATCCATTCCAAAAAATAAGAATCCTTAAAATAAAACTAAAATCAAACAGAGCACAATAGGAATAATAAATATCTTAGAAATAAAATAAAAAAAGGTTGAGTTAGCCAATATACATACAATTATGCTCCAATAAAATATAAAACTAGATAACCAAATAGATCTCCAAATGAACCCATTAGCCACTCTCTAACCACAAAATCAAATATCACTCAATGGAAATCAAATCCAAGATAGAAATTAAACCTGAAATGAAAATGATAAATACATGAAGGAGCATAAATCTCAGTAATAATTCTAATGTAATCCACACCTAATGTATTGCCTTTAAATTAAATAACTATTTCATTATTGTTTTTAATAAATATTGTAAATATAGGTTTTACTTTTAATTTTTTTTCTAAAACAAATCCTGATCTATTGCCCTTATTTCCTTAAAACATAATTATTCAAACCATGAGTTTTCCAAAATTTTAAGTGAGGATTCATAAAATCTTGGATGAAAATTTTGTTTTTAGAACTTTTTCTTTAAGGATGCTCTTAAAAAGGGATGGTGACGATGTTTCAAATAATTACCCATATAACATTCAAATCTAATGTTTCTCATATAAATATAAAGAGCATGCTGATAATAAGAAACAAATGTAATATTAATATTAATATTGGAAAAAAAATCTATGAGATATGGGGAATGTAAAAATATCACATAAATTATTGAAACATAAAAATAATAATAACTACTGATAGAGGATAATTATATACAAGAGATTATGGGATTACCAAGGATATTAGGAGAAAATATAGAACATAAAAAAAATATCCATCATGTCAGGGAACCCAATGCAATCTGACTACCCTAACACTTGGTCATGCCCAACCTAGTCTAATCGTAGGGAAACTCCTTAAGTAGAGAAAAGGACAAACTAAGGGTAAATAGCTATAGCATGATACTTTTCTATTGAAACATGTGTTCTAAAAAATTCAACTAGTTACTCTTGGTTCCCATGATATATGTAAAATAGGGGTGATCCAATTGTATCAACTATGATATGGAAGTAAATACACTCCATGAAAAGAAGAAAGAGTCACACATTGGATTCACCCCCATGGACCCATATTAAAAAATAAATATTACATTGATGATTATAAATAAAATGATAATTTCATATACCAAATACATTAATATCTATTTAGAAACAATCCAAGTTAGGGACACATTCCAAGGAGTGTTTTCAATAAGAAATTTCATTCAAAAGTGTAATTTAGTCCTTGAAAATGTTCTTCAAAAATATAGGCTATAAACCAGTTTGAAGAAAACTAAAATCATCTTAAAATTTTAATGGAAACATTATTAAACCAACAAAAAACTCAAAAATACATTTCAAATATCAAAAATCACTTATAAAGTCTATTTATGAATTTATTAAAACAAGTGGTATGAAAGGTAAAATAAAACAGAATTCTATAAAACATATTAAGAGAGAGGCACCATTGAATTTAAAATAAAATCAAGTGAAACTTCATTTTAATTTTAAAAGTTTCATTAAAAAATAGAATATAATAAATTTATTTACAGATAATATGAATAAAAAGTCAATAAATTAATTATTATTAAATTAAAGGACAATATATTGGGAAACCAACCATTAATTGGTTGAAATGAGTCTCCTTGAACATTATGGTGATAATCCGACCTTATAAGGTGAGAGACCCACTAATCCACAATCCTGAGCCATAAAATAAAGAAACTCCCAAGTGAAAAAATGATCCAAGGGATTACTCATGAAATAGAAAAGACACAAAAAAGTGATAATGAGGTGGAAATATGATGGGGATAATAACTTGGGTTGATTACCTTGAGAAACCAGTCCAAAACCTTAATAAACCCTCTCTAATACACCTAGAAGGAAGAGGAATCAAATGAAGGATCCCTTAGGGTCATGCATATTAAGTGGGGGAGAAAGTGCACATTTGGGATTAAATAAAAAGTGGGTGATTTTCTATTTTTTATAAAATTGTAATGTTTGTGAAATGTGCATGGATTATTTCACATGATTTATAAAATGGTTGACCAATCGTGAAACCATCACTTGATACACCTAGGAACTTGCACAATTTAGCTAAATAGTTTGGGAAACCATACACTAATTTTAAAAAATGGAACTATTAAATTGCATAATAATGGTTTCCACATATTTTCTTATAACTGTATGCCTACCTCACACTTGTTCTAAAACACAAAAACTTCATAAACATAAATTGATTTGACCCGAAATTAGGGGACAAGGTCAAAATCATTAAATAATTTAAATAATAATGGAAAATAAGGTTGGGGTGTGACATGTGTTCAATTGATGATATATCATATATTATTATAGATATGAAAAGATGATTATGAAGGGAAATGAGATGTGATTTGTTTATGAGCCTTATCTATTATTCGTACGTTATTCTAGAAATAAGATATCATCCTAATTTAATTTAGAAAAATAGAGTAATAATTTTTTGTTATATAATTATTCTAATATCGAAGTTATGATTTTTGGATTCCTTTTTTATTATTATAAGCCAATGGAAATATTAATTTACCATTACGTACTTTTTCTTGAAAAATTTCATTAAACTAATATGATGAATTCAATTGATGTAGTGGAAGTAATAATTAAATGATTCTGTAATGTTGTTATCATTTCTTCTGATATTACTCACTGGCATAGGGAATATTCTTTAGTAAAGCATGACTATGCTTACTTGGTTTCATGCATGTCTATCATGACGCATTAATTTTGCATGTATATAAAATTATTTATAAATATGATCATACTATGTACTCCTATGTGCCTACCCCTCTACAATTTCATTAGTTGTTTTTATATACAGTATAATGGAGATTGAGGATGCACTACAAAAAAGAGGACAATATTGGTGATTATTTTGTGAACTGGTTGAGGATTAAATTAATTCCTAATAATATAGCAGTGATTACTAAAACTGCTACATATTTCACAACCTGTAGTCATTTAGTTGGTGTTTCTTTAATATCAGAGTTGTTTTGGTATGAGTTCTTTTTGGATCATTTAGCTGCATTTTTTTAATTTACAAGGGAAAAAAATATTATATGAAACTAACCCCTGCTAAATATATTAGAAGTGATTATGTATAGCATTGGTTTAGGGTAACCACTACTAGACATAATTTTAATTAATCTACTTAGCAATTATTACTAAAAACAACCACTAACTATTACAATTAGATTTTTTGGAAAATATTAAATAACAAACTATAAATAGAAAAAATGAAATGTAATAAAGTAAAACATAAATGTATGATAAAAACTTCATGAATACATCATACATCCACAATCATATATACAAACACCCACAGTAATCAAAACCCCATTCAAAAAATACATCAGTCATCCCATACATCATTCAACCCATACCTCTATCATCAATATATACATATAAAATATGACCCACAATAACCCATTCCCAATATAAATCCATGCCACAACCTTCATTTCATTTGTCTACATCCACATCATCTTATAAAATAATACATAACACATCATCTAATAAACTATAACAAAAATGGGAATTAAAAATAAACCTAATAAATTTGATTTACGGTATAATAATTGATAAAATTTTAACATACCATGTAAACTAAGAACCATCATTTCTGCCTTATGAAGAATGTCATGGATTAGAACTGTCAATTTCTTTCTTATTGCCGATATGTGTCACCTACAATGAAAACCAGAACATTTAAAAAATAAATGAAAAAGAGAAAAGGCATAGAATATATTATGAATGTTTCACATAAAATTTGTTATTTTTTAATCAAACAGATGCAATTTTAACATTAAAAAAAGTAATATATCATGAAATAAACATTGAAAATATGAACTTAACTATTTAAGATATGATTCAACACTTGAAACTGAAAATGGATAAGTAAATATTCTAATTAATTTTTAAATTGACATGTGGTGTGCTTGAAATTTAATTAATATTTTTTAATAAATATAATATCATAACACTTCCAATATTTCAAAAATAACACAATGGTGGTTATACCATGAAATCATGTCAATATGAGATCTTTTTTTTTGACTATTCTACATGATTTTTTGTGTTTTTAAACACCAAAATAGTGTTTACTGCCATACTGGGAAAACCGAAACTCGACATGAAATACTGTCAGCTCATATATTTCACAATTAAATCTATGGTCATTGTGCTCTATTATTAGGGAAATATAATGCCATTCTCTTGATTTTGATCCCCAAACACATGTTTTTAATGGATTTTGTATCTTTAAAAAGTTTTTACTAAGTAATTCTGACCACACCACACATCAAATTAAAACATTGTCTATGGGTACATGTCAAAAATAACTTAATGATAGTATGCCTAGGATTTCATATCTACATGGGGCCATTTTCTATGGTTTTGACCATTCCAAACATGTTTTACTGTTTTAAAACATTAAAAACGCATTTACAGACATCCCATTAAAACTATAACATAGAATAATGTGACATCAGTTCCTACATTTAAAAAAATCTACTATAATTGTAACAGCCCGGGATTTTATGAAAAATATTATTTTTAATTTTATTAATGTCTTGTGTTGTACGCTACACCAAAAGGAGCTTTCACAACACACATCCTTGACTTTCCTTGCATTACACGCAATCACGACCTTCCTCGATAGCGTGTGTAGTACGCAATACCAAGTTTCAATAATCAACGGTATGCTCTTAAAATATTATTATAACTAGCCATTTTGAATAGTAATAACAAACTTTTAAAATTTTAGAAATTTTAGCTCTCAAAATGGACTTCATTTTTGGATTCGGAGTATCGAATTTAGCCTAAGGTGAATTTTTGGTACTTTTCGGATAACTTTCATACTCTGATGAATAGTGAAAATTACTAAATTATAATTAAAAACAACTTTTTTAATCAAAATAATTAATAGTGATAAATTATTAATTTCAGTGGTTTTAAAGTATATTTATAATATATTTTTACAATTTAATACAATGTTGGTCATTGGATGTAATTTCACATTTAAACCCGACATAAACAAGTGTCAATCTTTTGAAAGATATTCTTTCTTAAAAACACGCTATTTGTTTTAACATCGGGATTTAATTATAAAATTAATTAATGAAACTTATATGTTATGAATTTGGTAAAATAGACTTCATTTTTGAATTCGGAATATGAAATATAGCTTAGGATGAAATTTTGGCATTGTTTTGAAAAACATAAATTTTTTATGAATAGTGAAACGACTAAGTGATAGTTAAAAAACTGAATTTTTCATAAAACATAATTTTACCGCTTCCGTGAATGGAATTTCAAAAATCCTAGAGACACAGCTGATGTTAGTAAGTAAAATGTGGTTCAATGAGATGAAAATAATTTTTGGTGAATAGTAACTTTTTACTTTTATTTACCACGGTTAAAAGTTAATAGGGTAATTAAGGGTAACAATGATATTAATATTACCCTAACACATGTCCTAATCCTATTGGACAACTGTATCTCGACCAGAAACAACCTTAAATGTAAAATATTATCATTTAGGCCCACTTGGATTAGATTAGGACATTTATTATTATTTAATTCAAAGAAGAGTTAAAAGAGTTAAAATCAAAGTTTATTTACTAAAACATTTTTAATATAGGGTTATACAGAAGATAAATTTGATTGTAAATATTAATTTGAAAGATAAAAATATTTACTACATAATGGTATTTTATTTGTAATTTTTAGACATCAAATACGTTAATTTATTTATGACACAAAGATGATACAGTAATTATCTTATTAATGAAATATTGACATAATTGATATTATAAATACCAAAATAAATGTAATTTAAGACTTTTTATGATTTACACTAATTTTATAGGTTACTATGATATATTAGTGTTGATTTAATCAACTTTTTTCGAAAATATAATTCTGTTATGACTTTCACAAAAATCATATATCAAATAGTGTCAAAATTGACACAAAATAGTTTTTAAATCTAATATTATATTATTAATTGTTATTTTATTCCTAAAAAATTAAGGTTCGGCCAAATGACTTAGATAAGGATATATATATTAATAATAAAAAATTTGGGGTTCGTTTGGCATGTTATAGTAAGTGTATTAACCATATAGTGAAAGAAAACAAAAAGACATGGTAAAAGTTAAATTATTTAACTTAGAGTTAAATCTAATTGATAAGGTTAAAATAATACCCTAAACTTGTATAAATCCTATTGGTTGATAGGATTTCGACCCTTCCCCACTTTAGCTTCGAAATAAGACCCTTTGGAACCATTATAAACCGATTTTTACTTTAATATAAAATAATATTTTGAGATATTCCTAAGGTGCCCCTCTCCTCCCTTATAAAAGGGCACCTCCTCCCCCTCCTCCTCACACCAATTTGAGCACTCAAGCTCGGCCAACCCCTGCCATTTTCTCCTCACCACTTCCATAGAATAATCCTAGAGGTCCTGGTCTTCTTCAAAGACCAATCTTAGTTCCCTAAGTGGAGGATTCAAGGAGGCGTTCCAAAGAAGAGGAGCTTCGGACACGTACAAAGCAAATCGGACCTAAGGTAAGGGAAATATCACAATCTCATTTTTATTCGAGATTGTTTATTCGTAAGTATTTACTGGGGTGTATTTTATCATCCACATCCATGTTTCATCAATATGTAATATTATTTCCATCCACCTACAATTGTTTAAATCCATTTTTACCCTTTGGTGAGTTTTTAGTAATATGTATGAAAGGAATCTTTTGTCGTTTTTCGTACGAGGTACTTTTTGATTTTTCCGACAAAAGTTTGAAAAATGTTTTTTTTAAATTATATGGCATGAATGGATTTTTAAAACATTATTTCCAAGAAACTTCCTTTACAAGTTTTCAAGTTTATTTTTAATCAAATTCTTTTATTTTAAAGTCGTATGACATGTTATGAAAGGAAAAATGTTTTTGAAGTAGAAAGGATATTTTCCTCAAGAATGGAGTTCAAGTATTTTATCAAAATTATTTTCCATCTATGATAATAAAAGGGTTCTGTTTTTATCCCTATTATTACATTGGTTTGATTATTTTGTGATGGAAATATTTTTATGAATTCCTTTATCCTATATGAATTGTTTTATGATGTCATGTTGTTTAAGAATCCCATTTTTATTACATGGGGTACGCTATGATGTATGGTTTATGATTATGTGGCATACATAAGAAAGGATTCATTATAATATGGGTGGGACCTATATCTCCCTCCAATGCATTGGGTAAAGATTTTATATCTCATGAGATAGACATGGTTGGAATGGAAGGTTATACCGGTTCAGTGAAACAGGACTGAAACGAGGGTTACTCGATTCAGAAAGGGACTTTGTCCTCTAAGATAGTCTTGGAAATGAGTCTTGACTAACAAGAAATTATTCTCTATGATTATGTGTGAATGCCACAATGTTTCATGTTTTAAGTTATGATTATTGTGATTACATTTCTCTGCCATGATTTACCCCCTGTTATGAAATTATGATCTCTTTTGCAGGTTAAGATTTCCAAAATGTTATGTTCTTATGAATATGATGTGATTGATATTTCTTTTGTTTACCCTTACTGAGCATTTGAGCTCACCCTTTTATGTTTTCTTTTCCCCAGGATATAAAGAAAGGTTTTAGGTAAAAAAAGGAAGATCTTTATGGGATATGTTGAAGATCTTTCACCACGATTAGAAGATTATATTCCGAGTTTCCAAAGACACTAAACTATTACGGTCCTTGTGTGTGTGTTTTTGTTATGTACTAAGTATTCTGCAAATGTAAAGTAATTTACATGTACGTCAGGATACGGGTTTTTATAGTTGGTATCAGCGGAAAGGTTTAGTCAACCTTTTGAAACTAGGATGCGAGAACTTTAGTGAGATCCCTAGAGATATTTCTAAGGTGTGTCTAGGGATGTCTCTAAGGTTAATTATACGTATAGGTTATAGTGCTAGAATTGCGCTAACGATCTTAGAATTTAACCTAAAATGTTAGATATTGAGGGTACTCCCCCTTTATTATGTTGTTTTCTCTAGCATGATTTTTGCCTCTCACACTATTCTTTTTGGGTTTTAGACGATGGCTGGAACCCGAAGGAACCGTGTTGATTAATGCAATGGACAATGCAATGATTTTCCTCCTGAACAAACAAATGTTATGGGAGATGGAGTGCAAAATCTTATTGCTATACTTACAAAAGCTATGAATCATTCTGGACTTCAAAATGAGCAGAGAAGGGAACACTATTCTATTGAGTCCTTCATGAGGCAACGTCCACCTTCTTTCAGTGGGTCTTCTGATCCACTTGTTGCTGAACAATGGATCAGTACCACTGAAAAGATATTTTCAGTTCTTCAATGTTCTGAACATGATAAAGTCATCTTAGCAGTGTATCGTTTGGAAGGTGATGCTGATCAATGGTGTAATCTTATTAAGAATATGAGGCAAAGGGATGAAATTGAGTCCATGGAATGGGATGAGTTCAAGAACTTATTTTTCAGTAAGTACATCCCTCGTATTCTTCGAACAAAGATGGAGAAGGAGTTTCTTAAACTAAAGCAAAAGGATGAGGAATCTGTTGGTATATATGAAGCGAATTTTACAAGACTTGCCAGGTATGCATCTAGCATTATCATCCAACCTGATAGTAAAGTTGATAGATTTTTCAGTGGCTTAAAACCAAGTCTTCGAAGGGAATTAGCTATAAGAGACTTCAGTAGCTATGATGAAATTGTGCGTTGTGCTATCTAGGTAGAAATGGAAGTTGGTGTTACATATCCATCTCATGGTTTTGACAAGAAACGAAAGATGGAGTTCAAGGAGAAATATCAGAATAATGGTGAAATGAAGATGAATGTTTCCTTATGCACAAAGTGTGGAATGAAGCATGGTGGAGATTGTCTTAAAGGGACTAGAAAATTTTTTAAGTGTGGAAAAGAAGGTCATCGAGCAGCTGAGTGTCTAAGTAATGGAAAAAGGGTTTCTAATGATGTGAATAAAGCAAACACTGTAGAGAACGCACCACCAACACTTCAATGCTTCAAGTGCAAGGAAATGGGGCATTATGCCAATAAATGCCCTAATCCAAGGGTTAGGGATGATCAACATGAGCAACCACTTAAGGCAAAGGACAAAGGGAAGTCACATGCGATCACTATTGGCGATGTTGAATATGACAACGATGTGGTAGAATGATTAAGTGTTTATGTAATGGGATTCCAAAATAATGTTGTATCATGGAGTATTAGAATATTTATGTATTGGTCTAATGTGGTATTCAAAGTGATTGAGATATTTTTGGGAATAAGATGATATGCGCATAATGAAGGGAAAACAAGAAAATGAAATGTTTAACAGTATTCATGAGCTCACGATTGATATAAGGACTATGTGATATCCTGGTTTGAGTATATAGAATTTTGAGGATTTTGGTACGTGGAAAGTGTTAACTTTTAACTGAATTCATGTTTTCACTAAGGTATTCAAGATAATACGCGATTAAGGACTTTGAATGTTTGGAATGTGACCAACAAAACATACCTTATGATATATGGGGATCGACGATGGTGTTAAATATCTGGTAATCGTTTTCACTATGTTATGAAAGTGGACTGTAGTATTATGGATAAGCCTAAAGATTGGAATGGAATATGTTGGACATAAGTTAGTATTGTTTAAGGATAAAATTTTTTCTATATTATTGATGGGATGTTATAGTAATATAGTTTTAGAAAAAGGACAACATGCAGGACGGGCAACAGCCCATGGCGTCAGACAAGGCTATGGGAATCGAACCCACAACCGAAGTGCGACTGGCCTTTATCACCTACCAATGGCCTACAGGAAGTCTCTGTTTAGTAGAAACTAGTTTTATTATATGAAGCAGTATGATATATGAATTACAAGTCCATTTTATGAACCATATATGATTAATCTCACTATAGATCGACATATGTATATAATATTTTCTAACCTCTTGTTTGAGACAGATGTAATGACCCGTCATTCTATCACATGATCTGCTAACACTTCACGAATAACAAATTCGTCTTCATTTATTTAAGAGATGAAGTGGAAATTGTTCAAGGCATGAACAACAGTGAGATTGTACCAAAATAAAGTAAGTATTTATTCTAAGCAAATTTTCAACTTTAGGGAAATGATCTTGAAAACCAAAAATGTTTTCCTAGTGATATTATACCTGATTAATTAGTTGGTACCTTATATCATCACAAATCTATGAATTTGTGATTACTGGATTTTCCATAGCCATGTTCTCTACCACTCTCCATCAGAACATGATGGTTAGATTTCTCTTCCATATCCATATTTTCACCTATGTGGAAACCCAGTGATTAGTTTATTTGGGTAATCGTTACATTTCATACTTTAGTTTTTAAAGCCAAGTTTTGGTATTCTTTTTTACGATGTGGGTTTCTATTAAAGAAATTTTCGAATGGTAAACCATTTATAACCCCGACGAATTTCGAGGGAGAAATTCATTTTAAGGGGGGTAGAATGTAACAGCCCGAGATTTTATGAAAAATATTATTTTTAATTTTATTAATGTCTTGTGTTGTACGCTACACCAAAAGGAGCCTGCACAACACAAATCCTTGACTTGCCTTGCATTACACGCAATCGCGACCTTCCTCAATAGCGTGTGTAGTATGCAATACCAAGTTTCACTAAACAACGATATGCTATTAAAATATTATTATAACTAGCCGTTATGAATAGTAATAACAACCTTTTAAAATTTTACAAATTTTAGCACTCAAAATGGACATCATTTTTGGATTCGGAGTATCGAATTTAGCATAAGGTGAAATTTTGGTACTTTTCGGATAACTTTCATATTCTGATGAATAGTGAAAATTACTAAATTATAATTAAAAACAACTTTTTTAATAAAAATAATTAATAGTGATAAATTATTAATTTGAGTGGTTTTAAAGTATATTTAGAATGTATTTTTACAATTTAATACAATGTTGGTCATTGGATGTAATTTCACATTTAAACCCGACATAAACAAGTGTCAATCTTTTGATAGATATTGTTTCTTAAAAACACACTATTTGTTTTAACAGTGGGATTTAATTATAAAATTAATTAATGCAAATTATATGTTATGAATTTGGTAAAATAGACTTCATTTTTGAATTTGGAATATGAAATATAGCTTAGGATGAAATTTTGGCATTGTTTTGAAAAACATCAATTTTTTATGAATAGTGAAACTACTAAGTGGTAGTTAAAAAACTGAATTTTTCATAAAACTAAATTTTACCGCTTCCGTGAATGGAATTTCAAAAATCCGAGAGACACGTTTGATGTCAGTAAGTAAAATGTGGTTCAATGAGATGAAAATAATTTTTGGTGAATAGTAACTTTTTACTTTTATTTACCACGGTTAAAAGTAAATAGGGTAATTAAGGGTAACAATGATATTAATATTACCCTAACACATGTCCTAATCCTATTGGACAAGTGTATCTCGACCAAAAACAACCTTAAGTGTAAAATATTATCATTTAGGCCCACTTGGATTAGATTAGGACATTTATTATTATTTAATTCAAAGAAGAGTTAAAAGAGTTAAAATCAAAGTTTATTTACTAAAACATTTTAAAAATAGGGTTATACATAAGATAAATTTGATTGTAAATATTCATTAGAATGCTATAAAGCTTTCCTACATAATGGTATTTTATTTGTAATTTTTAGACATCATATACATTAATTTATTTATGTCACAAAGATGATGCAGTAATTATCTTATAAATGAAATATTGACATAATTGATATTATAAATACCAAAATAAATGTAATTTAAGACTTTTTATGAATTACACTAATTTTCTAGGTTACTATGACATATTATTGTTGCTTTAATCAACTTTTTTCGAACATATAATTCTGTTATGACTTTCACAAAAATCATATATCAAATAGTGTCAAAATTGACACAAATTAGTTTTTAAATCTAATATTATATTATTAATTGTTATTTTATTCCTAAAAATCTAAGGTTCGGCCAAATGACTTAGATAAAGATATATATATTAATAATAAACAATTTGGGGTTCTTTTTGCATGTTATAGTAAGTGTATTAACCATATAGTGAAAGAAAACAAAAAGACATGGTAAAAGTTAGATTATTTAACTTAGAGTTAAATCTAATTGATAAGGTTAAAATAATATCCTAAACTTGTCTAAATCCTATTGGTTGATAGTATTTCGACCCTTCCCCACTTTAGCTTCGAAATAAGACCCTTTGGAACCATTATAAACCGATTTTGACTTTAATATAAAATAATATTTTGAGATATTCCTAAGGTGCCCCTCTCCTCCCTTATAAAAGGGATCCTCCTCCCCCTCCTCCTCACACCAATTTGAGCACTCAAGCTCGGCCAACCCCTGCCATTTTCTCCTCTCCACTTCCCTAGAATAATCCTAGAGGTCCTGGTTTTCTTCAAATACCAATCTTAGTTCCCTAAGTGGAGGATTCAAGGAGGCGTTCCAAAGAAGAGGAGCTTCGGACACGTACAAAGCAAATCGGACCTAAGGTAAGGGAAATATCACAATCTCATTTTTATCCAAGATTGTTTATTCGTAAGTATTTACTGGGGTGTATTTTATCATCCACATACATGTTTCATCAATATGTATTATTATTTCAATCCACCTACAATTGTTTAAATCCATTTTTACCCTTCGGTGAGTTTTTAGTAATATGTATGAAAGGAATCTTTTGTCGTTTTTCGTACGAGGTACTTTTTGACTTTTCCGAAAAAAGTATGAAAAATGTTTTTTTAACTTATACGGCATGATGGATTTTTAAAACATTATTTCAAAGAAACTTCCTTTACAAGTTTTCAAGTTTATTTTTAATCAACTTCTTTTATTTTAAAGTCGTATGACATGTTATGAAAGGAAAAATGATTTTGAAGTAGAAAGGATATTTTCCTCAAGAATGGAGTTCAAGTATTTTATCAAAATTATTTTCCATCTAAGATAATAAAAGGGTTCTGTTTTTATACCTATTATTACATTGGTTTGATTATGTTGTGATGGAAATATTTTTATGAATTCCTTTATCTTATATGAATTGTTTTATGATGTCATGTTGTTTAAGAATCCCATTTTTATTACATGGGTTACGCTATGATGTATGGTTTATGATTATGTGCCACACATAAGAAAGGATTCATTATAAGATGGGTGGGACCTATATCTCCCTCCAATTCATTGGGTAAAGATTTTATATCTCATGAGATAGACATGGTTGGAATGGTAGGTTATACTGGTTCAGTGAAACAGGACTGAAATGAGGGTTACTCGATTCAGAAAGGGACTTTGTCCACTAAGATAGTCTTGGAAATGAGTATTGACTAACAAGAAATGATTCTCTTTGATTATGTGTGAATTCCACAAAGTTTCATGTTTTAAGTTATGATTATTGTGATTACATTTCACTGCCATGATTTACCCCCTGTTATGAAATTATGATCTCTTTTGCAGGTTAAGATTTCCAAAATGTTATGTTCTTATGAATATGATGTGATTGATATTTCTTTTGTTTACCCTTACTGATCATTTGAGCTCACCCTTTTATGTTTTCTTTTCCCTATGATATGAAGAAAGGTTTTAGGTAAAAAAAGTAAGATCTTTATGGGAGATGTTGAAGATCTTTCACCACGATTAGAAGATTATATTCCGAGTTTCCAAAGACACTAAACTATTACGGTCCTTGTGTGTGTGTTTTTGTTATGTACTATGTATTCCGAAAATGTAAAGTAATGTAAATGTACGTCAGGATACGAGTTTCTACAATAATTTTCCTATGACGTTATGGATATAAAACATGAATGTTCTATTTTTGATCCTCTAATATATGTTTTTAATGGCTTTTGTACCTTTAAGATGTGTTTACCGAGTCATTTCGACCATACTGCATATCATATTGACATGTTTTTTCCACATAATCTTTTAAAAATAGGTGTGGGTTTAGCATGATTAAATGTAAATAGGGTGTCTTGTTTTATGGTATCGACCATTACATGGATGTTTTTGTGTTTTAAAACCCTAAAAATGCATTTAAGACCATCTTAGGAAAACCGTAACTCGAAAGGAAGTGACCTCAGTTACTAACTTTCTCAACTAATTTTATGGTCATTTTAAATTTATTTAAGGGGAATAAAATATCATTTTACTAGTTTACCCCCCCATTATTTTTAATGGATTTTATACCCTTTAAAAAGTATTTATCGAGTCATTCCGACCACACTGCACATCATATTAATGTGTTTTTATTAATACATGTCAAAAATAACACAACAGTGATTATACAATGAATCCATGTAAATATAAGGTATTTTATATGGTTTTGTCCATTCCACTTATGTTTTAGTGTTTCAAAACACTAAAAATGCCTTTACGACCATCCCATGAAAACCGTAACTCAGAATGATGCGATGTTAGTTCCTAAATATTAAAAACAAATATACCATCATTGTTATATTTTTTTTGGAAAATAAGACATTGTTGATCTAATTTTGACCACCTAAACACATGTTTTTATAGGTTTTTATACCTTTAAGAAGTGTCTACTGAGTCATTCTGACCAGACCGTACATTGAAATAATGTGTTGTCTACACATACTTGTCAAAAATAACACAATGGTCATTTTCAAAACATTATACATCAATATGAGGTTGTTTTCTATGGTTTTATAATTCAATGAATGTTTTAGTGTTTTAAAAAACTGAAAAAGCGTTCACAACAATTCTTGACAAATGGTTACTCAGAATGAAATTATGTTAGTTCCTATGTTTTACAATTCAATATATGGTCAATTTTCTCTAATTTAAGGTATATCCGACATCATTGTCCAAGTTTTTATCCCCCATAACATGTTTCTAAAGGCATTTGAACCATTTAAGAAGTGTTTATCAAGTGATTCCAATCACACTACATTTCGGTTGACGTGCTGTTTTCATGTAAAAGTCAAAAATAGATCGACTATGGTTTTTCCATTATTTCACATCAATATGAGTCCATTCATTATGTTTTTGACAATTCTATGCAAGTTTTAGTGCCTAAAAACACTAAAAATAAATTTTCAGTCATCCTATGAAAATTGTAACTTAGAATGATGTTTCGTCAGTTCTGGAATTTCATAATTCAATATAGAATCATTTTACTTTGATTAATGGGATATATGATTTCATTTTCCTTTTGTTGACCCCCAACACTTGTTTTTAATGGTTGTTATACATTTTAGAAGTGTTTATCAAGTCATTTCAACCACACCGCACATCAAATTGATGTGTTTTAAATGTGTTCATGTAATATATAAAAACAAAAGTTTTTCCCATGATTAAACATCAATATGTGGTCATTTTATATGGTTTTTATCATTCCACATATGTTATAGCGTTTTAAAACACTATAAATGCATTTAAGACCATCCTAGAAAAATTTTAACTCGGAATGATGTTATGTTTGATCCTAAATTTCAATATTAAATATTTGTCATTTTATCTTATGTTAGGGAAATATGACATTGTTTTCCTAGTCTTAACCATCTAATAAATATTTTAAAAGTCTTATTACCTTTTAAATGTTCTTGAAATGTCATTCTGACCATACCGGACAACAAATTGATGTGTTTTCTACACATACACATAAAAATAATACAATGGTGGATTTATCATGAATTTATGTGAATACGATGTTATTTTATATGGTTTTAACCACTCGACATACATTTTAGAGTTTTTAAACACTCAATACACATTTATAACCATCTCGGGAAAACCGTGATTTAAAATGATGTGTCGTAAGTTCCAACATTTCAAAATTATATCTAAAGTCATTGTCCTATGATTTTAGGTAAATATGGAATTGTTTTCCTATTGTTGACCCATAATTATGTTTTTAATGGCATTGGTACCCTATAAGAACTATTTACTTAGTCATTCCAACCACACTTCTTGTCATATTGACATGTTGTCTATAACTACACCTCAAAAATAATAAAAAAGTGGTTGTCCCATGATTTGAAGTTAATATGATGTCATTTTATATGATTTTGACCTCCACTAAAACTTTTCGGTGTTTTAAATCACTAGAAACATGTTTACAACAATACTAGGAAAACTATAACTCAAAATGAAGTGTCACCAGTTACTATATTTCATAATTCAATCTAAAGTCATCATACTATAATTTCAGTGAAATAGAACATTATTTTCCTTATTTTGACCCATCGACACACGTTTTAAAGCATTTTGTACATTTAAGTAGTTTTGACCAAGTCAAAACTAGGTAAGAAAGAATAGATTGTTTGAAAAACTTGTGGATAATGATCTAAAATTCATTTTTATATGTAGGAATCATCAAAAGGTTAGTCTGACACAAGATGTGATTCGTATCACTCAAAATCCATGTTTCTATATAAAAGCATAATTTTAGTTTTATCAAGGAATATAAACTTAAGGGTACTTTTACTTGACTATCAAAGACCTCATTTCTCTAGGATAGAGGAATATGCCTCCAATCTTTATATTAAATTGGAAATCTCACCATATTACAACTAACACTACTAGAAATTTGACTATTTGTGACAGTATGTGGGCCTATCACAAATAGTTTCCATGAGATTATTTAAAAAATGAATTTGTGATGGGGGTCTATGTTATAAAATGTTCCACTGAAATCATTTTTCTCAAGATTTTAAAAAAACTATTTGCAATGGCCCGTCACAAATGTCCCGTCGCAATTATCATAACAAAATAAAATAGAATTGAAAAAAAATAACTTTAATAAAAATAAAATAATATTAGATAATAAAAATAAATATTGGAAAATAATAATAATATTACTAATATAAATAATATAAATAATATTAATATAATAATAATAATAATAAAATAAATTTAATATTATTAATATTAATAAAATAAATATATTAATATTAGTAAAATAATAAAATAATGAAATATTAATATTAATATTGTTATTAATATAATAATATTATGATTATTAACATTAAAAAAATAATATTATTAATATTAGTAAAATAAAAAAATTAAATAATAAAAATTGGGAAATTCGTAAAAGTATAAAAAATAATAAAAATAATACAATATTAAAAATAAAAAAAATAAAAAAATTATAGAAAAAATAAAAAAATTCAATATTCACAAAAATATAAAAAATTGACTATTTAGAAATGTAAATAATTAATATTATAAAAAAACTACATTCAAATGTTTTATTATAAAAAATATATATCACTAGGGGGTCCTATGGAGGAGCTGGGGGAGATGGTTAATGGAACTCTACCCATTAATCCTATGTTAGAGGTCACATGGACTCCATCTTCTCCTAGTGCTACTGTTGCCATAAACACATATCCTCCTCCTTGTCCTCCTACTGTCATCGGAGAACTTCCAACTACTACTACTGCAATTGGTGAAACTATTGCTACTTCCATTAATGCATATCCTCCTCTTCCCTATATATTCTCTCTATGACCTTACTCTCAGCTTGCAGCTACTCCTGATACAATACAGTAGATGATGATGTCTCTCGATTATCTACTCTCTATTTGGATGCCAACATCACATGGGTACCATAATAACTCATAGACGTCAATTGAGAGCTGATAGAAACAAATCGACCATTATCAAGGGCATACTGGGTCGCCTGCATCCATGTTGCCTCATCAAATAGGCGGGCACTGGTCTGAACCCTCGATCTCTGCCTGTCTCTCAGTATGTGACTGAGACACCACGACCTCATATGACACCATTAATTTCAATTTTAAATTAAAATAGTTAAAATAATATTTGCAGTTAATTTTAAAAATAAAAAATAAATTATACTAGCCACAGTATGATTGTTGTGATCAACTCTAATATCTCTAGTGTCTAAATCAATGTGCATCCTTCAATAAACATTCAACTTGGTAACATATGGTTGTTTGAATTACTATTTTAATATGAAATAAATTTTTATATTTATAGTTTTATAAAATATTTAGAAAAAAGTATTTACCATATGTTCAGTATGCGTCTTGAATTTACAACTACCAGCTCTATGTGTATCCTCTTGCCTCGCTTAGTTTTTTCATCCTACTAATGACCTCATTTGAAAAGATCCACCCCACCAATGTGAATATAATCTATCCCAAAAATGAGATGAAATGTAATCAGGTCGATGGGCATGAAAATACTCATCAAACACTATCACTTCTGCTTTTGTCATTGATTTCCTTCTCAAATTGTGAAAAATTAGATGACAATTCTCAAGCGTTAACCCCTCCAATGACTTCCAAATAGAGCTACACATGTTTTCATCAATGGAATACCATAAACCCAACAAATAAAATATAATATCATGTTATTAATTAAATAAAATTTTAAATAAATAATATTTATTTACATAGTAGCCAATGATCCTAAATTTAGTGATGAATATCAATAGAAATCTCATCCCACGTGACCCATGAATTAGAAAAATAATTGTGCAATATAGAGCTCCACTTTTCAATATCTATATATAAAAAACTATGAAAAAAGAAAAAATAACCAAACAATTAGTATGTAAATAAATTAATGAAAACTAACTAAAATACAGAGGTAAACATACCTATGCATTCATGGATCAATGTCAACATGTGGACATTTCTATAGGATATGGTCAATAATCAATAATCGAGAAAGACCACTCCCCCTACAAGTCGTCCAAGAACTGCTAGTGGTTTGAGGGTCAGATGATCCAACATCCTTCTCATCCAAATGTAGATCATCATCCTACCACTAACGAAATAGATCTGGGTCCATCTAAAACATGAAATTATTGTTTTTAGAAAACATGTAAGAAAATATATATATTGATATATATTATATATTATTATAACCATCATTTAACCATGGAAATATTCATCTTAATCCTCATATTCATATCTGAAAATGTCAAGGTCTTTATATTCCTCCTCAGCCTCAAAATTTTAAATATGAGTTTCTATTTCATCATCTCTTATCATTTGAAATTAATTTGTAACATCGTTAATATCATCGTCATCATAGAACCTTAAATATGAATGTTTCAGCATTTATATTCATTTCTCTTCATGAAAAAGATGGATGTAGAGTAGTCTCTTGAAAAATTTTAATTCCTTTCACTTCTGTGAAGTCACATTCACATTGAGTAAATTGATTTTCCTGAGATTTAATTTGTTATCATTTTCTACCAATCACCCACCTCTTCTGATGTAGCATGATAATTAGCATAATAAATTTGATCTTCTTGATGAACCAAAAAAAAAGTTCATTTACTTCAATAATACTTTTATATTTAATAACAATGATTCCATGGATCGTATGAACATGGAAGCCTCTTTTATCATCAAAACACTAACATTTAAACGTCATTATGTAATTCTGTCTGAGATAGCACAATTTAATAAATTATTCTAATCTTCCATAAAAGTCAACTTTAATTTCTCTATGATGAGATCCTCTAAAAAAGACACCACTATTTATTGTTTTTTAATTCACTCTATGCATGAGTATAAAATTTAAAACCATTCACAATATATGAATTATACGATTTAACCATTTTGGATGGTGTGTTACTCAGTACATACAATCAATTATCAATTTTATCAGTATGTTAGGATACCTAAAAATTTGTAAAAAAATTTCAATATAACCATTAATAAATTTAATTTTAATGTTAAACAATAAATAATTTATGTTAACATTTTTTTAAACCAGTAGGAAAAATTAGTTTTCCGACATTATTCAAGAGTAGCTACTGTAATTTATGGAAGTTGATTCTTGATATTATTATCATATAACCTACACATAAAATAATATTAATTTAATGTAATAGTGATTATAGAATAAGTTATAGGATCACTCTGAATATAAATGGTTTCATTTCTTCATAGTTTATCTAAACATATGTATGAGCTCTGTGATATTCATCCTCTAAAATCAGTGATTCATGAACTCCACCAAAGCAAATTTTTAGATGACAACAAATAAATAATTGATTGCTTATATCATCTTCAAAATTTCACTCATTTTGGCCCACGTGTCCGTGTTTTGTAAGATATTAAGATTCAAAATAACAAGAGAAGAAAATAGAAATTTTCCCTTGCAAATAAGATTATTCAATTAAGCCTTCAACTGAAGATTTGTTAAATAATTTTTCTTCAATTTCAGTATGCATCTATAGAATGGTTATATCGATCGGAACTGTACCAGACCTCCACATTTTGCTTCATGTGGAAAATGTAATAAAAAATGTTCCATTGAGTCATATAAAACCAATGGGAAGATTTATTCAAGTTTTCATAAAATTAAAATATCATCACATTACAGTCTGATTTTTGAATTGTCGTCTATTGTGTCTGAAAAATTGTCTTAAAAAATATTATGTGTTTTTATCACATCCCAAATCATATAATTCAAAGAAATTCTTAATCCAGTTGACTGAATTATTTCCATTATCACATGACAGTTATGACTTCTTAATTCGATAATATGACCATTTCCAACACATTTCCAAAATTGAAATCATAACCATATGGAATTCAGAAGTATATAATCCACTAAAAAAATAATCTATTTTCTTTGAATAGTTTATATGATACTTTTTTCATTATTAATCTCTGTGATCTAAAATTTTCAAACAGTTCAAGATCTGGTCACCTAAAAATCTGGGAACATTCTAATTATGCCTTTGAATTATCTTTGGTATTACCTGGTGTATCCAAAAATATATGAAATAAATTTTCGAAATATTTCTTCACTATATGCATGACATTAAAAATGTGTCAGACCAAAAAATCAGACCAATATGGATGTTACCAAGAAATTATCTGTTTTATCCAATTATGTTCATTCACAAATCCATTAATTTTCTATTGGTTTACTATTGGTCAAAATGTTATGTGATGTAATTAAGAGACTATTGATTTTACCTTTGTACCTAATATAATTTTTATAGGTTCGTCTCTTTCAATTTTAACTTCTCTGAAATGATGTTTGTTCCTCCGAAATGGATGATCGGTTTGAAGGAATCAGTGATGGAAATAAAAAAAAGGTTTTTTCCATTGATGTTCAAAAAGGTTTTTTTTGACTCTCATACAATATGAAAATGATTTTTGACTATGCTTACTCTATCCAAATAACATTCCATATGCTGGGAAATCTCTAATTTTCCATATCAATTCAACTTTTAGTATGAAATTTTGTTTCTCCGTAACATCATAGGTACTGAAACCATTACTCCAAAATGAATTTAACTCATCAATCAATAGTTTCAAATAAACATCAATATTCTTTATTGAATATATTAGAATTATTAAGGTCCAAAAAATGTATGGATTTTTCATCAACATCGAAGGAGGTAAATTATATTGAGTTATAAAGATAGTCCACCATGAATACAGACCACTATAAGAACCAAATGGATAGAAAAAATCCGTAGAAAGACCGAATTGCATGTTATGGGATTATAAATCAATGCGGGGTGCACTTTGTCATAAAAGATTCCATGCATCACCATTAGATGTATTATTTACGATTTTACCAGTTGAAATATTAGTTTGGTTCGAGGACATCAATGCCATTGTGTTTCAAGAAATAAATAAATGTTTCAATCCAGGTGTAAATAGGAAATATATCCACTATATTATCGAAATCAATCGATAATTTCATTGTTTAGCATATCTATACATTGATTTTTCACAAGTCGAAGAACATTCCAATGAATCATTTTCACCATAATATTATATAATATCATTTTAACATGCATGAATCTTCTAATAACCAAGACCTAGATTACATACCAGCCTCTTGTTCTCATAAAAAAATTTAGGCAACACATTTCCTTCAAGTAATATTGTTTTATCCAAAGAGAATATCTTATCAAAATAGTTATTTGACATTCCATTTTCTAAGTTAATAGACATTAAATTTACAACCACTTCAAATTTTCATATCATTCATCTATGATATATGGCTTCCTTAGCGGTCCTAAACAAATCATAAAATCTATATGATTCCAACTTAGGAGTTAAATTAATATCATCTCGAGTTTCAGTTTGATAAGAAGATGGACATATAATATCATGTACTAAATTTTGAAATTTGATGGCTCTGGATGCAAATTATTTATATCTTCTATTGAACTGCATTCACCATGTCGATACCAAAAAACATAATCTAGTTAAAAAACATGAAATAGATGTCCTATAATGTTGTCAAATTTTTCAAACTTCCTCAGAGCACATGTTTTACAAGTAACATTAATTTTCCCTTCTGAAACAAATTCTTCTTTTGATGATGCAAATGATATGAAATCTTCAACACTGTTAATATATACCAGATTTTAAACAAAACTTTTTGGATTAATATATTGAATTCTCAAAGTGCCATCATCTAATGATGACTGTTGTTGAATTCTTTGTTCCTTATGTCTCTAAAAAATAAAATAATTAGTTTTTTTTGAATAATTTGATATTATACAAACATTATCCAAAGAAAAGAAGAAATTTAAATTCACTTTCTTAGAAAAATTAATTTAATATCTATTATTTCATAGTTATTTACAGTATTTGATTTAAAAAATATACTAATCTATACTAATCTACAATAATTTATAATAAATTATAGTAATTCACTCTAATTATTAGTAATTAAAACTAATTTGTACTTATTACCTCTAATTACGAGGGTCATAATTTTCTGCAGATTGCAAGAATCTCTTTTTCCCAAATGCTAATCTCCTTGCAACTTTCTATGACTGAAATCAGTATGAAAAATCTACTTCACTGTACAAATATCCATTTTTTAATAGACCTGAATGGATATATCATAGGCCTCGTCGCGCTTCTCTCAATTCACATCCATATTATAATGAAGACTCGAATGTTAGAGTACATTTTTGATAATGATTTCAGTGAGAGAAAGTTGCAAACAAATGATTCATCAAAAAAAGAGCCTCTTCTTTTCCCACATGCTCATATCCTTACAACTTTATCTCACTAAAATTGGAATTAAAAATCAACTCTAACATACAGATATCAATTCTCATAAATATAAAAATGGATATCCATACGTTGGATCAGATTTTCATAGTGATTTTAGTGAGAGAAATTTTTCAAGGAGATGTGCTGTCGAGAAAAAATAATGTAGCCAATCCTCTGGATGTTATTCCAATTTATTGAGAATTGTTGAGAATTATTACTAATAATACCAAATTATTTCTATTTAAGAATAATAAAATCATATTTATTACTAATTAATCCTAATTTTTACTAATTTATCCTAATTATTACTAATAAATCCTAATTATTAATATTTATTCTTAATTACTACTATTTAATCCGAATTGTTACTAATTATTCATAATTATTACTAATTATTACTATCTATTCCTAATTATTCATATTTTTTTACTAATAATTCTTAATTGTTACTAATTCTTCATAATTATTGCTAATTATTCCTAATTATTAATAATTGTTCCTAACTATTCCTAATTATTCCTAATTATTTTTAGTTACCCATAATTATTACTAATTATTACTAATTATTCCTAACTATTCCTCACAAAATCTTAATTATTCTAAATCATTACAAATTATTCCTAATTATTCCTACCTAATCCTAATTAATCATAATTAATCCTAATTATTACTAATTATTTCCAAATATTCCTAAAAATTACCATTTATTTCTATTTATTACTATTTATTACATATTATTACTGATTATTACAAATTATTAAAAATTTCTGATAATTATTTCTAATTTTTTGGAAAATATTTCTAAATACTGGTAATTAATACTAATTATTTATAATTATTGCCAATTATTAATAATTATTGCTAATTAATCATAATTATTGATAATTACTCATAATTATTGATAATTACTCAAAATTATTATTAATTATTACTAATTATTTCTAATTATTACTAATTATTCCCAATTATTCCCAATTATTACTAATTATTACTAATTATTGCTAAGTATTCATAATTATTCCTAATTATTACAAATTATTACCAATTATAACTATTTATTAATATTTATTAATATTTACTAGTATTTATTACTAATTATTTCTATTTTTTCATAACTATTCCTAATTATTGTTAATTATTACTAATTTTTACTAATTAATACTAATTGTTATTAATTATTACTAATTATTAGTACTTATTCTTAATTAATCATAACTAACCCTTATTAATCATTATTATTACTTATTATTACTAATTATTCCTAATTAATACTAATTATAAGGAATTAATCCTAATTATTACTATGTAAACCTAATCATTAATAATTAAGCCTAATTAATCTTAATTCAACCATATTAAGCCAAATTAAGACAAATTAATCCTAATTAAGCATAATTATGGCAAATAAATCTTAATTTTTCATAACTGTTCATAATTTTTCATAATTATTACTCATTATTACTAATTAATAATAATTAATAATAATTATTAATAATTAATCCTAATTATTACTAATTATTCCCAATTATTCCTAAATGTTAATAATTATTCATAATTATTAGTAATTAATTTTAATTATACCTAATTATTCTTAATTATTACTATTTAATCATAGTTAATACTAATTAATTCTAATTAATACTAAATATCACTAATTATTCTTAATTATTCTTAATTATCACTAATTATTACTATTTCTCACTAATTGTCCCTAATTAATCCTAATTATTCCTAATTATCACTAATTATTCCTATTTATAACTAATTATTCTTGATTATTACAATTTAATTATATTTATTACTAATAATTACTGATTAATTCAAGTTATTACTAATTATTACTAATTATTGCTAATTAATCCTAATTATTTTAAATTATTGAAAAATTATCCTAATTATTACTAATCATTGCTAATTAATCATAATTATTGCTCATTATTAGTTTTTATTTCTATTTATTACTAATTATTCTTAATTATTACTATTTTATCCTAATTATTACTAATTGTTCTTAATTATTACTATTTATTCCTAATTATTACTATTTGTTCCAATTTATTCTTACTTATAGCTAGTTATTACTAATTAAACCTAATAATTACTAATTAATACCAATTATGACTAATAATGAGTAATTAATCCTAATTAAGAAAAATTATGCCAAATTCATCCTAATTAATCCTAATTATTCCTAATTATTCCTAATTATTCTTAATTATTCCTAATTATTACTAATTATTCCCAATTATTCCCAATTATTTCTATTTAAAATTATTCCTAATTAATATTATGTATTCCTAATTATTACTAATTATTCCTAATTATTCCTAATTATAACTAACTATTCATAATTATTGCTAATAATTCCTAATTATTATTAATTATTCCTAATTATTGCTAATTATTACTAATTATTTATAATTATTAATAATTATTCCTAATTATTGAAAATTATTACTAATTAATACTAATTATTCCAAATTATTCCAAATTAATCCTATTCTTTCTTAATTAATCCTAATTATTCATACTTATTCCTAATTATTCCTCAATAATCCTAATTATTACTAATTTTTCCTAATTGTTACTAATTAATCAAAATTCATCCTAATTATTACTAATTATTACTAATTATTCCAAATTATTACTAATTATTACAAATAATACCAATTTTCTAGAAATTATTATTATTTACTTCTTATTATTTCTATTTACATAAAATTTTAACCATTTATTATTATTTATAAATATTTATTTTAATTTACTACTTATTAACACAAATTTTTAGTAATTATCTATAATTATTACTAATTATGACTAATTATTAACAATTATTAATAAATTTTCTAATTAAAACTAATGACTACTAATTAATAATAATTAATATAATTATTAATTAATACTAATTAATATAAATCACATATATTAGTAAAAAAAATAATGCAAAATAAAACAATCTAATTCTAATTTAATTTAATTTGTAGCAGCATAAAAATAATTATAACTAATATGAAATAAAATGAATTACCTAAAAAATAAAAGAAATTGATAAATACCTTAAAATTGAATATTTCTGAGGATATACACGGAGAATATTCCTTTGATTTAAAAGTTTTAACTTAAAAATATTTTGATAGAGAAAATATAATTAGAGAGGGAGAGTGGAGTAGAGAAAGTA
The DNA here is from genome assembly GCA_963277665.1 of Viscum album. Taxonomy (NCBI): domain Eukaryota; kingdom Viridiplantae; phylum Streptophyta; class Magnoliopsida; order Santalales; family Viscaceae; genus Viscum; species Viscum album. The sequence continues at coordinate 385,362,695 of OY728121.1, forward strand.
GTGGAATAAGAGGAAAAATCGGTGGGGGTATATATTGGTTAGATTAGTTGTGATCGATTCATTTTTTATGAGATTCTCGTCTCAAATTATTACCACTCTATTAATTAGCGGTAGTGGTTAAAAAGGAATTTACAAGTAGTCCTTTCACAAATACCAACCTGTCGGCATACTATTTGAGACTGGTAATAAATCCTATCACGAATAATATAAAATTTCATCGGGTATTTGCTATGGGTTCTGTCTTCCCCTCACAAATATCTAATTATTTGTGACACGTAGAGGATCTCGTCACAAATAGCCCCTCCCGACAGACTATTTTCACATGGATCTTAACCTGCTGTAAATAACACATCACAAATACACAGTTTTTCAATACTGTAATCTTCCTTAGAATATGCCCATAGATTATGGAAGCGTCACTAGTGGGCACCCCAAACTTTTCAAATTAAACGATAATCTTGATATCCATTGAGTCTCATCACTAGTGGGCACCCCAAACTCAAGAATATGGTCGAACGCTTATTGAACTTCTTTATCAAATTATGTTTATATCTATATAGAAATTAATTTTCTAATATATATTAAATTTATCAATTTATCGCTTTATCAATTAAAAAATTCATTTCTTTCTCATTTCAAAATTAATAAAAATTGAAATTACCTTTTCCTTTTTCTAATATTTTAAAGGGAAATTCCTCTCCTTTTTCCATCTTCACTACTACAAAACAAGCTTTTAACAACGCTAGAATCATCCTTTATCAGTGCTAGAAAATCATTCATAACCTTGGCGCGGTTAAAAGTCCATCGCTTTTATCTGCACTAAATAAACACTGATAAAGGCTATATTTATCATAAAAAAATAATGCAGTTATAAAAGACCCATTTATCAGCACATTTAGAAGTAATGATAAATTTTTTCTTCATCAACACTTTTATTTGATCTAATAAAAGTATGATTTATCAATGATTTTTTGTTTTCACTAATAAATGTCTCATTTATCAACACTATTTAATGCGTTGATATAGATAATCATTATCAACGCTTATATAAGCGCTGATAAATAAGTCATTTATCAGTGATTTTAAAAGACCTAGTAAAAGTATGATTTATCAGCATAATTAGTAGTGCTGCTAAAGGTGAAAACTACAATGTGATGTAACAACACACTGCGTCAATAGAAATAGGTTCAGTGTGCAAGAACAACACACTTCATCAACAGAAACAACAACAAAAATTACCAAAATAAGATTCAAAGATAGAATTTAAATGAAATAAAATTTCTAACACAAATACAAGAAAAACCAAATACTATCATAGAGTATGTCAGTTGTTTTTCGAGTAAAATTAATTTGAGTTTTGAATAAAAAAGACACACATGAAGAAAAAATGGTCACACCATGTGTCAGATTGAGGGGAGATTGAATAATAAACATCCTAGATGATTCATGAGTCATTTTTCTAAATTATAAAATGAATCAGAATTCATTTGATTAGTTTTTCATTTTTCAGTTGTTTTTTTATTAAAATTATTGTCACTTTTGAATAGAAAGACAATCTTGGAGTCATACTGGTTACATCATATGCTAGATTGAGGTGAAGATGATCCCTACAAGTAAAAAATGTCATATGGATCATTTACCTAATGTACCAAAACAATCAAAATGTGTTTTCTCGGTTTTCATTATGTTACCTTTTTTTACAATATTTAATGTCAATTTTAAAAAAAAAGACTCACTTGGAGTCATACCGGTCACATTGTTCTTCAGATTGATACACATATGAATGTTACATGACCTAAATGACTCATGTATCATTTTCCTAGAGTTTAAAAATATTCAAAATGCATTTTCTTTGTTTTGGGTATGTCAGTTGTTTTTTTAATTAACATTAATGTCACTTTTGAATATAGAAGAAGTAGTTTGAGTCATACTGGTCACACCATTCATCAGATAGAGGTGCGGCTAATCCCTACACATCACAAATGATTCATGGATCATTTTAAAAACTTACCAAAGAACTCGTAATGAGATTTCTGGGTTTGGAGTATGTTATTTTTTTATATTAATGTCAATTTTGAATAAAAAGACGCAGTTGGAGTCATTCGGGACACACCATGCATTAATTTGAGATGCAGATGATTCCTACATGTCAAATATTATGTATGGATTATTTTCTTAACGTACCAAAATAATTCAAATGCATTTTATTTGTTTTGAGAATGTCAGTAATTTTTTTACTAAAATTAATCTCACATTGGAATAAAAATGATGCACTTGGAGTCATACTAGTCACTCTGGGCATTGGATAGAGGTGTGGCTGATCCCAACACGTCAAAAAATATGTATGGATCATTTTACTAATGTACTAAATCAATCTGAAGGTTTCTGGGTACTTTTGAGTATGTGAGTTATTTTTTTACTAAAATTTATGTCAATTTTGAATATAAAAGACACATTGATTCACAATGTGCATAGTATTGTTTTACGACTAATTGCTACACATCATTAAGGAATCAAGGATAATTTTTCGAAAGTATCAAAACAATCAGAATGTATGTTTCTTATTCTTGAGCATGTCAATTTTTTTATAAAAAATTATTATGAGTTTTGAATAAAAAGATGCCCTTGGAGTCATACCTACCATACCAGGAATTAAAATGTGGCGAAACTGATCCTGACATGTCAACAATGATATATGGATCATTTTTCTGATGTACCAAAACAATATGAGTATATTTTTTTGTTTTGTGTATGTTAGTTATTTTTTATTAAAACTAATGTCACTTTTGAATAAAAAAGACACACTGAGAGTCATACCGGTCACACTGTGAATCATATTGAGGTTTTTGGGATAACTACGCATTACAAATGATATATTTATCCTTTTACTAAAGTACCAAAAAAATTCGAATGTGTTTTCTTAGTTTTGAGTACACTATATGTGTTTTTTTTCTAAAATTTCTTTTTAAACTAGAAAGACACACAATGGATGTTATCTAATGTTCATGTTTTCTGTGCACTTTTAATTTTTTTTCTCAAACATAATCGTGGTATGATCCTAATTCTTCTTCATTACCCAAAAAGTTTATTTTTTCATGTCTAGGGTTCTTATCCTCATCTTCCTCGATCTTTACCTAGATCTTCACCTCTACCTCCACCTCCATGTTCATCTCTGACTTCGAATCTACCCCCGCCTTCACCTTCGCCTCTACCTCTACCTCCACCTCCACCTCCACCTCCACATCTTCCCAAAAAATATATTCTTTTTCGAACAAATCTTCTAAACAATTTGATTTCCTCCTTTAGTATTCTATTTGTGAATAAGATCAAAAATAATATATAAGCATCCTGACTCTAATGCATAGCACACCAAATATATTTTTAAGGTCATAAATAGCATTAGATCACAAACATAGCATGTAATCACCCAAATTTATTATCAGGATACATTTTAACAAAAATTACACTGCCCACTCGTATCTAAACAAATCAATTTATTTCTTTTGAGTAAGTCTTTTGTTATAAATCTTGATAGTAATAGGAAAATATAAATAAAATTATTATTTTTTAATATATTTAATGAAATTTTAATTACCTTAAAAAATTACCTATTGGGGGATGATGGTATTTTCATGTAGTATGATTTTTCTCATAAATTTTTAAACATAATACCCATAATTGATTTCATTATCTTGTTTCAGAAACTACAGAAACATTAACCAAAATATTTATATCATTTTTAATATTTTTGATTGTCAAAAATTTCTATATATAACTCAATTTGTTTCCATTTTAATTAATCCATACGCTTTATCTTATCATACACCAACCATATGCTATGATTTATCCTGTATTTAGTGACCACCCAATCATAAAAATATTCTCATTAAAACACATACTGAACATATAATTCGAAATTTTTCTATTAAATGATGATTTTAGTGTACTACATATTCACAATACACAAAATATGTGGTCTTTTTGTTATAAATTCATTCATTCAATCCCAAAAATAAATATTTAGGGTGTCTATGTTGACTGCTATCACCATCCAGTGATTCTTAAAAAACAATTAAGTAATGGAAAAATTTAAAAATATATTTTATGTTATTAGATAATAGAGTTTTACCTTTGAATTTTATACGTCAAAAAGGGTATATCATCTAATGATTTTTTATTAAACATTTTGAGTAACTCTTTTTTCTTCTCCATTTCTTTCTATTCAAAAAATAATTTCTATCATAGAAATGATACTGGGATTAATGACTCCAAATCATGCTTCTCAAGATATTCCCTTTATATAGGTGTAATATAAATGTCTATACAAAATATGAATAGTTATTAAATTTAATAAAAATATTTAGCACACTATTTGGATTGTTTTTTTATAAAAATATTTGTTATGTATGTTTTCAAAATTATGAAACCCAACCATTCATGCTTGAGAATCTCATTTAGAGAATCGAGACCAATTATATTTGCAATGGATGCTCAAAATATTTCTTCTTCATAGTGAATGTAAGACATAAATATATCTTGATATTTTGTCTCTGTAGAATGTTTTAATGTTAATATATGTTCCTATAGAGATGATATAGAGAAGGTACTGTTAGAATTTTTTTCTTTTTTGATTCACTAGATTTTATTTATTCGACATTTTGTTTTTTGCCACTTTATCCATCTATAATATCAAACCTCACATCATACCTATTATCATCAATTATTTTATGGTTTTCATATGAAAATATTTAAAAAGATGTACCACATGTATCTTTATAATATTTTACGACCATGATATGAAAACTCCAATAGTAGCTTCGATCATTGCATTATCTGGATCATCAATTGGAATAGGCAAATCAGTAGTCGAATCATAAGCTACCTCAATCCCCACTCATAACTCATCTTTAGGGAAGATTTTATTGTGTATCTGGTCTCCCAATATATAACACATTGTACCCTTAACAACATCATGATATGTGGGTGTTGACAAAAAAAATCACATACAATTACACCCTACATAATTTTAGTACTATAAATTTATCGAATGTGGTTTGATTCACATTTAGGAGAACGGGTAATGAAAAAATTGATTACCCGGGGTAATGATTGGGGGTAATGGCTAGCCTCAAAACTCGTGGGATCATTTGAATCATATGTGGATCTTTTCTCCACCAGCGATTTTCTTTGATCTTTTCTTATACATTGTTATGCCAAACTATAATATGCAATAATATATTGAAATGAGTCTATTTACATCTGCATTCATCTAATCATATTAAATTTATCTTCATGTGGTTTTATGTTTTTAATATAGGTTCAAGGAGAGACTCTAAAACCTAATATTCTAATGTGACCATATTGTTGAGGCCACTTCAAAGCTACTGAAAGTTGATTTTATTCTGCTATGACCATTCCCGGTTTTTGTTTCTAAACCAAAAAATGAAAATATTTATTTTTTGTAATATTTTTATAAATCATAAGGAATTAAAATTATTTCATACTTGCAAATGATTCCCATACTACTTTTGTTTTTTTTAACTAATATCCTATCTTTATTTACATGAGCCTCCTTCCAAAGCACATGATGTGAGATAATTTGGCATCAGATTTTGATTCATCAATTTGTATATAAAACAATTTACATATGTTATTTTATATCAAAAAATTAAACTTTTATTGATTATTTAAAATATATACCAAAATCATTTCTAATGAAGCATAACCCATCATTCCTTTGTGATAGGGGTATGCTGGTTTGATGAAAATTCTTTATTTTCTGTACACTTTTTCCATTCCATAAATTAAAACTTTTGAATCAAGTTGGATAAAATAAATAATGTAAAATTGCATATTTTTAATCGCAATACACCTGAAATGACTTCTCATTGTGATAATTTCTGAAAGTAGTCCATGTTCCATGCTTTATAATATGTACATTAAAAAGTGGTGGGTGGGAATTTATTTTCCCCTCACCATCCCTAAGATGTAACTTCGTTAGAAGAGTCCAAATGCCACTATGTGATTTTCTAGTAGCCATCAGGAAAAATTTATTTTGATAAACGTCTATAATAAATGAAGTCGAGAAGAAATAATAAAAACTAAATCTGCATTTCATTATATAAACTATTAGTAAAATAGAGAATTTATATTGTAACATTACCGCTATATCAATCCAATGAATTTCCGTCATTATAGGTTTCATGCAGTGCCATGAGTCAATATTAATCAAAACATTATCCTCATTGTAACCCCATGATAACTAATGAACGTTGACTTTTTGGGGTCAATACGATGGACGCGTTGATTCTAACCAACCAGAAATTGTATACCCTGACTTCTTATCATGATAATTTTATTAAAAAATATGATGTTACGTCATTGTTGTTTTTTTAATTTTATTCATCAACATGTTGTTTATCCCCTAATAATTATGTAGTTTCATCATCAAATATATATTATTACATGGATTTGGAAACATCATCATGTTCATAATCCATTTTCAATATGAGTTTTCAAACATTTAGTTTGTCTTTAATAACAAAAATTCAATTCACTCCATGCATAATAGTGAACAATTGCATCCATCATGCATGATATCTTGAATAAAGACATAATACTTCAATACTATAGTATAACTTACCTTCACTAACGTTATTTAATCTATCTTCATATGAGTAACTATCTTACATCTCTTGAGGATGGGAGGTAGGCCATTTTTAAAGAGGGAGTCCAATCCATCATTAAGATATGGAAGAAAATAAAGAGTATAAGGATTAAATTGTCCTGAGAATATATAACAATGGACTGATTCAAAAAGTCATTTCAATTGATATTTAATAGCCATGTGCCATGGCTAAACAATTAAATAATTTAGATAATAATATATGATATTGACATAATACAATATGGAATTTATTTATTCCAAAAACTAATAGATTCATACATTGTGTTGTTGAATAACAAGTCTCTGATACCCCATATGAGTTTTAGGGTATCATCCTATGATCATTAGAGGGATACAAATCCTAAAAAGGGAAAAAAATTCTCAAGGATAAATATGAATGGAAACAAAGAAAAAACATCTATGGAAAACATGTAATATAGTATTAGTTAAATCCATATTTAATTTTCAAAGGAATATTATTGATTTATATCACTGAAGAATAAAACAATGTATTATATCCTTTGAAATTATTATTGTAGCCTTCAATCACAAATATATTCCTGAGGAACCTCGATCACCAAATGAGTTCTAGTGCCTTAACCTAGTGATAAACACTAATCAAAGAATAAGTGAGGTTTGGAAATGGATTGCAAAACAGTGTTTATTACAATAGAGGGGATCATATCTCTGTTTTATGCATTTGGGGCACGGATAACAAATTATCATGACTTATAGGACATAAATATTCAAACCATCCAATGTATATTTTAATCATTTTTTGTTCTACATATTGTTATTCACCATGTTATATGTATTTTCAAATTATTTTTTTATCATATAAATTATCTATCTCTCTATTTTGATTAGTAAATCTATTAATATATTACATATAATAGTTTTCCTGATCAAATATCTGACCATTAATAACTCAATTAATTTAGTGAAATTCACTCTTTATATGTTGTTTTGTATTTCAATGTCTGTTTACACAATTATTTATCAAATATATCCAATCTAGGAATTTTTTTAAAAATATTTGATCATACTTTTACAAAAAATGAAATTCCCTATCACTCTTCATAACCCCTGGTAAAAGTTTAATAATATTCTGGGGTTAATCATATAATCAAAACTCTGACAACATTCATCAATAAAATAATTTTTGAAATGTGACTAAATAATTCAACACTTTTTTGTGTTAAATAAAAAATTATTAATCAAAATAAAAAGTATAAATAACCCATTTCATGGTTTAATAATTTACATTAATAACCAAAATCGACATAACATGTTTTAATTATTTTTACACTTCCCTTGGTCCATATATTTTCATAACCCATAAATGAGGGACAAAAATTGGTATCCACTAATCCTTAAAATCCCTGATAAGTAAGCCTTTAAAATATATAATCTATTATATAGGATGGATTAAATATTATAAACCACCATGATTTTGGAACCCTAAATTATTCAAATGAAGAGAAAACCAAGTTTGGAAGAGAGGTCTCCCTAAAAATTTTGAGAGGAGAGTAAAAAATCTATTTGTGTTTCTAAGTAAAAATGGATCAGACAGTAAAATATATATGAAAGGGGAAAAACCATTAAATAGAACCATAATCATTGTATTTTAGTTTTGAAGAGAAGAGATGTATGGTTCGTCATTTTTAAGAACAATGCAAAAACTCATAAAACAGAACCCAAAACATCAAAAAATTATAGAGGAAGAGTATATAATAAAATACATTGTATTAAAGCCTTGATTAATCCAAAGGAATATATAGGAGTCGCACTACAAGTAGATAAGTTTCACGAGATCCTGATAATTAAGAGTGACTGAGTCATGGTTGGGGGTTTTTCAAATAGACTGGGGACACTTTTAATTGTTATTTCAAAAAAATCACTCAAAATTATACCTTTTATCATTTCTAAATTTATATGTAGTGATAAATATTTATTTTTATCATCACTTTTTTAGCGCTAAGAAATATTCATCATTATAAGTACTAAAAAGCGCAGATTAAAGACATATTTATCAGCACTATAGTTTTAGCCCTGATATAGATTGATCTTTATCAGTGCTACAAAGGCACTATTAATATTTTTGTAATTATAATTATATAAATATAATTAAAAAACATATTATAATTACTTAAATAACATTATTATAATTTTATAATTATTTAAATATATATAATTATTTATTTATAATTATATAAATACATATTTTGTAATTAAAATTTATTTATTAATAATTATAATTAACATAGTTAATATACATTTCCCCAATGGGGGTGGCCCAGTGGTTTGGTCATTGGCTAGGTTCCTTGGAGCTGATGGTTTAATTCCCACTGGTTATGTTTTGGTATCATAATTTCCCCACGATTGATTGAATCCCCTCTTCTGTGCTAGGTGGCATGGGGTGTGGTCATTATATGTAGTATCAAAAACACAGTGAAATGCGAGCCCGGTGCTCTTTAACTGGTTTTCTAGGGGTGGGCTACTCAATATGAAGCTGAGGACTTGTAGTGGGCGGTTCTATGGATCAATTAAAAAAATAGTAAATATACATGTATTAATTATTTCTAAATATTTATCAAAAATATATTTTAACATTATTAATGGAAATATAATATGATCTACATGCATTTTTAAAATTGGGTGAAGTTGATTAATTCAAAATGAGTTAAATTTAAAAGTATTGAAAAATGAATATTTTGTTTAATTAAATATAACTTATAAAAAATATGTATATATATATATATTGAACTATATGAATACATATTGAATATAATAAATCATAATAAATATATAAATAAAAATAAAAAATAAAAATGATCAAATTAAACAATAAAATAAAATATAAAAAACATTAAAAATGAGTAGCCAAAATAAAGTATTAAAAAAAATGACCAATTAAAAAAATAATATATATTAAATGTATCATGTTATAATAAAATTAAAATATATACTAAAATTTTAATAAATTACATAAATATTAGTTGTATGTGTTTATGTATTCTTCATTGATATATTTGTATGTGTGTTTGTGTATACAAATGCATTAATATATATGTGTGTGTCTGTGTGTGTGTGTGTGTGTTCGTTTGTGTGTCTGTGTGAAATAAATGCAACACAAGATGTTTAATATAGGTTAAATTGAAAAATCAAACAAAATTAAAAATGAATAAGACATTAATATGATTTTAAATAACATTATATATATATTATACTTATTCATTTGATATATCTATATTTAATATATACTATTTATTTATATTTCTAATCTATATATATGTATATTAAATTTATTTGATTTTATCAATAATTATTTAATTAATAAAAAAATTTATATTTTTATTAATTTACTCATTATATTTGTATTTGTTTAATTTTTCATTTTATTCTTGACCTTTATTAGTGCTAAAAAATCATTGAATAAGAGAAAAAATTATCAACTCTAAAAATGGATTGATAAATGAAACATTTTATCCATAGAATAAATAAATCACTAATACAGTATTCCTTTGTTAGCACTAAAATAATGTGCTGATAAAGGTTATCTTTTATCAGTGCTAAAACAAAAGCACTAATAATGGTGGCATTTTATCAGATTTATTTTTTCATTGATAATGGGGTTCTTTTATCAGCACTTATTTTAGGGATGATAATGATGAATTTTATCAGTGAATTTTCAAGTGCTGATAAATTCCAACACTATTATAGGTGAGGTTTTTACTAGTGCTTTCTCTGAATAATAATTGGTTTCACATGATTATTTATGTTTTTATTAAAAATAACAGAATTTATTTTAAATTTTTATTTTATTTTTAAATTTTATCATTTTTCAAAGTATTATTTTATGACATCATCAACCCCTTATACTCACGCCCTTTATTTGATGTCATAGATTACTCTTGTCATAAAATTCATATGTTAACTTCTCTTTGTAAAATTATTTATCCTATTTTGAAAATGGTTATGCATGAATTTATTCCATCTAAATAACTTGATGATACCTAGACTTCTGATGAAATTAAAATCGTTGAGCTTAATAGTAATGTTATGAATGCTTTACATTATAGTCTGAATCAAAATTAATTTAACCACATATCTACTTGAAATACCCCTCATGAAATATGGAAATTGTGTGAAGCCACTCACAGAGGAACGAATAAGTATAATGTTAGAAGAGTAGTCATGTATCTTCAAGATTTTGTAATATTTTATATTCCTACAAATGAATCAATTACCAGTGCATTTCCATCCATCACTAATAGTATCAACATTCAAAATCTACTTAGTGATGATCTGTTTATAGAATCCTGAGTGAAAACGTTACTATTGGTCCTAACAAGAAATTAGGATCCCGAAGTCATTTTTATAAAAGAGGTGAAGGATTTGAGGAAAATACTGGTCAAAGAAATTGTCGCATCCCTAATTAATTATAGAATTACAATGATGTGACAAGTTAAGAAGGAGAACAATGATGAAACAGATATAAAAAAATATCATTTTACATTTTACCCCATTTTTCATGGTCCTACCCAACACAGATGATGACCTCTCTTCCAACTCATAAAAATGATAATTAATTAATAAATTAATTAATGAATTAATTTTTTATTTATAAAAATAAAAATTAATAATAAAAAATATTTTAAATAAAAATTAACAAACATAGAATTAAAAATTATTATTTAAATTCAAAAAAAACATAATTATTTTAATAATAATTATCATTATAATTAATATTAATTAATACTCTAATTAATAAAAATTAATAATGAAATTTTTAATAATATATATGGAAATTAATAAAAACTAATATAGGAATTAATAACAAAAAATATAGTATGTAAGAATAATTATTATATAAATTAATAATTATTAATAATATTTTATATGAACAACCCAGGACATGGTCTAAGAGACCCATTTTCTCTCAATAAATGAAAAAGGACACACTTATAGGAGAAGGTTTGGAGATGAGGGTACAAGCATCTCCTATCACATTAGAAAAAGGAAAATTCTTGAGATAAATGCATAAATAAAAAGATCATAAAGAGCCATGATCTACCACTACCTTCTTTTAAAGAAAATCTACAACGATATTAACTTTCATGTATATGTGAGATATAATAATGTGTATCCCACACATCTGATCCATGAAAGACCTCTAAGTAGAATAATTTTTCCAGAGTACATTACAAGTCCTGTTCATAACCAGGTTGGAAACTAGTGAAGATTTTCTCTCGATCTAGAGAATATACCATTTAATTTGACATACATTTATAAAAACAAAAATGATGGCTTAAATTTCAGCCTCAAATACAATGTGAGAGACAAGGAATGAAAATAAGGTGTTGTTGATAAATCCCAAGTTATTCCTATAAATTCTACAAATGAGAGGATGTCTAAAAGCCACAAATAAAGTATAAAAACCCCACTATAAAATACATATGTAATTATAGAATGGCACATCCATTTATTGTACATATATGGCAAAAAAATAAATAGCCTTGAAATAAAACTAAACCCAATACAAGAACAGTAAGAATAAAAATGATCATAGATTCAAAGGAAAACAAGTTCAAGATAGTCAATACAGATAAAAGTACACAAGAACCAAAAATAAACCTATATAACCAACTAGATAAAAATTTGAAACTATGTTTTACTCTCTAACAAAAACACCAAAAATCACACCAAGTTATCAAATAAAAAAATTAACCTATACCTGAAACTAAAATGATAAAGTTAGGCGTGATCAGAATTCTCTACTGGAATTCCAATGTTTAAAACACCCTATGTATTGACATTTAATTAATGAAACATTTCATAACAGTTTTAAATAAAAAATTTAAACCTACGTTTCACATTTACAATTATTTTTTAACCAATAACAATATGTTTCCCTTATTTCATTAAAATAGACATACTTAAAGCATGCAGTTATGGCCATTTGAAGAAAGAGATTATAAAACATTATGATGAAAAGTGTCCTTTTTTAACATCCACTTTAATGTTATTCTTAAACATATATTTTTCTTTTAAAATCATATTTTCTCTCAAAACCCATTTTAAAAACAATATTCTAAATAATACACACCAAGTTTTTGTAATTAGGAAACATCACATGAATTTTATTTTAGAAAACCCATTTTTTAAAACAATTTAATTTGATATTTGAATTTCCTATTAATCTTCTATAAATTTAGGAAAACCCAATTATTAAATTTACCATTTTAAATCTAGATTTATGAAATTTGAAACCATGTTTTTCTATAAATATTAGAAAAAATTTCAAATAAAAATAATTAAAAAACAAAGGAGGTTTAACATTAAATTCATAAGGGAATTAATTCCTATATAAACATGTCCACATGACATGGAGGAATGTGTAAAAACTATACATTTACTACTAAGAGTCATAAAAAACCATGCACTCAAGCTTCACATGGATTATTAGGTCATATGAGCTCATTGTGTACCATTGGCTCCAATACATTTTTACCGATATACTGAAAAATTTATAAAAATCACACGTGACATCATTAAAATAAAAAAATATATCATATAAAATTGATAAATACCATAAAGAATCAAATAAAAATCAACACATAAAACTCAAAACCTCACATTTCATGGTGACTATTGAAAGTGTTAGCCAAACACTTCTTCATACCTATTACCCAATTCCTAATGATCATACTCAAATATAACATTAATAGCCAAATAACAGTATGTACTCTATAATATATTCCTTATTAAAAACTAAGGATTTAATAACATTTATCACAATAAATATATATTCATCCCACTATCATCCAACCCATCCATCCCATGACATACCCGAGGCACATTCTTGATCACCCTGGGTTGGCCGCTGGTGCAAGGGAATGAAATAGAATCATATGAGAATTATTTTTCTTTATAAAATATAACCAAGAAAAATATATAATCCACCATTAAATCTATTATGACCTCTGTATACATTGTATGCCCATTCCAAAACAAATTAATAACATTAAAATAAAACTAATACTGAAAAAGATATAAATATGAATAAAGTAGATATTAGATATAAGAAAAAATAAATCCATGGTGGATTTTATAGATAAAATAATATGTTAACTTAAAATAAAACTAAAAAAACTAGATCAATAGGTGATTAAGTGTTTAACTCTCCAACCACATCAACCAACAATGCTCCAATGTGATCAAATCCAATTCAAATAATAAACCAAAAATTAAAATGATAAAGATATGTGTGAGCATAAATTTTTGTAGGAATACCAATGTAATCCCCACCCCATGTATTACCTTTAAATTAATGATCATTTTATTTCTAGTTTTAAAAAAAAACTTATAAACATATGTATAACTTTTACTATTAGTTTTATGACAAAACATGGAATTTTCCATTATTTTCTTAAAATAATATATATTAAACATTTATTTTTAGGAATTAGAAGAGAGGTTATATAAAAGTATTGGATGAAAAGTGGGGTTTTAAAAAAATCCCTATTAAATAATATCCCTAAATGTATGGTGATTGAGTTTTATATAATTTTTTATATTAAATTAAAATATCATGTTTTTATTTTAATTGAATGGTGTATAATGATAATACGAAACATACAGAATAGTCATATTAATAATGGAAATAATGACTATGAGAGAAGGTAAATGGGAAGATTTAAAATCAATTATCATCAAATAAATAAATAATATAAATGAATACATGATAAATATATTACATGGATCATTGTATTGTATAGGATTTGTGGGGAATGTATATAACAAACTAAACAAGATCCATCATATTGGTGGACCTGATGCGATCTAGCATCCCAAACACTCAGATGTACTATACCTAGCCATACTGAGGGGTAACTCCCAAAGAATATAAATGTCTATACTAATGGACATTAGATAGAACAAGATCATAAGCTAGTGAGAAATATGTTTTTTAAAATTCATCAAGATATTCTTGGTTTCTATGATGCATGTAAAATAATGGAGATCCATGTAATAATATTAACATTGATATGAATTTGAATACATGACATCACACAAAACATGAGTCCCCAAAAAAATTTACACCTAATTGTATGTTCCAAGAGAAACAGAAATGTGTTGGTGGGTTTACCCAAATTTAATTATTCTGTTTTCAAAAATCAAACTGAGATCCTTTACGAGAATAAAATGCTGGATAATTAGAATATAATGATGAATGAAGGAAATTAAGGGAGTCCCAGAACCATAGGTAGCATAATCATATGCTGGTTATAATTAATTTAATTAAAATATGAGAATTAACTTGATGGAATTATTTTTCCATTGATGTTTCCATTATTTCATTGTAGAATCCAAGTGTAGGATTTCTCTGTAGTGATCCACATGTGCTCCTTGTATCTATGTACATCGCCTAAGGGATCTTTGAGTGATAGCCTAGAAGAGCGTTGTCTTGCGATGTCTATCGTCGATCTCCCTGAGAGCCGCTTCCAAATCGCTCTCCTTGATTCAGTGGAGGTGGATCTCTCTTGTAACATTAGAGCGTTATTGGTGGAAAAACAATTCTCTCGTAGCTTGAGAAATTTTTTGATCCGTTGTGAACAACCAAAAAAATGGCTAGGTTAATGAAAATTTTATAATTAGAATTTTAATGACATAGAAAAATATAATTAATTAATTACCCAATGGCATTTATTCATTTAATTTAATTATTAGTAAGACCTCATGTCTAATAATAATAGTTGACCATTATTATTACTTGAAATGTTCCCAGAGAATTATACCTAATATTATTTAATTAAATAAAGAAGATTTTTTCTCACAAATCCATTGAAACATTACACGGTGTGTATATTAATATACAAAACATGTACTTTTATGATTCCATTTTATTTATTTCCTCCACCACATTTATTATACCTTTAATAATGGCTATTTATTTATCAAATAAATATCACTGTATTACTCAATAATAAATATATTATTTCACATACAGTATATTCTCTCGAATAACTAGGGTCAAAATAAATGCGATCAGGCATCCCTGAATAATTATTAAACCACAATCATGAATAATATTTATTCAACTTGTTAAATTAATATTTAACTGAGAAACCTGGACACACGTTGTGTGTGACCCTCTAGGCCTCTTTCATAGTAGAATCAGGTAGATCCTACCTATTGTACATGGTTAGCATCTAGAAACACGCCAATCCACCCTTATAGAAATAAGTTAAATCCTCAATGACATGTCACGTCCTAAAAATTCTTACTGTGAAAGATATATCGAATCAATCTCGTTGCATGCTAGTGCCATCAAACCATGTGGACTATTCATTCTTTGACTTTTGGGAATTAAACATTCCCATTAATTACCATGTCCATGGATTTATTTAGGCTATATCAATTCCATCAAAGGGCCTAATATATCCATTTCTTCTATGGAATAGAAGCAAAAAATACTTTCTTTATCTATTAATGAAATATTACTCATGACACACCAAACATATCATACCTTACTACGGACAGTGTGTCATCATAGTTTTCATCAATACCTATTATTGTGCAAATTTTAATACCCATTAATAATAATATTAATGTTTAAGGTCCAATATACACTTATGAATATAGTAACATCCAATGACACTATGAAATGTGGATTTCCTTCCGGCGGGTCTCATTCTCATAATGTCCTCCTAGATATTACGAAGGGCACACACCATGATAAGGTGCCTCAATGTTTTATTAGTCCTAAACCCTAATGGAATGTTTTATTTGTGTCCCTAAAATAAAATCATCCTTCCATATATCATATATTCAAGAACATTGTTATTGAACTTATCGGTTCTCATCATAGTAGGGATCCACTGTGACCCATTAATGCAACAACTATCCTAAGGAAATTATCACATGAATTTTCATGCAGAATAATGATCAAGATGTGGTAATGTATTCATTAATGAAAATAGTGCAAATTAGTTTGTTCTAGGCCACCAACTCCAACAGACACCCACTTTGACTAGATCCAAATGCTAAAAAATGTTAACTTTCTAGCTATATCATGATATTCATGCTTCTACTGAGATTGGAATTTAGTCATGGGGTCATCCATGTTATCCTTGTTGGATACTATTCTCACTCCAATATCACCGGTTTGATACAAATACCTCAAGAGTTGATAATTTTGGAGAATTTTCTATTCCCATTGATGTGACCTTGGTTCTTTTGCAAGAGCCAGTACTGTAGTATTATTACAATACAATGTGACAAGATCCTTACTGCTAGGAACAACATCAAGATAATGGACAATGATTTGAATCCAAAAGGCTTACTTGGCTACATCATGAACCCTTATATATTCAGACTCCACTGTAGAATCAGTGACAACTGGCTACATTGAAATATTCTCTCTCATAGATCCTCCATTAAGATAGAAAACATATCCTGACTGCAACATCAGATCATTCTGATCTGTCGGAAAACTAGCACTAGCATACACTCTAATGAAAATATCCTCATCTCCTCCATACACTAGGAAAATATCTTTAGTTATTCTATGATAATTAAGGATAGTCTAAACATAAGTACAAATGTTGTTCTCTTGGATCTTCTTGATATCATCCTAGCATTCTTAGTACATAGGCAACATCAATCCTAGTACATAACATGTCATACATGATGGATCCTATAGCCAAAGCATATAGGATATTACTCATCCAATCTTTCTCCAAAAGAGTCTGAAGACACTTTATTTTATAAATATATAGGCCATGTGATAGTGGAACCAATCCCCTAATGGATCTTTCCATACTAAATATATTTATTATCTGGTCTATGTATGAACCCTGACTTAGTCCAAGGAACCTCTTGGATATGTCACGAATGATCTTGATCCTTAGAATGTAGGCTACTTCATTAATTTCTTTCATGGATAAACACTTGTTCAACCAGTCCTTAACTAACTGTAATAATGGTACCTCATTTACAATAAGTAATATGTCATCAACATATACTAGAAGGATAATGACCACATTCCCATTATACTGCTTATAAACACATGGATCACATTCGTTCTTAATGAAACCAAATTCCTTTATGACTTCATTAAATCGAATTTTCCATGACCCGGATGCTTGTTTTACTCCATAAATGGATTTCTTAAACTTGAAAACCTGTTTGGCTTCTCCAGGTGTCACAAACCCTTCTGGTTGATTCATATAGACATAATCTTGAAGGTTCTCATTAAAGAATGATGTTTTGAAATCCATCTTCCAATCCTCATAGTCATGGTAAGCTACTATGGAAAGTACGATTATTGTGGAATTAAACATGGAAACTAGCAAGAATATGTCATCATATTCAATTCTATGATAGTGTCTGAATCCTTTATCCACTATCCTTTCTTTATAGGTTCTAACATGACATTCCGTGTCCAAATTTTTCATGAATTCCCATTTTAGTCAAACTTGATTTACATCAACTAGGTCATCGAACAGAACCTATACATGGTTCTAATCCATATAATCCATCTCAGATTAGCTAACTTCAAGAAATCTTGGAGCTTCTGAGCTCTCTACTTCTTCCTTGTAGGAGGGAGGTTCATCTTTGTCCAACAATAATGATTCAGCATCCTCAGTTACTAGGAATCCAAATCTCTATGGTTCCCTTACCTCTCCTGAGCTCATACACATTACTTGTGTTTTTAGGACCTCTTCCATAGGGAACTATTCAAATTATTCCCATACCAACTCATATGTATCTTGAGCATTAACTTCATCAAATTTAATCTTTCTCCCACTATCCTTTTTGAGGATATTCTCCCACTTAAGAAAGGCATCTTGTCTGGCGACAATGAATTTCTCGTCTGAAGGGTTATATATGTAATATCATATACATTCTTTAGGATATACTATAAAGATATACTTTATTCCCCAAAATGCTAGTTTGTTTCCAAATAAGGACATAAAAAATTCTTTGCATCCCTATACACATGTCTGCGACAGAGTGGGTTTCATTCCAATACGTATCTAAGAGGGAATTTCATTTTCATCTATATATGGTTCCTGGTATAATGTGTATACTGAAATTTGTAATGTATATACCTAAAAGGATAATGGTAGATCTTCATGACTCATCATCAACCTCACCATGTCCAAAAAGGTGCAGTTTCTCCTTTTACTGTCAGCAGTCCACTATGGTGTATTAGGAGGAGTGAGTTGAGATAAAACCTATAATCCCATAAAAGTTAGATAAACACTTTGTTATGATATTCTCCACCTCGATCCGATCAATTTTTCTTTATCTTCTTACCATGATGATTCCCTGATTCATTCTTGAATTCCTTAAATTTCTCATAGAACATTGACTTGTACCTCATTAAGTAGAAATAGCCATATCTACTCAAATAATTCATAAAAGTAATGAAGTAAGAATACCCACCTATAGATTATAATGGAAATGTTCCACACACATTCATGTGCACCAATCCTAGAAGTTGTGTTTTCCTTTCACCCTGTCCATTGAAAGGCGGCTTGGTTATTTTACCTTGTAAACAATCATGACATCTATCATGTGGTTTTATCTATATAGATCTGAAATAACCATCTTGGAAGATCTTTTTCAATGGATTATTGTAAACATGACCGAGATGGTGATGGCCCAACTAGGTGATGTCTGATTCATGTGAGTTTGTTTCGTTATCGATTTCCAACACTTGGTTTTCATAATTTTATACAAAGAACCGTTATTTAAATGTTCCATACCATAACATATATTGTTATTATAAAAGAAAAAAAATCATTATTTCCAAACATGAAAATAAATTCATCCATATCCAAAAATGATATAGATATTATGTTCTTGGTAACACTATGCACATAATAACAGTTATGTCAAACCAAAAGCATCCCAGTTGGCAATGAGAGATGGTAATCTCCAAGGGCCAATGAATCCATCCTCATGCCATTGGAAGATCGAAGGTCGACCTCTTCTCTAGAAGTTTTTCTAAATCAACTTGGTTTTTTCATTTGAATATAGATGTGAGCCCTACCAGATGTATCTAATACCCAATGTGTAGAAATGTAAAGATTACACTCGATAACGAACACACCTTTTGCATCCCCACACTTCTTGGTGTAGTTCCTCTTCCAGTGGATTAGCTTGCCACATTCAAAACATACCTCCTCTCATTCCTTTATCTACCGCGGGATCTTACCCTTCTTGGAGGGATGGTGCTTAGGGGATTCAGACCGTTTATGAATCCTTGGCCACTTTTCCTTGACATTCCATTTCTTATTCATAATAAGGAATTTGGATTTGTCATGCCCATGTCATTATATACATAGATAATTAATGTTAGACGTTCTGATAGTTTCTTCTCATTGTTTCTCGTGTTTTAGTTTCCAATAAAACTGGAGAATGTCTTGTGCAGGGATAATAGGATGAGATATGTATGCAACTCATCTGAGATGTTATTCCCTAATATTTCCATGCGTTTAATGTTGCCATTGATCTTGACTACATGACGCACAGCTGGCGTAGGCTCTCCAAGATTAGTTTTAAAAAATCATTGGAGATCTCATATTTCTCATGTCTCGCCTTCTCTTGATATAGATCCTTAATGTGAGACATCATGGTATACACTTCCATGATTTCATGTTGCTTCAAGATCTCATTAGACATAGCCAATAGAATGAAACATTAGACATATGTGGAATCATCCATATTTTTCATATAGAGAGATATTTCCTCATCATTGGATTATTTTCTTGGTGAAACTATAATATGCTCCTCCAGCACGTACAATTTTCTCTCATGGAGAAGGATGACGTGCAAACAGCTATTTCAATCCATTAAATTGGTGATAGTGAGAAGGTTTTCCTTCTCGAGAATGGTCCACAATGGTATGTTTGAATACAATTTTCTTGTTGATTCTACAAATTAATATGAGAAATTATTTTAGTATTTTATCATGAAAATTTGAGACAAATAAATAAATTAATACTTATTAGTCTACCAGTATTTTATCAAAATCCAATTTCCCTCACTATTGATTTCAGAATATTATATTGCCTGAATATTTTAGTGGAAAAGATCATAATTTCCCATTGTATTACCCTAAATAGGGTTGGTCAAGAAACTTGAAGGTATTTATATAGGCATTCCAAATTCCAACTGCAGTAACTCAGAGTTCCTTGTTCCACTGAGTGGACTCCACAATCCTGAAACCCATTTATTTTGGATTTCCTCAACCTCTGGCTCCTGGTAACACCATGTCTTGCTATGGAAATAAGTCCTTGATGTGAACCAAGTCATGTAAACCCAAAAACTAGAATTATAATTCCACTATAATTGAAATCACCCCAACTAAGGTTGTTCATGCACATTGAACTGTAGCTCAATTCTAACCAAGATTATTAAAGGCTATATCGACATAATATTTATTTGAGGGATTCTCTCCTTAGACATAAATTTCCATTTTATTATCTTTGATTACATTCTTGTTAATATTAAGTGGGATAAAAGTAATTGATTAACCATGTCTAATATAATATTTTTTCATTAGACGGACTTATATTAGTTCCATATTGCATGTTTGTTTAATTCATTAATTGTTTGATCATGACAACAGACCCACAATAAACAATCCATGAAACTGAAAGAAATAAAATAAATGGTATGATCATGAACATGTTCTATTGGTTAGTTATTCTAGATTTTGTTAAACTAACCCAACACCTAACGGAGAAACACCTTGAACCTTTTGGGTTTGTGTTTATATATTTCCACATGTCCACCTTTGTATCTCCTTGGATTGGTATTACCTTGACTCCAAACTTGATCTTCCTCCACTAGCATGGGAGATCTATCCATTACATATTTTTTTATCTCACTCACTGGTGAGGGGTTAAAAGGGGTATTACATAAAATAAACCATGGTTACATAGGCCCTACATATTAATTAGAAGAAGTCTCACAAGACAACCAATTTAATTTAAATAAAAAAATTAAAAGAAACCATTCACATACAAAGGTCTTGGGTTAGCTCATGATCATCCATACATGCAATAATACTTACACTTAAATAAAACTATCATTAAATTATTTAATCATTCTTGTTTATTATAAATCATGCATGAATCAATAAATTATCATTAATTAATCAACCCTTTTATCGTAATCCATTTTCTGAATTTCCTTGATATTTTCATCCATCATAATTTTAAGCAAATAATTTCATTTAAAATTATCTTTTTACATTACTTGTATCTTGGAGGAAACCTAGTGAATTCCTATTCATAACTACCCAATGAGTAGAGATTAGCATTACACAGATTTTAAATTAAACACACATATATAAAATACCTATCACATGTTGTGCCTCAGTTTTACACATGAACTATGGTAACAATCACAAGGGTTTGTATAATATATTAATAAATTTTAACAATTATGTGAAATTTGGATAAGTAAATGATATGTAGTTCTGACTTCACGATGTATACTATCCTTCATCGTCCATCTATGTACACACCCTGGGACATAGCGTGTAGATGTACTTCGGAAATCTTTGGACTACACGGCGTGTTCAATGGGCCATACGCTGAGTAATATCTGCATTACACAGTTTTTAGCCTGGAAAGCCATATATGGGGTACAAGGTCAAACCCTAACTCGAAGGGAATACATGTCGTGTCTAGTGGAATACACGTTGTGTAATCTAGAAACCTCGTGCCACATATTCCTAGTCAATACACAGAGTAAATTATGACATATAAAGACTCCAACACAGAGCTTGGTTTGGAAGGCCAGTCTGATGCATTGAATCGTGACTGCATGGAATGTACTACTGATTACACGCTATGTGCTTTGGTGTTGTATGTCCATGAAGCTTTGGAACCTTTCGATTATATCCTTTATTTTATTTTAATCAAAATTAAAAGAAAAGATTATTTTTGTAAGGAGAACAACAAATAAAAGAGGAGGAATAGATCTCTAGAGTCAGATTTACAGAACGATTAATTTGAATTGAAACAACTAAATTATTAAATTAGAAAATCATGAATGAAAAAATAAGTAATTATAATCAATGATATTATTGCTCTGATACCAATTTTAGGTTCCGGTCACGGCTGATGTGCATTGGTTGGTGTACCCAACATTAATTTTTCTATGAACAATGATAAATATGAGATCTGGCACGATAATAAAATGAGAGATCATCAAAATATAATGAATAACGAAACAAATAAAGGATGTCCCAAAACCATAGTGAGTATCATCTTATGTTGGTTATAATTAATTTAATTAAAAGACAAGAATTACATTTATAGCATTCACTCTCTGTTGGTGTTTCTGTCATTGCGCAATAGAAGCAAAGTGTAGGCCTCCTATAGCGATGATCCACATGTTCTCCATGTATCTCTAGATATCATCGAAGGGATCTTGGGGTGCTAACATAGAAGACCCTTCACTCGTGATTTCTTCCTTCGATCTCCCTCAAAGACACTTCTAATGCACTCTCCTAGATCTGGTGGTGGAGGATCTCTCTCATGACAAGAGAGAGTTATTGCTGGACAAATAATTCTCTATTGGATTAATATATTTTGAGATCCATTTTTCACAACCATAAAAAATGGATAGGCTAAGGAGAATTATATAATTGTGATTTTAATTACGTAGAATAATAAAATGAATTAATTTCCTGAAAGCATTTATTCATTTCATTTAATTCTTAGTAAGACCCATGTTTAATAATATAAGTGGACCATTATTATTACATGACATGTGCCAAAATAATTACACATAATATTATTTAATTAAAAAATAATACTATTTCTCACAAATCCCTTGAAAAATTAGATGGTGTGTATATTAATATAAATGTGTGTACTTTTGTTTTTCCATTTTCATAATTTCCTCCACCACATTTAATAGACCTTGAATAATGTATATTTATTTCTCAAATAAATATCACTTCATTAATCACTAATAAATATATTATTTCACCCACAATATATTCTCCCAAATAACTAGTGTCAAAATAAAAAATATTAGGCATCCTTGAATAATTATAAAACCACAATCAAGAATAATTTTTATTTAATTTGTTTAATTAATATTTAACTATGATACTTGGACACACTTATTGTGTGACCCTTGAGGCCTCTTTATTAGTGGAATTAGGAAAATCCTGCCTAATGACCACGTTTAGCATCTAGCGACATGCCAAGGCACCAATAGAGAAAGAAGTTAACATCAAAATGAAGTGTCACATCCTATGAATGCTTACTATGTAATGTAATCCATTTATATTGATATCTTGAATCATGTGGGTTTAATTCAAGTGCCATCAACCCATGTGATCGATTATTCTTTCTTTAAATTTCTATAATTGAACACGCCCATTAATTACCATGGACCTGGATTTATTTAGGCTATATAAATTCCATAAAAGGGAATGAGATATCAACTTCTATTATGGAATAGAAGGGAAAAATCATTTATCGCATTATCTATTAATGTAGTATTGCTATTGACACACCCAATATATCTTACCTTGCTATGGAAAGTGTGTCATCATAGTTTTTTTAATACATCTAAGTGCATGAGTTGTAATACCCATTAATAATAATCTTATAGTCTAAAGACCAATACATGTGTCTATAGATATGAACATCCAATGAAACTATGAAATGTTGATTTCCTGCTAGCGAGTCTCAGTCTAATAATATCCTCATGGATATTACCAAGGTATCACACCACGAGAAGGTGCCACAATGTTTTATGAGTCCTCACCCCTAATGGCCTGTATTATTTGTGTCCCTCAAATAAAATCATCCGAACATAAAATATATATTCAAGAATAGTGTTATGGGACTTCTGGGTTCTCAAAATAGCAGGGATCTTCTATGACCCGTTAATGCGACAGATATCCATAGGATATTATCACATGCATTGTCGTGCAGAAGAAAAATCAATATGTGTTAATTTATTTATTAATGAATAATGTACAACGTTGTAGGTTCTAGGACACCAACTCCAACCCCAATAACCCTTATTAATAACAGACCCCTTTATTAAATATCAAAAATATAATGATAATATCATTTAACAAGGGAATTAAAATCTATTTATAAACAAAATAATATATGGGATCATTCCAAGGAGTCTTTTAAGAAGAAATTCCAATCTAGAGTGCCAATCAGTCCATACAAACATTCTTTTAAAATAGGATGTAAACACCTTAAAAGACAAAAATAACACTATAAACATTTCAAGGTAATATTTGGAAAACTTCTATAAAACTAAAATATTCTCTAAAGTACTATAAATCACATATAAATACAATTCATGGATTTATTCAAACAATTGGTGTCCAAGGTTAAACAAAACAGACTTTTATAAAACTTTTTAAGAGAGAGAGAATTTTTCATTTAAATGAATATAATGTGAAAATTTATTTTCATTTAAAATAATTGATTAACTAATTTAATAATATAAATTGACCTCAAAATAATTATTATAAAAAATAAAAAAATTAATCATTCTTAAATTAAAGGACAATTGATCAGGAAACCTACCATGAATCGGTGGATATGAGTTTACATTAACAATGAGATGCTAATTCAACAATAGAATATGATAAAACTTCTAATCAACAATAATGATCCCTAAAACAAAGTAACCCATAAGTGGAAAATTATATAAGTGCTACCCTAGGTCACCATGACCTAGTCAATCCATAAACAATAGGAAATATGGATGAAATCCGAAGGATAAGAGAACCGGGGTTTATTAATGTGAGAAACCTGACCAAAACCTTGTTGAAACCCTCATGAATCAACCATAGAAAGAGGAGGAACGAACTAGAGGTTACCATGGGGTCAATAACATGAATTGGGGGGGTGAAATAGGGATTCCAGGATTAAAAATAAATAGGGGTGATTAGGTAATTTTCTCAAAATATTAATCTCTAGGAATTGTTCGTTGTTTCTCTGTATATTTTTTAAAACAATAAACCTATAGTGAACACCTAACTAAAAAACCCTAGAATCATGAATATTTTTTATAGACAGTGTTGGAAGCCATGCACCAAATATGTGAAATGGATCGATTAATTTGAAGACCCATAGTTTCAACATAGCGTTTACTAACCACGCGTCTTTGCTGAAACATTCAAATTTCAAAAATTTAAACTTGATTGACTTGAAATTAATGGAAATTTCATCCATTTATGTTATGACAAATATTATTCTTGATATGAAGAGATGATTGTGATAGTTGAATAAAATTGACTTTTTAGAACTTATCTACTATTATTATGTGTATATGGTAACATGATATCATCCTTATTTATTCTAGACAAATGGAATAATGATATATTGTGATATGATTATTATAATGGCGGTGTTATGATTCTGGGATCCTTTATTATTATTATAATCCACCAGAAATAATAAATAACCATTGGTTACATTTTCATGAATAAAGAAATTGAAATAATATTATGAATGCAGGTGATGTGTTTGATGTAATAGTCTAGTGATTGTGTAATGTTATTATTATTTCTACTAATCTTTTTTTATTTTTAAATTATATTCATTATTAAACATTTTCTCTGCTTAGTCGATTTCATTCATCTTTATTTAGACACATTTATTTCACATGGATATAGAATTGTTTTTGAAATATTATTTTACCGAGTAATCTCATGTGATCACCCCTTATAGTCTAATGAGTTGTTTTGTAATAATGAATAATGGATATTATGGATGAATTTTTTGGATGTTAAACCAGATTCTAGGAGTCCATCCTTTAATTTTCCATATTTTTATTCTATTTCTTTATCATATAGTCATGATCATGAATAGGAATTTTATAATTCAATTAATATATAAAGGGATATTTTTTGTAGTTTTTTAAAAATTTTCCTTGGAATTCATTAGGGTAGTACCTTTTATGTGAATGGCATATATCCTCAGTGCTAGTTACCAAATCATGACCTATTGGAGGTGGGATTCCTAGGTCACGCTCATCTTCACTACTGATCTGAGTGGGGTTCTGATGAGGGTGGGTCATGAAAAATCAGTATCAAAAATTTTGGTGAAGATATTGTATAGAGTTTGGATTTTGAAACATGTGAGAATTATATGATTTCAATACGATATCAATTTTATTTTACCTAACACGAATTGGAGGAAGACTTTCTAGAACATAGATATTTAGGGTACGATGTGTATGATGTTAGAAACCTTAATGTTAAGGAGTATAACTAGGATCACTACTAAAAATCAATATAGGGAAAACTTTATCAGCACTAAAAAAATCATGGATAATGTGGGATTTTTATCAATGATAAAAGGAACTGATAAAGTCGGTCATTTTTCAGGGCTAATAAAAAAGTGGTGATAAAGGTTGGTGGGGGGATTTTTGAGAACTTTTTTGTTAGTCCTTAAAAAATATTTCATAAAAAAATATAATTAAATAAAAATAATATATTAATATATAAATATATTTATAATTATATAATTCCAATATATTTTTTAAAATATGATTTAGGTAAGTATAAATACACATTTACACATAATATATGAGATATTTCATGAAAATGGATTTTAAAATAATTAAGAAATATTATTAAGTAAAAATTTGATAATTCTTATTGAGTAATAGTAATTTAATAACAATTGTATGCTAGAGAAATTTAATTAAATATTAAAGGTCAAAGATATGTTGAAGACAAGACCTAAACATAAAACGACCATAACTTATGATTCAGGTGTCTTTTTGGGCTATACCACATATAAAATTGAATATTGTGAAGTGATATATGCTTTGGTGACCCTGGTCACTTTTTTAGGCTAAAAGGGCCAAAAGGCCTCCAAATATGAGTTGTTTAGTTGGGATACCCTATTTTTTTAACATTCGATAGAATTACACATCATTTAAGAGATTATTCATATCTATTTTCAGTGGAGACTAAATATATTCATTGTTATTACATTCATATATAGATATATATATATATACATATTATGGTTTTGAAACTTTATCATTTTTTACAATTTTGTTTTATTTATAATAAAATATATACATCTTTTCATATATTTACATATATTAAATAAATAATATAAATACATAATTACATAAAAATGTATTTTTAAATATATCAACCATATAGAAATAATTATTTATTTTTATTTTTATTTAAAATAAAAAATTATCTATTTTATTTACCTTATAAAAATGCACTAATATGTATATATAATGTTTATATATATATAAATGTCTCTATAAATAAGCACTCACAGACACACATATATATTTATATGTATATTCTAATATATATAAATTATTATTAATATATAATATATTTGAATAATTATAAGTGTGTATATATATCACACACTTATAAAAAATATATTTGAATTTATATATTTAAATAAATAGAAATATCAAAAAAAAATGAATTACAATGTAAGGAAGAGCAGTGGTAAGGGCTTCACATTATAGAAGGTAGGTACTTGGCTTGAGTCCAAACATGTGCTGGTGTGTGATACTTTTTCTAGTATTGTGAGAGGGGGTCTGTGAGAACTTTTAAGGGGGTGGTGGTGCGTGATAGTGGGAGAGGGGCGGTCAGGGGGAATAGATATTGGTGAGAAAGGGGGGTTATGTAATTTTTTTTTTCAAATTTTATCAATGCTAATCAAAATCATAGATAAAGGGAATCTTTATTGGAGATAAATAAAAGCACTGATAATGTGTTAATTTATCAATGATTTTTCCTAATGCGGATAAAAGTCATCTTTTAAAATCTCTTAGGTAGATTGAACATTCCTAGCACTAATAAGGCATCTTTCTAGTGTTGTTATAAGTGTGTTTTATAGTAGTGGATCCTGGTATCGTGGCCCCCAGTGATCTGATGTAAAGACATTGATAGCCAACAAAGCATGTTTATGTGGAAAATTCATTGATTTTAAGGTAGATATTTTTTTAAGTGTCCATATACCATTACCTTAGGTTTAATTTAAGATAATAAATTTATTTATGATTGTTAATTATGTATACTTATGATAACATAGATACAGATTTAATTCATTACTTATAATTTTATTGCAGTAATTTTTAATAATTTACTCATGGTAGTGAAAATATACTTTCATAAAATTCAAAACATTATATGATTTTTGATTTTCTAGATAATCCACGCTACTTTTATAATTTAATGATTAAATGCATTATATTTATAAAATATGTAACATGTTTAGAACAGACTACCAATCCATTATTTTTTTCATTTTTCAAATAGACCATTTTAATGATGGATGAGGGGGAACCACAAGAGTATCAAAAAACAAAGGGATGTATAAATCAGCATGCACCCCATGTTGATGGGATGTGGGAGAACCTATTCCTCCCATGAAGGAGAACTGGGTGTGTTCCCATGTACACTTGTATATGCATCTATGTGTCACATTCTTCATGTTACTTGATTTGAGATTTTATAAAAGATTTTAAAAATTATAAATAAGACAATGATAAAAGATTTTTAAAAAATTGGGCTAGAAGGTGTTATGGGCCATCACACGTTTAGACATTTCTTATTGGGGACAATGGTGTTGGGCCCTTAATGCCTTTTCTAGAATCCTTGGGAATATACCTCATGGTACTTAACGCCTTTTCTCGAATACAAATAATAATTATATTAACTATCTCTATTTTTTAATTGAAAATTATAATTAATATATTTATATAAATAAAATAATTTTTTTGAAGAATTTAACTATTATTAATTATCCATCAATTTTGAAAATAAAATATCTTGCAATTATGATCGAAACCCTTATCCAAGGATCACTTTTATAAGGGGGTCTTTCCTGGAAATACTTATGGATTTACAATGGGGATTAAGGTTCTTACTTTCTTGTGAATAATTAATAATATATTATAATTAATAATTGGTATTTAAATAATAGTTGTAAATATTAATTACTAATTAATTATAAATAAATAATAACCATTTCTAGTTAAAATAATAATAATAATAACTAAAAAATAAGCAACTATAATCATTTTGTATTAAATATACATTATTAACTAATTAATAACCAATTAGTAACTAAACAATATTAATCAATAATATCAATACCTATTAAATACTAATTACTAATTAATAATATTGATAAATAGCTAATTAATAACTAATTAATTACTGATTGACAATTAATAATTAATATCTTTTAATTAATTTCTAACTAAAAAATATTTATTTACAAATAAATAATATTAATAATAACAAAATACTAAATACTAAATAATAAATAAATATTTATTATAATTAACAATTAGAAACTGAATAATACATTTATATATTTATTAGTAATTAATATTTATAATAAATTAATTTTTTTAAATAAAATGTAATATTATTTTGTTAATATTGATTAGTAATTAATTCTGATTAGTAATTAGTATTAATATATAAAAATTAATTAACTAATTAATAATAATTTTATAATAATTAAATAGTAATAAGTAATTTGGTAATTTAATCATTATTATTAATATTTAGTAACTACATAATATTTTTAAATATTTACTAGTAATTATTTAATAATAATTATTAATATTTAATTTGTTAATTAGTAATTGATATTATTAATGATTAATTATATATATTTTAAATACTAATAAATTAATAACTAATAATTATATTATTATTATGATTAATTAGTAACTAAATAATAATTCAAATATTTCATACAATTAAATATTAATTAGTAATTAGTATTTATTAGTAATTATTATTAATTAGAAATAATTAGTTAATTAATTAATTATAATTTAATATTGGTGAAAAATTGATTTGTGAGAGATTGGTAGCCTCTGTCTTTAGAAATAATGATTAGGGTCCCGGTTCAATGGTGCACAACCTTGATTGCTTCTTCAATCCTGATGAGGATTTTTTCGGCATGATGATATGCATTAATGAGACTATTACCTTTGTTGGAGAACAGGTCTTTAAATTTGTGAAGGATCCAGGTGGTCCGAGCAAGGGGATTTACTATTATGATGAGAATAGCATGCCTTATTCCATCGAGGATGGTGCTGCTAATGCAAAATCAAAAATCATAGATGGATAGAGGAAGGGTGTTGCTAACATTTCTGGAATATTTTTCTCAGATCTTGGGGGGGGGGCATTGACCTTCCTTCCAAAATGAACATGAAGAATAGAACCCTCTACTTTGTTCAAGGTGACCAGGGATTCCTTATTTAATGTAACGACCCAACACTTTGGAAAAGTTATGAATCATTAGTTTTTCTTTCAAATATTTCCATTAAGCTTGTGTAATGTGGGTAACATCCTAAGGAAGGTCTGAGGAGTGTCCAGGGTTGGTTTAGAGCCCGGGAAATTGAAAAATGGACTTGCAGACAGGGGCCCACGGCCTGCACACGGCTTGCGCATAGTTTGGGTAAACCATGCGACCTTTGGTCTGGAAGCAGGGAGGTGCGAATGGTTTGCACATGGTTTGGGTAAACGGTTTGCCTAACCAGTGTGACCTTTTTTTATGGAGGCAGGGAAGTGTGCACAGTTTTCACACTGTTTGGTAAAATGTGTGCCTAAACCGTGCGACCCAGATCTGGTTAAATTTACATTTTTACCTTAATTAATTTATAAGGATGTTGAGCCATTCCTTCTTCCTCCAGTGGACAGAACTAGATGAGAACACCTCTTTGAGTTCCAAAACCCTCTTCACACTCTTCTTATGGTGGAGCCCTCATTCGGAGTCTGATTCTTGATCCGTTGGAAGCTATGGAAGGGACAAGGTAAGGCTAACCATACACACCATTCCTTCATCAGAAAATCATACCTTTCGTCTTGTTATTTTGATGAAGGCTCATATGACCTATTTTCAGGGCATTGGAATGGAACTCAGATCTCTTCCAATCTACTACGAATATGAGGTTGGTATCAAGCGAGCCTACACCTACAGATCTAAGGTAGGTGGTCATGTGGTTTCCATTTTTGGTTTCCACCTTATTGAGTTATTATTGTCGTGTCGTGGTTTGTCTTTCAAAAAACCCCATATTTATAATCACTGCTTAATTTCTAAATGACCCGTGTGGTATAAGAGTGATGGATCTAACCTTGTAAGGGTGTTTGGATTTGATTTGGACTGAGAGTGGCCAACCATAGGTGTTAGGAACTGAGAATTATCCCTTTTTCACCTTTGAACCATAATGATATGTCTTGAAAATCATTTTCCATGTTAGGAAATTGAGATGACATGGTTAGAGGTTGGATAGGATGATGTAGCCTATACCCCTTTAAATAATTGAAATGCATGCATGCCATGATTTTCTTATGTGATATCATAATAAGTATATGACTTTATTTTCTAATGTGATATGATATAAGATGGTTTGCCTTATATAATGTGATGTGAATGGTCATGATTTGCTGTTTTGACATGAGTGTGATAACCCGTGTGTTGGGCTGAAGGCTTTCTTACCCCGTTCTATATAAATTTCGGTGATTGAGGACGAGAGTAATTTAAACCTCGTGCCCATATAACCTTTATGGGGGGAGGAATTTCTACCCCACGTGAGCTACAATGATAGAGGACGAGTGACATTTATACCTCGTCCTCATATAACCATTACAGGTGGGAGGCATTTCTACCCCAAGCCAGCTATAGTTCTTATAGACGAGAGCCATTCATACCTCGGGCTAGTGATACTTGTATGTATGTGAGAAGCATGGATGATAGGCATCTTTACATTGTTCCAGTGATAACCTATATCTATGTACTTATTCCTCAGGTGATTGTTTAGTTTTTCAGCCATGAGCTGATGAAGGTAGACCTGCTAGATTTCCTTCCAGAACCTGACCGGGTGGGTTGTTTATTTACTTTTCTTTACTCACTTGCAGTCTATTGCTCACTTGTCTTGCAAAAACCTATTTGGATTACACGTAGACATCGTTGGTGGTGGCCTACTGAGACATGTCTCCCACCGTACCTGGGCGGCCTCTGGGGAAACCGTGTAGAGTTAACTATTGCAGGTACTAGTAGGGGAAAGGGCCCTACATTAGGTTGTTGATACAAGGATATTCTAGCTTGAGATCCAGTGTAGAGGATCGAGCTTGGATATAGATGCGCGTGGACCACTTTTGTCCTTTTGTATTATTGTATAGCATGTTTTTCGTCTATTTTCATTATACTAGCATGCCATGCATCCATTTTGTATCAGACACTGCCTGTGTGGCTTTTGATTAATTATCATGGTTTTCCATACTTCTGTTGTTTGGTTTGTATGTTCCCCTTCTTTCCCCTGATTATCCATTAGTTGTGCATCCAATATTTAATAACATTGCTGCTACTCCGCAGTGTACTCTGACATTGGGGTGCAGTCTCCCATCTAACATACCATTACACCCCTAATTCTAGTCGGCAGCCCCTGGCCGATGGGGAGACGAGCCAGGGGTCATGTGGCCAATCAGGCTAAGGGCTCGGGTTGAGGTGCAGTCGTGTCCAGGATGTCACAATGTGGTATCAGATGTTTTTCATTCTTTCTTTCTTTACTATTTGGCGATGATATATCTGGAGACTGGGAAGGCTAAGGGACGTAGTTATAAGATGTTCTTAGGAATCGTGAACCCATGTACTGGGAAAAGGCCAAGTTTCCTATGTTATGTTGTTATTGATTCTGCTATTCACTATTGATATTGTTTCACTGTTGGGTGATTCACACATTTTTTGATGTTATTGAGATTTTCAATGTTGTAATTTGGATTTCAGGGTTCGACCTAATGAAATGAGGGTTATGCATTAGAACATGCATCACGATAGGCACAATATGTTTAGGCCATGCATCTTTCCATGCCACGTTTAAAATTTCAGTGAGCATGGCTTTTTGTTTATTTCCATGCCTGGTAAATATCTATGAAATTGTGCTAACCCTTCTTCAATGTTGTGAATTGAGGAATGAGGTGGTTTTAGTGGGTGTCACTTGTTGGTTCATAAGGTTTATGGAACCTTGTGGATCAGAAAATGACATTACAACTAAACCAATAATTTTCCTTAATGGAAATTAAAATACTTTATTAGCACAAGTAAATGAGAAATGACATCCAAGTTTGTGTCATATTTCAGTTCATGAAGAGTATGGGCCCTTATGGGCTGGGAAATTCCATATCACTAGATTATGTTAAATTTAACAGTTTTCGGTTTTACTAAGAATTCTTATGGGTGTGGATAGGTGATCTTAGGTGTATAATGGCTTAGTACATGTCCTTGCTTCTAGAGTTCAACCTTTAATTTTTTGGTTTCTTATTTTGAGACATTCATTTGGCATTGTAGCCATATTTCTCCGAGATTTCCTCGAGTCGCGCGTGCTGAAGGCAGCGATGATCACGTTACTGAGGTGGTGGGCCCTAATCCTCCATTTGATCTTCCTGTCGAGCCACCTTTGGATCCTCTTGATATTCCTGAGATGGGTACCGATGCACAGTTCCATGAGAACTTCTTGAGTATGATGCAGAGTATGCAAGGGGGAGTGCGAGCTGCCCCGAGTATGGTAGAGTTGACACGCAAGTTTCAGTCATAGAATCCTCCTAAATTTATGGGATATGGCGGACAAATTGTGGTGGAGCCCTGGTTGGAGGATATTCTGACCATCTTCAAGCACCTTGAGATGCCACCAGAGTGGAGGGTCAAGCTCGCAGCTTATATGATCTGTGATTCCTCTAGGAGGTGGTGGGATGTCATCACCTAGTCGGGGTTGTAGTGAGATATGATATGGACTGATTTCCAGACCATCTTCTACAGTTTTATATTTTCCAAGACATTGAGGGATGACAGAGCTAGGGTGTTTATGAATTTGAAGCAAGGGACCATGACATTCCTGGAGCATTCATCACATTTCACTGAGTTAAAATGTTTAGCTCCAACACTAGCTGTTGATGATCTCATTGCTGCTAGGCATATTGAGGATAGGATGTGTTAGGCCATCTGTAAGTTGCTTAACGTGTTCAGGTTGACAACTATTTCAGATATTGTCAGTCAGGATTTGATCACAGAGAGGAATTTTAGAGAAGCAGATAGTGTGAAATGGGGTGGTTTGGCACCTAAGTATTCTAGTGGATCTGATTTTTGGAAGAAGTGGAGTTTTGAGGACTCTCGTGGTGTTAGTGGTGGTCAGGACATTTTTTGAGGTGGTACACCTATCTGTCACCAATGTGGTGTGCCAGGGCATATGAAGAGGCAGCGTACATGAAACTCGTAGGAGTGCAGAGGTTGTGGTAGGTTGTGTCATCTCAAACGCTTCTTCATTACTTTTCTCCTATGCTACAGTGAGGAGGGATCTTTACCTACTCCACTATCTGGCGCTGGATCGGCAGGATCGCGTCAGTCAGGCGGCTGGAATACCGCCTGCCGAACAGGCCGTGGAGGCAGTCGAGGTAGAGGTAATCAGGCGTTTGAATCTCAGCGCTAGCCGGACAGGTCTGCTCAGGGTAGCCAGGCTGTGGCTCAGGGTCGTGGTACTGGCCAGTTGTATGTAGTCGAGCCTATGCCACATGAGAAGCATGTCGGACCATATACTGTATGAGGTACAATTATAGTTACATCTTCATTAGTATCTGCTTTTTTTGACATAGTCTCTTATAACTCTTTTATATCGGAGGTGATTATTGGATGTTTGGGCCTCGATGTTGAGTCATATCATGGCATGATCATGTTAGATACCCCCTTAGGTATCCGTTCAGAGGGCGTTCATCGTTGTCAGAATTTTCCCCTCGAGGTGGGTGGTTACATTTTCATGTAGAACCTGTATGTTCTGGATATGACATGTTTTGATGTAATAATTGGGATGGATCGGTTAGTTCCCTATACATCCCGAATTGACATCTATCGTCAGAGGGTGTCATTTATGTCACCAGAGGGCGACACACATATGCACAAATGAGAATGGGATCTTTGTGAGACACGAGCTGGACTGGAACACCAGAGTTTAGGTGGTGTCACAGCACATGCTTCCAGTCTTTATCATGATGACCAAGGCTTACAACCCTCTGTTTATCCTCCCATGGTGGAGATTTTCAGTGATTCCTTTCTTGATTATTTCTCTGGTCTACCTCTAGTGAAAGAGGTGAAATTTACTATTTAGCTTATTCCAGGAGCAGCACCAGTGACCATTCCTCCTCATAGTATGGAACCTAAAGAACCTTTGGAGCTCAAGAGTCAGCCTGAGGACCTGGAAGAAAAAGGCTTTATACGTCCCGATACTTCTCCCTGGGGATCATCAGTTCTTTTTTCCAAGACGTCAGATGGTACCCTTCATCTTTCCATGGATTATCATATGTCAAATCAGCTGACGATTAAGAATCAGTATCCATTACCTCGGATTGATGACCACTTCGATCACCTCCAAGGAGCGAAGGTGTTTTCAAAGCTATATTTGAGATTGGGATATCACCAGGTGCGTGTTAGGCCTCTAGACATACCTCACACAATGTTTAGGAGTAGGTATGGTCTCTACGAGTACCTAGTTATGCCCTTTGGGATTTCAAATTCACCTGTAGTGTTTATGGCTCTTATGAATCAGATTTTTAACCCTTACCTTGATTTGTTTGGGGTTGTATTTGTGGATGATATCTTAGTCTATTCACAATCGAGAAAAAAACATGCAACCCATCATGAGATCATTCTGAATAAACTAAGAGAGAATCATCTTTATGCTATGCTCAGTAAATGCCACTTTTGGATAGACAAGGTTCACTTACTTGGACACATTATTTCTGAGTCTGGAGTTTCAGTTGACCCTGAGAAGGTGAGTGCTGTAATTTCTTGGGAGCAGCCCAAGAATGTCTTTGATATCATGAGTTTATTAGGGATTTCTAGATATTATAGGAATTTTATTAAGGGCTTATCAGACCTAGAAGCACCGCATATAGCTTTGACGAAAAAGGGGGTGAGATTCGATTGGTCAGGACCTTGTAAAGTATCTTTTCAGGAACTGAAGGGAAGTCTAACTTAATCACTGATACTAATCTTGCCAAAGCCAGGAAAAGCGTATATGGTCTTTTTTGACACGTCAGGTATCATGCTCAGAGATGTCTTGATGCAGGAAGATCCAGTCATTTCCTATGGTTCTAGTTAGTTAAATCCTCATGAACAGAATTATCCAACGCACGACTTCGAGCTCACAGCGGTTGTACATGCCTTACGCTATTGGAGACACTATTTTCTGGGAGAGGTATTTGTGGTATTTACTGACCACAAGAGCCTCAAATATATCTCTACTCAGTGGGATCTAAATCTTAGGAAACGCAGGTGGGTCGAGTACCTGCAATCCTTTGATTTCGAACTTGCCTACACTCCTGGGAATGGAAATTCAGTCATTGATTCACTGAGTTGGAAAACCAAGTCTCATGTGGTTCAATAATCTAATGAGGAGTGGAAGATGATGGCCCTATTTCCAGATATGCATGTTGTGGTTCAGGAGGGTCTGGGTCAATGGTTTCTCTCAACCTTAGTGGTGACGTCTAATCTTTCGGAATGGGTCAGGGCAAGACAATTTTCAGATCTGGAAGGCCTTGTTCTATGAGAAAGTGTTGTTGATGATGCCTCTACAGTTTGGATTATGGAAGAAGGTGATACATTATTGTTCCATGGGCATGTATTGGTCCAAGATGTCATCAGAGAGGAGCTGATGAGGGATTTCTCGGCCTCAGCATGGGCAGTTCACCGGAGCATCACCAAAATGTATCGTGATTTGCGATGATAGTACTAGTGTCCTAGCTTGAAGCGAGAGATAGCTGATTTTATTAAGCGTTGTTCCACCTTTCACCATGTGAAGGAGGAACATCAGCATCCAGCAGGGATTTATCAGCTGTTGTCCATTCCAGAGTGGAAATGGGATGATGTTTCTATGGAATATGTAACCATTTTACCTAGGCCACATCATGGCAATGACGTAATATGGGTAATAGTCGACCCTCTGACGAAGTTTTCACATTTCTTACCTATGTGGGAGACCTTAACGGTTGTTCACTTGGGAAGACTGTATGTCAAGGAAATAGTGCTCCTTCATTGAGAACCTCGTTCTATTGCCTCAGACGGAGATCCTCATTTTACATCTCGGTTCTGGTAGGGTTTACAGAAGCCCTTGGGTACGCAGGTACTTTTGAGCACAGCCTATCACAGGTAGAGTGGTAGACATACCAAGAGGACTATACAGGTACTAGAGGATATGTTACGTTCCACTGTTATCAATTTTGGAGGTTCATGGGAGAAACACATTCCTCTTGTCGAGTTCGGTTATACAAATAGCTTCCAAGCTACCATTGAGATGGATCCCTATAAAGCCTTATATGGTAGGCCTTGTCTATCACCCTTATGATGGCTTGATGCAGGGGAGGTAGCTATTCTAGAACCATGTCTTGTGCATGAGACTACAGAGGAGATACAACTTATTAGGAAGCGTATGCAGACAACTAAGTCTAGACAACAGTCCTATGCTAAAAAGCACCGAAGTCCTCTTGAGTTCGAGGTTGGGAACAAGGTTTTCTTGAAGGTATCACCCAGGTTGGGGAAAAGTCGTATACAGAAGTAGGGTAAGATTTCACCAGGGTTATTAGGTCCCTTTGAGGTGATGAAGAGGATAATACCAGTAGCTTACCAGCTTTCACTTCCATAGAGATATCAGCCCATGCATGATGTTTTTCAGGTATCCCAGCTACGCCGGTACTTTTCAGATCCTACTCATGTTTTTCAGCCTTATGAGGCTGAACTAGATGTGGATGCTTCATTCAAGGAATATCTGATGCGAATTGTTGACTGGAGCATGAAGACACTAAGTGGGAGGTCTGTTCCTCTTGTACGGGTGTTATGGCAGCACGGTCTGGTACATGATGAGACTTAGGAGCGAGAGGCTGATATACGTTCTCAATGGCCTGAGCATTTCATTGATAACACCTTAGTACCCTCGGATGGCCAACTCGGGGATGAGTTTCATTAAGGAGGGGAGGTTGTAAAGACCCGACTCTTTGGAAAAAGTACAGATCGTTAGTTTTTCTTTCAAATATTTCTATTATGATTTTGTAATGTGGGTAACATCCTAAGGAAGGTCCAGGGAGTGTCCGGGGTTGGATCGGAGCTCGAGAGTTTGAGAAATGGACTTGCAGATAGGGGCGCACGGCCTGCGCACGGCTTGCACACGGTTTGGGTAAACCATGTGACCTTGGGTCTGGAAGCAGGGAGGTGCGCACGGTTTGCGCAAAGTTTGGATAAATCATACACCTAACCCATGCGACCCATTTTCTGGAGGTTGGGTAGTGCACAATGATTGAGCACGGTTTGGTAAACCCTATGCCTAAACCGTGTGACCCAGATCTGGGTAAATTTACCTTTTTCCCATAATTAATTTATAAGGCTTATGTTCCTTTCCGTCTTCCTCCAGCAGATATAACCAGAGGAGAACTCATCTTGGAGTTCCAAAACCCTCCTCTCACTCTTTTCTTAGTGGATCCTTCGTTCGAAGTCCGATTCTTGATCCGTCAGAGGAGTTGTAAGGGCCAAGGTAAGGCTAATCACATGCACCCGTCCTTCATCGGCAAATCTCGCCTTCCATCTTTTTATTTTGATGTAGGCTCATATGCCCTATTTTCAGGCCATTGGACTAGAACTCAGATCTCATCCAATATACTATGAATCTGAGGTTGATATCAAGTGAGCCTATGCCTACAACTCTAAGGTATGTGGCCAGATGGTTTCCATTTTAGGTTTTCTCCTCATTGAGTTATTGGTGTCATGTCGTGGTTGGTCTTTCTCCAAATCCTATATTTATAATGAATACTTCATATTTAAATGACCTGTGTGGTATAAGAGTTATGAATATAACCTTGTTAGGGTGTTTGGATTAGTTATGGACTGAGAGGGGTCAACCATATGTGTTATGCCTTGAGAATTGGCCCTTTTAACCTTTAAACCTTACTAATATGTCTTGAAAAGAATTTTCCATGTTAGGCAAATGTGGTGACTTGGACAGAGGTTGGCTAGGATGGGAGAGCCTGAACCCCTTTAATGAATTGAAATGCATTTATTCCATTATTTTCTTATGTGACATCATAAGATGGATATGCCTTGCTTTGATAATGTGATATGATATAAGATGGGTTTCCTTAAATAATGTGATGTGAATGGTTGTACTTTGCTATGTTGACATGTGTGTGATAACCCGTGTGTTGGGAGGGAGCCATTCTTACCCCGTTCTAGAAAAATCTCAGTGATTGAGGATGATCGGAATTTATAATTAATTCCCATATAACCATTATTGGTGGGAGGAATTTCTACTCCTTCCTAGCTAAAGTGATTGAGGACAAGAGGTATTTTTACCTTGTTCCCATATAACCTTTACCGGTGGGAGGCATTTCTACCCCACGCCAGCTACAATACTTATGTATGAGAGGCATTCATACCTCGGTCCAGTGATACTTGTACGTATGAGAGAAGCATGAACGAGATGCATGTTTACCACATGCCAGTGATAACCTATATCTATGTACTTATACCTCTGGTGATTGTTCAGTTTATCAACCATGAGCTGAAGAAGTTTGACCCGCCAAGTGTCCTTCTGGAACCTGATCGAGAGGGTTGTTTATTTACATTGCTTTACTCACTTGCAGTCTATTTCACAATTTTCTTGAGAACACCTATTTGGATTACACGTAGACATCATTGGTGGTATCCTACATAGATTTCTCTCACACCCTACCCGGGCGGCCTCTTGGGCACCCGTGTAGACTTTACTAGTGTAATTACTAGTAGGGGCTAGGGCCCTGCATCGGGTTGTTGATACATGTATATTCTAGCTGGAGACCCATAGTAGAGGATCGAGCTTGGATTGAGATGATTGTGGACCAATTTTGTCCTTTTGTATTATATTATATCATGTTTGTCTTCTATTTCCATTGTACTAGCATGCCATGCATCCATTTTGTATCAGACACTGCCTGTGTGGATTTTGTATAATTATCATGGTTTTCATTACGTCTGTCACTTGGTTTGTATGTTCCCCTTTTTTCTCCTATTTATCCATTAGTTGTGCATATTATATTTAATAACTTTGTTGCTACTCCACTGTGTACTCTGACTTGGGGGTACAGTCTCCCCAACTGACTTACCATTACACCCATGCTGCTAGTCGGCAGCCACTAGCCTATGGGGAGACGAGTCAGGGGTCATGTGGCCAACCGGGCTCAGGGCTCCGGTTGAGGGGCAGCCAGGTTCCGGATGTCACATTGAATATCTAGATGACTGTATGTTCGATATCATTTCTCATTTAATTTATCTATAGAAAGACAACCCCTAGAAATTAGAGGGTCTTGAATCTCATCTAAACTAGTTATAGGGGTTGATGGCTAGATGATCCTGTCGCCTGGAAATGGATTTTTTCAAAGTGTATTCCCCTTCAAATATATTAAATTAAAGGCATGAGGAATGTGTTTCATATCAAATAATATAGGATTTAAAAGACACCAGGATTGGGGCCCCTTATTTAATACCAATTCCATCATGAATTCAAATTTTTATGCTTGGACCCATATTAAGGATTTATGTTGTTTTTTCTTGCACCCAAAACTCCTTTAGGATATATCTTCTACTATATGAATCCCTATCAAATTAGATAATGATAAATAATGATCTATATTTGGAAAAATTGACATTATTTTGGGTGAAATTGATTTATGTTCCCCACTCCTTGACATAGTTTTCCTAGTAGTTGCTGGTAATTAATTAGAATTATTAATTGAGGTTGGAAAATTACCCAATTTCTATAGATTTTGTAACTTCTTGGGAACTCATATGATCGATGCATCCTGAAATATATTTTTTCTAATTGAATGAAATATTTCCATGTGATTTATAGTTAAAAATTATAAAAACGCATCAATGAGATGGGATTATTCATTAACATAGTGGATTGTCCTTGGAATATCTCACCAGGGAAGCCAATCCATGTGCAGAAAAGGGTTGCATCACTAATGATCAGAGTAGGGATATCTTTTAAGGATGTTGTTAATGATGAATATCCTTCCAACATAAAGGAGAAGGCCACGATTTCCACATATCGAAGAACTGATGTCCATGGAAAGTCTCTAAAGGGATTGAAGATATTTTGTCACCATGCATAAGGACAATCCAAGTCAATATGTGTTGAGATGGTATTAGTTGGTAGTGGGGATATGGTTGGTCTTGTTTCTACTCATGCTTCGATTCAGACACATGACCAACATGCATTTGATGATGATGCTACCACTACTTACCTACTAGCCCTCAACAAAGTGGTGGAGGGTGTCACTCTTCATGAGGTAGCACTTGTGTAGAGTAGAAATATGCTTCTCCTGAATTAGGACTATAATAAAGGAACTAATACACACTATGGGAAGAAATATTATATTTCTATTATTGATTATGAGCAAGAAACCACAATTCTAATGGTCGTTAATGCTTCATTGAACAATAATAATTTTATTTTTTGTGTCATTTAGCCTACTGGTCAGGATTTTGAAAAAGATAGAGCTCCATATAATGTAAGGAACTTTAGAAATTCAATTATAGTTTCTTTATGGGATTAAATTCTAACTCCTAACCACACCTCTAATATTTTTTCTATTATTGATTCTATTAATAGGACAGATATTGACATTATTTA
The DNA here is from genome assembly GCA_963277665.1 of Viscum album. NCBI lineage: Eukaryota > Viridiplantae > Streptophyta > Magnoliopsida > Santalales > Viscaceae > Viscum > Viscum album. Next base: position 385,405,098 of record OY728121.1, read on the forward strand.
CAATTAATTTCAGATGAGGGTTGCTTCCAAACTTAAGATGACATCTCCTTCATGGTTGGAGAATGTAATTGATGATGGTATCATGACTCTGGAAGCATTGAGGGATTATTTACAGCCTCTATAAAATTAACCCTTATTTTTTGATGGGTTGTCATTAATGGAGAATTTATATAATGATATTGGTTTGAATGATACCACTAGTGGATAGTTCACTCTAGGATATGTGGTTTCAAAACAAGATATGGATGGTGATAAATTGGTACCTATAGATAAGCCACTTCTCAAAGATGCCTCCGGTAGGGATGATGCCCCAAATAAAAATGTATTTGATTAAGATTATCATAGTGAAAAAATACAAATCATCAAGAAATGATGATCAATGTGATATTTGGATGAATCTTACTAAATGGAGGATATGTATAAACCTGATAAATTGGGGAAGCACCTGAGGAGGGGGTTTCAGATATAAAAAAATGATAGTATTTGTAGGATGGTCTGGTATTTTATAGTGGCGTTGTGTGTGGCACTTGTATTTTCTCACAACTTTATTGTACTTTTGGATAAAACACATTTTTATTGAATATTTTATTTGTAATAGATAATAACATTTCCCCACATTGTGTTAAATATGTTTATTTATAAAATATTTGGGATTAGATCATTCATTTGAAAATTTGAGGGAAAATCCCCCTTTATACTACACTGTATTATTTCAAAGATAAATATTTTAATAATTATTATTTGAACTAGAATTTTTTTAAAATTTTTCCCGAATTAATGGGTTATGACTTTTGTTCATGACATTGGAGCTAAATCATGCATTTGTTTGGACTAAATAGTTAATGATGTCAAATGTGGGAAGGGCCCAATAGATTAGACATTGGATATGTACTTGGGCCATAACATGTTTAATGAAGCTTGGATTGGACAGTAAATTTGAGAGGTTCTCTCCAACCCAATTGTGTATATATAGTTGTTATGGACGAACATCTGGTTTACGCGTTTTTGAGGTCAAATGGGGGGGGTGAGATTTCGCATAAAATATTTGGACGAGATTTCTCATTCACACTTGAAACCTCTATAAACCTAGCATCCCCTACACTCATTAAATTAGTATTTTTCACATTTTTATGGTTTGGGGACGTGCATTGGGAATATTAGGGAATATGAGAAGTGGATCCACTCCAATTATCTAACCATTTCAATAAGGGAATCTCTTGAAGCAAGGATCCCTTTGACGAAGCCTTATTCTTCTCCTTCTTCTTCTTCTTCTTCATGTTGTAATACTTTTTTTGTGTAATAAAATTCATTGTTATTATTTTATTTATTATATTTTATTCAGTTCTATTCAAATTTCTTATTTTCTTAATATTTATATTTGGGATGAAATCACGAGTGGAGATATGATTGGGTTATTCCCTTTCAATCGTTTTCTCATACAAAACGTCTCTACGATGACCACACCGCTGATGGAGGTGTAGTTTTCTTAGTGATAAATATAACTTTTAACCTCTTCATTTAATTATTTTGAATCATTTAGATACTATAAATAATGTAATATGATCTGTGAATTGTGTTTTTAAATTATACAAAGCTAAACAAGTAATTAAACAATTAACACGAAAACACATGAGGTTGAGTATTGTGTGAGTTGTGAAAGTGCGATCTTAATTTCTAATAAAAGGAAACACTGGATTAATTTGTAGAGTTCAAATATAATCCATTAAAAAAATTAATCCTCATTTTACATAATTCATATGTGCCCAAATTTATCACTGACCATGATTTATCCTTATAACACCAATCAAAGCTGGGAGTTGTGATTGCATTTAGTGGTAGTTTTTTTTCATTTTAGTGGTGGTTTGTCTAGAAATTAAATGTTGAAGATTTAGTGGTGGTTAAAACCTGTGCTAAATAAAAAATATTTTTCGACCCCAGAACCACCAATAAAATGAATAAAAATTACAAAAAATAATAGTATATTATATTTAATGGTGGTTTTAATTTCCACAAAAAAAATTATTATACATCGATGGTTTAAACTGCCACTACATGAAGATTTATTGAAAAAAGGCTCCAGAATCTGCAGCCCCAGAACAACCCAGAGAAAAAAATAAACAAAATGGTCATATATTATAATCAAAGTACATATAAATAAATATCCTAATTAAATAAAAAATGAAACATATCATAAAAAGCATGGTCATTGATTTGATCTCATACCTATCAACAATCGGTCACACCAATACCCACAATCTCCCCTAACCTAAACCTCGGGTACTAGTCCAATTAAAAAAATCTCTTATCTCTACTATTTCTAGTACCCAGGTATCTTCCTAACCTATCATGCATTATACCCCTTTGAAATATGATTCCATGTAGTTCAGTTCTTCTTAATAGGACACATAGTACCTTTTATGGCCATCATGAAAGGACCAATGTGGTTCCTTTTAAAGTCATGAAACCATAAAAATATTAATATTCTTTTAGGGATGTGGGTCCAAGAAATATTTTCATATTTTTAACATAACATGGAATGAAATATATGTATTTCCTTTTAACAACATGTTATAAAGACTATATGATATACAATTTAATTTTATACAATAAGGACTACCAGGTTAAAGGGTTTTAACTATGTTTGTTATTGGTATTGCACATTAGTTCACATTTTTAGTTTTTCTTGTACATTAATGATCAGATATGAAATTATATGGTTATAATTATAAGGTATATAGACAATTGTTATATAGGTTATCATTAGAGATATATATCATTGAGGAATTTTTTGGGGCTTACACCATGTTGGGGGGGGGGGGCATATGCATATAGATCGTTTTTGGGGAAATGAGAAATAAACCACCAATTCTAATGTGAATGGTGATTAAAACTAAGTAATAGGACCACAATTTTATCTACCTCTTTAATATTGGTAGACATATAATGAAATTTTGAACTTATACGGAATATAGTGTGGGGATCATGTCCACTGATCAAGGGGAATATAGACCATCAGAATATACATGAAACAAAAATAAGAACTAATACCTCCCTAAATGGAAGGTCCTTTAAAAATTAATGATCCAAAACATAGAATGATAATACACACTAAATAATAACAATTATTCTAACCTTGAACACAGTCAATACAAACTCGAACACATTAATAAAATTAAAACTAATGAATATTAGTACACATAGGTTACATGGTTCAACCGACAAGTCAAACATCTGTGGGATAAAAATTGTACACCATTTCATTTATCAAAAGTTACAATTGAATAAAATAAATTTGACTAATTATCTAGGAAGATATATAATCCTAAAATTTCATTAGTCCATGGGTAAAATGGTTCCGCCCCACATTTTTAGTGGTGTACATCTTGTAAATCTGTTGCAATGACATTTGATCTTATAGAATGTCTCCTAATTGAGCATGGTAAACTATAATTTCCTATATGAATACACTTCTTACCACTGAAATCTGGGAAAAATCATATGTTACTCTTACATATCATCTAATGACCATTATGTTTCATTCCATTACCACAAACCCCTGATGAGTGATCTATACACATCATCATAAAAAGACACATAGTAAAACTAGGTATAAATTCCATTAACACATTTTAAAAAATCATATATACACATCATCTCAAATATGACCATTTGAACACCCATTTCTAGAATTTATCATTTATAAAACCTACCTCTACTATATTTTTTCTATTGGAATTTTCCTCATCAGACTCATTTATATCATACAGACACATGTTCATTTATATGATCTCATAATTATCACCTATCAATCACACCACTACCCATAATATCCCCTAACCAAAACCACTGGTCCTAGTCCATCAATACCAAATCCCTTATATCTAGTATTTATACTACATAGGTATGATCTCAACCTATCATGCTATATACTCCTTGGAAACATGAATCGATGTATCAAAAAACTCCCATGACATGCATATGGGTTCCATTACCCATATATTAAGGAAGATATTTAAGCTTTCCACCAGGTTAGAACCATTATCTATCACACATCATCTTATACAAAAGGTCGCATTACCCTCATTCTGCTCATTAAGCCTGAATCCACACATATGATGGGGTTTCTCATGAATCTTGATCCTTATAGTCATCTCAACCATTTTTTCACCGGTCTTAATCCTTTTATACATATCGAACTAGCCTTATAGAAAAAACCAAGGATAACCAAATCAATTATCATATCTAGATACCACGTAACATCTATTTTCAACTTACATAGTACCCTCTAACCATGGATACATTTCCACTTGAAAATTCTATTTACCATAGTTCTAAATATAATTTTTTCTTATCATAAGAGGCCCAATATAAACAAATATATTTCTCTATAGTTTTCTTAGACCATATTTATCTACAAATCCCCTAAAACACGAATGAAAAAAAGTATTCACATATAAAAATGTATATAAATTTATATTTTATAGAACAACTACTTCACATGGTGTTAACCCCTCAGCATATTTTTTTAAGCCTCATCCAAGATCAACCAAACTTTTGAATAGCTTTATAATGCCACAAGGATATAAACTACAGCCCTAGAACAATCCTAAAAAAAAAACAACACACAGAACATTTTAAAATACATTTATACTAAAAATCACAATATAAATGGTTTTTGCCTATTCAAACGTGGGAATTCATGAAAATTTAAAGTGAATATTCTATGCCACAATTGTTACATAAAAAACCCTCTCTTTCATTTTGGTGTAAGACATTAAATAGACCACTAATACTAACCAATTCTGAACTCTTCTCATTAACCTCTCCATCTTCATCTCTACTTCCTACAACCGAAACCTTCAAGAAAATTATTTTGAAAATTAAATAGTGTTGTATATTTATATTTAAACATAAAACCAATAAAATTTTGTGAACTAAATGATTTTGATGTTATTTGATTTACTTGCTAACCACTAGACATTGATGTAATATCAATGGGGATTGATCCCATTGCATTTTGATATAAATCCATCAATGATTTCTACAAAGAGGATATTTGAGCCCCCAATTATAGAATTGTGATTTTCATAGAAACAAACTCTCTCTGAGAATCTGATGGTAGAAAGTGACTAAAACGGAGAGTTGATTCGGATGCAATCCCTAATGGACTACTGATGACCACATATGGTAATGGTCACAAACCCATCCCATGCACTAGTCCTGGATACGCATTCCCAAGGACTATACGAAATGGTTCATCATGGGAGTCTAAGAATGACAGTACAAGATTGACATCTCATAGTTCATTAATTTTTACCCATAAATAAAATATTATTCATATTTGAATCAATATATATGAACATAGTGACAAATGATAACAAGTTATTATAATGAAAAATGAATTTATACCCCAAATTCTTTGGTAGACACATTAACATAGCTACCATCATATTTTTATGAACATTAAACCACAGTTCTATTCATGAGACATGGATACCTAAATTCTCTAAATGAATTAAACATAGATAAATCAACAATTTAATATATGAAATATATAATATTGTCTTATAAATATTTAAAATGATGAAATGATTACCAGAGTCGACCGATTTATGAAAAAACTCTTTTACCTGACAATGTGAGGGATGAATTTCATTGATTGACTAGATCCATTCTTCCTTGAATCACCCTGAAATAAATAACATGTAAATTAATATTAATATATGCAATGATTATCCTTGTCATATTCATGTATAAATGTAAAATGATATTGATATAATAATTTATATTTTAATACCACATGCTTTTCATTACGATGGATATAAGTAAAAAATTTCCATTGGTCTTTGGGTACCCCATTGGGTACCTTATCATAGAGTTTTTGGGTGCTCAATGATGTATCTTTGAATTCAATCCATAATTAGCATTTAAAATCCATCCATTTCTTACCCAATATTTTCAATGTCCACTTTTGTGCTATAAGATAAGCATTGAGAAAGTGAAAAAACATATGCACAAAGACTTTCATTTTGAAAATATTAGAATTTAATAAAATAATGACATTCATCTAAAGAATAATATAATATAAATAACTTCAACTATGAATCAAAAAGATTATTTTACCAGGATGAATGCATATACCTCTAATAATCATATGTAATAGAATGGGTAACCAGCTCTGCCGCCTGCTGGACAATAATCTAGATAAATATTCCCACAACTTCATATATAGTAACCTCAAAACATTTATATTGGACAATTATATTCAGTTCATTTAGATTCCAAAAATAAAAAGTTTTCATATTTTTCTGCTTAGTATAATTTTTTCTATCATTTATGTTAAATTATTTAATAGTATAATAAAGTGAAATAAATTTGATCATATTAAAATTTGTACCTATAACTGTCACCCTATAATATCCCCATGATGAACAAGAAGTTGAGACTTGATACCTCACTACTGAGGCTATTGAATGGGGAGGCATTGGCTAGGATAATAATGGGATATTGATGGTGGGTGTGAGAGATAGTACATGGGGAAAAAGTTGAGTGTTTCTCATATGATGCAGCAAGGGAGAATAATGGATCATTATATATCGATATAGTCAAGGGAACCTCATCTGAGAGTCAATTTGAATCAATATAACTTTTCCTCTTTATCATTCCTATCATTTAATCAAATAAAATTTACTTTAGAACATATGTTTTGAAAAATTCATGAAGAAAAAATAGAAATTAAAATTGATGCATAATACTAACAAAAAATATACATATCTATGATAATGAATGACGATAGAAATATCATAAGTTTTTGAAAAATTAATGGATGATTTCATATTCTATAATTTTCTCTTACAATCATGTTGTTTTACACTCCATCATTACTCCTTCTACTTCATACACACTTAAAAGACTGATATTTTCAATATCATGATGGAAAAACATCTTCGCCTCTTGCTATTGACGAGATTCAATGTCAGAGGTAAAATATACTCGTTTATCACCCATATCATACAAGTCTCATTGTTTTAAATGATCTACTACACTCCACCATTTATCAAAAACATCATCTACATAATATTCCATTTTCTATTGGGAGGATATGATATATAGATCATGTAATTCCCGATCACCAACATCCATCAAGAGAGGAAAGTTCACAGAATAAATTGCAAGGAATCTCTTTTATCACAGCTGATAATATCAACCCAATTACATTTGAATAAAAAAACTAAAAAATTATTGTGGTAGTTTAATTAATAAATATCAAGAAAATTTTCATAGTATTCCACATTGGAAAACATAAATATAAAAATATTATATGTTTTCAAACCCTCTTTCCATTCAATTATATGAAAATTAATGCAATTCACATTATAAGCATAAAATATTCTAGCATGTTTTAGAGGATATCGAGAAAGAAAATTCAAATCTTCTGAAAATTTAGATTCATATTTATTATTCATGACCAAAAAAATTGTATATATTATTTTATTTCAAAAATATATGCATCAAACTAATATCCATATTGATAATAATATTTAAGAAGTCACAGGTTGTGAAAACCATTCTACACGCTATTTATTAGCATCTTTTGTTATATCTTCCATATTTCTTGTTCATCCACTCATTAATGTTTTTATTTGTATCATAAAATCTTCAATAAATTGATCTACAATCTCACAATTCAAGAACACATATATTTTTTCTTGTAATAATAATATTTTTGTCAGTGTAACATTTGAGCTCCTCCCAACTGGTCTGCCAATAAAAGGAACGATTTTTTATTTCTTAAGTAGTTGAGATTAATTAAATGTGTTATCAACATTTCCAAATAAATAGAATCTTGTCTAAATAGCATTCAAGTATCTAGAAAAAAGGTATGAAAATCATCTTCCAAATAGACTTCAAAAATAGAGACTTCAGGGTATGATGTATTTTTCACGTATGATTTCAAATACCCAAGATTTATGTGAAATAAATTAAACAAACAAAATTGTGTATTTAATAATGTAACAATAATTGTATAATTAAATTAAAAAAATATAAATAATGTACGTCTCAATTGGATACATCCATCGATAATGTACCGAGCTTTCTAATTTAGCTTACTCGGCCAAAGACAATGTAAAATGCATCATGACAGTAAAAAATGATGGATGAAAGAGAATATGCATTGCATAAAGTTTAAATAAAAATATCTCCAAAATGTTTTCAAGAACAAAAGGTTATATAGTTTTCTCACATTGTTTCCTAATGAATGTACAAAATTGGAGTACAAAAATAGTAACCTTTTTAGTTAATAATGTACGCAAATCCAATTGTAGAAACTAACATAACAAAATTTGTGAATAATGAATTATCAATACATGTAACCTAAGATGATTTAATTCAACACACCTTGTGATTTTACTTAAATACCCATCATATATGTTCACATGTTTTAAAATTTGATGTAATATATCTGTATCCATATTTTTCATTGGAAAAATATCCATACCATAGTTTCCATTCTCATATGGAAATAGATAAGTCATTAAGTTCATTGTTTGTAAGTCGTTCCGAGTATTGAGATGGGCCTTCAATTTTTCATTCTCCTTAAAAGATTTGAAGATCAAATTTTCACATTCTTTTCAATATGAATAACATCAATATTATTCCATAAAAAAATAAATTTCAAATATAGTTGTTTGAAGAATATACTTTTTTTCTTCAATTGTTTCATTTCCATTTCACATGACGATTAACATTCAACTCATTTACCAATATCATTCAAATGATTCACCTTCCTAAATCCAATTTCACCATTTAAAAGTTTCTCCAATATTTTATAACTTTAAAAAAACTTTAGAGGTGGTTTGTGATCAATAAAACCAATTGAATTTTGACTTGTCCAAAAAAATATATGAGATGGATCGAGAAATCTACAATGAAATAAAAAGCCCCATTTTTTACTATGAGGTTGTCATTCATGCTCAAAATCAAAGTTACAAATAGGGTAAGACAAGACCATGTATGTTTTCCAACCAGATAAATTCCAAATTCTAGGGAAGTTACCAATGGTCCACATTAGAGAATCATGCATTTGGAACATTGTTCTAAAAGATGTATCATATGTCTCTGCACCATTGATCCGTAAGTCCTTTAATTATTTTATTAGAGGTTATAAGTATACAAAATTATCATTTCCAAGACTTTTTTTTGAATAATCATCAAACTGAAAAAAGATGTTTGTTGCATACACATCCATGGAGGCACATTGTAAGGGATCAAAACAACTTTCTAAATTCTATAATGGGTGCTCAAAGAGCCAAATGGGTTCAATCCATCAAAAAATGATCCCAATCAAACATTACTAGGATTAGATAAAAATATATGTGTAACAAATAAAATGTCTTCCACGATTTTGAATCTCTTGGATGTCACATTAATGCATCATTGTTATCATCTATATAGTGCCAGTTAATGTGCTCAACAGTTTTCAATGACGTGAATAATCTTTGCAATAGAAGCTTTAAAGCAAAGTAACAGAAAAAAATTTCATATTTATTCCTTCTTTTATTCTTCATTGTAGTATATTGATTCAGACTTTCAACATTGCTCATTGACTACCATTAATAAGAAGAACATTTTTTGCAATCCTGTCTACTTGAATCCTCTCCCCAATACACCATACAATCACTATGAAACATAAGTAATTTTCTATAATGAAGACCAAAATTTTTAACAAAAGTGTTCCTATCATAAAAAGATACAGGGATATTTTCTTTTAGAAATTAATCATAGAGAAATTCCAATATCATGGACATCGCCTTACATTATATTCAACATAGGAATTTTATGTGTTATGAAATTAGAAGAAATGAATGTTTTGAATATATCAAACATCCTCTATACAAATCATGATTTCCATCATCAACTAAACCATGAAACCCATATCTCTTCTTATTGAAGTTTTCTCTTACATTAGTCTCCATAGAATCATGTGTAAGATCCAATGATATGTTACAATCTTGATATTCTTGTCCTATGGCCGCAAAACACCACTTTTTCACATTGCTATTTATATAACCCTCAACTGGATGTTCTGATATGTTTTGATGTTGATATTTGTGTCTTGCAATGCCGAATTCATTTTTATAAGGTCTTACATTTCATTGTTATTTGTTAATGAATTTGGTATATCATTTGGTCAACTGACATCAGTTCTTAATGTTTCCATAACATTATATTCCCCATGCAAAATCCAACAGAAAAATTGTGCAGGGAATTTATTTAACAACAAGAGTTCATAAATGTAATATATCTTCAACTATATTGAAAATTTACATTTAGGGTATGTTCATATAATTCTCCTATCAACAGATCGATTGGAAACTGACCAATCTAAAAACTCTTCCAAACCTTACCATACTGAGGTGTGTTCCATGGTAATGTTATCTATATTTTATCCATATATATCACAATGTGCCTAAAAATTATTACAAACATAAAACATATAACAATTATTAATTAAGAAAATAGATAAATCGAACTGAGAAAACCAAACCCAAGTAGTTATAAGATGAGTCATATAAGAAGAGTGATATAAGTACTAGAGGGGTGTCATATTATTTTTCACATGAATTGCTAGTGGTGGAGGTCCTCATGAATAAATCACTTAAATATTATAGTTTAACAACTTACATTGTGTTACAGATTTTTAAATTTCATATAGATGTAACTATGTTTCATTCTACTATAGTTTTATTATGAAATGATGAAGTTATAATTTTATGATAAATTAATACTTAGTAAATTATGATTTGATTATATTCCATGCTCTAAATTACCTCATTTAATATAAATATTCCATGATCATTAATACTAGTTAATTGATTAAATTGAAATGTATATATATATATATAAATGTCTTCTAGAAATTCATTACTAAAACGATAAGTTTTCGATATATCCTTAATTAACATCTCCAATATGATAAAGAAGACGTTAAATTTACATTATATCTAAAAATTGAGCCAAAAATTACATTACATATGAAATATTCCCAATGTCACAACTAAAAATAAATCAGATCAAAACAATTTAAAACATCACATTTAGTTGAAACTAGAAACCTATAAAAATAAAATAGTTATTTTTAAGAAACCAACTAACCAAACATGAAACTAAATCAACATAATATGTATATATATATTCTCATAAATTATTAGAATCTCATATCTCTAATACATAATCTCATTGTGATGAAATATCAGTTCCTACAATATATTAGTAATTAATTATCTTTATAATAATATTAAAAATGATAAATCCCAATCGAAATGTATAGAAATATGAATTTTTTTATACCATGAAAAAAAATTAATAAATTCAAATTCTAACCCATGTACTATACCAAGTAACATAACATCACTCATATACCTCATCCCCCAAACTAGCTCATAACATATCGAGTAGAAAATAAATATCAATACTACTTGAGAGAAAGTCATGTTATACCATGATACGAGGGTAATATCAATAATTGTAACTCTAATATTGCATTATTAATACATATTTGTCACTCTTATAGTACATCTAATTAATATAATTTATCGATATGAAATTTCTCATGCTCATATCCCTAGATGGTGTTTTTATCCCCTTTAAAATCGACCATAGTTACTGTAATCATCACAAAAATGATAAACCAAATCTATTAAATTTCCATAAAAGTTTCCACATGAAAAAATAATAAATACAATGATAAATTATGAAATTTTATTTATAATCATATCCATTATTTATTTTGGAAAACATCAATTATCCATTCTAGTCCTTATCATAAGTGTACATGTTTAAAAATCATGTTGAGACTACTATATGATATGCACCAATAAATTTTTACTATATAAAAAAATATTAAACTACTCATGAATGTTAAAATAAAATATTATATTGGCATAATAATGTGTCATCCACCACATCCAATGATGGTTTTATTACTCAATATATAGAAATATAATACATAAAAAACTATTTAACTAATTTTCCAAAAAAAATATCACCAACGGGGGAAGGGGAGGTGACGATGAGAAAATGTAAAAGATGAGGGGAAGAAGTAGCAAGGTGTCAATAAGGGGTAGGTGCGATAGTGACATTTTAGGGGAGAGATGGATCAGAGGATCAGCATCAGGATTGGGGGGCCTCGGGAAAGTGGGGGGGTCGACAACAAGGGATTGGATTCATGGGAGTTTGTGGGGAAGGGGGATGGTGACGACAGATTGATGGAGAATCCCAGCGGTAAGGGGACATGGATAGGGTGCATGAGGGGAATGGGGGTGGGGTGTTAGGTTAGAGGGTGGTGTACAGGTGGTGTCAAGTAAAAGTGTTGAATTTTTTAAAAATGGTAAAGTTTTAGCTTAATTTTCTTAAACCACCGCTAAAAATCACTGATAATTACTGATTTTGGTGTAGTGTGTGCCCAATGGGTTTTTAACCCCCCACCTTGGTTGTAGTATTACATGGTTCTTACATTTAAAATAAATCCCAACTATATCTTATGATATCTTAATACCATGTGTTGAGTTATTATATTTAGTAGTAAATATTTACATGACATGTTGATGACATGACTTCTTTAATCCATGATATGGTTGTTAACTTACCATTTAAAATTAAATTACTGAGATATAATGAATTATAAAGTTGATGCTAATTTTTTTGGTAAGGTTGATATGCAATTATTTTAATATGGAAAATCTGTGGTTAAAGTGGGAATTTGTTGAGGATGAACTGATGGAATGGATCAAAATAGGGATGGGGTAAACAACTAGAGGAATAATTACTAAAATATGTTCATTAATTTTCTACACACTATTTTTTACTAGATATTATTTATTTTATAGCTTCAAATTTTTTTATTATATAGTCATTGTCTGCATATTTTCAATCCATTTTCATGTAAATTTCTCAATGTATTAGAGAATCACACAATGTATATTTATTTTTTGTTTATTTATTATAATATATATTTTGTTATTGGGTTCGTTTATTACTGAAACCTTCTCATAATGGATTAAATTAGTTAATATGGTAATGAATAATTTAGGTTGCCGAAATTATTAATGGTTGATGAAATAGTTCAATCCTTATTTTCTTAAGGTCTACATGATTTGATTATTGTAGCTCTGTTTGTTTATCAAATTTTAATGATGGTTGTAATTTGTTTTTTACAATATATATATATATGTTAAATAATATAGATTCCATTTTATTATTAAAAAAACATGATTATTGGTTGGTTGAATAACATTGAAGTGATTTTGAAACATGATCTTAAAATTTTATTTCAAAATTAAGAGGGTGTGTCTTTATTTTTATAAAAATAAATTATTTTTTCAATAATTTAATTGGTTATGAATAGTTGTTCATATGTTTATAATTTTTTATGAAACATAGGGGTTTCAAATGGTTTAAAATTAATTTCAATTATTTTGAAATTTATCTTCCTTGGGGTGTTTGGTTTTCCTTTTTGGGAGTGTATCTCTTTGAGTTGTATCTCCCAAATAGACATGATTGTTTATAACTATATCAATTTTTTTATTTGGGTTTAGATTATTGAGGGTGATTTTAATAACCTTATATTTTTTGAATTATTATTTTTTGAATTAATTTAATATTTTTTTATTTTTTTATTTCACATCACAGTTAATATTGATTTTTTTGTACAAAATTTAAATGTTCTTATTCTGTTATATGGAACACCAGGTCAATATTTGTCTACATGAAACACTTAGATTATCATAATTTATATGAAACACTATGTTTTTCTAGTATTACACACAATATTATGTCCCTTCGATAGATTGCGTTACACGAAAGGTTGAGTTTTACCAGACTTCATGATATTATTAATAATAATATTAAAATATTAATATAGCCTCCACATCAATGTTGGAATGAAAGATATGAATAAGATTAACTAAACTATGAAAATATTGTTTATACAATATAAATATTAATCCGCTGGTTATCAATTAATATAATTTAATGTAAGAAATTTTTTAAAATAATGAAATTACAAAGAAAACTATTTTCTACCCACAAATGAAATTTTTTCTCAATAAATTAAACAAAAACAAATTGTGTAATGTTTAATAAAATATATTATATATTAAATAAATATTTTTTTTACTCATCTAATAGATTTTAAAGGTATAATATTAGAATAAATATGATTTTATAAATAAAAAGATGTATTTTTTAAAAGGAAATTTCACTTTTTTTTAATGGAGAAACCATTTTGAATCCGATTGGTGGAAAATCATTAGTTTTTATTTGAAAAAAATAAACATAATTTTTTAAACTGGAACATAAAAATTATATTAGTGTTCATTTTTGGTATTTTTCTATAATGATTCATTTTTTCTAAATAGTGAATAATATTTATTTTTAATTAAAAATAGATTTTTCATCTAATTTATTTATAAGTAAAAATTTTGTTTTTATCATATTTAAAGATTAATTAGATCAATTATATTTATTTTAATACAATTTAGATCATTGGAATAAATTTCACTTTGAAATTGGACATAAAAACATATCAAACTTTTGAAACTTTTTACTTTAAAATCCTGCTGTGTCGTCTTGTCAGTGGGATTAAATTTAAATTAATTTCTACCAATTATATAATTGGAATTTAGAAAAATATATTCAATATTTTGTATAATAATAATTTATACTATCTTATAATTTCATCTTATTTTTGACAAAAAAGAATAGTGAATGTGATTAAAATTAATTACAGTAACTAAGAGAAATATTTGATTAACAAGGGACTAAACCATAAAATTAAAAGGAAAAAATGACATATAAATTAATTCAAAAATACATTGGATGTAAATATTTAAACCCTATCCTCAATTTTCTCAAATTTTGTTCATTATTGGATCAAATATTCATAGGTAAAACGTGGGCTGAATTTTGTTTTCAAAAATTTACAAGAATTTCACTCCTACTCCACTATAAATATGCACTCACCCATCCCACTTTTTGAGAACTATAAATATATTTGGATAACCCAAAATAAGAAAAAATAATATCCCAATATCCCTACCCTCATACAAAAAGCCTCATGTTTTTCATAAATGGATCCATAAAAGTCATTTGGGTGAAACCAAATAGAGTTACAAGAAAAAGAGGTAACCTTCTTCAATAATAAATTTAGATTTATGTCTTTTTGGACTCCATAAATTATATTTATTCCATTACTATATATGAAACAATCATCCTAAATATACTTATATTTTATCATTATAAGGCCACCGATTTGGGCCTACGGGTCTCTAGGGCCTTCTCGACATCAAAGGCCTTCAGGCCATAGGGCATTCAGGTCACGTAGACCATGGTGTAGCCAAGTTCATACAAAACAGGCCCCAGAAGAAGATTAAAGAAACAGGTGTAGCAGCCACAAGATGTAAAGCTAACCAGATTGGAAGAATGAGAGGGTATGGCAAACACCATCGCGACTAGGCACCATGTAGCTTTGTACGGGGCAATTCTAGTCGATCAGATATGCAAGGTGGTATCTAGGTGATCAATGACCCAGAAATATGGGGAGGAGCAGTTTATGTGGGCTGGGCCTATGGGTCATTTATTGGGCATGGTATGCCTCTGGGCCTTCGGGTCCTATATTGCTGGTTTGTCGGGCCTTGTGCCTTGGGCCTACGGGTCATGTACGTGTTCCCCATCAACCATTAAAAGGGGGATTATCCATAATAAAATAAAATAGATGGACTTCAGGCCATTCAGCCATTACCACCTTTTATGGTTGGGAATGAAGACGAAAAATATATTTTTATATGATATATATAATATTTATGATTTATTAATTCTTATTGAATTATTATATAATACTTACCATCATGATTTAAATTTTGTGTAAATATGATAATTTCATTTGGTGAAGTGTGGACTACCGCCTCTTCAAAGCGATGTGATTCATTTATAATCATCAGGGAATGCATTAATAACGAGTTTAGTGAAACTAAATGATATATATGAAATAAATAATATAATATAATTATATTCGATTGATAAATAAATAAATATATATATATATATATTTCATTTACGTTTTCCTTTTAATATGAAAATGAAACAGTAAAATTGTTCTTGCATACGTACGACCTACCATCTCTATGAATAGTGTCTTCCATTCCATATTTCTGTAGATTATTATAAATATATATATATAAATATAATGAATATATGTGATATTTATAACATTATTTAAATTATAAAAATAAGTAAATCATGATCTATATATGATGAGAAATAATAAAATACTAAAACATATACGAAAAACAAAGCAGCTATTACTCGAAACATAATATTATAATGATGTTGTTAATAAATGAGTAATATAAAGACGTTAAAAATTTATATATGTTATGATACATAATAATATTATTATTTGGAATATTTATAATAATATTATATTTATTATAAGATATGTTATAATGTGTACAAAGAAAGTCAATACTTAAGGTAAAAGAATTTCATCTCACTTTTTTATTTCGGTTAAGTACATGCATTATTCATGACTCATTTCTTTTATATGGTGTTTATACTGAAAATTTATATATTATATGATTAATATAATTAAATTTATGGGTTTTTAGATATATATATTATTATCTTTCTTTCATGGGGTTTATGTTTAAAAAGTTACCAAATTAGTAAAGTAATTTTGTATTAATTTTCGTTATTTGAGAGACATGCCATGTTATGCACCTATATTTTTGTATGAGGTGCATATAATTCATTTGAAATTTAATATGATGATTCTTCTTTTGACGATATTTTACACACAATTTAATTTTATTCTTTCCATTGTATTATGATTCAATATTTCCAAAGTAGTAACCATTTATTATGACAATCATATCATTTATCGAGATTGTTTTTGATTATGCTTCCATTGATGAAATATTGTGATACATATCTCAGGTAATATCATGATATTTATTACCCTCTATTTATTCATGTTATTTTAAATTAATGTTTTAAATTTTTCATTCTTTGTTAATTTTGATAATTAAGAAAAAAATTTCATGAAAATATGAATTTATCACTCATTTTGGTCGAAAATAAATGTTATTTCAAAATAGTGTTTTCTAAAAAAGTATTTCCAAAAAAATTTACTATTATACTGTCAGGTATAAATGAAAATTTTACCCATGTACTACCATTTTAAAAAGCTATTTTGAAAATAATATTGTATTCATTTTATGATCAAGACACTTTTCTAAACTTTTATGGTGAAAAAATAATGATCAACATGTATGAACCTACCAACTGTCATGATCCCCATTTCCACGATTCTTCTTTTCTAAGATTAAAAAGTTATTTTCTAAAAAAATCCAAATATTCTCTGATTTTTTATATTTAAAATTGATTTTAAAAAAATGGTTTTATGTTTATAATTTGTTTTAAATGATTTCTAATGTTTCCTATATATGTTTTCAAATTTTTTTTTTAAAATGAAAAGTATATCAATGATTTTAAAAATTATATTATATGTTTTAATGATATTTTTCGATGAAATGGGTTTCAAAACGTATATATGATTTCTTTATATGATTTCAAAATTATATTCAATTAAATGGTTTTGAAAATATTTTCATGCTTTTTTATAAGTTTTCCATGTTATTTTCAAATAAAATGTTTTTTAAGATATTTTTAATCCTTCTTTACAAGTTATCAATGTATTTTTAAATAAATGTACTTAAAAATATTTTCAAGACTTATATATATTATTTCAAAGTGGTTTCAAAGAAAAAGTTATACAAAAATATTTCAATCTTATTTTCCATGTTTTCAAGTAAAAATATTTTCAAAATGTTTTCCAAAATATTTTATAATTTTTCAAAGAAAAAGGTTTTCAATATTATTTTATAAATTTTATTGGAAAAAGGTTGTCAAAATTTTTTCAAGATTATTTTATATGTTTTCAAGAAAAATGTTTTGCTGGATTTTTTTAAAATTTTTCCCAGTTATTGTGAAAGAAAATAGTTTTAAAATGGTATTATGTTATAAAAATAATTTTTCAAAGAAGAATCAATAATTTCCTCCAGAAATGTTTTTAAAAGATGTTTCAAAATTATTTTACATCTACGATAGAAACGATTGATGTTAATCATGCCTTTATGGGAAATTATACAAATGAAACATTGATATTCACTCTAAAAAAGGTTTATTTTTTGATGGAATGATGTTTAGGAAACCTGTTTCGCTTACTTGGGTTATATTATTTTGAAAAACTCTTATTTTCATATCTTATGATTTAATGAATTGATTATTAAACCAGTTAGTTTTCAATAGGAAATGATATTATGAAATATTTATGATACCATTTTCATTTCATGGGTTATGATATGATGGTTATAAAACCCATCTTTTTTTTATGGATCATGATATGATGAAATATTAATTATATTGTGGATAATGTATATATGATTTTATAATATGAAAGGCGGGGACCTATATAACCCTTCAATGAATTAAGTAAATATTAATATCACATGAGATAATAATGGGATTCTTGTCAATGGGATTGATCCACAATGTGAATTTGGGGAAACATAATCCACTATAGGAAGATGAGGAAACCTGATATACTATAGACAGATGGGGACACCCAATCCATTAAATGGGAAGGATTGAAACTTTGGACAATGGCATCTCATTCCTAGAAGGTGTTGTCTCCATGGATTTCCATGATATATTAGATTAATGAGTCTCGACTTTTAGAGAATAATGTCACATGTTTATTTGTATTACAAATTTCTATCTCTTACTCCTATGTTATGATTTGATAGATTATGCTCTTGATTCCAGTATTATTTATTCCTTATTAATTGATAATATTTATTACATGATTCATGTTTATGATCTTGTATATAGAGTATGATCTTATCATGTTATGATACTGTTCTCATACCCATATGGACATGTTCATGCTTACATATTTCACTTGTTTACCCATACTAATCATATGAGTTGTCCCATTTTTATATTTTTCTCCCCAGGTTATGGAGATATATTTTTTATATGATGTGTCAAAGAGGGGTTATCGTCTTGGAGAACCTATTGGGTGATAATTTACCTCACTCATGTACTAACTTTTACATTTCCATGTTTCCAAAGGCACTAAGCTAATTTGGACTTTGGGTCTATATTGGTGAAATATATTATGTATTCTATAAAATGATAAAATTTATATATACATTATGAATAGTTAGTTGTAGTTGGTATTATAGTGATGTTTTAATCAACCTTTGGAAATTAGGATGAGAAAAAATTAGTGATATACCTAGGAATATTTCTTAGGATATTTCTATAAATTTCTCTAAATATTTGTTTAAGGAAGAGGAAATGTATAGGAATGTTTCCTGGAATTTTGGTACAGTATAGAGAAAGTGGGTTCCTAGAATTAAATAATTTTATGGATAATATAAGTGGATGTGGCTCTGAAATTGGGCCTTTCTACACATATGGTTTAACACTCCTAGGGGATATTCTTTGGGAATTCAAAAACTTTTTATGAACAATAATGAAGGATTTAAGTATAATATGACAACAAATAACCTTGGATAAACTTTAGGCATCATATATTGAATAAGTTGGAGCCATGATTTAGACATCCTATAAGTAATTGTCTTATTCTTGATTATATGGGTTTCTACTATGATATGTGAAGCTCATAAAAGGATTTATGGTTTTATTCAATGGTGGTAACCATACGGAACTGTATTAACATTGAATGTGATGGAAAATTTTCTAATGTGGTGTAAAATGGGATAATCATTGGAGTGAAGGATGTTGTGATAATTCCTAATCTATTTTCACTGAAGATGATTAACAATATGTACCTCAACCAACTCTCAAGCTAACCATAGAAGATAAGGAAGGATTTCAATGAGATTTTGGGTAGTGGAGACCATGGAAGAAAAAATATTGAGTGTCATTTCTGTCAAGAATGAGTAAGTAATCACCTAATTAAATTTCTTAGATGAACACCAATTGGGTTTAAATATTGAAATAAATGAAAAAGTTAAATTAACTAAAAAGGAATAATAAAGGGTTCAGTTAACACAGTGGATGTTAATATTAGCCTTCCTAATACATCATCCAAGGTTTAATGATATGAATGGTCATTATGAAAATTGATCTCCTAATTTGAATGCTCATTAAGAGAATAAAAAAGTGGCACAAGGATTGGTTATATTTCTGATAATTATGAGACATAAGATAAAATGTGAAAGGAAAGAGGTATTAATAAATAAGATGTTGTAGCCTTCTTATGTATTATGGATGAAGTGGAATAGTTTATGTTTTTATGTATTTGGATTCAATAATTATGTAATATGAATGGTGAAATATATTAGAATTGTTTAGTTTATGTTATTTATCTAAGGGTTTACCATAATTTTTTTAATGGTTTTTATGGACAATAAAAGTCATTTAATAGAAATGTGATTCCCATAAAAAAACATTATTATGGGAAATATAACCCTTAATATGTTCCATGTTATATGATACTTTTTATTGGATAAATAAATTTTGGATATGAATAAGTAAATTAGAAGGTACCGATTACCTTGGAACTAATTAATTACTTATTAAAAATATGTTTATTCTATCATTAATGAATTTTAAAATATTTTTTTGGATATAAGAAATATATCCAATAAAAGATCTAATAAAAAAACATGCATATTTTCAATAAGGATTTATGATTATTCAGGTTATTATTATTTTTCAATAGAATACATGATGAAGTCATTCATATGTTTGGTATATGAAGACCAAGAGATACCATATGATATATTGGGGACCAATGATTAGATTATTTCATGACAATATTTTTAAATTTTTTTATTTTCATCTTTCGGAAGTTATATAAGGATATCCATTTATTGAATGTTTACATTAAACATTAGATGATTTTTTAGATTAATGTATTATCTCACCACATGAGGACTTATGAATATTTGATATATTGTTCTAAAAACATTATGTTGGAGATAATTGATGATATATGGCATGTCTTATCATTGATATCATGATCTATTAATGCTCTAAGAATGATAAATTCACCTTCATTTCTTAGAATAATAGATGAAGTGGAAATTGATCAAGACACAAGAAAGGGAGAAGATGTACTAAAATTATGTATGTATAACTTCTCATTAAAAATTTTAATCTTTTGAAAAAAGGATCATGATCCAACAATATTATCCTAGTATCTTCATTTCTGATGAATCAAATGACCCTTTAGATTATTAATGATTTATGGAATTGTGATTATTAACATTATATTGACCTTCTTTCTATATCCATCCATTATAACATTATGGTTATATTTCACTTCCATATCCATGTTTTCACCTTCCACCAATTTACTCCCATGTGGAAACCTATTTATGAGTTACATTGGGTAATTGTCATGTTTCTAGCATTCTTTTTTCAATGAATCATTTAAAACTCTTTTTTATAATGTAGGATTCTATCAAGTATTAAACCATTAAAATCAATGATTAATTTTTTGGGATAAATTCACTTTAGTAAGGGTATAATGTAACACCAAATTTTTTTTTGAATTATTGTTTTTTTCAAATTAATTTAATCTTTTGATATTTTATTTATTTCACACCACACTGAATATAATTGTTGTTATATAAAAGAAATAAGTGTGGCTTCCATCATACACAACACCAAGTAAAGATTTTTATACATGAAACACATATATTATCTTGAATTACACTCATTAATATGTTTGGACTTTATTACACGTAATATCGAGTTTCAATGATAGTTTGTGTTACATGAAATGTCGAGTTTTACTGGACTACAAGATACTATTTATAATATTATTAAAATATTTATATAGGTTTCCCATATATTTTGTAATTAAATTTATGAATAATATTTAATAAATTGTGAAAATATGATTTAAATACTTATATTAAATTATTACATTGGTTATTAATTAGTTAAAGTGTATGAAAGAAGTATTCGAAAAAAAATGAAATTACTGAGAAAAATATTTTTCTACGTACATAAACAATTTTATCTCAATAACATAAAAATAATTTTTTTTATTAATTTTTTAAATAAAATTTATATATCAATAATTTTTATACTCATCCAATTTATTTTATAGGTAAAAAGATTAAAATAAATCCAATTTTATGAATAAAAAGGTGTATTTATCAATAAGGTAATTTTTTGCCTATTGATGAAGAAATTTTTTTAAATATGATTATTTAACTTTTTAAATTTTTCTTTGATTTAATAATCTCAATTTTTGTAACTGAAACATAAAAATTAGATTAAGGATAATTTCTAGGAATTTTATATGAAGTTTCATTTTTTGATGAATAGTGAATAATACTGAATTTTAATTGAAAAACGCTTTTTCATCTAATTTATTTATAAAGATAAATTATTTTTCTGATTGTCTTAAATGTTAAATTATATAAATTATAAAATATGAAACCCAATTAAAGTCATTGTAATCAATCTCTCTTCGAAAATAAACAAAAAACATACCAAACTTTTGAACATGTATAATTTAAAAACCCGTTGTGTCGTCCCGTATGTGGTATTAAATTTAAATTAATTTCTAGAACTTCTGAAATTGGAATATGGAAATATTTTTTTTATATTTGGGATAACAATAATATATAATGTTTAATAAGTGAACATAGTATTTTTAAAAACTATTAGTTAATGGGATTAAAATTAATTACAACGGTTATGAGAAAAATTAACTTAACAAGTTACTAATCCATATTCTTATAGAACAAAATGACTTATAAACTTTTCCAAAAGAGATTTTAGGGACATAATTGACTCTATCCTCTACATAATAAAAAAAATTAATTATTGGGTCCAATTTTCATTGGAAAACATGGGTATAATTCCCTTTTTAAAAACTTATAAGAATTCCACTCCTCCTCCAATATAAAAGGCACTCACGCTTCAACTTATTCCCACATTTCAAGCCATTTTTATTAAAACAAATTTCTAAAATAATACACCAACATCCATAAACTCATTTTATATTCCTAAATTCTATAATAAATGGATCCAAGGAATTATTTGTGTGAAGAACAAAAATATTTACCTAAAAAAGAGGCAACCTTCTTCAACAATCAAATTTGTTTTATATATTTCTCCACTCCTTCAATTATCCTTATTATTTGATGAAATAATAAAAATAGTATCTTAATTATACATATATATATTTATTTAATTTTTATTTTTCTACCTAAACTCTGATACACTTCCATCTAATGGTTAATGAACTTACTTTTCTTTTGTATGATTAACTACCACCTCACAAAATGATGTTGTTTATTTTTTTTCCATTACCACCTATCATGGTTGAAAATTATGATGTAAACTCAGTTTTCATATGATATTTATGATATTTATGATTTATTTATGATTCCTTAATTATTATATGACACATAAAATAATGATTCTTATTTTGTGTAGAAATGATAATTTTGTTTATGGAACTGTGGATTACCGGCTCCTAAAAGTGATGTGATTCCTTCAAACTCTACAATGATTTTATTAAGAATGATTTTAGTGAAATTATATGATTTATATGACATAATAATTCCACTTTAATGATATTATATATATATAAATACATTTATTTTATTTATTTTTTTACTTTTAGTATGACAATAAAACATAAACAACGTTAATGCGTTTGTACGACCTACCTTCTCTACGAACGGTGTATTCCATTTAATATTTAAATAGGGTATTATAAATACATATATGAAGAATATATATTAAAATAATATCATTATTTAAGTTATATAAATCATTACATCATTATCTAAGTAAGAGGATCTAGAATAATAAGCCAAAACGGATATGAAAAACAAAATAGATATTACCAAAAATATAATATTAACATGGAGTTGTTAATAAATGGGGAATACAATGTACGAAAAAAAATAATATATGTTATGAGATATAATAATATGGTATTTTTTTAGATTTATAATAAAATTACATTTTCTATATAGGATGGTTGTACGTGTATGAATAAATTCAAGACTTAAGGTAACAAAATTTCATCACATTTTTTAGTTCTCTGAGATACATTCCTTATTAACCACTCATTTATTTTGTGCGGTGTGTATAATTATTATGTATTAATTGTATGATTATTATAATTAAATTTATGGGTAATATAACATCCATTTTATGATATTTATTTTGTGGGGTTTATGTTTGAAAAGTACATAAATCAATAATAAAATTTTTTCACAAATTGAATTATTTGAGACACATGCCATGTAATACACCTATATTTTTCTATGAGGTGTATATACTAATTTTTTATATTTATATAAAAAATATATTTCCTTTAATGATATTTTATTCTTCATTTAATGTTATTATTTCCTTTTTATTATAATTAAATGTTACCAAAACTGTAACCGTTTATTGCTATAATCCCATCATTTATTAAGATCGTTTATGATTATGCTTCCATTGAGGAAATATTATGATCCATCCATCATTAACTCTCATTAATTTTCTTATCCTATTGTTATTAATGTTATATAAACATAATGGTACCATTTTACCACTATTTATTACATAATATAATTAATAAATTGTTTTTTATGAAAATATGACTTTATCTCTTATTTCAGTCAGAAATCTATATTATTTTAGTCATATGATTGTTAATTTTTTTACCCATGTGTTACCTTTTTTAAAAATGGTTTCAATAGTAATATTTTTTTCATTTTCTAATCAAGACACTTTTATAAACTGTTAAGTTGTAAGAGGAATGTTTGGCATGTATGGAATTTCCAACCATCTTGGACATCATTTACAAGACGATTCCTTTGTAGGTTTTTAAGGATAATTTTTTAAAAGTAATTTTTTCCTAATATTTTGGAAATTTGGTTAATTTAAAATGTTTTTCAAAGAAAAAATGTTTTTTAAACTTATTTTTTGTTTAATAATTATTTTAAATTATTTTAATGAATCCATTTTAGGTTTTCAAAATTTAGTTTTGAAAGAAAAATATTTCAATGATTCAAAAGATTATTTTAAATGTTTTCAATGTATTTTCAAATTAATATTTTTAAAAAAGTTTTAATACTTTTTTATAAGTTTTTATAGTAATTTTTAAAGAAATGGTTTTCCAATCATTTTCATGATTTCTTTATAATTTAATAAATTTAATTTCAAGGAAAATGTTTTAAAAATATTTTAAAGTCTTATTTTTCTATTTTCAAATTATTTTTAAAGAAATGGTTTTATAAACATTTTCAATATTTCTTTATTAGTTTTCAAAGTTTTAAAACATGTTTTCATTATGTTTTCAAGTTTCATTTATAAATTTTCAAGGATAAATATTTTCTAAATGTTTTCAATAATCATTTATATGTTTTCAAAGAAAAACGTTCTAAAAAGGTTTTTAGTAATCATTTTTATGTTTTCAAGGAAAAAGGATTTCAAAATGTTTTAAAGATTATTTTATATGTTTTTTGGGAAAAATGTTATCTATATTCCATTACAAGTTATCATTTTTTTGAAAGATTTTTTTCCCAAAGGTTTTATGTTTTAAAATTAAAATTTCAAAGTAGAAAAAATATTTTCCTCAGGAAATGTTTTTAAAAGAAGTTTTTAAATTATTTTCCATGTATGATAACATACATTGATGTTACTCCTATCTTTATGTGGAAATGATACCATGGTTCCATTAATATTCTATATCTAAATTGTTAATGTTCGGATGGAATAATGTTTATGACACCCATTTCTCTTATATGGGTTTTATTAGTTTGAAACACTATTCTCATCATGGGTTATGATTTGAAGGAATGATTAGGAATCCTATATAATTTTCAGAGGTAACGATATGAAAAAATGTTTATGATACCCATTTAATTTCATAGGCTATAATATCATGTTTATGAAACCACCTCTCTCTATGTGTCTTGATTTGATAAAGGTTTTATTATGTTGTGGCACATGTTTGTATGATTTTATTATATGATGGGTGGGACCTATATCTATATCCAATTAATTGGGTAAATATTTATATCTCATTATTTAATGATGGGATTCAAGTCGACAGACTTGATCCACTATGAGAAGATGGGGAAACCCAATCCAGTATGGGAAGATGGGGAAACCTGATCCCTTACAAGGAAAAGACCAAAAATGGGTATGGTGGCATGTCATGCACAGTAGGTGTAGTCCACATGAAGTTCCCTGATAATCCCAAATAATTCATCTTGACTTATAGAGAATTATGCTACATGTTTATGTGCATTGTTGTAAATCTATGATATACAAATGTTTTAAAACTGTTAGTATTGGCTTGAAACCATTAAAATAATATATACCAATGGTTTTCCAAACCGTGGGAAATTATTCCGTGAGGATAGATATATCACAATAGTTATTCATAAATAGTTGGGATATGTCATGTTGAAACACATTATAAAAACATTTTTATATAACTGTTAGTATAACTTTGTAGCAATGGTTTTGCACTGTTTAAAAATAATTATATTTAACAAAAGTTTGCTGAATCATTGGTAAATAGTATTACTAATAGTTTGAAGAAATCATTGGAAAAAATATAGTTAATAATTCTGTACCAACAGTTTGTAAACAAGTGGTATAGTCTTTTACAAATGGTTTGATAAAACCGTTGGCATAGAGTTGATGCAGCTCCAAAATCACTAGCATACACCCCTATAATTATAGAATTCAGAATTAATTCTATATAGAATTCAGAATTAATTGTATACATAATACAGTAATAAGAAACATATACACAAATCAAAATTAATTACCTCCAATAATAACAACCCTATATATAATTACTTGTGAAATTACTTGGAATTGTAATACTCTATACATAATTAAAAATAACACCGATGATGACAAATATGATCACAAAAAGTATTCCAAAATAATAACACAATACAATTGATTTACACTTTACAGAATTATAAATAACACCAATACACCCAAAAAAACACCACTCAAAACTAGAACACCCCGAAAACAAACATATTTATAAACACAACAATTGAAAATTTGATCCAGGGGGTGTCTAAGTAATTCCCCATGATACTTTGAGTCACTCAACCAACATATTTCACATAAATAGTTCATTTAGCAGGGGAAGAATAAGCATTTTTATTTTAGACTTATCCCATTTTTTGGTTAGGAGTGGAACAAAGGGGGTGTCTAGGGAGGGGGATGTCCATGGTGGTGGGGGTGTCTAGGGGGTGGCGTGTCCCGGGTCAGGGGTGGTGTCTAGGGGGTGGGGCTATCCAGGGGGTTGGGAGTGTTGTACAAGGGGTAGGGGTGTCTAGCGGTGTTGGTGGGGGGGGGGGGGTCTAGAAGGGAGAGGGGATGTCCATGGGGGTGTCCAGGTGGTGGGGTGTTGTTCAGGGGTTGAGAACTATCTAGGGGGTTGTGGGTTTTTTAGGGGGTTGGGGGCAGTCCAGGGGGTGGGGGTGTCCATGGGGTGGGGGTATCCATAGGGGTGAGCGTGTCCATGGGGTGGGGGGTCTAGGGGTGGGGTGGTGTCTGGGGGGGGGGGGGGGTTGTCGACGGGGGTACATGTGTCCTAGGGGGCTGGGGTTGTTTGAGGGGGGGGGGGGGGTTCGGGGGATGTCCAAGGGGTTGGGGTGGATTTCCAAGGGGGTAGGGGTTACTAGGGGTGGGCGTCTACAGGGGGTGGGGCTGTTCAGGGGGTGTGGTTACTGTCCAAGGGGTGGGGGTGTCTAGGTGATGGGGGTGGGGTCTAGGAGGATCCAAGGGGTGGGGGAGAGGGATTTCCCAGTGGAGGGTGAATAATTTATATCAAATCATAAAGTCAAGTATACTATTTATAGATAATTAAATAAAGATAACATGACCTACCTAATCACAAATATATTCAGGCACAACTAATCATCAATCATCAAATTTCTGGAATATTAGTAAAAATATAACTAATAAATCTATCCCTCATTAGCATCACTATCTTCACCATAATCATCAACCTCACCCCCATCATCATCACTGCCCCCATAATCATCCCCTCCCTCTGAAATTTCCTCTTTCTGGCCCTCGTACTCCACCTCAGCCTCCTCCTCACCATCATCCTCTGCCATGGCCTCCTCCTTGGCCTATTCATCTTCCTCGGTCTCCCCTCTCCCCACACCTCCTCCAACTCGGCCTCATCCTCACCATCGTATCAACCATCAGTAGAACTACCACCTGGTTAACCATATATACCATTAATCAATGACATATATTCATCACAAGTTGTGCTGGGCTATGGTAGAATTGTTAGACGTAAAACATCCATCTGTTTCATAAATCATTTTTCCCTATCATACTGTTCTACCATCTCAATGGCCCTTTTTCAGCCTGTTATGCCCATGCCTTAACCATTTGGAACATCATAGAACTATAACTATTACATGAGATGGGTCAATACCTTGTCAGGACCATATTCCACCTAGGCAGAAAGTGTACTCGGACATGGTGCTTATCTACCAACACCTAATGTATGTGATTGTTTGGCCAAAAATTTCTAGGTTATTGGGCATCAAGGGAATCTATAGCATCCTGTAAAAAATATTAATAGATTATTAAAATACAAAATAGATATTAAAATTTGAAATCAATAGAGTAAAAATTACAATCTGCTTCTGAGTCGCTTCATTAATCGCACATCCATATTTCTGCCTTCAACTCGAAGAAAATAGTCTTTCTCAAGGCACCCACCAATAAATATTCATCGTCCCCTCTACAATGACATTTAATATAGGAAACTATAATTAAAAATAGGTTATCAATTTATAATATCATAGAAAAAGTTATATAATAACTTTAGCAATAAAATAAATTATGGAGGAAACAAAAGAAAGTGGAGGTCATAAAAAATTATAAACAACTGCCATACTTACTTCCGCTCATGATCTGGTATCGTAGTACGTCCAAATGTGGGGAGGTATTTTTTATCATCAATTTTCTTTATTTATTTTAGATGATTCCTAAATAAAATTAAACAATACAATAGATATTATTAATGAAAAACATGAATATTTTCATTTAAATACATTAAATATAAATAAAACCCTAAACTGGGTAGTCTTCAAATGAGTAATCATATGTCGATACTGTTCTATCATTTAATAATCAACGATTGGGAGCACCTCTAACTCTATTCCAACTCTATCATTCCAACCAATATATAACTCGTGCTTATAGGATCTCCAAAGTTCTCTTAAATCATTTAGACGTGTTGGTTGTGCACCCTCACAATCGGTGAAATTAGACTGAAGTTGACAGTAAAATATTTATTCAAATAAATACAAAAACCAAGATATTTTATTAAATACCAATTTTTTTTACCCATATCTCTACCCAGGAATTATCATTGACTTCACTTGGAAACTGTCTCCATGAGATCAGGCAGAAAGGGATGATGTTAGAGTATTTGCAAAGGGTTTCCAAAAAACACTGACATTGATATCGTGTTTTTTCAATCATTTTACTATCTTCATTATAGTCTACCATCAAAATGCGTGCGACGGGTTTTCACCACACACATTCGTGTACGACCCCTCCCCCTATTTCCTATCTATAGATGTATTAGTTAAGAAATAAAAAAATATTTTTTATCAATACGTGTTATAATGAAAATAAATAATGGTATAAAAATTTGTTAAGGTTTTATAAATATACCCATAGTAGTTTGATCAATGCGAACCACTGGATCCATAGAAACCGAAGGAACACACTGTGAAGGTGGAGTGCGTCCCAATGTATGCTCTGTAGGGATAGATTCTTGTGGAGTAGGAGTCAAAGAAGATTGAATATAGACGCTAGCAGAGAAGGAATTAGAAGTAAACGAAGATGACACAAATGACTAGCTGAATGCTGGATGGGGAGTGGGAATCATCATCAAATATGGAAAATATGGTCGAGGAGACTCAAATTTTAATGTTGGTAAAAACATGGGAGGCCTAAATATCTCATGTGTCCCCAATGATAGATCATGGTCAGAATGTGGGATATATGGTATATCAGTGGGAGGGGGAAGGGTCTAATTGCGTACGCTGACCATATTAGCTAGCTCTCATAACCCCCCCCCCCCCCTCGTACGAACACCCAGAGTAATGAGACCACTACAAGGCTTCTCATCAAATAATTTTCATCTAAAAGGTGGATCCTACAAAAATTATTAAAAGAGAATTAATCACATGACATTATATATTATTTAAATATATATATTTTAAATAAAATAATCAATACAGGCACTAGTTGTTGAATGCCCATCTCAGCCATGAAATGATTGTTGTCCACCATATTTTTCTATTGCTTCTCTTAAATTGGTTTCATTTTTTTCTTTTGAAAACAAATATGGAATTAATTACAAAAG
The DNA here is from genome assembly GCA_963277665.1 of Viscum album. NCBI lineage: Eukaryota > Viridiplantae > Streptophyta > Magnoliopsida > Santalales > Viscaceae > Viscum > Viscum album. The sequence continues at coordinate 385,435,594 of OY728121.1, forward strand.
GATAACTAATTTGTAACCAAAAAAACAAAATAAATGAGAGGGAATAGGTGGATTCGGGGATAATTTTGCAATACATTGTTTTAGGTGATCTTGAATAGATATATAATGAATTAAATAAATCGTACAAGAAGTAATAATGAAACTTAATTTTTAGTAAGATGGTAATTTACTATGAATACAAACCATCATGTTCATAAGGGGTAAAGTACTTGTTGAATTTAAGGAAAAAATTAATTTCCTTATCCTAGGTAGATTATGGAGGTTTTTATAGATGTTTTGCAGAAAAAAACAAACCATCATATTCATTATTTGGTGAAATGTTAAAGGGAGGTCATAGAGTTATACTAATTTTATACATTTATAATAAATAATTTAAATGTTCAACATGTTATAAATGTTGGTTTCGTAGGATTGAATATAGTTAAATTAACAATTAGAATATGCAATTCAAATAAAATTACAACCAATAGACATTGAAAATTCACATAACGGTCAAGTCAATTATAACATATTTTCAATCAATATTAAATAAATTTGAATATTACCTACCATAACAACCAAGGTTGTGCTAAACCAAAATAATTGAGAACATTGATGAATGATTTTATATATTTCCCACCACTATTCCAAGTTCACAGTCAACATTAAAAAATGATATATTGGAGTATTAAAATGTAATAAATGGATCGTTTCTAATGGAATTAGGGATGGTGTCAATTTCATCATCACTATAATCAAAAATATTTCATGGAAATATTTCAATAATGACACAAAATTCAGTTCAAAGATGGTCTATGACATAAAAACATGTTTCTCCATAGATTACAGTACATATGTTTCATCAGTAGCAACAGTGCGAGTCATATCAATTACTAGAAATCCAAAATCTTTAATACGTGTGTCCTGACTAATAATCTAATCAATACACTATCATTTCATCATAATGACTCGTCAATGAGAATAATAATCAAATATTATAATTTTTTCAAGACTCCATAATATCATTCATTTTCAAATCATCTTCTACTATGTGATACACAGGCATAACAGTCTGTTGTGGTAGTAATAATAACACCATCATGTTGTGTTCACATTTTCACTGCTCATTCAGTGATAATTAATATGTACCCATTGATAACAATTGATTTACAATCAAAAACCATGATATTAGGACCAAAATCCAAAGCTCTTATTTCCCTAGAGATAGAGTCAGTAGAAAAACTCAATTCCTAAAATATAAATTAATATTAGACTTAATTGAAAATTAATTTAATTATTTTAAACAGTAATATTTCTACCTTCAATTTTAACCAGGAAGAAAATGCATTGCTAGGAATAGTCTCCCTCCTCATCCAAGATAAAGAACTATTCTTTCTATTATTATTGTTTTATGTTCCCTATATATAAAAATAATAATATTTTAACATATATATATTTACGATATAAAAATATTCAATTTACATATCGGATGTAGTCATCGAAAAAATAACAGTTCATCAAAACTGTGTGATGTTCCATCTCCCTCTATTTTAGGCTTAATGTCTTCATTTTTTATGATCCAATAATTTCCACAGTTTGTGGAAGTGATAAAAAAATTAGGTTCAATTTTCTCATACTGTTCTTCTCCATTACTCATTGGTCTGTTGATTTTTTAGTATGATCATACAAATGCATATAACAGAAATCCAAAAAATCTTGAGCCAAGTAACCAATCACAATAGAACCTTCAGGATGATTATTATTTCAGATATATGTCTTTAATGTGTGCATATTTCTTTCAGTTGGATATATCCAACAAAATGAAATAGGTCCTCTAAGAATTATTTCAGTTTTAATAAGGACAATCAGATTCAAAATGCATGTGAAAAATGAAAGAGTATGTTTTTTCTGTAAATCACAAAAAATTAATGGGAAATCTACCAATATTTTTTCACAAAAGACATAGAAAAATTATTAGCACAAAGATCTCTAAAAAATGGATGAAACGAATAAGAACCACCCTTACATTGTTGGAAAAATGATGATGGATTTTTATAGGAATAATCTCATACAGAAGGATGTGATAATCAAGAGTCTTCAATGATTATAGCATTAAATCTCTTTTGTTGACCCATTTAGATATGTTTTTTGAATAGCCATCAGGATCATTAATAGTATGTATTACATCAAGAAATTTCATTTCTGTAGGTTTAATCACATAAGATGGACATGGAACATGCCATTTATTTTCAATGATACACACAAGATTCAATTCTGGTCTGATGCCCCAATCCACCTAGTAATGCCAAAACGGTAAATAATCTTTTTTATTTTTCTTAATATATATTAGAATTAAAATAAAAATTTAACATATTTTTTCAATGTGAATTACCTCTAAGAAGTGACCTAATAAATTGGTTGACCAATAAGGAAAATCAAAGAAGATTCTTTTCTTCTTCCAATAGTAATAGGTTTCAGTGGAAACATTATTTCTCTTTCCAGATCTTATTTGAACCTTCTCAAATGAAAAACAGAAATCTTTCAATTCTTTAAGCACATCACTTCCAGACATATGCTCAGTTGGATCATTGGTCTCCATGGTATTTTCAAATCATCGGAGATTATTTCTATATGAATGGTCCATTTTTCATGAATTGCCGATGTCCCATAAAACTGAAACTAAAATGATGTTGTAGTCTTTTGGATCGCGTATTATTCATAAAAACAAGACATGATAGTTTTCCCTTTGTTCTCTATCCAGATATCATTGAATAAGCAGGAAAATTATTTATTGTTTACATAAGAACAACACGCAAATGAAATATGTCTTTCGAACGTGCGTCATATGTTCCCACAATGACACCACAAAGAACATTAATCTCTTTTATTAAAGGTTTCACGTATACTTCTATATCATTTTTCGGATCAGAAGGGACACATATGAGTATAATCATGAAAGTGAAAGGTTTTTTCATAGACAAACATAGGGATAGTTATAAATGTGTATAAAAACCATCCATGTGCTATTAAATGAAATCATCTGCCCAAATGGATTAAAACCATAACATGAAATACCCAAACTCATATTATGCACATCAGCTACAAAATTGGGTTATCGAACATCAAAACTCTGCCATGCAAGTCCATCTGTAGGGTGAACCAATTAATCATTAGTTTTCTTCATCTTGGTATCATTAAATCAAAATTTTATTGATATTTTATTAGACATAATGATATTCATGAGTCTGTGGATCAATGGAAAGATCCACATTACTTTATGTTGTCTAAGGGATTGATTTCTATATGCTTTTGGATTCCAGTGGGATGTGACACATTTTATACAATGATTTTGTTTAGAAGATTCCTTTGAGAATAAAATGAAATATTTCAGGAAGACAAGAATTTTGTTTCCTAAAAATCCCTATTCCTCAATTAATATCCATTCCATATAGTTTTTTGAAGGAATACCTGCATCATTTGTATATAAGTCATTCAAGAAGGTAAGAATGTAATCGATTGAATTATTAGAAATCCCATAAATAGTTTTTCCATGAAAAAATTGGATTAAAAATTCAATCTTTTTCATTTTACCGCATTGTCAATATTCTCGAGTCGTGGCAAAATCATTCAATACTTTCACCCAAAAAACATCATCATTTTCATTAGACGCATTATGTGTGCCTATATCAAAGTTATCTTGGGTTGGTATCATTTCTTTTTCATGATTAAGAATAAATAGTAACCAGTCATATAAAAAATTCTCTAATACAGTCCTCTCATTTGGATCATCATCAATTTAAGATCTCATTTTCACCCCATTATGATACCACACATAGTATTTTTCTTGAAAACCATATTTTGTTAGGTGGTTGTTAACTTCATCATGGAAAATCTAAGGTCTTACAATAAAATTGTTGCATGGGAAGTGTATGTGACAACTATCAGAATCATTCTTAAAAGAAAAATATAAATATCTCTCCTAATTGTTTTGAAAATCTCTTGAGATCCGATCAGTTTCATACATCCAACATTTATCGGTTAAATTTTTTTATGTCATTTTGTCAAATGAAAATTAATATGATTTATGTTTCATCAAAAATATATTTAATTAAATGAAAATTGTTCACTTTATATGAAACCATAACTGATACACTACTCTATATGAGAATCATAATTGAAAAGACAACACAATACTATATTTATAAAAAAATATATTTGGAGAAATATAAATGAGTGTACACGATCAAGTACACTTGTGGAGGAGAATTATTATGGATTTGAGTAAATTTTAGATCGAAGAAATTTTATATATTAGTATAATATTTGTCTGATATCATACACTACCCAATGGAGTGGGGGTGTCCAGGGGTTGGGGGCTATCATGGGGGGGTGGGGGATGTCCAGGGGTGGGGGGTTTCTAGGGGGTGGGGTTGTCTAGGGGGTAGGGTGGTGTCCATGGGGTTGTCTAGGGGTGTGGGGGGGGGGATATCTATGGGGGTGGTGCGGTCTAGAGGGTGGAGGTGTCTATGGGTTGGGGGATATCCAGTTGCGGTGGTGTCTAGGGTGTGGAGTGGTGTTTAGGGGGGTGGGGGTGTCCTGGGGGGTGGGGTGGTGTCTAGGTGGATGTTTAGGGGGTGGGGGTGTCCGGGGTGGGGTGGTGTCCATGGGGGATGTCCAAGGGGGTGGGGGTGTCCAGGGGTTAGGGGGGATGTCCAGGTGGTGGGGGGACGTCCTTGGGGATGGGGAAATCTAGGGGGTTGGTGTGTCCAGGGGGTAGGGGCATCCAGGGGGTGGGGGGTTATCATAGGTGGTAGGGGTGTCCACCCCCAAACTAGTGTTATAAAATCTAGTCTATATCCAATTGTAGCATGACTTCAAGCCTATTATAGATTAACCATAACACTATTGTTGTAAACCATCAATATAATACATATAAATGACAACACACCTAATTGAAAACATACCTCCAAATATCATATATGGATTGGACTTTATCATCCACTATAAATATGATACAAGAATTCTAAAAAAACACTCATAATATTAAACACACTCATGAATTTTGAGCAAGGTATGTGGCTTATTGATTCCTTGGGAGGCTTGGTGAGAGCTACATCTAGGTTTTGATACAATGTGTAAATATAGTATTTTATTTTTCTACAAAATTGTGTGTCTATGTCAAATATGATCATATGTATGTTTTTTAGGCAAATAAACCATGTTTCTAAGGGAAACTACTCATGGAAGTATGATCCATGATATATCATTAGGTGATATGAAGTTTTACGAATGTTAAATTTTTATGAGATAAATATGGATAGTGGATAAGAACCTAAGTGATATTTAATTGTAGAGATCTCTTATTCATTAAAGTGTAATAGTTAGTGTTGGAATGGAACATCATGAAAAGTCATAACATTTGAAAGCAACTCTACATTGGTTATACGTGATTTTATTTTGTATTTTATTGGAGTAGAAAACACACCTCCCTCCATGGACATCCCACATCCCTACAAACCCATACACCCCTACAACCCTTGGATAGCCCACCCCCACACCTAATAACCCCCACCCCACCTAGAATGCCTAACCCACCCCCACCTGGACATCCCACTATCTTCCCTAGACAACCCACACCCCCCAACCCCACCTAGACTACCCACCCCACCCTCTTGGACAACCCACCCCCTTGAAAGCCCACAACCTCCCCCACCTAGACATCCCACCCCACCCCCTAACAGTATAGCCCCCTCCTTGGACATCCCACACCCTCCCCACATCCCTACATCCCCCATACACCCTTGAAACCCTTGGACATCCCACCCCCACCCCACCTAGAAAACCCACCGCACCCCACCTACTCATCCCCCATCCCCCCTGGACAACCCCCACCTGGAAAAACCATCCCCACCCCACCTGGAAAGCCCCCCGCCACTTGTACAACCCACACCCCACCTTGATAGCCCACCCCACACGCACCTAGACAACCCGCCACCCCCCGTTGGACAAGTTACCCCCACCCACACCCAGAAAGCCCACCCACCCTACCCGGGAAGCCCACACCCCCTCTACCCCACCTTGATAGCCCACCCCCACACCTTGGACATCCCCCTCTCCCACATAGATAGCCCACCCCCACCCCTAGGACCACCCACACCCTGGACATCCCCCACCCCTCCCCCACTTGGATAGCCCACCCTGACCGCCTTGATAACACACACCCCTCCTTGGGCAGCCCCCACCCCCTCCCCCACACCATTGCATTCCCTACCTAATGTAGCCCCTACCCATGGATGACCCACCCTCCAACATCAACAACCACCCATCTGGACAACCCCCCACCCTCCTGCAGTCCAACTTAGGGTAATTTTATTTAAAAACATTTTATTAATTAAGAAAGTAAAACCATCATGTGTTAACCATTCCATTCAAAACAACCCATTCTATTTATCAAAACATGAAAAATTCAATTTATAAGGCTTTATGGGTCACTTAGGAAATGTCATTGGGGAAAAGGGAAATCACCTACCTGTATAATTCCTATTAAAAAATGGTTCATGCACTTAGGTGGTGGAGTAGTGTCCAAGAGGTGTGGTGGTTTCCCCGGGGGTGTCCAAGGGGGTGGGGGGGGGGATATTCATGGGGGGGGGGGGTGGTGTCCAAGGGGTGGGGGCTATCCAGGGTGAGTCTAGGGGGTGGGGTTTCCCTGGGGGGTGGGAGTGGGGGGGGTGTCCGTGGGGGTGAGGGGTGTCTAGGGGGTGCGAGACTATCCAAGGGGGTGGGGGATATACAGAGAGTGTCTATGGGGGAGGGGGAGTGGGGGAAGTCTATAGGGAGTGAGGGGTGTCTGGGGGGTGTCCAAGGGGGTGGGGTGTCCAGGGGATGTGGGGGTTGTCCAATGGGGGTTGGGTGTGCAAGGGGGTGGGGTGAGGGGTTGTCCAATGGGTGGTGTCTAGGGGGTGTGGGTGGGGGTGTTCAGGGGGGTTGGGGTGGGGGTATTTTAGCGGAGGCAATACCCATATAATACAATTAAATTACCTATACCCAATCCAACCAACATCAAAATTCAAATCCATCACCCAACCAACATCCAAATCATCCTCAATATGACAACCCTTCCCCCTATTCCTTGAAAAAAAATCTATAAATAAATAATAAAAATCAAATTTTCAACTAATCTAATGTCCATAGAAAATACCATATCACCCCCACTAGAAAATGGAAAACCAACTACACCACTACCCCAACCATTCCCAATCCCTTCACATGGACCATCCTTATATCCATTACCCTTTACAATTTTTGATTGGGGATAAAACACACCAACAACCATTAATTCATATTGTTCATGAAATTTATAAAGAAGGGGTGGATATGAAGACATAAAATAAAATTCATTCACACAATCCTGACACTTGAAGTGTAGAGCCAAAACATAAAACAAATCAAACTGTTCGGTATACCATACCACAGACCGCACCGAACTCTGGTTTACGCCAAATAATAATAGAAAAAAATAAATATATGGAGAACATTAAAATTGTGGTAGAACTTACTAATTTTCAGTGTAGAAATAAAAAATAGCTTGATTGAAGTTGAATCTATTAGGTGGAAGGTGTTTCAAAGCCTAGGGTAAAGAGAGAGCATTGAGAGGGCTTTGAATTAAGGCTTGTCATCGAATGGATTGGGGTGTTGGGATATTGAGTATTTTGGGGAAACATTTCCCAATGGTTTTTCAAAACCATTGGGAAATATATTCATTACCAATGGTTTTAAAAAACTAATGGAATATATTAGATAAATTAATGATTTCCAAAATTTTTAAGAAACCCGTTGGGAAATATTCATTCTAAATTTACAATGTCAATGGTTTTTTCAAACTGTTCGTAATGGTTGCTGATTTTATAGTATACCAATGGTTTGTTCAATCCATTGGTATAAAAGAATTGGGAAAACATGAATTTCCACTAGGGGTGTATGACACAATTCAATATCTCACTCTTATGTTATGTTTCCATGGATTATGATCTTTATTTACTTGTTATTCATGCCTCATGAACGGCTAATATTTATGTCATGATCCATGTTTATTATATTTGATATGTCGGGTATGATATTATAATGTTATGATCACATTATCATACCATTATGCTCATATTTTTTATTACATATCTCCCTTGTTTAACCTTAATGAGCATCTATGCCCACCCCTTTTAGTGTTTCCTTCCCCAAGATATGAAGATATATTTTTTTGAATGATGTATTTAAGATGGGTTCTAGTCTTGGAGAACAAAGTGGGAGATAATATAACTCACTAATATACAAACATTTATTTTTACATGTTTCCAAAGGCACTAAAATAAAAGGTTCTTTGGTCATATGTTGGTGCAATGCATTAAGTATTCTTAAAAAATGATATAATGTTTATGTATGTTAATCTTGGGTCATTATATTGAGATCCACTTGTGAGGAAATTTATGTGAAGGCTCATGTATGAATTTACATTTAATGGGTTGGTTTCCCTTTTCCTCTATGTTTGGTTCTAATTGTTACGGATGAGAATAGTTTAGTAGGTATTTGATGTAAGGTTCAAGATTTTCTTGATTCCTTGCTTCATCATTTCTCAGGTGTTGTGGGTGTATAGGGATGTTTTATAGTAGTGTCTGAAATTACCCGACACTAGAATCCCAAAGTCATTGTATTATTTTAATACATTTACATGATTACAAGGAATATAATATCCAATGATTGATTAGTTCAGCAGTCTTGGAAAAATAAGTTACATATAAGAACATTACATTGTAATTCAAAAAATAATATGAGTCATAAATAATTATTTTATAATGCCATTATTCTCTTTGATTAACCCTTCATATCAATTATAAAACACTTCTTAGAATCTTGGGAAAATAAAACATAAGAATGGAGTGAGATCAAATTCTTAGTAAGGGTATGTAATACATCATATGATTTTATAAATAAGTATAATCGCTTATGGAAAGGTATAAAACTGTAACACAATCATTTTAAACATAATCATATGTATATATAAAGAATAAATAAAATAATTCCATTTAAATACTCACAAGGATATTCTACTAGTTTAACAATCACATGTAATATCAATAACTAATTTCATAAGGGGGGAATGCGTAATTCCAGACATCATAATCATATCATCAAGCCCTCGTGCCAAGACCATAAATATATATGGGTAAAAACCCAAACTGGTTTGTCTGATGAGAACTATAGATGAATCACGTGTATTCCATTAACCTATCCACAACCTATAAGGATTTTAGTAACCAGTCCCCAACCCATATAGATTTAATTAAGAGGTCCCTAATCTATTACATACTAATTATAATGCATTCCACTTATGAAAGGAGTAAAACAAAACTAATATGAACATTCGTATTAAATCTAGCATACAAAATGTTAATACATTAATCGTAACCATGAATGTTATCAATATAGTACATTCACAATAAAACATATCATAAACCCTTCAATAAAATATGGAAGATTGTATCATAATAAATCAACCATAATTAAGCATAAAATTTAATAAAGAATGTGGACTAGATGAAAATAATCTAATAAAATCATGAATAATATTTTAAAGAAATATCCATTTTTTTACTTGAAAAACAATAGAAAGCTACACAATTTTAATATAAAACATTTTTTTTAAAATAAATTTTTAATCATGTAAAATAAGTTTCAAAACTTTAATGTTTCACGATGGAGTAACAATCTACTCATGTCATATATGTTAAAAATAATTCTTATCATACATTATCAAAAAGTTCAAACAACGTACCTCATAAAGAAAACGGTGAAAATATTCCTTTTTAAAAAATACAAAACGGTAAAAAAATTTAAATAATTTAGAACAATAGATATAATGTGTTAAAATAAATTTTTCAAAAACATTGACATCAATGAAATAATGTCCTAGTAAATACTTACTTGTAAACAATATCAAATAATAAAGTGATAGCGAAATTAACCCAAACATTGTACTTTACTTTAGTCAAGAGTGAATTAACCTCCTTTATAAGGGCTAAAGAATATTATTAAATTATACCAGGACCATATCCATATTTATGATATAATATATGATACTCTTATATAATTTTTCAATAATTTTTCAGTATTACTATTGTTTTGGGTGTTAACTGCTTCTTCGTCCTATGCATATTTTGTCATATAAGTCATGTTTTTTATTAATATGATATATTTTATTGATATAAATAATGATATTATATTTATAAATTTTATACTTACTCGTCATTTTATTTTTATAATCATTCTTGAATGGATAATGTGGAGAATGAATCTCATCACATCGTGGAGATGGTATGTTGTACGTACGCACGAGCGACGATATCATTCCATTAATGGTTAAGTAGTATAAAATAATATGGTTTGTTAATTATAACGAATTATTATCATGTGAAATTTATTAATTATATCCATTATACTCATTATTTTACCCATCCAATTGAAGTACTGTTGAATAAAAAATTACATAACGACGTGGAGATTGTAAGTCGTACGTACACACGCATGGTGATATTGTTATTTGTAGGATGGATAAAAGGAGGAATATGGTTGTAACATGATAATAATAAAATATCAGAATTTATATGACACTGGAGTAATTAATTTAGTATGGAAACAACATTGGAAGAGGAATTAGGAGAAGAAAAAAAATTGTATTGAATTTGTAAAACAATTTCATCTTCATCGAGTATCACCTTTTGATTTGTACAAAAAGACTTATTAGGTTGTATTTCAACAAAAAATATTTCCTCTAAGATTAATAAAGGGATGTTTGGTTGATAAAATTAAAGGGTTTTTTTATCTAAAGTGATCGATGTGCTGTAAGGAAGTGATGGAGGGGGTCCCTTTTTATAAGGGAGGGTAGAGCCACTTTTGGAAACTCAAAAAATATTAAAATATAATAAAACTATTCTAGATCCAAATACTTAAAAATGGAACGTAAATCAAAACTAGGATACATGTTATAACATATCCTGTACTATTATTATTGTATATCATTTTTTGTGATTTTTAAATAATTTAATAATAAATTAAATCAATAAGTTGTCATTATTTCACAATTTAATACTATTCATTTAATTTTACATAATGTACATTATGAATAAGATGAAAGTAGAATATAATTCATTCACACATATATAATATATCATATAGGTCTCGGAAATTCATTATACACATTAACTATGTAACACTCAGATGTTTTTATGAAATATTTTCTTTGAATTGTTTTAATTTTTCAATAGCTTTCATTGAACACAATTGTGATTTTAACGAACCACGAGACACCCTTAGTATAAAATGAAGATTATAACCTATAATTTAGGTTATTTTGAATAAATATAACTATATTATGAAAATTAATGGTTAATTCATTAGCAACTAATTATTAATTTAAAATATAAACCACTTGTATATTTTTATTTTTTATTAAAAAACTTAAATTAGTAAATTAGTAAATGAAATTAATGAAATATATCTATTTTATATTTAATAAAATATTTTTTATGTTAATCCATAAGATATTATAGTCACAGGGTATGAATAAACCCTATTTTATGTATAAAAATTTATATTTTTTCCAAAGGGTAATTGTACTTACTTTTAATGGAGAAAACATTTTAAATTATAATTTTAACACATTGACAATTTTTATATGAAACAATAATCCTCTTGTTAGGATGTGGGATATAAAAATTTAATTTGGATGAATTTTTTATATTTTTCTGACAACTTTCATGATTTGATGAATAGTAAAGATATGCTAAATTTTAATTGAAAACAAATTTTTTAATCAAAACAATTTATATGGTGAAATTATATTATTGAATGATTTTAAAGTATAAATAGAATATATTTTTATCATTTATATTAATTTATGTCATTTTCATTAATTTTACATTGAATTCATATGTAAAATCATTTTTAATCTTTTGTTATGTTTTAACTTTTAAAACTCGTTCTCTTATTCCGACTACAGGATTAGTTTTAAATAATTCACTAAAAATTATATGTTTTAAATTTGGTAAAATGAAATCCAAATTTTTAATCTGTAGGTCCAAATTATGTAAATATATTTATTTTATATTTGGGAATTATGAATTGTAACTTCGTTAATTTTTCTTAATTTAGTAAAAGGGTAAACATGATAATTAAGGATGATAATAATATTATTAAATTAATCTAACACTCAAATTAATATATTTGGATGAGTATGTTTCTACCTGAATCACCATTGGGTTAAAAGTGTTTCCACTAGAATCTATTTGGATGAGATTAGGACATGTAATTTTTTTAAAAGAAAAGTTAAATATATCTCATACAAATTTTAATTACTAAATAACTTTAAAATATGGTTATAAAGTATATAAATTAGATTATAAACTCTCATTTAAAATATAAAATGTTTTTATTTATCTTGGTATTTTTTTTACTTTTTTTGAAATAAATAATTTCCATAAATACTTATACATTAATTTTGTTAAAATTACTTAATTAACGAGAAATAAATATAACTATTTTTATTTAAATTCTAATAACCATAAAAGGACCCAAAAACTTTATCAAATATTATTTTCTAGTATATCATTACCTTAGTCGATAAATAGTTGATTTAGTGACCATTTTGATCCATATAGAAGAGATTGTGAAAATTATATTATTTTATTTAAAGTGATGTAAAATTTATCGCCTTAAAAATTTTATAAATATAAAATTTTTAATGTTGGATTTTTATAGAATATAAATTCAAATAAAAGTATTATTAAAAAATATAGTATATTTATCTTCATCATAGTATTTTATTTTAAATTTTTATTCCAAAACGAGTATATTAAATATTTACACTAAATAGATGTACTAAATATTTTTTAAATAGAGATATCAAATAAATTTTATTAAAAATGTTAAAATAAATAAATTTTTGTATAAATAATAATTTAAATTAAGTTTATATATTACCTTTAACTATTATTAAGATAATAAAATATTTTTCATGAAGTTAACTTATTATCATAATATTTTTAAAAATCAGTGAATTGAATAGTGTCATAATGGACACAATTGATTATTGATCAAAATATTTTTTATTAGATTATTTAAAAATAATAAAACATTTTAAAAAATATATTTTTTTTATGATATGGTCTAAAAGTTTTTATGTTTTTTATTTATGGTCTAATTTACCTCAAAAAAGAAAATATTTTTATCATTTAATATGAAAAAATTATTTATCCAAGTTAAAAAATAATATAAATAACTAGGTGTTAATTAAAATGATATGGTTTAAATATATATAAATACATGTATAAAATTTATTTTTTGATTATAATAAAACCCTATCTCATATAATATTTCAAATTGTGACAATTTGGAGGTTTTTGACAGGGTTTTATTTTTTTATAAATTAATATTTTTGGAGATCCCCAAAGTGACCCTCACCTCAATTATAAAAGGGAACCTCCTCCCTCACCCATTTTCTTAACTTTGAGTCTTCAAGATTAGAAATACCCTGCCTATATTCATTATACAACTCCCTAGATACATTTTAGAGGTTATTTTATTCCTAAAAGACAATCACTAGTGCATTAAGAGGAGATATCAAGGGAGCATGCTGAAGAAGAGGTAATCTCCTCTATCGATTCATTCAAATATATTTCTTATTATACTTCCACTTCATGTGTCCTTATAAAGTAATAACTATAGTATCATTTATATACTGAGATGTTATTATAATTGTGAAATATCCTTATTCAACCTTCTATGAATCCTACGAAAAATTAAATCACCACACGTGTGTACGTACAACATACCACCTCCACGCCGTGGTGTAATTTTTTTCACCACCAAAATACATGGATCGGTATAATGATGGATTTAATAAATATATAAAATTATGATAACATTATATTGATTTTGATATATTATGCATTACCAAATTCAATAACATTCAACAATTTTAGTAATGATATCGTTGCTCGTGCGTATATATGACCCACCATTTCTATGTTCCAATGTGATTCATTATACATGTTATTAATAAAATAATTATTTCAAAAAATTAAAAAATGAATAAATATGGTATATATTATGTTAATATTATTTTTAATGAAATAACTATGACCTAATAAAGAGAACCATATCTTATCTGACAAAACATGTATAAAAATATAATGTAGTTAATATCTGAATAACAAGTAACAATGAAAATTTACAAACAAAAAGATAATAAGATGATCATATATGATATCAAAAAATTATAATGATTCTAAAATAAGTTAATAACAGTATTTAAATCAATATATAGTATTTTTATATACATACAAAGGAAATAAAAAATAAGGTAAGGGATAATTTGGTGATCTCATTGTTATCCAAGATTGTTTTTTCATAAGTATTTTCTGGGTTATATTTATAATACACATCCATGATTCCTAAATATTTATTCCAAAATAATCATTTTATCCTTAAAAAAAATTTAGAGTCAATTTTACTCCTTGGTTAATTTTATTAAATGGTATGAAATGAATATTTTACCATTTTTGGTACTAGGTAAATTTTTAATTTCTTATAAAAGTACAAGAAGGATGTTCTCTTTTAGCTTATATGGCATGAAAGGATTTTTACTTTTTCATAAAACCTTATTTCTATAAATATTAATTTACAATATTTGACTTTTATTTTCAACTAAATTATATTATTTTAAAACTGAGAGTCATTTTGAGAAAAGAAAATTTTTAAAATAAGAACGTATATTTTCCCCAAGAAAATATTTCTAGTGATTGTTCAAAATTATTTTCCATATACGATTAAATTCTTAAATAGGGTTAATTTTCTATGTATAATATCCCTTTTATTCCTATGGTATTATTTTTATTAGCATGAAATACTATTTTTAAAATCAATTTGTTTTATATGGATTATGTTATGAGGGAATGATGTTTAAGAAACCCATTTTTTTCTTGGGTTATGATATGATCGGTGATTTATATTTTGTGGAACATGTAAGAATGATTTGATTAAGATATGGTTGGGACCTATACCTACATCCAATTAATTTGGTATGGATTTATATCTCATGAGATAAACATGGATGGTATGGTAAATGATCTCAGTTCAATATTACCGGGATGGAATGGGGAGTGAATGGAGTTCATTAATGGACTTTCTCTTCTATGATAGTCTTGGAAATTATCCTTGACTAATATGACATGATTTTCTATTCTTATGTGTGTTACACAAAATTTCATGTCTTATGTTGTGAATTTCGAGATTACTTTCATTTATTCTTATAAACTTTTATAATTTATCCCATGGCAAGATATGATGATATCTTCTATGATGGATAATATTTTCAAATGTTATGTTCATATTTTTTATGATAATGATATGATTGATACCTCCCTTGTTTACCCATATTGATAATTTGAGCTCAAACTATCATATGTTTCTTTTCACAAGTCCATGCAGAATGTTATTATGTATGAAATGTCAAAAATGGTCAAGTTATAAAGGAATATGTAGGAGAAAATATAGTTGTCTTATGAACCAGTTGTTTTTGTTTCACAATTTCTAAAATCACTATACCTATACGGTCCTGTAGTGAGTTTGTTATATTTTTTCATGAATATTCATCAACTTTTATGTAATATCTATGTATGAAATGTATGGTCTGTTGTAATTGGTATAAATAGAAAGGTATAGTTATCCTTTGGAAACTAGGATAAGAATCCTTAGGAAGAACCCTAAGGATACGTCAAAGTATAGGTTACAATAAAAGTGTTTTAGTAATGATAATGAATAACCTAGGAAAAAACCTAATGTTTCTTAAATTGAAATTTTATAATAGGTTATGCGGTTTTCCCATTAGGATTAGTGTTTCTTGCACTATGATTCTTGGTTTTAGTAAATATATGGAACCCAAAAGAACCATGTTAATGATGAATGTGACGGGCGATAAAAATATTGTCCTCTGTAGAACCCAAATGTTATGGGATATGGAATGAAATATCACAAAACTATGCTCACACAAATTTATGAAGCTATGAATCATGCAAGACTTATAAATGAGAAAAGTAGGGGAAAATTTTTTTGTTGATTCCTTCATGAGGTAGTGCCCACCTTCTTTCAGTGGTTCTTATGATCTATTAGTGGCTAAACAATGGATCGGTACCACTGAAATGATATTTTCAATTCACTACAGTTTAGAACATGATAAAGTCATCATAGCATTCTATCATTATGAATTTGAATATTATAAATGGTGGAACCTTATTAAGAATTTGAGGCAAAGAGATAAAATTGAATCCATGGAATGGGATGAGTTCAAGAACTTATTTTTCAATAAGTACATTCCTTGTATTTTTCAAACAAAGATGGAGAAGGTGTTCCTTTAAATTATGAAAAATGATGATGAATATGTTTGTACCTACGAAGTAAATTTTACAAGACCTGTAAGATACAGTTATGTAATTATTATTCAACATGAGAGTAAAATTTATTAATTTATTAGTGACATAAAACAAATTCTCCAAAGGGAATTATCCCTAATGGACTTTAATAGTTACGAATAAATAATTCAATGTTCTTTTAAGGTTGAGATGGAGATTTGAGTAAGACACCAGGCCTATGGGTTTGATAAGAATGGAAAAATTGAATTCATGGTAAAATATAAAGACTACATTGAAAAGAATATGAGTTTTCCCTTATTATCAAATTGGGGAAATAAACATGGAGGAAATTGACTTAATGTGAATAGTAAATATTTTAAGTGTAGCACAGAAGGTCATCAAGAAGTTGAATTCCAATGTAATGGGAAAAATATGTCTAATGATGTGAATAGAGAAAAGGATACATGGAAAGCACCTCCCACACATAAAGGCTACAAATTCAAGGAAATGGGGAATTATGACAATCAATGCCCTAATCCAAGGTTAATTGATGACGGTAGACGTCAGTAAACACATAAAGACATAGAGAAAGTCATGACACATGTTATCACTATTGATGATGTGGAGTATGATAATTATGTGGTGAAAGGTACACTTACCATACACTCTAAATTAGATAATGTTTTATTTTATTATGGACACACCCACTATTTTATTTCTGAGGAATTTTATATGGGTATCATTATATTACCTCAACAACTAGATGATTATTTAGCTTTTAAAAATCCTAACATCACAAAGGGTGCATACAAATTTTATAATCCTTCTCTAGTTATGATTTGTGGGAATGTGCTTCCTAAAAATCAGGTGATCCTTCTTGTAGTGGAATTTTATGTGATTTGTAGCATTGATTGGATTTCTCTATATGGATCTCATATCAATTTCCAAGGAAGGGAGGTCACATTTTATATTCCAAATCAAACAATGATCATTTATCTATGAAATAGTGAATAAAAAATTCTTGTAGAATGTTCTTACATATTAGGGGTCTTGATTCCTATAAATGAATGTTATCTATCTAAAATTTCTTGGGAGAAACAAACTATTTAGAATAAACCTATTGTATGAGATATTGTTGATGTCTTTCTGGAATAATTTATTGGTATTACACAATATTGTGTAGTTGATTTTTCAAAAGGACCCATACAGAGTGCTATGCCTATTTCAAAGTCACCTTATAGAATGGCCCCAATCGAGTTATTGGAACTAAAAAAATAAACTCCAAGAGAAACATGACAAGAGATTCATACGCCCTAGTGAATCACATTAGGGTCCACCCATTTTGTATGTTAAGAATAAATAGGGATCAATGAGACTCTCCATTGATTAAAAATAACATTACAATATCACTCTCAAGAACAAATATCCTCTTCCCCAAATTGATGAATTTTTTGCCCAACTACATGGAGTTCAATACTTTTACAAGATTGATCTTCATTTAGGAAATCATAAATTAAGGGTCATGAAGGAGGGTATACCAAAGACGAAATTCCATACAAGTTATAAACACTATGAATTTAATGTGATGTATTTGGTCTTACTAAAACCCATATTATCAACATGGATCTAATGAATAGATTTCATAGATACTATATTGATCAGTTTGTGGTAGTATTTAATGATGATATCCATGTCTATTCAAATATAAAATAAGAACATGAAGATCACTTAAGAATTGTACTGATAACCCTAATAATGGAGAAGATTGATGATAAATTTACCATGTGTGATTTTTTCCTTCTGAAATTCCCATTTTAGAGTCATATAATCTCAAGATAAAGTGTATCTGTGGATCCACCAAAAACAGATGATATTGAATGTTGGATGAGACCGAAAAATGTAATTTAGATCTAAATATTTCTTGATTTTCCTGTATATTATTGAATTTTTATGAAATATTTTATATTATTATCTAATCCAACCACCTATTTGAATCAAAAAAGAGTTTTGTTCATCTTGACAGAGGACTGTGAAAATACTTTCAAAGAGATAAAAAGAAGCTTAACCAATGTACCTATGCTCAGAGTACCTTATAGTGAAGAAATTTTGGGATCTATAGTGATGCATCCAAGATAGATATTGGATGTGTTCTCATGAAAAATTATTTGGTGATATCTTATGCCTCACGTCAATTGAAATTAATTGATCAAAATTACAAAACTCATGATATGGAGTTACTTGTAGTAATATGTTCATTAAAGATATGGATACATAATATTTATACAGAAATTTGTGATATTTATATAGATCATAATAGTTTAAAGTGTATTTTCATAGAAAAAGGAATTGAATATGAACCGAATAATATCGTTGGAGTTGATTAAATATTACTACTGCTAAAAACATTACCACCCTAGGAAAGTGAACATGGTGGAAGCTAATTTGAGACGAAAGGACTATGGTGTCCTATCCATGATGAGGATAAAATGATCAAATTTTTATAGGCTTTAAAAGGATGAATCTTGAAATTTTAATGGAATGGGAGAAATATTATCTTTCTCAAATGAATGTTAAACCATCTATACTAGAGGAGATTAAGGAGGCATAAAAATAAGATGGAGACCTATTAAAAGAAGGTGAAAAATGTTCCTGAATTAAACCATGATTGTGATAGAATAATAAGGGATAGGAACAAGGTATTTATTAATCTCACACTAGAATTAAAGAATTATCTATTGGATGAGGTTCATATTTCTTCATTCTCTATTCATCATAGAAGAAAATATTAATAAAGGGACTTGAATGAATATTTCTGGTGGGATGGCCTGAAAAGAAATTTTTCCAAATATGTCTCTCAGTTCTTGGTTTGTCAGCATGTTAACGATTAGAGATAAATGTCTTAAGGGATGTTACAACTATTTCCCATACTATAATGGAAATTGGAAAACATCACTATGGACTTTTTCTTGGGTTTCTATAAAAATCTAAAGGCCATTATTCTATATGGGTTATATTTTACCACAATACAAAGGTAGCACACTTAATTTCTATTAGAGAGGATTTCTATCTTGATCATATTTCCACAAAATATATAAAGGGTGTTTTAATATTTCATGGTGTACCACTTAACATTATATATGATTGGGATCCAAGGTTTACATCAATGTTCTGGATAAGTATTCGGGAGAATCTAGATATAGTGTTATGTTTTAGCCATGATCATCATCGTCACACAGATGATCAGTCTGAGAGGACAATTCTAACTCTAGAAGACATGTTGAGAGCTTTGTCTATGGATTTTAAAGGTAGTTCCTATTATCAGACACCATTGGTGGATTTTTATTACAATTATAGCTTTCACTGTAGTATTATGATGGATCCTTATGAAGCCCTCTATAGAAAGAAGTGATGAAATCCAACTTGTTGGGATGAAGTAGGGAAAATAAAGCTATTAAGACCAGATCATGTTGACAAAATGGAAAAAAAGGTTAGATATATTCAATAACACATAATAGTATCTAAGAGTAAAAAAGATTTTCTAATAACCAATGAAAGGACTTAAAGTTTGAAGTTGGTGGAAAGGTGTTTCTACAAATATATCCTTGGATGTGATTAATGATATTTGGAAATAAGGGATAGTAAACCCTTAGATATATCAGTCCTTTTGAACATTTGGATCATGTTGGGAAGGCTAACACTTATTGATTCTTCCACTAAATATGTCTCATGTTCATGATGTATTCCATGTGTATATCTGGATAATTTACATACCTAACACTTCACATGTACTAAACTTAGAATTCATACCACTGGAGCAAGCTATTACTTATGAAGAACGACCAACAGAGATTCTAGATCATAGAAAAAAGCTTCTATGAAACATAGGCACTCACTTGGTTATAGTTTTATAGAGGAACCACTAATTAGAGGAAGTTATGTGGGTACTTGAGGATGTAATGAGGTTGATGTATCATCATATATTTGTATCAATGTGACAAACTTTTATGGTGAAACTCATATTTAGTGGTGTAGAATGAAACACCCAGTTGTTTTTATGAAATACTTTATTTAAATAATTTTAATTCATTAATTGCTTGAATTGCATGAAATCATTAGTTTAAATGAACTAGAAGACATCCTTAGTATAAAATGACCATTATAACCTAGCCATTAGGTCATCGATAATAAATACAACTAACTTTTGAAAATGAATTTTGAATTCATTACCCACAAATTATTTTTGTAAAATATAAACCAATTATATATTTGTATTTTTTACTAATAAACTAATATTAGTAAATTTAATTAATTAAATATATATGTTATGAATTTTATAAATTTTTTTTGATATTCATCCAATAGATGTTTTAGTAATAGGGTATGAAAAAACACTATTTTATGTACAAAAACCTATACTTTTCAAAATGGAAATTTTTCCGCCCTTTAATGGAGAAGGATTTTAAAATTAAAATTTTAACAAATTGATAATTCTTATATGACATAACAAACCTCTTATTTTTAGGTGGGATGTAAAAATACACATTGGATCAATTTTAGATAATTTTCTAATAACATTAATGTTTTCTTGAATAGAAAAAATGCTAAAACCATGACCCTTTTACCAAAAAATTAGAGTATGGTTTGTGATTGTTTTAAATCCTCTTTCGTAGTTTAGAATATTTCCTAATCAAGTGATCATATAGTTCATGAAGGCAATAGTATTGAGAAGGCATGGGCACAAAATAGTGGAGTGAGGTTTTTCGCGCTATTAGTGTTTCAGAATCAGAACTTCGAAAAATGGAAAAGGCATGGGTTGCACGAAGAACAGTGTGGTGCGTGAAATAGTGGAGCGATGATTTTCACATAAGTAGAGTTTCAGAAATTGAACATTGAAAAATGGAAAAGGCATGGGCTGCACAAAAAACATGTAGATGTGCATGAAAAAATGAACATGCGTGAAATATTATGGGCCGAATGAGCGGTTTTTTAAGCCACATGGGGTTTTGTGTGTGGGGGGTCAGAGACGCGTATACATAAGAGTTGACCCACCTCATTCTGTAAAACTGAGGTAGTTGCATGACCAATTATTTGTTACGCAAAAAAGGTCTGAGTTGTTCGAACAAGTCCAAGCTACGCGAAAAATTCTGAGCTGTGCATGAAATTATGTACTATGCCCAAAGGCGAGGTTTCACGTTAAAATATTAAGTTTCATGAAATATTTTTTCGCCTAAAAATCATGTATTACGCACAAAAGTGAGAACTTGCGTGCAAAGGGTAGGTGCTACGTGAAATCATATGTGTAACCTGCTTGCACTTTTTTATTATTCGGATCAGTGGTTTTGTGTGTTCAAGAGCATCAAGTCAGGAATTCGATGCAAGAAGAGTCTTGTGCTATGCAGAGGCACATACTTCAATGAGAATCTATTAAAGTGACCTCCACGTATATAAACTGACTGGGACGTCACCAAAGGCAGTGAGCTAGTGGGAGTCAACAAGAGTGACCTGATGGACGAAGTGGGCTACCCATGACCTTTTGAAAAGGCAGTGTGCCTGGGACATAGTGCCCATACATGAACATTGTAATCCACAGCTACTAATGTTTAGTGGAATTAGGTACGACCAACAACCAATCGGCATATGCTCCTTGGACGTAGCCCTTTGAGATGAATGATGTAAAAGTACCGTACAAACATCCCACATTCATTTGTTTGAAAGGATTAAAAAATTCCTACCAATGTGGGACCAATATCAATGACTTTAAAGAGAAAACTTTTACCACCTGATTCACCCCTCCCCTCTCAGGGTGTTCTGGGGTCCATCCAAAAAAAGACTAAATTTTAATTGAAAAAAATATTTTGATCGATATAATTTATATGGATATGTTATATTACTTAATGGGTTTAATGTATAAATAAAAACAATTTTTATAAGTTAATATAATTTAGTCCATCTCCATTAATTTTATATTGAATTAAAATGTAAAAACATTTAAATATTTTCTAATTTTTTATCTTTTGAAACTCATTCGTCCTTTCTGAAAACAGGATTAATTTTAAATTAATCACTTGACCTTATGTGTTTTGAATTTTGAAAAATGGATTCAATATTTTGAATCATTTGGTCCAAATTACGTAAATAAATTTATTATATTTTTTGTCATTATGAACAGTAAATTCGGAAAATTTTCTTAATTGGATAAAAGGATAAATCAGGTAATTAAGGGTAATAATATTATTATAAAATTACCATATCACTTGTATTAATATACTTTTATAATAGGTTTCGACCTAAACCATCCTTGGGTCAAAATTGTATCCATTTGAATCCACTGGGATTATATTAGGATATGTAATTTATTTTATTTAATGAAAAGTTAATTATGTCTCATTCAAATTTTAATAACTAAATCATTTTTAATATAGGGTTATATAGAATATAAATTATATTAAAAATTCTCATTTTAAATATAAAATGGTTTTACTTAACATGGTAATTGTTTTTTATTTTTTTGGAAATAAATAATTACCTTAAAGACTTATTCTTGATGATGTAAAAATTAATTAATTAATGATAAGTAAATAAAATAATTTTTATTAAAATGATAATAACCACCAGAGGACCGAAAAACATGAAAAAATATTCTATTTCCAGTATATCTTGATATTAATCATCCATGGGTCGATTTAGTGACCATTTGGATCCTTAGAGAAGAGATTGTGACACTTATCTTATTCTATTTAATGTGATGATAATGTTGTCACATTCATAATTTAATAAGAATAACATTTTTAATGTTGGATTTTTCAAGAATATAAATTAATCTACAAGTATTATTCTGAAATATAATATATTTATGTTAATAATAATATTTTATTTTTAAATTTTATTCAAAATTAGGTATATTAAATAATTATAGAAAATTGAGGTAGTAATTATTTTTTTAATGGACATATCAAATAAATGTTATCAAAAATATTAAAATAAATATAAATTAAGATAATTAATATTTAAAATTAATTATATATATTAACATTACATATTATGAATATAATTAAATTGTTTTTTCAATGTTAACTTATTATCTTAATATTTTTAAAGAACAATGAATTGAAGAGTGTCAAAATTGACACTGTTGATTGTTTATCAAAATAAAGTTTTATTAAATTATTTAAAAATAATAAAACATTATAAAAAATATATAATAATTATGATATGGTCTAAAATTTTATAATTTATTGATTTATGGTATTATTGACATAAAATAAGTAAATATTATAAACATTTTATATTTAAATATTTGTTACCCTATTTAAAAATTAAAACGAATAACTAAGTGTTAATTAAAATTATAAGGTTTAAATTGACATAAATACATGTTTAAAATATATTGGATGATGATATTAAAACCCTATATCATCTCATATTCAAAATTGGGACATTTTGGAAGTGTTATATGGGGTTTTATTTTATTATAAATTATTATTTTTCGATATCCAAAAAGTGCCCCTCACCTCCATTATAAAAGTGCACCTCCTCCCTCACCTCTTCACTTCACTTTTATCCTTCAAACTCGGAAATACCCAGACAAGTTTCCTTATAAACTTATGTATCTACATTATATAGGTTCATTTTATCTTTAATGACCATCTTTAGTGCCTTAGGGGGAGATTTAAAGGGAGCACGTCGAAGAAGATGTAATCGTCTATACCGATTCTTTCAAAAAAATTAATTATTATACTTTTACTTCATGAGTTGTTTCATTATTAATTAATAACTCCAATATCAATTATATACTTAATTTTTATTATAATTAAAAAAATCATATTACACCATTAATACATCCTTCAAAAAACACAATCACCACATGTGCGTACATACGACTTACCGTCTCCAAGCGGTTCTGTAATTTGTTTTTCAACACCACCTTACCTAGATGAGTATATTGATATAAATAAAAACTATATATCATTATTATATCATTATATTAATTCTGAAATATTATAAACCATCAAATTAAATACTATTCAACAATTATGGGAATTACATCGTTGCTCATGCGTACATATGGCCTACCGTCTCCACGATGGGATGAGATTAATTCTACATGATCTTCATTGAATCATGATTATATAAATGAAAATAATTAATATATATGGTTTATATTATGTTATTATCATTTTTTAATGATATAAATATGACTTAATAAGGGAACCCATACATATTAAATAAAACATGCATAAAAACATAAAACTGTTAATATCTGAATAACGAGTAAAATAAAATGTTACTAAAAAACATATGAGAATATAAAAATATATGATTCCCTAAAAATGAATATGATAACGGAATAATTAAATATCATTATATAAATCATTATATATTAGGTTAGATATATACAAAGGAAATAATACATATGGTAATGGATAATTTTGTAGTCTCAATGTTATTTGAGATTGATTATTCGTAAGTATATACAAGGGCATATTTATCATCCTCAACCATGTTTCCTATATATCTATTCTGAAATATTATTTTTGTTCTTATACAATAGTTAAAATTTAATTTTACCAATTTCTGAATGTTTCTTAAATGGCGTGAAATGAATCTTTTTTCATTTTTTGTTTGAGGTACTTTTTGACTTTCTGACAAATGTATGTTAAGAATATTATCTTTTAACTTATATAACATGAATTATATTTTACATTTTCACAATGCATTATTTATATGAATCTTAATTCAAAATATTTCAAGTATATTTTAAATTAGATTATTTTCATTGAATTTTTTTTATCATATTGTGAAAATAAAACGTTTTTTGAAAAAGAAAAGATATTTTCATCAATAATTAATTTCATGTGTTTTATCAAAATTAGTTTCCATCTAAGATGAAATTCATTAATAGAGTAATTTTTTAAGTATAATATCCCTATTATTCCTTTGGTTTGAATTTTTTTATTATAAACTAGTATTTATTAAATCTAATGGTTTTACATGGATTATGTTATTAAGGAATGATGTTTAAGAAACCCATTTTATTCCTTAGGATAAGTTATGATGAATGATTTATGTTTTTGTGTAACACATAATAATTATTTCGTTATGAGATGGGTGATACCTATATCTCACTCAAATTAATTGGGTAAATTTTTATATCTCAAAAGATAAGAATGGGTGGAATAGAAAATGATCTTGGTTCAGTATTAAAGGGCTAGAATGTGGGGTGAATTCAGTTCAGTAATGGACTTTGTCTGCTACGATGATCTTGGAAATGAGCCTTTACTAATATGATAGGAATTTATATATGTATATGTATGCCAAAAAAATTCATGTCTTATGTTATGAATTTTAGGTTTACATTCCTTGATTCTTATAAACTTTTATTACTTATCACATGGAATGATATCATGATCTTCCATATACGAGATAATATTTTCAAATGTTATATTATTATGTCTTATAATTATGATATGATTGATATTTATAGTGTTTACTGTTACATAGAATTTTAAATCACCCATTAATATGTTTCTTTTCCCCAGGGCATGAATAATGGTATTATTTAAGATATGTCAAAAAGGTTCTAGTTATGATGGAATTAGGAGAAGACAATATAGATATCTTAAGAACTAGATGTTTATGTTTCCTAGTTTTTAGCGACACTATACCTATACTGTCCTGTCATGAATTTTTTATATTTTGTAATGAATATTATTCAATGTTAAAGTAATATATATGTATATATAGTATGTGATGTTAAAAATTAATCGAAAATATATAAATATTAATATTATTAAAATCATTTAATCTATTTTTATTTTAATTAATTAAATATTTTTTTTAGAATTGATGAAACTTTTAAGTTAATTATATAACCTCCAAAAAAATAAAAATAAACTTATTTAGTGAAACTAATATCATTTATTTCAAAATAGATAAATATATTCGGTTATAGCTTGATTTTCACTCTATGTGGACAAATAACGGATATTAAAATACAAGATAGTGATATTTTTTCACTATATTTTTTTAAATAATATATAATTTATTTTCAAGGAATAGTGTATATTAAATAACTAAAAAATGATCTTAATGTGACAAGGATATAATATTATTCATCCAATAATGTTTGAACATGTTATTGATTTATTTTAAACAGTGTAATTTTGATTTACCCTTAATTAATCTATTTAATTTTAATTATGGTAATAACATTTCAAATATTAAAACATTGTTACTTATTACTTTTATGGTGTCAATTTTCCAATAATGGGAATGTTATGAGATTTCTGACTACATAATAATAAATATTTTATTTTTTCTATGTTTTTAATGTTTTTATGCAATTTAATAATATATTATTTTTATAAAATATCAACAATGTCAATTTTGACACTATTCATTTCTTTAACATAAATAAAATCCAAACATAAAGATAAAATCGAACCAAATCATTGAATATACTAATAACATGTCATATTCCCTTTGAAATTTAGTGTATTCCCATAATTACTTCAAATTACATATTTTTTAATATTTTCTATGTCATTTTTTTGATATTTCTTTTAATAATGTAATTATTGTATCACTATTGTGTTTGTATTTATGGTAATTATTTAATCTATAAAAAATTCAAATAGATCCCCATGATGTCAATAATTTAATTATATTTCAAATTATTATTTATTATAATATTTTTATCCCATTTATCTGTATTTTAAAATTACTCTACTTATATGAAATAAGAGAGTGAAATTTATTTACTTTCTTGTCACTTTCTTTTATTTTAATAATATATATAACACTTTCATGGACAAAATACCATTAAATGAGTACATTAAGATCCTTTGATCTTAAGGGTTGATGGTTAATCATCCAATAGTATTTTGGGAGAAGTAAGGATAATTTTATTATTTTTACACTGATATTTTGTTACCTAAATTATCTGATTTACCTTTAATCGCGTTAAATAAAAATTATTGTAGTTAATATACATAATATCCAAAAAATAAAAGTAACCTTTTGAAACAATTTGTACCCACTGATTTCAAATATAGAATCCATTTTTAAAAATTTAAAAAAAATATGTTTCAATAATTATTTCAAAATTAATCTCTTTTAAAAAAATGAGATGATGGGTTAAAAAAATAAACAAACATTAAAAGATTGACATGTTTTTACAACAAATTTCAATGTGAAAGTACTTAAAATGAAAAAATTATATTAAATTATAAAACTATAATATAATAATACTTTAAAACCAATCAATGTTATAATTTATCACTATGAATTATTTCGAAGAAAAAAGTTGTTTTCAATTAAAATTTTGTATTTTTCACTATTAATAAAAACAAGAAACTTATTAAAAAACCAATAAAACAAACCAAAGTAAATATAGATTTTAAAATTTCAATGAAGAAGTTTATTTTTTCAAATTGAATATAAGAATGTGTCAAAACTATATTTAAAATATGTGTGCCATCAAAAAGTGTTAAAACTGCAATTTTTCTTCAAAAAATACTTCTTTTATCTGGAAATTTAAAATTTTCTTATATAATGTCTATAAAATACATAAGATGAATTTTAAAATAATATGCAAGATATCAAAATAATAATTTTTTTAATACTACTAAATAACAATAATTCAATAGCTATGTTAAATATTATATTAAATAATAATCTTTTATTAATATATTGGGGTTCTGTTAAAAAAGGCATTGTCTGTATTTAAAGACAACTCATTATTTTTTGTAGCATATAATTTACATGGAGTTGTGTAAAAATAAATCAAGAAACAAAATTAAATTTATTTAAAAATGAAAATATTGTAAAGTCTCTCGGTGTAACAATGTCGGTGGTTTGGGAAGGATTGGGTCTACTTGTGTTTAAATTTTATTTACAAAATTTGGGAAAGTCTTATATATTACAAATTATAGAATTGATTAAAATTATATTTTGAATGGATTTCTTATTAAGGGAAAAGTATTATGTATAAGAAAACATTTCATACACAACGATTTACAATAGATTATAATATATTATGCATTTGAATAAATCATAAGACTTTATTTTCAAAATATAATGTACGGATACTTTCTTATATATATTTTATAACACCCTCACCTGGATGATATTCTTGTGTTCCCCAGAACAGAGTTGTCTACTGTTTGATACTGGTGGTGACTTCAATTTCCTCTCATCATTCCCAATATGGTTGGATCTTCTTTAGTGGTTACAACATGATCTAATTTATCTTATAGGGCCTACTTCGATGTGGTATGGCTGGATTAATTCCTGGAAGAGAGGCCCTATGACCCAAAATCCCAATGAATAAAGGGCTGAGGGGACCTGAATTCCCTATGGACTAATGGACATTAGTGGACCAAAGGCCATATGGCATGTAGGCCCAAACCAGTGGGCTAAAACCCCAAATCAGATAAATAGTTATACTACTACTATTATGATATAATAATACTACAATAACCTAAAAATACTCCACCACTTGGATTTTATCTTGGGGTTTGTGTAGGATTATGAGCTATGTTAACCACTCAGCAACCGTATATTTATCATACATGTATCACTTACATATACAAAAATATTATTTTTTTGATTAAAATATATTATGTATCTCTTACACTAATAAAATATGTTACTTATTGCTATTTATAAAAAGGAAATTACATTTTTGAATAAAAAATGTATTCATAGTTTTATCTTAATAAATTATTAGTTGATTGTTTATTTGAGATAATTTGGAATTATTTTTTCTATTTATTTTTTATTTCATAATTATATAGAAAAAAATTTGATTTTAATTTTTCAAATTATTAAAATCATGGAAACATGTTAATTTAAAGTATTTATTTAGTTAATTAGCTATTTGAACTGGGGTTTAAATTTCATTTTCCCTAAGGTGGATTTTTTGGAAATAATTATTTTATTAAAACATAAAGGTGTAAGTTTTATTTTACTTTAAGATATATATATATATATATATTATGTTGTAATTATTTTTAGTTTTATGATAAAAATTATTTGTGCAAGGAATTTAGTGAGGAAAATATTAATTCTCGGACTTAAATAATTTATTAAATGAAATTGAGAGCTTTTTTATTAATGTTATAGAAATTAGGTAATTTCAAACGGAATATAGTGCTTTATTTATTTTTGATAATTGGTCATAAGATGTATGAACCACATTCCCATAACTTCCTTCATTGAATATGTTCTAATAGGGTTCATGATTCTTCTTCGATCATAATGGATGTGTGAAACCCATTCACACATTATGTGTAACTCATAAATAGGTGGTGTTAATGAGTTTTTGGATTCTAACTAAAAAACTATAAAAGGAACCTCCTCTTATGTATCCCACTCCCTTCATCTAAATTTTCATCATAGCTCCGGCGAATTAGTTTCTATATTTCTCATGATATTATCTACGACCTTCAGGATGGTAATTTTTTGTCAAATTTTAGTTTACAAATTTTTTTATTTATTTTGTTTTTATGATATAATTATTTAAACTGTATGATTTTATCAATGTATGAAATAATTTATATATTATTCGTATAATTTATATTATTTTGATTGATTTAGGAAATTTAAATATGATTTTTGGATAATTAAAATTATGTTGAATTATGAATAATTAGGTATAAAATAATATTCATTATATTTAGGAAACAGTATTTTCTTTTAAAAATATATACGTATAATTATAATTTCGAATATTTATAATTATATTAGAATATATTTATATGTAAATATAATATAATATTTAATTTTAAATTAAAATAAATTAAATATATATTATTCGATAAATAATATTATTATATCAAAATATTTTTGAAAAATTATATTACTAATAATATATTATATAAAAAATATTAATCACTTTACTTGAATATAATTATATATATATTATATTATTTATCATAGTTAAATTTTATTTAATTTACAATAAAATATTTGATATATATAAATATTAACAGTTATAATAATAATAAATAATAATAATAAAATAATTATTCCTTGGCCAATGTGACCAAGGAATTTTTTTAAAAAATTAAAGAACTACAAGAGTATGAAGGAGGAGATTTTATGAAAATATCTATTAAAAAGAGATATCAAATAAGAAGGAAGATTATATATCCATGTAAAATTACTATCAATAATTTTTTTGGTGATACTATCTACAACACGATTCGGCTCATAATAAGAATTTAGGATGAAGTATTTGAGACCTAATAGAAAGCTCATTCATTCCACCCATCAGGCCGTGAGCCTCTATGGGATATGGAATAAGACATTCCTAATGTCTTGAACAATAGAAATGGGATCACATTCAAGGCATAAATTATTCAAGACATTGGATATAAGAAACGAAATCGTAATGATCACTCCAACCATTTATTATTCAAGTGGAATTGCAATTCCACAAGATCCATAAAAACAGTCAAGTATTTTTCTATATTGATCATGAAAAATAGCACCACATCCAGAGGGACTAAGATCCCACTTCGAAGAACAATCATAATTAATTCTTTCCAGTGTAGAAGAGGTGGAATCCACAGAACATAAAATCTACCAACATGCATCTTTAAATTCCCTAAAATTATAATTCTTCTTATAACATTAATTTTATAGCACCCTCGGTTTCATGTATGTAACCCTTTATTTAGTATTTATATATATATAAATAATTTTCGATGATTTTGGGATAGATTGGAGAACTTTTGGAATGTTTTTCTGGATTTTATATAGCTTTATGGTTGGTCCACAATATGGGAAAACTATGAAAAATCTATAAGAAAACATGAAAAATGAGATAGGGGATAATGGGAAGGAACATAGGCTTTACATGGTTTCTTCAAACCATGCAACGGCCTAGGAAACCCATAAAAACTAAGACAATTGGATTTGGCATAGCCAGTGCACGGTTTGGAAACCCTGTGATTCAGTCATTTGAGGTTCCTACATGGGACAGATGCTAGCACACAGTTAGCGCATATTTTTCCTAACTGTGTGACTAACCATGCACATATTAAATATTATATCTAAAATTGAGTATCTCACACATTTTTTCTCTAACTCCTTATTTTTTCATATTATACATCCCAAAAACAATATTATATCTTTTAAAATCTCAAGAAAGCATCTCCCATCGATCCAGAGTCAATCGAAAGGATTATTTGATGATTTAATGTCATATTCATGCAGTTATCATTCATTCCTGATCATTCTTGGTTCTTTTCTTATATTTAGCTCTCTATCTCTCCCATATTCTTAGATCTCAGCCTTTTTTGGATATATATAATGTAGTTAAGAAAAAATATGATTATATTTGTCATGGTTTATTATATAGGAAGATATATAACGTGGTTCGTGGTGTTTTAACCCAGATTCATTGGCATTTTTCATGGCATTTATCATTTTCACCAATTTATCGAGGTATGTGGATTAACTCTCGACTACTATATTTAGAACATGAATTCATGATTTTAAATTGATTATTTTTTTATTAAAAATTGTTTTGAAATTTATATGAATTTCTTGTTGAAACCCAATTGATTGATAGTTTGGGAAATTTGAAAATTGGGTGCTTTGGTTGGAAAGCATATTTGGTAACTTGATTTAAAAATGATAGTTTTAAAAAAAATTCCAGTTTTGATACATGGAAAAAAATAGTTTCCATTAAAATTTTGTTTATTGAAATGGTTTTGAACACACTATGGTTTGTCATGAGTTTTTCAGGGATGTTTGGAATGTGTTCATATGCATTGGGATGGATAAGTTCATGAAGTACCCCAGTTAAAATGATTGGACAAATATGAGTGTGATATACCCCTATAAAAGTTCATAAATAAGTTAATAAATAATTAAAGGATAACATACCACTCACAAGTATTTGGTGTTACAGTTTTCATACATGGTTGAATATTTTCTTTTTGTGGAATGAAATGGGTTATGCCATAAATAGAACTTGTGATATGGTTTTAGAACATTGTTTGGTTGCAATCCCCGAAAATGGTAGTTATGTGGAGAAAACTTTTTAGAAAATTTTTATATTTTGATAAAAACTATTTTAGGAATTTTTTTATATAAATTTTTTTATATAAATGTTCTATATTGTTCTATCCTAGTGGCGTGAGTAAATAAGTCATTTAGGAAAAAAACTACAGAGTTTTAACAGTCACCCCTACTTTCGCAATTTGGTGATTTTGCAGATATTTTATTCGAGACATGGGAAAAGGTAAAGTGTAACACATAATTAGAAATACATCATGATACATGGGATATTTTGGAGTTGTATCATGGGTCCTGTTTTGATAATGGAGTTTTCATTACAATCTTTGAGTTTTATGGTCTTCCATCATGTACTTTGGTATTGTAGTCTTCCTCTGAGGTACAGGGTTTTAGTTTGAATTTGATAAAAGAAATTTAGAGTTTTCTTCCATTAATATCATGTATCGTATAGTGGTTTTTTTGGTTATGGATTTTTTTGATATTTGTTTTATTCTTAAATTGAAAATCATCCCTCATGTGTATTAAAGCCCTTAAATTTATATTTACAGCCTTTGTTTCTGTGGGGTTGTCTCTTAAGGACAAGTAACATTCCACCACCTTCTCAAGCCAATGAGAAGGGGTGGGACATTACAAAAGTCATGGATGATATCATGAAAAACAATTGGAGCACAATTGACTCCCTAATGGAAACAATGATACTTTAAATGGCTGATTGAATTCCAAAATAATTATTGAAGTGGATTAAATGATCATGGAAATTCTAAATAAGATGCATCAGTTCCTATATTTCAACATGAAAATGGTTGTAAAGATCTTTAAATAGAGAACCAAACCTACATTGAAGTATTAAACCGGTCGAGTTTACCATTATCCTCGGATCCTTGAATTGGCCTAAGATCACTTTCTAGACTAGTGAAGTAATAGAGAATCTAAAAACATGTTGTTGGAGTCTCTTGGACGATGATTTAATAGGTGAAACATGGAATATATGGAAATGTCAAACTTTTTTAAATATAAATCAGTAGGGATATGATTGTGTGTTAATCCATAGATCAATGTGAGTCTAAATGGAATGACCCAAGCCTTATTGAATCGATAATTCCATTCAAAATCATGATTGGTTCCCATTAATGAAAACTGGTAACATAGAAAACTATTGAGGATTCCATATTTTGTAGGTTGCCAGTTGAAAAAATCATTCTAAGGAGTGATGGTATAATACATTATGATTTCACAAAACCCACTATGAAGATTTAAAGGAGGGCCATCAAAGAAATCATTAATTAAAATCATATTATTTGAAGAAGATTCAATAGGAAGAAATTTGTAGATTATTGGGGTTCCAATCCAATTATCCAACTAGAAAATATTATTATAAAATATATTGACAATCCATTAAGTTAAATTCATAATATTAGAATAATATTACATGATAATTGGAAATATTATTGAGCCCATATAAGTAGTATTACACTGCCTCAATCACCCCATAAATATATTTATGAGATATTCCAAATTCTCTATGATACTATTGATCATATTCCAAGTTAATTGAGCTTGTTTAAAATCGTTAAAGAATTTAATGCTCTTGATAATAATGCCACCACTATAGAGAGAGTTAAAACATTTTTTCCAAGGTACCATCGCCATTTTCCACTAAATAACACTACCACTCCAAAAAAAGTTATTAATACAACAATTTAAGTGAATGATCATTCCCATGTGGTATATATAAATTATAAAGGAGTGAACCAACCTAGATATATTGGTAGACTTGAAAAGAGAAATAAGACAATCCCTTGAGTGTTCCTTTCCCTTTTAACATGAGAGCTTATATTTGATCTGATCAATATGGTAAATAATGGAACTATCGATTTTTCTACCCCAAAATATTGTAACACTAAGATAATTGAAGGATATAGATCCCTCTTGGATTCCAATTTCATTTGAATGCTAGAATTTTTATCATAGGTAAACCACTTTCTAATGTAAATGAATAATCTATCCCTTCTGTTAATTTACCTCAATGCTCTTTCATAATGGTGGAGTATATAAATATGAATCCATATGTTCCTTTTATTTACTTATAAGAAGAGAATATTGTCATTTTCATAAAATTGATTAGTATGAGAAGAAATACCCCTAGATGCATGAATGGGTGAGAGCCATCCTCGATCCACCTTTTGAGTGAGGAGATGAATAAGTTAATCTTCAATAATTGAGAATAAATTAACTGAAAAGGGTCACACTATATAACCCCTTGAGGGAACAAGAAGTAGCCATTAAGATTGAAATTAATGATCATTGAAATTTGGGATGAACCAAAGAGTTAATTTACCCAAATGATGATTTTTAAATTGAAACCAAAATTTTGAAGAACATTAAAGATAACATTAAAATATATATTATCAAAAGAGTACATGATATCAAGATTAAGAGAAATGTTACTACCCATGAAAGACTTAATTAGACGGCTAATACACTCAGAAGTTGTGTGGATTCAATAATTAAAACACCCACCTTTAACAAAACCAGTCTATTCGAGGAAATGATCTTATTGGAAATATTATCAAGCCTATTAGAAATAATTTTTATAATAATCTTATAGACTGTATTAACAAGAGAAAAAGTATTGAAATAAAAAATCTCAAATGAGTTTTAATTATTTGGAATAAGAGGGAGAAATTGAGAATTGGGGCCACTTGGAATAGAACAAATTGTGAATAATGAGGAGACCATCATACAAGAATAAACCTATATGAAATCCCAATATCAATATAAAAAGAAATTAGATAACCCATATACTCTAAGATAACAATTGAGGTTTTTAATAAAATAATTATACCTAATTTTATATTCTATAGGAAATATAGTGAGAAAAGAGTTATCTTTAGGGATGACATGGTTGAGAATAAGACTGTCAATTCCCCCACAATTCAATTCATTTTAATCAAATTGTGTTAGTATGAGACAATGTGGTCAGTAAGGTTTTGTTTATCCTGAAGGGTATTACCATCAACTTTCAAAAAATAAATTAGGCTATAATATTTTTGGATCCACTGAGGAGAATTGAAAAACATTGAGTTTTTATTCCCGTTCTTGATCCATTTAACATTGAATGTTTCTTTTTGAATCTTTTCATTCATTTAGAGTAGGGAATTCTGTTTGGAATTGTTGAAAATCTCTTGAGGGGGATCTAAAGTGAAATTTCAAAAAGTATGTATATAAATATAAATTAAAATAATGTGACAATATATTCCATCATTGTTCAATATCTAGTAAGGAATAAAGTTCATGTCCCTTTGTACATCCTTGTCTTTAAATTTTCTTCTAATCATTGACATCACATCAAATTCGGTCTTTTCAGCATTAACAACTACTTTATTTTTTGGAGCCTCCCCAATAAATCTCTCACTATCAATGAAATCCACCCATGATGGGGTAATGTTGTTTCCTTGGTCATTGTATATGTTTTTAACATGAAAACTTTTTTAAACTTCAACACAATAATATGTTGTGCCAAGGTCTATCCCAATAAATGTTCCAAGCATTGTGTCTTCCTCCATGGAAATTTAAATTTCACATAAACATTCGAAATAAATTATTGCAAGGAAGACAATAGACCTTTTTCATGCCTAAGATCCATCTATTGATCAGCTTGATACACTATCTCCCCTGAGAATATATAAGGGTTTCACATTCTTCGGATGTGAAGGATACCATCAGACAATAATATATTCATTGTTATAAAAATGTAAATAGTGGTAATTTCTATAGTTAAATGAAAAAATTACTATTAATAACACTATCTCTATAAAAAATCATTATTTAATTATAAAATGTGGATACATAAGAGGTGTTTATGTTTGATTCTAGATCTAGACAACATAACTAAAATGAGTTTGATAGATCTTGAAATCTGACATAGTGGATGCTTCAGTAGCCCCCCTATGTTTTGGTTGATTTATCGATTAATGATAAACCAATCAATAAAATAAGTCTAAAGATCAAGACACTGTTATGGAAATATAAAAATAAAAATAATCATATATATTTATAATTTAGAATATATATTTTTATGTTATGTTATAATATATTTATATAATGTTTAATTAAAATTAAATTTTTATTACTTATTTAAATCATTAATTAGATATATGTATATATTATTAATATTATTATAATTTTTTTTTGTATTTGTAATAATTTTATATCATTATTTATATAATAATATAATATTATATATAATTATATTTAAAAATATTAGTACTGAATATTTAGTGTATAAAGAACATAAGAACCCTCCTAACAAAAACATGGTAATATAATTGGGTGATGACTAGTCCTGAGTTGACCGACCAATGTCTAATTTTAATTGAATGTGTAATTATTTTTTATTTGGTTATATACATTGAAATAATTGTATTCTTTTTCCTCATTAATGACCTTTGTTTTATCTCACTCTCAATGAATGTAGAGTCTTGCATGTCTGTAGAAAATATTATTTAAACGAAACCCCTATAACCCCTCAAATACAAGCGAGAATTATTGTAATAAAAGGAGGCTCTATATGAGGTGTTGATAATTGATACTATATTTATACACCATGATTGAAAAGATATTTTAAGATTCTAAAATATGAGACAATGGAGGCCACATGTGTTCCCCCCTAACTGTTTTGGTTACATTGTTAATTAATGATAAAACAATACATAGAAAAAACCTCAGGACGAAGTCATAGTTTTTTTAAAATTTTATTAGTTTAAAAAATGTTAAGAATTCCATTATTCTCTAGAGATATATATATTGATTTACTAAATTTTATTTGATGGAAATCATATCAACATATATATGCCACAAAGGGGATATAATTTATAATGAACAATGATTTAGCTATAACATTACAATAGTTAAACTGGTTAACCATTGTGAATGTGTGGAATTAAAAGCAGCATGTGGGAATAATCATAGTTTCTTAAAAATGAGGGATGATCAAGTAATTACATCAATCAAATGTCAACATATTCAGTATATTTATCATATGAATCACACTGAATATCCAATAAATGATGACGAAAATTTAATGAGATCATCAATTTTGTTTAGGAGATAATAAATAAATGATCTAATGAAATTATATAGGGACATTTCTATTATTGATGTGGTGTAAACTGCTACTACAGAACTTTTTTATGGGATATTTGTGAATTAATTAATTAAAAACATTAATATTCATTATATTAAAATATGAATCAAGTAATAGAAACTAATTTTAAAGATATCGATTAGAATATGAATAAAAAAAATAAGAGTGATAACCATCAAGGCTTGTGATTTGATGAATTAGACTTTATTTGATGAGTAAGTATCTAATTATGGGAAAAAAGATGATGTGGGTGAGGAATAAGATTAAAATTATTCTTCTAAGGTCCCTTTGATAGAAGGGCCATACCATTGAGTGGTAAGATACCCCCTTATTGATTTACATTATAGAGTTAATATTGTGTTCATATGTTTTTTATGGTGTAATTACACCAATTACTAAATTACCACAAATTATAGGAAACACATCTGCTACAACTGGTAGCACTTTGTATGATGGAAAAGTGTTTGAAACAAAAAATTCATTAAAAAATGTTTTTAAGAAATACCACATTGAGAATCATTTTTAATTTATGGTTTTTGACTTTAATAAAGATAAATACATCATTTAGTGTGACATCTATGGTTCTGGATGTAAATTTTTTATCTGTTCTTTATATGATAACCATTTTTTATGTTTAAAGATAACTAATATGGAAGGCCCACATACTTGTGTACACCCAACAGTACAACATGATCATTCAACACTAGTGGCATAGATTATATTGAATATTATTATTGATTCAATATGACCATTTCAATTGGTTCCTCTATCAATCATTTATGGAAGATTGTAGTAGTTTTTCAACTAAATTCTTTCTTATGCCAAATATTGTCTGAAAAAATAGAAATAAATTTTAATAATTTATGGTTATTAGGATTAATTATATAATATTTTTTCACATTTAGTGGGATTATTTTCTCTCAACGATAAGGATGTCTATCATCATGACACTGTTATGTTTGCCTCCCATGATAATTGGTTTGATTGAACAACAATGATTTTTATAGGATATTCTAGGCATTGAACTCATGTATCTTCACATTTACTTAATAAAAACAATTCATTCCGGTTAATAGAACTTTTATTTTAGTAAATTATATAGTCTTATTACTCATTTCTTCCACATAGTATGGTAATCATTTCGTTATCCCACTATATTTTTCTATAGTTTAAAAGGATAACTTTGATACACAGAGTGAGTTCTTGTCTTGTATATCCATGAATGTAATGAATAAATAAGGAGTTTTCTTAATATTTGATTTCCATTGAGTGACTGTAGATGAAATTAAATGATATGGGCTATTGTGGAAATTATCTAATGAGTATCATTTATATTACATCAGATGTATTCCCAATAATTTCCATAAACATTTTAAAGATGATGCAATAATGAAAGATATAATATAATTTCTTATGTTTTTTAAACTAGTTTATATTTGAATTATTTTTTCTATCTTTTTAAAGTTGATAATGATTTATTATTTCATCATAAAAATCAAAATAGGGAAACATGATGAGAGTTTTAGAGGAATTTGAATGGATAATCAAGATATCAATGAATATATGATGCATATTTTGAAGGGAAATGGTCATTAAAATATGTTGGTGGTATGAGATATGGACATAAGAACACTAATATTGTGGAGTGTATAAACAGTTAATTAAATGGTGTTCATAAAATACTAATCAATGTGTTAGTTCAGGAAAAAAACTTTCTCAATGTTATGTTTTTTATCGAACACTCCCAATAGGCTTATCATGGGATTCAACAGGGGATGAACATTGGTCATAAGATCCAAATATACATTGATAATATATTACAATAATAATCATGATTTTATTTTTGAAAATTTTATTTAGTAGAGAGCCTCTTTGAGGTGGCCAATTTCCCCTACCCACTCATAGGAAAGAGTGGTTCTCTGATATTTTTATTACTCATGAAGTTTTTTTATGATTGTGGATAGTTCTAGGCATTGAGGTATACCTATACAGATGTCATTATATTATTGGCATCAATGAACGTATCTTAGGAACTCTTTGTCAATATAGTATATCACTACATCACTCGTTTTTACCGTTATAGTTTATCATGGATGCATGTTGGTGTTTTTTCTTATTTTACCTTTATTACTTATCAACCAACATTAGTCCCTAATATTACTAGGTTACATCCATAATAGAGGCCAATGTCTACTTATTTTAGATATTAGATTATATGGACATAAAAATGAGAAGTGGGACAATTATGTAGTATATGTAACATTGTATGTCATACACATAATAAATGTCCCAACATAGCATGAAGGAGCTCCACATTAATTCATCTCTAACCTCCTCTATGTTTTTTTCATTGTTGTGTAAAAATATTATAATTCACTGGATTATTTCATGTGAGATGTCCCAAAATTTTTTATTATCATTTCAGAATAAGAATATATTTTTAGTATTTCATTATATTTTATTATTTGATATTAAATTAAGATACATAAGAACATTCAAGAATAATATATATATATATATATGTATTTTAAAAATAAATAAAATGTTTTAATCAAATCATATAGTATTATAATAAAATGTTATTAAAACAACGAATCATAATTAATTTTATAAAATACAAATAAGATTGTTTAAAGGTAATGATTAGTTTACATAATCATAAACAAAAAATTTGATAAGTTTCATATAGGTCAAATTAACTTGTCTAAAGATAATATTTTCAATCATAAAGGTAAAATATTTCTATATATAAAGGGAAAAAAATTACAAAAAAAACACAAAAACATAAGATTCAAAAAATTAAAACACAAACTATATTGTGTTTTTTCAAATTTAAACATTAGATTGAGAATTGATTTTTTCATGTCTAAACTATTCTTGAAAATCCAAAAAATTACTTCTCTTCTTTAAAAAATAGTAATTGTTCCTGAACATGAATCTCATGAACATTTATCATTTGATACATTTAATAAATAACATAAAATAAATTGGTATCAAAAAAATATTTACTATATTTATTATAGAAAATATAAATATTTACCATTACTTTCTATCTTTTAATTCTTATTTTAATCATGTATC
This sequence comes from Viscum album, assembly GCA_963277665.1. Lineage (NCBI taxonomy): Eukaryota > Viridiplantae > Streptophyta > Magnoliopsida > Santalales > Viscaceae > Viscum > Viscum album. The sequence continues at coordinate 385,476,283 of OY728121.1, forward strand.
ATTACAAATGAAAATTTACTACATCATTTTCTTACATTTATTTACTAATAAATAATTTTAAAAAATGTATTACACTATATATAAATAGTAATAATAATTGAAAATATATATATGGTGGGCACTCAGTTGATCACCATTGTTGAAAAAATATTTATCTTCTTTCCTTAGAGGGGTGTCCTTTTCTTTCACTAAGTGTATGAAGGTCGCACCAATTAAATCATGCTACACTACTCTAGTAATCATCTAGAATATCTTACATATAACGTTTCATGGTGAAACAATGTGTGACTTCAATTTCATTGATCAAAACCACAATGGATCCCATATAGAGTGATGGAGGGCAGAGACACATATTTTTTCCTAATAAAGGGAGAAATGAAAGTCACCCTTAAGGTTGAATCCATTATTCTAAGCCTCCTTATTGAGGGTGTTACTATGACAAGATAATTTGGTGGTGATTGGGTTGATTTAGTTTTGAGACTACTAGGAATTGGGTTCCATGATGATGGTAGGTCGGTCATCGTTAGTAAACTAAGAATTCCATGGATAAATTAGAACTTAAAATCTTTTTCATATGATGTTGTCAAGATCACCATATTGATTTATAAACATGCATATATTCTGATAATTATTTTCAACATGATCTACATCGATAATTATACAACATTTTTTCAACTGATGTATTTATTTTTATATGAGGACATTTAACAAACATGGAGATATAGTCGAGGGTCTATATGTATTTCTTATAAATATAATGTTCTATGAAATTCATGTCACATTGATAAAATACATATTATAGGATGAATTTTTCTTATCTGGATATGAGTATTGGAGTGCATCCCTAACTTTTCTCTACATGTTCACATACCATTGTCTTTTGACATTTTAAAAGATTCCTATAGTGGATGATGGTATGTTTTTTCATATTTGAATATAAAATATTTAAATATATATTACTAAAAAATAATGGAAAAATTTATATATGCAAGTGGATCTAGGACCATTGACATTTAAATACCACCAGACATGATGTATTCACTTACAGACTTATGCTGGGCAGTCTTTGACTAGATGAAATACATTATTATTAATTATATTAAAAAATTATAATTTTTTCTTGTACATAATTTAATTTATTAATTGTATATTCATTTATTTTGATATTATAAGTTGAATGGATGTCATATATTGGGTATGTCCTCTAGAGTCTCTCACCATAACTGTAAGGTGCGGATTGTTTCCAGTATATGATTTATACCTATTATTAATTTATAAATTATTGAGTGACACTATTTTTATAGAGTTATGAGGCATTTTAGTTTCTTTCAGCCCACCCCCACACTGCCCAATATGTTCCCTTCACTTTATGCCCTAATGATTTTATGGAATTGTGACTTTTACTGGAGGCAATATCATGCACACTGTATTGAGATGTGATACAAATATCATGAGTCCTGCTTAAATGGGGAATGAATGCTGATCATTAATCTATAAGATAAGTTTTATTATTGGCCTTGGTATCACAAAACCTACTTGATATATCTCACTTGACAGAGTTGAGGCTATCATTAATTGATAATAATTATTAATTCCACTTTGGAAACCCATTTTTTTTTTAAATTTAGTTAACTACATAATTTTTTTTAGGATTCTCATATCTCACACTTGATTCAAGTCATTAATCACACAGAGGGAGGAATATTTGAATGAGACTATTCTAACAGGGCAGTGAAAAAGATGGTTCTTCGAAGGGATGATATTTTTAATGGGATTTTTTTTGTTGTTATAGGCAATGATGTGGGTGAGGATCATGATAATGATGTTCTAGAGGGTGATGATATTGATATAGTTGATCCACATAATTTTGTGGAACACGAGGATCATGAATATCTAAATAATCCACATGCTCTTCCACTTTTTATTTGAAGATGATCCTAAACTATTTGATATACCAATAGAGGTCCACACTGTATATTCTAGTAATTATGCATAACTGTCCATTTCATTTTAGATTATCTTATAGTGCTTACTTGTGACTGGAGGGTCTTTTAGTAGTCATTTTTCTCTAGTGAGAAGATACCCATTATATGATAAAAATATTATTACTATATGGGAGCGAGTATTATCTCACAACCACTTTCTATCCAGCTTAGATAGGGTATGGGTGAAGAGACTTTAGATCCACCACATGTCAAACAATTTGATGTAGAGGAAGATACAACAAATTATACACAGGAGGTACATATGCCAAAACATACACAGAGAGATACATTGTGTGGGTGGATTATCTATACACCAAGATATGGCATGTAGGAACATCTGAGATAACGATGCATACCCATGTAATCAAATTCGTGTACATAAATTTTTAAATGATATTGATGTTATATTTTTATAAAATTATCAGTTATGTGTATATTATAATTAGTTGAGAAAATTAAAAAGTAAAAATGTTATTATTATTATGAAATGATTGATTGTTATCTGAATGTTATTTGTAAAACCACTAATTAAAATTTATATTTATTATATTATCAATAACTAATTATATAAGATATATTAATTCATTAATTTTAAAATAGAAATTACATTATGGAATATATAAATAGGAATTATACTAATTAAATAATTATTTATTATTAATATAATACTATATATTATTAATTATTTTATTAATTATATAATTTAAAAAACAACATTACAAATAATGTTAACAATATAATTAGTAATATTTAATTTAATAATATATGTTTTTCATTACATTAGTATTTATATAATTAATAATTGATATCATATTTAATAATTAATATTTATAAAATTTGTTAATATATCATTATTAATTATATCTTTAATTATTAATTCCAATGTTTCTATTAATTATTCATAATTAATTCTATATTATCAATTAATAATAAATAATATAAATAAGAAATAATATTTATATTATCTCTTAATATATTACTTTTTTTAAAAGGATGAGGCTCAATAAACACTTTATTAAAGAAAAGAATAAAAAAAGGAGGAACATGAAAAAGAAAAAATGTTGATGAACAAGATAGGGGAAATAAAAGCCAATGGAAATCAAGTAACTCAAGATCGAGTACAGATGTTGTGGTGAGTGAAGCATCCACCTGGACCATGAAGATGTCGACCCTTTATATAGGTTTTGACCTAAAACTATGGTCCACCCCTATCATCTTTAAGTCCAACATCAATAACCACCATTGTTTCTTTTGCTCCATACACACAATCACTACTTTTTTCCACCCTCCTCACTACATCTGGATGGAAACAAGTCAAAAGAGTTATGCATACTAACCTGCAAATGTGATTTATCTATCACAATCTGTGATATATCTATTAATATATTATAAAAAATTATTTTAACAATTATGAGTACTATTTTAAATAATATATGTTAAAATATTATTGTATGTATTAATTTATATATTAATTACATCTTAGTAATTTTAAAATAATTTACTATCAATTTTAGTTAATATTTAATTATAAACAATTAGCATTATATGTTATAATTAATAATTATTATATAATATATTCTTTGATACATTATTAAATAATACTTATTTTTATTTTAATAATAATAAATAATAAACATAAATATAATAATTACATGTTTATATATTTTTTTATATAATTATTTAAATATTTATATATCAGTTATATGGAATTATTTAATTAATTATGATTTACTTTCTATATTTTTAATAAAAAATATAATTAATCAAATAATTATTTATTAAATTTATATATAATAATACGAAATTAAAAAATAGAAGTTAATATTTAAAAAAATAAAAGGGATGTGTGAACCCCATTAATGCCTCAAATGTAATAAAAAGAGAAGATGTGTGAATGAGGTTCTCCCTTCCTCCATGAAGGAAGATGCATGAATTAATTTTACACATCTTATGAACTATTTTCAAAAAAAATTCAAAACCCTATCTTCATTTAAAAAGTACATAATTTTTAAAACCTAAATAAAAAACATAGAAATTTATAGGTGGTTATTTAAAGATATCAATTTCATAAACTTTTAATGAAATTTTGGTGTTGAATTTAAAATCAATAAAGATGAAGTGGGATTCAATGTAAGGAAATAATAATAATAACAAAACATAAACAATTATAGGAATGAAACAATAAAAAAACATGAGAAATTCGTAGAAATAAAAAATAAATTTTTTTTGAAAAATTTAAAATGTATAAATCAATGGAAAATTTATGGCAAAATAAATGCATAATATACAAAAAATACAAAAAAAGTGTGATTCAAAAAAACAAATGTGCTACAATTTGTTATATATATAGAGCATATAAATTAAAAATAATATGATAAATATATAATTGAATCTGTTTATAAATTATTATAATTAAAATTATAAAATGTTATTCATTTGTTACTTAATATAAATAAATTTGTTTAATTTATTTATTGAATTAATAGATAGACTTTATAGATGTTTTACAGAACCATTATTCTAGTGCAATTGAGGTCAAAGCTAGGATTTATGCTATTGGTAGTAATCATCCTGATTATGATCAATAATTCTTTAGAAAAAATATCTATAATAAAATACACATCCTTAAACAGTACTTAATTATTACTCCTTTAATGTTCATGGATTGATAATGATGAACAAAGAGAAATTTTAAGAACAATAAGCAGTGAATGATGAACAAATGCATGAAATGAATGTTCTTATACTATGCTAGAGAATATCTAAGACATAGTTTTTCCATTTGAAAAAATATGCTTCTTTTAATGTTATGAAACATTATATCTATTCTTTTTTCTCAATAAACCCTTCATTTTATAGCCCCTGAAATCCAGTGGTGGCCATTATAACAATTGTTATTAATTGTAAACCCCTTAAAATGATGGGTTGGAATTAAAAACATTCTTCTTGATTAAAAAATGACCATTTAAACCTACAATTTCTGATTTCTCATATAACTCCAGGATTAGTTAAACCATCCTTGAAAAAAATCTAATGAAAAAATTATGAACTTATTCTCTGATTTGGATCAATGTTGAAGGTTTGGTCTTAGGGGAGGGATTGCCTTCTAAATTATATATTTTTTATCATACTCTTCTATTGGGACATGTGTTATTTTTCTGTTCATGGAGAAAGTGTTTATTTATTTTTATTATTTAATATATGTTATATATTTATCATTTCAATCCTTGATTGTTAGTTCATTTATTTATCTTAAAATATTTATTAGAATTATATTAATATCATGAAATAATGTATTTTTATATTTGTATGATGCCAATGTTATGCATTTTCCCTTTGGAAGTGGGATGTATTTTGGAAATTGAAATATGAAATAATTGGTATGTTTCTTAATTATACATAATTTATTTCTATTCATCCATTACTATTTTAGTTATTAATATTTTTATAAATTATATAGTATATATATTCTATTGTGTTAAACTTATAATAACAACCTCTATGTGTATTTACTGCAACATTGTTTTAATAATGCGATGAAAAAAGTATTTATTGAGAAATGATTACATAATGATATTATGTTATTAATAAAAAGGAATTCGAAAATTAAATAGTAATCTATAATGGTAATATGTAAGAATGAACATGTTTAGTTAATTATTAATTATACTGACATAAATTTCATATAAATTAGAAAAATCCCACTACATTTTTGTTAATTGCGTAAATGGAAAGTTATTTAAGGATGGAAATAAGGTAATGAGTTGAAGAGAACCTGATTTTAAAGGTCGATATATTAACTAGTACATTATGGGATATTATGGTTTTGTTAAACTCTAGATGTTTGATTTTAGATGTTTAGTAGTGGTTGGTAATTTTCTAGTGTTGTCTTAGTTGTTGTATGGTTAGGCTGTAATCTAGTTATTCACATCTAAGTGGTTATTTTTAAATAACAATATAATTATATAGAATATAATAACTAGTAATTAATGAGTAAGTTTAGTGATAACATGAAATTTTAATTAATATTTAATATTAATATATTGTATGTTATGATATTGTTGATTAGATAAAGAAATGATTTATTAATCAACAATTGCTTTTATTTATTCTTATTATACATTGTTTTTTCTATTACTGTACGTTCTTTTTTTCTCAATTTATTTCTTCTGTGATTTCCATTGATTGTTTTTTGTTGATTTTCTAATTTTTTGTGATTATATGTTACTATAAATATAGGCTATAATTTATTTTAGTTAAGTTTATACCTTTATGTCGTGTAATGGAATATAGTAAAGTGAATATATACATTAGATGTGATGGATAAAAGACCTCACAAGAATAATCTTAGTATAATGTAATGGATTAAAAGTGTGATGTACATTTATATATGTATATGGGATTTAATGTTTTAAAATATACATATGAATATATTTATATATGTGGGGTTTAATGGATCAAAGTTATAATAGGTTTAAATCCTTATTCACTGTAATGTATTAAGTTTATAACATGTACACACTTCCCAAAATCTTAAAGGATCACATTAGGGAGTGACAAGACCCCATCATTGTTCAGATCACATCCTTACAGGTGATGAATCCATAGAAGCTTGAATATCTATGAAACTAGCTACGTTAGATATGGGGATACAGTGGCTGTATAATGATTGTGATTAGTAAGGGTTTTCTCCATCTCGTATTTCCCTCTAATGACTTTGAATTGATATCATGGTGTGATGGATCAGTCTCCCGAAAACAAAGAATTTATGACTCTATGAATGGTATCCCTTATTTGATCAATATTTCATGACAAAAATAGATACCCAAGTCTGGATTCATATAAATGGGTTAAAATGATTCTTTTTCACACAAATATCCCATATGATGTTGAATCTACAATGAGAACCCCCACTACAATTGATAAGAAAATTGGGCGAGCTCGATATGGTCATTTTTTCATATTTCTGATAGATTTGGGCCTTTTTACAACTCTTATATAATATATTTTCTTGGTTTCTAATTATTTTAAGATAGATATTATAGTATAATTTTAGTAGATAAATGATTTCTATAGTTTTTTTCAATTATATCGGTCATTAAAATTAAATATATCCTTATAATATGATATGAATTAATTATGGGAAGGTTGGTCATCCTTTTCAATGATATAAATTAAAGTTTCTTATTGATCCAGAGAATAGGGTATAATTTTCATGCCCTGGAAGGAGGCATGGATGAATTTACAAAGTTGTTTCTCACAAACCCATAGACCATAAAACCCTATGAATGTCCCTAATGTAGTTTATTTTGAGAATCAGTCACAAGGAAGGAGCGATTTACACATTAATGGGAACCAATAGAGGCCCTATACAGAAATGTATAAATATTTTACATCCGCTGTTATGCTTGGATTTAAGCTAATTTATTGCCAACCTTCAATGAATCATATGGAGAAGGCTCTGAAAATGATTCACAACAATCTGGTCTAAATGAGGAGTATTTTGAACACTCTAATAAGGCTTACATGAGGAGAGAATGTATCAACATGAACCATCTATAATGTATGAGTATATTTAATTTGTTAAAAATATTTCAGACGATAACCTATGATATAGAAATAGAATAGGAAATAATGGTCCACATCATGTCCTATTGAAGACACCAAAAAAGGATTCATCATGGGGATCTCACAAGGAACCACTTCATCCTACTAATTCTATAAACAAATCCTTCAATACAGATTCTGAGATTTCAAAAAAGGTTTTTGTTCTTGATGATAAATGTAATATTACTTCTTATCTGTATGAGGCTTCTTTATAGGGAGCTAAAATGTTTAATTCTTAACCTCGATAGATTCAACCTATCCAGATAAATTATTTTTCCCAATAAGATACTTTATTTTCAATCCAGAAATAAATAATGGGCTCTCATGCTTCCAAGAATACCACTAAGGGATGTAACAAAATAAAAGTGCATCTAACAACTATTTTTCACATGTCTCAACCATTAGGATCCTACTATGATCCTATAATTATTGATAACTATGGCGATTCTCAGTCTTCTTATAATGATGAAAAAAAGTGCAAGAACTCACAATAAGGGATAAGTATTGCAATAAGAACTCCATACATGGATCAACTTATTATTCAAAAATAGGTGATTCCATGAGGGTGAGGTATATTGAGAAAATTGGTGATAATACAAAGAATTCATGGATTATGGATGCTGCTACACCTCAAGATAATTCAAAATATAGATACCATAATAGTGAATATGGTCGTCCTAACCTCAAATGGGATGATGTTCTCACTATTACACTTTCTTCTTATATCCCTAGGTTTAATAATACTCTTATTAACCATGAAGGAAAAAATAATGAATACAAATGGTGTCTCACCACCCAAGTTATTATCTATACTAGAGACTATTAATAACATTTACATTGACATTCTCTACATTGAGGGAAAATTGAGGAAGGGTGTTATAAATAAACGGAAGATCAATGAGATTCTCGATTCTATGGTTTCTATACTATCAATGAATGACAATGAAAATTCTTGTGTGCTGAATATGCATGATTCGAATGAAGTAATTAAAAAATATTTGGATTCACTCTATAAATAATAGTCCCCCATAGGGGATACTAATCCTACACATGATATTCTTGGAGATTAACATCTCTCAAAAGGAGTCTCTCTTTGGGATGAGGATCCAAAACAGGATATGGAAATAAAAAAAATTATTGAGGGACATAAAATCCAATTTTTTATCTATCTAAATATAGTGGAGCAACATATGAGGAAAATATAATATTTATATATATATAAGAAGTTATATAAGACCATTCAGATGATCAAATTACTTTATCACACCCACTTAAATATGGGTTAGCCTCCATCTGGGAAGATTAGGAGGATCTCGGGGTAGAGGAGCTCCTTATAAAATAAGATAAAATTTTATTTTGGTAGATTTATGTGCTGTATGGGATGATATGTATTTTTTGTCCTTAGGATTCATTTTTTGTGTCACACTTTTGTAACATTCAAACTATTTTGTCCTTCTATATAAGTGTTTCCCTTTTTCAATAAAATTTATAGGGCCATGGTTTTGGGAATACCAAATTAGGGGTTTACAAAATTTTAATTATAAACCTAATATCATCATTATTTAATTAATACTAATGGAATAATAATATATTGTGATTTTATTATTCTAATGATGGTTTTATGATTTTGGGATCTCTCATTTATTAATATAATCCCCTTATAATTTTATATCATTGTCACATAATTTTACAATAATATATCAATAGATATAATATGTTGAATGTTGGTGTTGCAGTTGAATTAACAAATATACAATTCTATAATTTTATTATTATTTCATCAGATTTTGATCACTTTCATAGATCATATTTTTTATTGAATATTGTCTCTGATAATTTTATTTTATACATATCTATGCTGATACATTTATTTCAGATGGATATAGAACTTTTTATAAATATAGTGGTAGAGTGTAATTTTTTGTTCTCACCCCTCAACAATATATTAATTTATTTTTTATATATTTCAATAGAGATTAGAGATTGTAATATTTGGGTAGCTAGTGTGTATTATAGGAGGATATCCTTTCATTTTATTTATTTTTATTATATTTCATAATCATGTATACATGATCATGAATGGAAATTGTATCATTTATTTAATATATATATATCTATATCTATATATATATATATGTATTTTATTGGTGATTTATTTAAATTTACCATCGGAATTCATTATGTTAATTCCTCCATTGCGTGTGACAAATACCCTCAGTGCTAGTCACCAACTTCTTCCATATTATAGGTGGAATTTATAGGCCACAAACATCTTCAAAACCAATTTTTAAGGGGCTTTAGTGGGGGTCGTTTTTGATACTATATGTGTATCCAATGACTATATATATAATACACATATATTGTTTATATCAACATTTATCATTCCAATATATGAAAATTCATTCTTTATAAAAATCAATTATTCTATACCCTAATGTTTTACACTACTTTTCTATAATTTTTAAAATATTTATCATTATTTTCAATATTATACATAGGGGTATGATTGAAAATGGAGACATTGAAAAAGAATATTTAAATATTGTAGTTTCTTTATTTATTTGTGGTTATTATCCTCTTGTAATTTTTATTTATATGTTCCATATATGTTTCATCTAATGAATAATTTTTAATTTTATGTTGTAATACAATACTTTAAAATAATATATCATTAATCATTCTAGATTTGTATTTCATAAAAGTTAATCGAAAAACAAATTAAATTATATATAAAAATGAAAATATATTTATATTTTTTGTCATATAATTATAGGAATGATGATTCATATTAAGAATGGGGATATTATATTCATTTCCCTTTATAAATTCTGACAATTTTTTTTAATTATATCCCAATAATGAAAAATTATTGATGGTTTCATTATTTTTGAAATTAATATAGATATAAGTTATATTGAGATCTACATCATTCTATTTCAGTTAAAATAAAAAATATCATAATATCATGAAAAAATAACCCTATTTTTAGATTTTCATTAATCTAACCAATTTTTTTCAATTAATGTTACATTTTTAAGAAAATAGAATCTTCCATGTGATTTATTTTATATAGGGTTACATTGAAATTCGTGGGATATTTCCAAATAATAAATGCCAAATTCATCCTATTTTTTTCTTGATTTTAATTAATTAACTCACTAGTTTCGGTTGGATAATAGGATATAAATATTTCCTTGAAATACACATATTCTATAGTCCTAAATTCATTGTTTTGTTTGGGAGTTTTAAAATGTTTTTAACACTAATTCACTTCAAAATAATAAATATGAACAATTAAGATAACTATTTCATGCATGATGTTAGAATATCATATAGTTTATTATATGTTATCCCATTTTTCAATCATTAAGGGATCATATGTGTAACACCATGCCCCTACCTCATTGGCTTGAGGAGGCGGTGGGGTATACTTGGACTTAAGCATCGTTCCAAAGGCGCCAACGGCTGGAAATTAATGCTGAGGGTTTCATGGAACCAAACAAATAATTAAAGATGCATGCACTTTCAAACCCAATCATGCGATACTAACAATTCCATCACAAACCCCAAAACCATCCAACTAATCATGTTCACCAAACAACAGAGTAAAAAGTGGATACTAAATAGCAGAAAACACATGAAATGAAACCACCACAACTCAACACCAAGCTCCAATCTCCGAGCTCCACCAAGACATCACAATGAACCACTAAAGGCGGGTGATGCCTTACCTTTTCCCACATCACAGTACACAACATCTTGAAAGTCACCAATGTTCCAAAGAAGGGGTGAGTACAACTACTCATCAGGATTTCCACAAATTACTTCCCATACCAATCCACTATGATAAAACCATTAACAAATTTATATAAAACAGTTTATATAAAATAATCACAACTGCATCAACTACCATAAGCCAAACACAACCTTACCAAGCCATCTCACCCAATCCATGCAACTAAGGGAAATCCCAAAAAACATTCCACAATCCATTTCATCATATACACATTACTATTTCAATTTCCATATTTAAAAGCATTTTACAACAAAGAAACCATAACAGTGGGACATCCCGCCCAACTCATTCACCCCATCTTCAGTTAGGAGGACTTCCCACCCACTACTAGACAACCCCAAACGGTGGGACATCCCGCCCAACCCATTCAACATTTATAGTGAGACATCCCGCCCAAATACACACAACCAATAGAATCCATAACCAAGAATATAACAATACATGTCCACAATAATAGAAAATTCACCATTTCCATTATATGTCAATCAACATCAATAAAGAAAACATTTATTGAAAACACCCTTCAATCATTTTCCATACCAAACCATATTTTAATAAAACAACCTTTTTTAATTGGATATCATTTTCTCAAATCATCTTAATAAAAAAACAAAAAAAAATTAAAATCTCATTTTAAAATCACATCAAGATCATTTTCCCCAAGCCCTTTTCCCCAAAAATCCCTAAACCATCCCTAAAGGTATTTCCATCCAATTTCGCACATCAACAACACAATTAAATTTATTCAACACAATTTAATTGCAACCAAAAACACTTGTTCTAACCTAGTGGAGTTGAGAGAGAATCCACCTACCATTAGGGACCCGGTCAAATAGACCCACAAGAAACCACTCTTCAAATCTGGCGAACGCACCACTGAAACCTCTCTAGGTCCCCTTACTTGAAATCCACAACACTTAAATTTAACATCCAAGGAAGCCATAACCCTATATCTACACACAACTGTTGTAGATCTAGAAAACCAATAGAGAGGGAGATGTAGATCTTGTGGCAAACACAAGGAACCCAAGAGGAGAGACTTATACAAGAGAAAAAACCTTCAAACCGCCAAGAATCATCTTCAAAACGCTTCCAAAAATAGTGGTAGAGCACCCTCAACACCTAAGAACCCGAAATCCCACGTGAGGCTCGAGTGGGAGAGAATTTTGAGAGAAATGAGGAAACCCTGATGGAGCCCAGATTTAAAAACCCTACTATAAATTGGTTTCATGGTTAACCCGCATGGTATGGAAAACTATGCACTAACCGTGAACATGCAACTACCTCCCCCTGCACAGTTTCCTGGAGAACCTGCTCGGTTTCCCCTAACTGTGCTCAAACTGCACACTCTATTAAGAGCCTCCACAGTTATCCAAAACCATTACAAACTCTCCAAACCTATTCATAATTCATCCAATGAACCTTAATCACAAAAAAATGCATAAAAATGGATACATAACTCAAACTAGGCGTGCTAAATTCTCACCACCATTGGACTTCCCATCTTCCAAAAGTAGTGAACACACTTTTTTCATAAAGAGCTCGGGCCATTGCTCGACAATCTATTTCTCCCACTCCCAAGTATCCTCTTAGATCTAGCCATGCTGGCACAATACCCGAACCAGATCGATGATTTTACCCCGCTGGACTTTATCTTCCCTATCCACAACCCACACTAGAACATGCACCAATGAATCATTCGACTCTAGATCAAAACAATCATGTAGAAAAACATGGCCCAGATCTGGATGATACATTTTCAACTGCGACACATGAAACACATTACGCACTGTACTGAACCTATATGGAAAATCCAAATGATAAGCCACCTCACCAACCCACTCAAGAATCACAAAAGGTCCAATATACCTTGGAGATAACATTCCCTGCATCCCAAAAGGACGATGTCCCGTCCTAGGAGAGATCCCCACGAAAACCTAATCACTCACCTCGAACAACAACAACAATCGACGATGATCCACATATGATTTCTGACGACTCTGAGCCGTCTCCATTTTCTTCTTGATTAACCAGATCTTCTTCGTAGTCTCTTATACAAGGCTCGGTCCAACCATCGAGGAGTCACCCATTTCCACCCAGCATAGTGGAGAATGACATAGACGCCCACACAACGCTTCAAAATGAATCCATATGTATGGATTCCTTACAACTATTTTTGTACGAGAACTCAACCAAAAAAAACTTCTCCTCCCATGAGCCCCCAAAATCTATATAACTTGCCCTCAAAAAATCCTCCCATATTTGTATCATCCTCTCAGAATGACCATCCGTCCAAGGTTGATATGTTGTGCTCATAGTCAACTGTGTCCTATGGGATTTCTGCATGGATTTACAAAATCGGGATGTAATCTTTGGATCTGTATCTGATACAATCGAAAATGGAACACCATGCCTCTTTACCACCTCCCAGATATATATTTTGGACAAATCCTCCACCATATTTGATTCATGAATCAGGATGAAATGGGCCAACGTCGTTAAGTGATCCACTATCACCGAAATGGAATCACGATCCCTGGCCGTTCTTGGGAGACTTGTGACAAAATCCATCGCTATTTTCTCCCACTTACAAACATGCATTATAAAAGACTACAAAATTCCCACAGGCCTCTGATGATCTATCTTTACCTGCTCACCAGTCAGGCATATCGAAACAAACTCAGTAACACTTCATTTCATACCATCCCACCATAATTATTTCTTCAATGCTAAATACATTTTCTGAATTCCATGATGAACAACCCATCTAGAATAATGATACACTCTAAGAAGATCCTCCTGAAAATAAAATGGTACAACCATCTGATTCTGAAAACCCAAAACTGAATCTCCATTTAGTTTCCAACACTCAATTGTCTCCCCACCATTGAGTTTCAACCTCATGGGCACACACTCCTAATCAAATATCTACAGATCTTTAATTGGGATGACCAATTCAGGAACCAACAAGACCAGAAAGAAGACTACTCTATCTCCCTGGTCCTCACATTCCAACTGCATATCAGCTATAACTGACATCAACTGCCACTATTATGATGCATGATTCACCACCTGAGCATATGATTTTCTACTTTATGAATCTGCCACCGAATTTCTTTTAGCCAGTGTGTACATCAAGTCAAAATAAAACATCTGGAGATATTCAATCCATATCCTTTGTTGTATGTTCAAATCCCTTTATGAGAAAATTCTCTTGAAGCTCTTATGATCTGTATATACCATGAATTTCTCACCGAAGAGATAATGACGCCACACTTTGAAATCATGGACCACTATTTCTGATTCCAAATCTTGAGTTGGGTAGTTCTTCTCATGAACCCCCAACTGCAGTGAGCCATACACAACCACATGATTCCCTTGCATGAGAACGCACCCCATCCCTGATCCCGATTCATCGCAATACACCACGTAACCTCTTCCTGGTTCTGGAAAAACCATTATTGGTGCTGATGTAAGGCGACCCTTTAGCTATTCGAAACATTACTGACATTGTTCATTACACTGGAATGGAACATTCTTTCTGGTCAAAGATGTCATCAGTGAAGCCAAATGTGAAAAATCAAAAACCAAATGCCGATAATACCCAGCTAGGCTGAGGAAAATCCATACCTCAAACACATTCTTTTGATATTTTCAACATATAACATCCTATATCATTTATAGATATACTAAAACGCCTTTTTCAAAAATCACATTCCCTATAAAATGGACTACCTATATAAAAAAGTCACACTTTTACAATTATTCATAAAACGGATGATCCGTCATGATTCCCAGCACAGTCTCCTGGGGCTGCTCATGCTCCAGCATCGTCTTAGAATATACAAGAATATCGTCTACAAACACCACCAAAAATAAATATTGATGTCTCTGAAATATATGATTCATCAATGCCATGAACATCATTGGCGCTTTCATTAGATAGATGTGCATAACCACATTTTCATAATGGACATGTATAATTCTAAATTCTATTTTTGTAATATAGTCTTTCATCACCCGAAATTGATGATATCCCGACCTCAGTTCGATCTTGGAGAACCAAGGGGCTCCCCTCAATTGGTCGAATAAATCATAAATTCATGGAAGTGGATATCTATTCTTTATCATAACATGGTTAAGTAGATGATAACCAACAAAGAGTCTAAAAGTTCCATCCACCTTTTTCAAAAAAAAACCAGTGCTTCCCATAGAGACATGCTAGGATGGATAAAACCTTTGTTTTCTAGTTCTTCCAACTAGACATTCAATTCCCACAATTTAATAGGTGCCATCAGGTAAGATAGAATTTATATAGGATTGGTCCTCTTTAAGAGATCAATTGTAAACTCCACTTATCTTATAAGAGGTAACCAGGAAAATTATTTGGGAAAATCATTCATGTACTGATCCACCATTGCCCGAAGAACACTCTGCTCAACACCCTTCATTGATTCCATTGACAACACCACCAAATGATACGATAACATGCCCACTCCTAGTACCCAGGAACCTGTTGCACCCTGCCTTTCATGCCTCTCTCCACTAAAGAGATGTCTAATGCCATCATGTGTCGTAAAATCCATTTTTCGCTCATTACAATTGATGTGGGCCTTAAACGCCACCAACCAATCCATTCCCATGATTACATTATACTCATGCATCTCAAGCATTGATAAATTTTACATTAGCCCAACCATGCCCACAACTATACGACATGCTATACATAAGAGGGCTCCACACTCTCTTTGGGCCAGATGATTTTGAAGTTTCAAAACCAAAGGCATCATTTATAGCCTTAAACCCAGTAACTCAATCACACGTGCTACAATAAAATAGTGTAAGGAACCTATCTCAAACAACACTTTCCTCAAGGTATAATTTTGATTAATTGTACCTCGCACCGAGGATGGTCCCGACTGATCATCCACCACAAACTACTCAGCTCCAAACAACGCCTTGGATTCCACACTCTGCTCTTTATTTCCCTATTGAGGAGTTGTGGTGTTCTTGAGAATCACCATAACTGCTTTGCTCTGCTGACGAGGGATGTGTTGATGTCCTCATCTCATCGATTCATACAATGTTTGTGATCCTTGAGAAGTGTCATGCACACCTGACCTTGGAGAATTCTGACAATAATGCTGCAGATGATCCATCTTCTTACAATTGTGACATGCTCGAGGTTGTTTCATACAATACCACTTGATGTGTGCTGTAGAGAAACACAGAAAACATCCTTGTTTTATCTAGGGCATTGGAGGAAGATTCACTGATCCTACTATTTGGTTATGTTCCATTCCCCCACCATGGGAATAAGTGTCCCTCTTCCACTTCAACCCAGTGTTAGAGTTCCCACTATTCCCCATGGGTACCACTATGCTTCCTCCACCTGGAGCACCCAACAGATCCAGCTCATCCACCAATGCTCGAGTCACCATCTCTGTGCAATCACCAATACACAACACTGCTATTTTGGAACAGATCTCTTTCCTTAACCCCATTTCAAATATCATTTCCTTCAATGACGTGCTACCCGACCCCTCATGTGAAAACAGCTCTATTCTCATAAACTTAGCTCCATAATACTTCACAGAAATTTTCTCTTTTTTTAGACTAAAGAAGTCAGTTGTGTGTTGAATTCTGAACATATGTGGGTAGATTTGTTTATTAAAAAATTCTTCAAATACTTCCCATGTCATACCATAATCCATCCCAACATGGACTACCAACTCCCACCACTGAAGAGAAAAATCATCTTTCTTATATATCACTAGAATTACTTTCAACTTTATTGGCATCCCCCGGAATTTGAAAATTCTGTTTATTTTGGATGGCCACACATATTACATTTCAGGGTCCGAATCACCCCTAAGGACTGGTAGATCCTTCCTTTGAAACTGAGCCACATAATCCACATGCATTGGATATTCCGCTATATTCACACTTCCCACATCTTTGAAATCTTTCACTATGCTCTGGACTAATTGTCGGTTCACCTGGGGCTCAGTTACAACCACATTCTCATCAGCCACTTCTTGTTGGTCTCTACGATGCCTACCCAGTGCCATTTCTATAAAAAGAAAACAATCATCCATGAGTCTCAATTATGTAGATTTCAATAATTCCCATTTCAATTTTAATTACGCAACACTATTACAATGAGGATTTCCACCTTTTCACATTTTCATGTTTCACCATTTTTTAAAATCAACCCATTTTCAAAATACCACCAGTTTCCATGTTTTAAATCATTCTGTTTTGAAACCAAATTTAGATTTTTCAAAATCCAAACATTTATATCTCACCTTAAATAGTTATTCCCCAATGAAATATTCATCTTATAGGCAAGTCACTTCTACCATGATTCCCATTCTCATCTCACTTTCTACACCCACGATAATGAGATATCCAATGCCTATAAGTGTTTCCAACAACTTTTGTACCCAAATCTCTAGTAACATGAAGTTCAATAAAAAGGGTTAGCTACGTCTTTTTAGGTTATACATTCCATGTTACGACATTCCTATGCCTTTCTACCGTCCCAACTCAAGGAATGTACCATAAAAAATGTCAACTCCATATATGAGAATCAACTCCAAAGGACCGAACAAGGTGATACCACTTGTAACACCCCGACCCTACCTCATTGTATTGAGGAGGAAGTGAGGGATACATGTCCTTAAGAAACATTCCCAAGGGGCCAAAGACTAGAAATAAATGTCAAGGACTACATGGAACAATGTAGAAGTATTTTCCCGTAAGACAAAACTAGACATACCCACAACTAAAGATGAATGCACTTTCACACCCAATCATGTGATACTAAAAATTACATCACAACCCCCAAAACCATTCAACTAAACATGTCAACCAAACATCAGAGTAAAAATAAAAAACTAAACAACAATCACCAAGATCCATGACACCACTATAGCTCCACACCAAGCTCCGAGCTCCAAGCTCCACCAAGACATCACAATGCACCACTAAAGGAGGGTGATGCCTTACTTTTTCCTACACCACGGTACACAACATCTGTAAAGACACCAATGTGAAAAATTAGGGGTGAGTACAACTACTCGGTAGGATTTCCCCAAATGACTTCCCTATACATGCCACTAGGGTATAAATGTTAGGGCATTTCTATAAAATAGTAAATATAAAATAATCAAAAGTGAAACCATTACCATATGCCAAACACAACCTTACCAAGCCATATCACCCCAACCATGCAACTAAGGGAAAGAAAAACAAACATTCCAAAATCCATTTCATCATTTACACATTAGAACAAGAGTTTCGTTCTTGTAATGAAATGGACAACAAAGCAACCATAACGGTGTGACTTTCTTCCCAACTCGCTCACCCCATCTGCGGCTAGCAGGAAATCCCACCCTCTACCAAACAACCCAAAACAGTGGGACTTCCCACCCATCCCGTTAACCGTTTAAAGTGAGACTTCTCCCCCACTTCTAGAAAACCAAAAAAAGCATTATCCAAGCATGCAAGCCTCTAAGTCCACAACAATATGCAATTCACCATTTCCATTACATGTCAATCCACATCAATAAATCAAAAATTAATTGAAAACACACTACATTAATTTTTTCATACGAAACCTCATTTCAATAAAACAACCCTCTTTATTGGAATCCATTTTCTCAAATCGTCTTAATCAAATGAACAAAACAACTCATTTTATGGGAAAAATTGCAGACCAGGTACCCCAAATTCAATGAAATAGAAAACTAAGTGATGACCCACCACAAATAGATGATTCCTATTAAATATTTAATCAAAATAACATCTTAGATATTTAAAATTTACCATTTTCATATAATTAAATTTTGAAAAAATAGTTTTATAATTATGAAAAAAATTGAATGCATACCATCCTCTCATTGATATGAATATAACATCAATGAAAAAAATTCATTTAGATCAAATCATGAGGGGAAGTCAAATAGATAAGTTATGATAAGTTTTAGAGAAGAAGGTAGATAATATAAGAGAGTGAATAAAGGAGAGATAGAGAAAGGAAAAGGGGACACTACCCTATTCATCCACTACATTATTTCTATAATGTCAGCCCTATCACCTTACATTTAATTATTTTTAACTTGTTTAGATTGATAATTTATTATATATAATTATATGTTTTTTATGTTTTTTATTTTCATCCTCTACGTAATTCATATGTTGTGCATACCCCACCCCAAATTCCTTCTTTTTCTCCTTATTATGCATAACCCCACTCACTTCAGTTCTCCTTTATTATTTAATTTATTGTAATTGTTAACACATGGAATTTATAATTTTTTATTAATAATTTTTATAATCAATTAACATCATTATAATTTAATAGTTAATGTTTCAATACACTCACATACAAATATGTATATTAAAATTAACCCATTTATTTAACAACAATTCACATGAACATATTTAAAAAAACATATATATGAATATACATACAAGCACAAAAAAATGCATTTTATTCAAACTAATAATAATAATAATAATAACAAAAAATTTTATTATTAAATCCCAACCAAATATTTCCACCATAAAAATTATCACAAAAACATTCATTAAATTAAAATAATAGTAATAAAATAATTATTAACAACACATACTTTACCTTATTAAGTAAAAATAACAATATCACTATTATTACATGACAACCTAAATAATATTAAATTATGATGAAATGTAATTTATAAATTATTAAAATACAAAATTATTTAATAAATTTGATCATAGTAATTTATTCAAATAAAATTAAACCTCTTAAATCAATAATTAAACCTAATAACACAAGTCATTACCATTGGATTTGGTTTTCTATAACTATATTTCTACACATTATATTTCATGAATATTCAAATAAGTGAATAAAAACATATTATTTCATATTTTTAATTGTTATTAATGTGTTCAATGTAATAATTTCTAAGAGTTTCTATTCTATTAAAAAGTTTATACTGGTTCCCTTCAATCATGAGAATATTTAAATGTTTTTAAAATATTTGAAAATATTATTTTACAGTCTGATAACTTTATTTGATGGGACACATAGTATTTTCACTATCAAGTGTGAGTGCTCATAAACATATGAAACTTCATCTCGTGAATTTTTCATATAATAATATCCAAGATGAGAGATTATGATAACAAAATTGTCATTAGGAAGTCCATATGATTATATTTGATTGTATTTCCTCTCTAAAATCATGTGTAATGATTCTAGGACTTTAATATTATTATTAATTCCTATCACTACTTATCAACACTGATGTATTAACCAATTATTAACACCATATATTCATTGGAAGTGGGTATGTTGGGTGCCTCATTAATAATATATTATTAAATAATATGTTAAGGAGGGATATGTTCTTTCTATGTATATGAAATATTATATCTTCATCCTTTTTTTTAAATACAACCATCATATTAAATTCCATGGACATGGTGGGTTGAATAGTTTATTTCAGATAGTAAAATAAAGTTTTATCAAGAATATAGGTTGATGACACAGGAATGCAATGTACTTGATGAGATATTCTGAAAAAGTTACTATATTACGTAATGAACATTCATGTGCGGTTTCTTCCATTGTGACATATATTTTTCATCTATGTGTTCCTTGTACCATTGTTATATAATAATCTTATACTTTTGGAAATTCCACCTAATGCCACTAAGGAAGAAGCCTAGAGGGTCAAACCTAAATTATTTTCATAAACATTTGTTAAAAATTATATATATTTAACTATTGGAATACATATAATTCTCTTGATTGATAAGTAATATTTATTTAGTTTCATTAATGATCACAAATATTAAACAAATATTTATTAATTAGTAAATTGTTTAATTATTCAAATATATAATATTTAATTATCTCTTCTTATTTTATTAATAATAAATAAATAAATAATAACTAAATACATATTTTATTTATTTATGTGAATATTAAATAAATATTTATTTTATATATAATTAATATAATAAATAATTATTTATTTAAGGAATAATATTTATCTAAATATTTATTTGATAATTTAGTAAATGATGAGGAGGGCCAGCCGACCAATGTTTTCTTAGTGAAAAATATTTATTTACTAGACTATAAGATAAATATTTATTATTTAATGGGGTTTTTCACATCATATGTAAAATAATAATAATAATAATAATATTTACATTGTAAGAACCTGGTTCTTGTTCTTGAAGTATGAGCTTCTTTTTTTGTCGTTTCCTTAGGTGTTTTTGAGAAAATATGGAAAAGGGGAAAATACCAAATTATGGAAAGTACACGCCATGTACTTTGTCCACACGCCATGTACTTTTGGACGTGTGGGATAAGTACACAAGGCGTGTGGCCGTGCTAGGGATGAAGGGTGTAGGAATGGACTACATGTCGTGTAGTGGTCCTTTACACATCGTGTAGTCTATTGGCAGGAGAATAGTAAGGCAGTGGCCAGCTGTGCGGCTGCACGCGCCATGTACTCAAGGAGACACACCGTGTAGGCATGTCCACAAATGAAAAGTGCCACGATGGAAAGAATATGCTATAGGAACAGTTAAAAAATGGGGAGTACATGCCATATAGATAGAAGTACACACCGTGTACTTTGTTTTTTTTTTCTTAAAATGGGTAGTAGCCTCCCCTATTCACATGGAAGGCATAGAACGAGAAGAGGGCTCGAGAAAGGAAGGCCGGAGCTTCGTAGATCCGTCAGGCGCACGTTGGGATTCCTTTTTCGCCTCGGACGATCTCTTTGGAACCGCACGACTAAGAGATTCTTCCTCCTGGTGTGTCTCTTACCAATTATTCCTCTAATGAAAGTTAATTTGTGTTTAAGGGGTGTTTCTTTTAACTAAGATCTATGGAGTTATTGGACGTTTCAGAAGGAGTCGTTTGCGTATATCGTTCATGGGTGTTTAAGGTAGGTGGCTTGGTGTTTCTTTCCATCTGTCATGCGTTTTTTGTGTTTTCGAGCTACGAACCCATATTTGGGGTGTCGTGTGGCTGAGGAAGTGGATATATTAAATACGAAGAATTGTATACGTGATTAAATAATGTTTTAAAACTGTTGTTTGGGATCATTTCTTGGATACAGGACCACCCCGATGGGTGCATTCCTCTGTTTAGCCATTTGGCCAGGATACCTGAGGGTATACCATGTTTAATTATGCATTACTTTGGCCTTTAGAGGAACAGTATGTAAAATTTCATGTTTATATGTTGGGCACGGCCCGATTACTTATGCCTGTGGGTGGTTTTTTACTATATCCTGATGGCATGACTGTATTAGACTTAGGGAGACAATCCTTTTCGCTTGAGGGAAACCTTTCGTACCTGAGGGCTTGAATTCTATGCCTGAAGGAGACACTTCGTATGCCTGAGGGCAATTTCTCTTACGCCTGAGGGTAATACCTACGGGTTGGATTCTGATTACCTGAGGGTGAGATTTTGTTTATCTAAGGACACTGTCTGATTACATATAAATTCACTGTGGTGTTTTCTTATATTAAATAGATTAAATGAATAATAAAATGGCAATATAACTGCTATGTTAGTTACTTTTGACTACTTCTTAGTTTAAGGAATTTTACTACTTCACTCTGTTGTTGCATATTTTTACACCCAGTTGGGCACGGGCCTTTGGTGGGCACCTACTGAGATATATTTATCACACCCTTTTTGAGTCATGCTTTTCGGCCAAAACAGATTATGTTTCTGTAGGTGTAGATAAGGGAAAGGGTCCTTATACAGGTACTTGATTGATGCTAAGGAGTAGGAGGACATGGGACCGAGCATTGGCTGGCGATGCCACTGGCTATTCTGTTTTGTTTTCCTATACTTGTATTTCAGTTTTATCATGTTGTATTTAAGTGTAACATGTTATGGCTATTTTCATAGAATTGTGGCATGTTGCATCATTTTATATACTAGTTGATTATATCTACCGTAGTT
This sequence comes from Viscum album, assembly GCA_963277665.1. Taxonomy (NCBI): domain Eukaryota; kingdom Viridiplantae; phylum Streptophyta; class Magnoliopsida; order Santalales; family Viscaceae; genus Viscum; species Viscum album. Next base: position 385,499,660 of record OY728121.1, read on the forward strand.
GTCAATTTTATTTGTGTATGGTTTACTGCTTCTGCTGTTGGAGTATGTTTTAATTCATTCATCTACACTACACTTTCACAAATGAGGGCATAGTTTCCCCACTATCAGATCTGGGCCCTCGCTGCTAGTCGGTTGCCTCTAGAGTTTGGGGAGATGTGCTTGAGTTATTGTGGCGAATCGGGTTCGGGGCACCTATTGCGTGGAACCCGGAACCATGACGTTACAAAGTGGTATCAGATAGATTATTTTCTTTGACTTACTATTGGATCCTTAGTCAGGATAGGACAGAACGGTAGGTGGTAATAAGCTATACACGGGCATAGCTAACCCATGTACAGGGAAATTCCAATTTACCTCGTAATGTAATTTTACTGATTTTGCAATTTACAGTTGATATGATTTCACCATTGGGTGACGAACTTGTGATTATGCTGTTTATATTTTATCTATGGGTTCTATTTAGTTGCAAACCGATAAGATGAGGGTATTCCATCTCATGCATCATTTAGGCACATGCTAGAAATCACATTCCATGCTTAGTTCCATGCCATGTAGGTGCATTAGAAATTGCATGTTGTTGTGATAGTTGATGTTCTAGAAATGCATGCTATTGTGATAGCTACTTGATAAATACATGTTATGGCATAGGGTATTTTTGTAAAAACTTGTTAAAAGAATGGACTCCAAACAGCGGTGTTTGGGGATTATGGGCCCCCATTTATCAGAATTTGGGGGATCATTGACTGTTTATTATGTTATAACATATATAAGTTGTCAAACATTGATTCGTGGGGAGTATGGGCCCTCACAGATCGAAATTTTGTACTTAAGTGTTGTTTTTGAGTGTTTTCTGGGTTCTGGGGATGTTTCTGAGGCATACTGTCAGGAATTTCCATTATACACACCGTGTAGTACTGTAGACACGACGTGTATGTTCTTCTATTCGGGATGAAAAATAATCTTTTTTTGAGGATACGTCGTGTACCCAGAGTACACATCGTGTAGTCTATTCCCGTGTCACAGAATGTTTGGGCGACGACACGGGTAAGGGAAGAGCTTGGGGAAAACACGCCGTGTAATTTCTATACATGTCGTGTATTGTTGACCAGGTGTCCTCCATGTAACTCCAACATGGGCGGAGGAAACCTTAAGACATGCATGTCGTGTTCACTTTGGAACACGTCGTGTTGTGAGACCTGGGAACCCATCCATGTAACTAACAACACGGTTCGGGGTAATCCTTTCGAGTACACGCCGTGTGCATATATATAACATGCTGTGTAGGTTGAGCCATTTAAACCAACCGTGTAACTAACTACACGGGTCGACGGAGCTCGTCTAGTACACGTCGTGTACCCGTGGGACACGCCATGTAGTCTTGTACAAGGATGAACCATATGGAGTAAGCCATGTGGGGAGTAAACGAGGAGGTGTACATGTCGTGTGCGAGTGTAACACGCCGTGTAGTGTCAATCCGAGTAGTCGGCCATGTCAAAAATGACACAGGAAGTTGGAACATTTCACCATACACACCGTGTAGAATTTTTACATGCCGTGTAGTTTTGTTCAAAAGGGAGATGTGTTTTGTTGCCATGTAGAAGGACCCAAGCAGGGGAAGAGAAGTTTGGTACATACCGTGTAGTCCGTATTCACACCATGTAGTCTTTTTTTGTAACTTTATAATTCCTTCTTCCGCCTTTTCCTTTCGGGTTTTCTTTATTTTTGGTCGTTGTTAATTTTATTCTAAAGGCGTGTTTTTTACCTTGTAGTGGCATGCTGCCGAGAAGACTGTGCGTTGTTTTCCATGAGAGAGGTGACGAAAATACTCTTGAGATGGTGATCCATGGGATACCAGTGGATCCTCCAGTAGTTCCAGATGCGGCGCTAGCCATTATACCGGACATAGGCGCGGAGGTGCAGTTCCATGAAGTCTTTATGCAGTTCATACAGACCTTTCATGGTGCACCGCCGGCTACCACATCTATGGCGGAGCTTACATGTAACTTTCAGCACCAGCATCAGCCTATGTTTTTAGGGGATAGAGGACCACAGGCAGCAGAGTCTTGGCTAGGATCGATGCAGACTATTTTAGGGCATCTTGAGACTCCTCCCGGGAGGAGGGTCAAGCTCGCGACTTACATGCTGCGTGATTCCGCCAAGAGGTGGTGGGATGTTACCACCCAGTCATATAAACACAGTGACATGGTGTTGGAAGATTTTCAGGCAGTCTTCAATGAATTCTTCTTCCCAGAGACGCTGAGGGAAGACAGAGCTTGAGAGTTCATGAATCTGCAGCAGGGCGCTATGTCGGTGATGGACAATGCTACTCGTTTCACCGAGCTTCAGTGCTTTGCACCCGTTCTGGTGGGCGATGAGATGGTGAGAGCCAGGTGCTTCGAGGATGGTCTTCGTTATGACATCAGGGTACTGGATAATGTTTTTAGGTTGCCTTCAACACATGCTATTTTGAACTAGGCACTGATTACAAATAGGAACCTATGGGAAGCTAGTGGTGTGGGCCAGGGCGGCTCAGCACAAGTTACTGGTATTAAATCTTCTGGAAAGATGAAGACACAGATGGACTTCTCTCAGGGTGGCAGTACCAGCTAGACAGTGCCTTCAGGTGGCCCGATTAGGTGCCACCAGTGTGGTAGAGAGGGGTACAAGAGACCACAGTGTCCACGAGACCCAGTAGAGTGTTGAGCTTGCAGCAAGCTGGGTCACCTTCAGTGCTTCTTCAGGGAGTTTCCACTGATGGCTAGTGAGATGGGTTCTGTGTAGACTCCGCATGCAGGAACATGACCAGTTACTTTTTACCAGTCAGGGAACTGGAAGACGTTTGGGCGTGTAGGTAGAGATGGTGGTTGTGGTCATGGTAGCCAGACACCAGGATCTCAGAGGCAGCAGGGCGGGACAACTTAGGGTAGTCATGCTGTGTCGCAGGGCCGCGACACTGGGCAGACATATGCGGTGCAACAGACCTAGCATGAGAAGTATCCTGAACCATATACAGTCATAGGTACTATTCTAGTAGCTTCTGTTATATCTTCAGTACTTTTTGATATGGTTGTGACACATAGTTTCATATCTGTAACCATTGTGGAGAGCCTTGGGCTCTATGTTTCTACTTCTCCTGATATCATGATGCTAGAAACTCTGTTTTCGACTAGAATGGATGGTGTGCGTCAGTGCATGGAGTGACCCCTTGAGGTTGGTGGGTGTCACTTCCTTTGGGACTTCTATGTCTTTGAAATGACAGTTTATGACTTCATTATGGGGATGGACTGGTTGGTTCCCTTTCGAGCCTTTGTAGACTGCTATCATCGCATGGTGAGTTTAACCTCACCAGAGGGTGGAGAGTTTCTATACAAAGGCGAATGGGATGTTCATGCAATTTGAGCTGGACCAGAGCATCATGGGCGAGGTGGAGTCATAGCCCAGATTGCGAGTTTGTATCTGGACGACCAGGGGACTTGTCAGATGAACTTCCCTCCAATGGTTGATCGTTTCTGGGAAGTCTTCCCTGATGGATTTTCAGTTCTTCCTCCGGAGCGTGAGGTGGATTTCTCTATCTAGCTCGTTCTAGGAGCATCACCGGTGTCCATTCCCCCTTATAGGATGGCCACTCCTAAGTTTCAGGAGCTCAAGAGACAGTTAGGGGAGTTACAGGAAAAGGGTTTCATTCGACCCAGTACATCTCTGTGGGGTTCTCCGGTCCTTTTTGCGATGAATTCGGATGGTACCCTCAGAACATGTGTGGATTATCAGAAGCTGAACCAGTTGACTGTTAAGAACTGATATCCCTTTTCGAGGATTGATGATCATTTTGATCAACTTCGTGGAGCACGAATGTTCTCGAATATTGACTTGAGATCCGGATATCATCAGTTGTGCGTTAGACCGTATGACATACCTCTCACAGTTTTCAGGAGCTGGTATGGTCTATACGAGTATACGGTTATGCCGTTCGGACTCACGAACGTGGCAGTGGTTTTGATGGCTCTAATGAATCGTGTGTTTCATCCTTATCTATACTTTTTCAGGGTAGTATTTTTTGACGACATTTTTGTGTACTCTCACACTCGACAATACCATTCCACCTATCATGAGATCATATTGTGTACACTGAGAGTGCATCGGCTATATGCTAAGCTCTCAAAGTGCCAATTTTGGATAGACCACATTCACTTCCGGAGTCACATCATCTCAGAGGCATGAGTTTCAGTAGACCCAGAGAAGGTGAGACCATTTGTTTCCTGGGAGCAGCCTAAGAACGTGTTTCAGATACAGAGTTTCTTAGTGCTGGCTGGTTACTAAAGACGCTTCATACAGGACTACTCCCACTTAACAGCATCGTTGAAGGGTTTGACTAAGAAAGGTGTCATGTTCGTTTGGTCGGAATCTTGCGAGATAGCCATTTAGGACATAAAAGGAAGGTTGACAACATCACCAATCCTGATACTCCTATTGTTGGGGAAGATCTATACAGTTTACTATGATGCATCAGGTATTGGGATGCGAGAAGTGTTGATGCAACACTGCCGAGTTGTTGTGTACGGGTCTCGGTAGTTGATTCCACATGTGAGGAATTACCCGACACATGATCTCGAGTTGGCTGCAGTTGTTCATGTGTTGCGTTGTTGGATACATTATCTTTTGGAAGAGAATTATGTGGTTTTCACCGACCACAAAATCCTCAAGTACATCTTTACTCATTGTGACTTGAATCTGAGGTAGCGAAGGTGGGTCGAATACCTTCAGTCCTTCAATTTTGATCTTGCCTATACACCTGGTAAAGGTAATGTAGTAGCTGATGCACTGAGCAAGAAGAATCAGATACAGGAAGCGCAGGAGGCCAATGGTGAATGGAAGCTTATGGCCTTGTTCTCTGAGATGCATTTGGAGGTGCACGATATTCAGGAGTAGACTTATCTTTCATCTTTTTATGTGACTTCTACCCTCCTGGATAGAGTGAGGATGAGACATATATCTGTTTCGGAAGTCCTAGTTCTATGGGGGTCAATGGCAAGTGAGGACCCACCTCTTGGGTGGATGATAGGCGATGCTGAGTTCTTGCGTTTCAATGGATGAGTGTGGGTTCCCGGGGATATACACGAAGAGCTAATGCCGTAGTTTCATGCTTCAACATGGGAAGTTCATCCTGGGGTTACCAAGATGTACCGTGACTTGAGACATTAGTATTGGTGGCCGGGTATGAAGAGATAAGTAGCTGGTTCTGTTACGAGGTGTTCCACCTATCAGCAGGTGAATATGGAGCATCATAGGCTAGCCAGAATGTTACAGCAGTTACCCAACCCGGAGTGGAAATGGGATGATGTTGCGATGGAAATCGTGACTGGTTTGCCAAGGTCACCTAGAAGCAATGATGTCGTGTGGGTTGTTGTGGAAAAACTCACAAATGTAGCGCAATTTTTTCCAATCAAGAAACCTTCGGTGTTGATGACCTCGGAAGGTTATATATCCGAGAGATCGTACATCTTCATGGGGTCCCTCTTTCTATCATTTTACATAGGGATGCTTGTTTTACGTCTCGTTTATGGTATAGTTTTCAGAGGGCACTGGGTACACAGGTGCTTCTGATCAAAGCATACCACCCTCAGATAGATGGCCAGTCAGAGCGTACGATACCGGTGTTTGAGGACATGCTACGAGAATGTGTCCTAGACATTGTGGGCTCTTTGGAGAGGCATATACCCCTAGTCGAGTTTGCATATAACAATAGTTTTCAGGAAACTATTGAGATAGCACCATACGTGGCTTTATATGGTAGGTCGTGCCAATCACCTTTGTGTTGGTTAGAGGAAGGTGGGGCAGCTTTACTGGGACCACGTCTTGTGTAGGAGACATCTGAGCAGGTCCAGTTGATTCAGAAGCGGATGGCTACCGCGCAGTCTCGTTAGAAATCTTATGCTGATTGCCGCAGATGACCTTTGGAGTTCGTGGTCGAGGATCAAGTTTTCTTGCATGTTTTGCTAAGGCTGGGACACAGGCGGATCAGGAGACAAGGTAATCTTTCACCGAGGTTGGTGCGGCCATTTGTGATTCTGGGGAGGGTCAAACCAGTTGCTTATCTGTTGCAGTTACCTCAGAGGTATCGGTCCATGCACGAAGTCTTCCATGTATCTCAGTTGTGCCACTATCATTCAGACCAGTCTCATGTCTGTCAGCCCGAAGAGGTCGAGCTTGAGTTAGATGCATCCTTTGAGGAGCATCTGATTTTTATCGTTGATAGGAGCACCATGGATCTCCGAGGCTGGACAGTTCCTCTCTTATGGGTGCTATGGCAGTATAGCTGAGTGTGTGAAAAAACCTGGGAGCAGGAGACCGATGTACGTGCTCTGTGGCCGGAGTTATTCACGGCTATATGTTCGCCACCCTTGGAAGGACAATTTGGGGACGAATTTCTTTAAGGGGGGATGTTTGTAAGAACCTGGTTCTTGTACTTGAGGAACATGCTTCTTTTTTTATCTTTTTCTTAAGTGTTTTTGAGAAAATATGTAAAAAGGAAAAAATCCCAATTTTTGGAAAGTACATGCCATGTACTTTGTCCACACGGTGTGTACTTTTGGCCGTGTGGGATAAGTACACAGGGCGTGTGGTCATGCCGGGGATGAAGGGTGTAGGAACCGACTACACGCCGTGTAGTGGTCCTTTACACGCCGTGTAGTCAGTCAACAGGAAAAGAGTAAGGCATTGGCCAGGTGTGTGGTTGTACTCACCGTGTACTCAAGGAGACACGTCGTGTAGGCATGTTGGCAGCTTAATAGTGCCACGCTGGTGGGAAGCCGCTAGAGGAACAGTTAAAAAATGGGGAGTACACGACGTGTACTTAGAAGTACACTCCATTTACTTTGTTTTATTCTCTTAAAATGGGATGCAGCCTCCCCTATTCACAGGGAAGGCATAGAACAGGAAGAGGGCTCGGGAGAGGAAGTCCGGTGCTTCGGAGATCCATCAGGCGCACGTCGGGAATCTGTTTCCGCCTCGAATAATCTCATTGGAACCGCACGGGCAAGACCTTCCTCCTCCTTTTGTGTCTATTACCAATTATTATTCTAATAAAAGTTATTTTGCATTTATCCAGTGTTTCTTTTACCTCATATTTACGACGTTCTTGGACGTTTCAGACGGCATCGTTCGCGTATATCGTTCGTGGGTGTTTAGGGTAGGTGGATTGGTGTTTCTTTCAAACTGTCATGCGTTTTTGTGTTTTCGAGCTACGAACCCATATTTGGGGTGTCGTGTGGCTGAGGCCGTGGATATATTAAATACCTATAATTGTATAGGTTATTAAATAATGTTGTAAAACTATTGTTTGGGATCATTTCTTGGATCCAGGACTATCTCGAAGGGTGTGTTCCTCTGTTTAGCCATTTGGCCAGGATACCTGAGGGTATTCCATGTTTAATTATGCATTAATTTTTCATTTACAGTAATTGTATGTAAAATTTCATGTTTATATGTTGGGAATGGCTCAATTAATTATTCATAAGGGCGGTTTTTTACTATATCATGAGGGCGTGAATATATTAGCCTGAGGGCGAAGTTCTTTTTCTCTTGAGGGAAACCATTCATGCTTGAGTGCTTTACTTATGTTCCTATGGGCGACACTTCATATGCCTGAGGGAAATTTTTGTTACGCCTGAGGGAAATACCTGTGGGTCAGATTCTAATTACCTGAGGGTGAGATTTTGTTTGTCTGAGGATGTTGTCTATTCACATAGAAATTTACTGAGGTGTTTGATTATATTAAATGGATTAAATTAATAATAAAATAACAATATAACTGGTATGTTAGTTACTTCAGAGTACTTCTTAGTTTATGGAATTGTACTACTGTACTTTGTTGTTGCATATTTTTACACCCAGTTGGGAACGAGCCTTTGGTGGGTGCCTAATGAGATATATTTCTCACACCTTGTATGTGTCATGCTTTTCGGCCAAATATATTATATTTCTGCAGGTGCAGATAAGGTCAAGGGTCCTTATATAGGTAATTGATTGCTGCTGAGGAGTAGGAGGGCATGGTACTGAGCATTGTCTCGCGATGTCGCTATCTATTCTGTTTTTTTTCAGCAATTTTATTTCAGTTGTATCGTGTTGTATTGTAGTGTAACATGTTCATGCTTTTTTCATAGAATTGTTCCATGTTACATCATTTTATATACTGGATGATTATATCTACTGTAGTTGTTAATTTCAGTTGTGTATGTTTTACTGCTTCCACTATTTATGTATGTTTTATTTCATTCTGCTGCGCTACACATTGACGAATGTGGGCATAGTTTCCCCACTATCAGACCTGGGCCATCATTGCTAGTCGGTAGCCTCTTGCGTTTGGGGAAATGTGCTTGAGGTCTTGTGGCGAACCGGGTTAGGGGCACCCGTTGCATGGCACCTGGAACCGAGACATTACATACACGGTTTACGGTTTATTGTGGATTAATTCATAGTTTAAATAATTTTTTAAATTAATTGGAATTAAACCCTAACTTTATATACATTTATAGACTAGTATGTAAATCAATGAAAAATTAACCAGTGTTAACAATAATTTACTCTCAGGATTTCCCTTTTCTCTTCCTCTCAAGACTAATAAGAACAAGATTAATTCCATTAATCATGACTATAATGTGGATTGATCCAAGTGAACAATTAAATATGATCAATTGATCATAAATGAACCCATAGATTCATCAACATTATTCATAGATCGATGGAGTAAATGTAGATCCCTACTAAATGGTATTTTCTTTGGGAACTCACTACATAATGATGATACACGGACCGAGTTAGAATGATCAACACCATCAAGGAATAAATATTATAGGAATGTGGTAATATTTTTTATCATGTTTTAAATTAATTATAAATTAATGTAAAAATATCTTCTCCCATTGGAAGGGATAAAATAGTGGGAGTGTCATGAAACCACTAAGATCACTGATCAAACAGAACACCTGAATCTTCTAACAATAATTCTCGAAGGGAATCCCATATCCCCACAGGCAGAAAAATAGTGCCTGGGCCTCCATGAACACCTTAGGGAAAAAATGTCTCAAAAAATAAAATTTATAGAGAACATCCATGTAACATAAAATATAAATAACAAGAAATGATATTGTGTTATGAAACAATAACATGTCTAGAAAATGAAAATAAACAATATATTATATGATCCAACAAACATCCCAACTAGGAAATCCAAAAGACAAAATATGTGTGACATGTGGGACTGCATCTGACCATACCACCAACAATATCATATACCCTCTAGCCCACACACTCACCACAACCAAGATATTCCTTGAATTTTCATGTACGAAGAAAAAATATTTCTCAGTATTCCAAATGGTATATGTAAGGTGTGATCACATCAAGCCTAGTAAGTTCCCACCGAGTGTTCCATAAATAGGATTTAATAAATAAGTATACTTTTATCATTTTTAAGAAATAAATACAAGGAGAACACGATTCACAGAGTTGTATATTAGGAAAATAAATATAAATATAAATATTTTTATATCATATAGAGAAACATGTATAAATGAATAATTTTTAAAACCATGAATGAATAAATTATTTGAAGAATATATAGAAGTTCCAAATATGAGAGAAAAAATTCATAAATAGTTATGAATGTAATAAAAAAATAATCAAATAATCAATCTATTAGCCCGACGTAAATCACTCATGTAATTTAGATCTTAGTAAACTAGGATTCTCACACATTATTGATTGGAGATATAACAAGTTCATGCATAAACCCTATAGGGATAGAAAATTTAACAATTAGGGAAGAATGCCACATGGTCTAGTTTCTCCCTATGAATTCATATATATATTTTTTTAATGATGTAGCGTAAATCCATTGATAGGTATGCAAAAAATATCCTATTATAATTTTCGTATCTTTAAAATTTAAATACAAATGTTTCCATGTGTCATCATCAAAAAATATTCACACAACACATTTTGGGAATTTCATCAAGCAGAAGTAGTTATTTGATTATAAAACAACCTCACGACCATTTTTACCAGCCTTTTTATTTCAATTTAAAAATATTTTAAAGGAAAGGATATTGAAATATTTTCACCATTCCAAACAAATCTCATGAAACCATGAAATGATTCAAAAAAGATTTAGGAAAAACTACTAAAATGGGTGGAATCATTAAAACATTATGAATTAAATCCAACAAACAAAAACAGCTACCAAAACAGTCTCATTCCAGAAGAAAAAACACCTAGTCTAAGACAACCAAGATTTTTACTCCCTATCCATTGATTGGCCAACACATACTTCCATTATATCTTACCAAATATCATATATCAAGACATGATAGTTTAAATATAACATTCCTCTCAAAGAGATAATGTGAGATCTAAATGTGAGAATAATAACGGGTGAATAATGGACAAACAACTTTAATTTTATAGATCCATCACCTTTAGAATCTTTATAATCACTCATCAAAGATAATTAAATCACCTAATTCACCATGGGAGAGGCTTAAGTTATATACCATATGACATAAGATAAATAATGGTGTATTCAAGTGGAAAATCAAAAAATGTAATTTTTGGATCATTAATACCTATTAGTATGGTTTAGCCACATAGTTAGACAAAAGGTGCATCAATCATGGAATTATTACTATATGTTAAGAGAACCTCATGGTTTGGTCACATGATAAGAAAAATTGTGCAGAATATGTGAGAATAAAAATATCCTACGTTCCATACATTGATGGAGACGGCTGTAGAATTAGCGCAAACTGTGATATACTTATAAACCCCTCCTAGAATCCAAAACATTCTATAGATTTTAATATAAAAATCACTTGGTTTCCACATTATATTAACCAACTATTAATCTTAACAAAAAATACCAAAAACTATAAAAAATACCAAGAATGACTTGAGAATAGATTGGAAGAAAATTGGTAAAAATAATGGTCATTTGCAACAAAAAGTGTCATCTGGGTGTGAAAATTATGCCAAGAATAAAACTTTTTACCACTAGAATGTCAAATTGAACAAGGTAGACTCTTAAAAATATGAGTAAAATCCTTCCTCATCATTAATTCAGGTTTTAAATTTTTTGAGAATCCATCCCATGTTTTTAAAACACTCATACCAATTCAGTACACATACCACCACATGATATTTTATATATAATAAATTATGTGAAAGGATGCCAAATCATCAAAAAATTTGGTTTAAACTTGAAATAATCAAATATCATTACGTGGGAAGGATTTTTAGGATACTTATTTAGTTATGATTCAGGTAATAACTTATTAATTGAATTCAACTATGTTAGTGATATTAGATGATATTCCACCATACCAATCTTCTCAATGATCTAAAAAGGTCCCATGTATCAGGGAGCCAACTGTCCAAACATTCCGAACCATCAGTGTCCCAACAGAGGTGGAAATGTTAACAATACATGGAAACCAACTATTAACTCCAATGGTTAGAAACAATGTTCCACATAAGTTTTGTATCAAATCTAGGCTACAAACATCCATCATTATATGACCTCGATATTTTCTGATATCTCTTAAATGATTCCCCACCCTATCAAAGATGTTTCATCCAAATATGACCAAAATATGGTTGGTTTTAATGGATGACCATACAAATATTTAAAGGGATCTATTTTAAAGGATGAATAGGGACCATTATTATATTTAAACCCAACCATTACCATGTGGTTATCCAAATATCCAATGAAGTAAAGGACACAATCCATAAGCAATTCTCAATAATCTAAATAACTCTCATTTTCTGTACATATGTATGGGGATGATAGTTAATTCATAGTCAAACATGAGATCAAATTTCTTCCCAAAGAACCTTCTAAAACTATGAAGTACAACAAGAATATATGTATAATATATGCGATTATAAAACTCTATGAAAATTCAATGTTTCTGGATCATATAACATTACCTACACATCAACTATGGTGGTATCCCAAATTGGATGGATGTGGGTCAAATTGGCGAGTTGTTCAATCACCACACATATAAAATTTATCCGTTGGGGAGTGCATGGTATTACAATGATAAAATCCATATACACCTGATATAATTTGTATATTATCATATAGAGAGGTTGAAGCATCCAATATTGTCATTGTTGTTCTACCTTAAATTTTCTAAATGTATTATAACAATACATGGAGTCAACTATATTTAATCTCAAACCCAATCAGAAATAAGGATCCTTTATGTCATAGAAAGTTTTTTTATTACTTTTATGATTTTACCACTAGGAGTAATGAAATGACTCCATCATTTTCATTCTCAATGGCAATCTTACTAACTTCACTAATTCATGAAATAGAAAATAGATTTTTGGGATAGAAATCATTCGAGGATGGTCTCTCCACCATATAAATAATCCATGATAATATAAAATTAATTTTCTCATTATTTCTCTTCAAAAATAACTAAGGAGATATGGTGTTGGATTAAATCTCAGAAAAATGATTTCAGTTCCTTACTTCTTTTCAACCTTGTTCTTTTTAGCAATGTGAATAATGAGAGCCCACCCATTAATATATTATCTAATGGCTTGAGTGGGAAATTTTCAACTAAGATAATCTAAAACAACATTCCCCTTTCCTATTGTATATGAAATTTAAAAATTAAATGAAAAAATATAGAATGTCAATGTCCTCTTATTTAGATTTAGGTCTTTCTAAGAAAGGAGGTAACTCAAATTCTCATGATTTTAGTAAAAAGTGAATATGTCTCCAAAAGGCAGGGTCTCTAACACATGATGGTTTGAAAAACTACATTAGGTTCCATATAGTGAGTGGGGATTTTCGTCTCATACAGTTTTAATTGATGAGAACCACATGTCCCCATGTCACATCCCTATATAAAAACACAACCCAAAATTGGGAATGGAGCATCATAATATACCACATAGAATATACTAATATATGAAAAATTATGAAAGGCTATAATATCATATATTGTTTCAACTATTCAAATCATGTATGAAACATTGATCCACTCATGAAATTTACTCCCTTATATGTATGATCAATCAATCGTGAATTAGGTGTAGAGAAATCCTTCATGAAATGCTGGTAGTATCCTACCAATCCTAAGAAACATAAAATAACAAAAACATTCAATGGATCCTCCCATGAAATGATATCTCTCACTATATCATGGTCAACTGAGATGCCACTTTTTGGGACCATGTATCCTATGAAAAAAAATTCATGGACCTATAAATGATATTTTTATAATTTAGCATAACAGATGAATTATTTTATAATTCTATAAATATCTATGAGGTAAAACTATAGATCATACCTAATTGTTGAGAAAACAAGAATGTCATTCAGAATACCATAACAATGGAATCAAGGTATTTGAGGAATATTCAGTGTATCAATGAAAATAATACTAAAAAATAATTAGTCACACTAAAATGAATAACAATATATTAAAAAAACAACATACTCCTAAATATTATCTTTGGGATGTCAGCTTCATTAACACTATTTTGGTGATACCTCGATCGAAGGGTTACTTTTGAGAACCACTTCCCCGCATCATATGATCAAATAAATCATCAATATGAGGTAAATAGTACTGATTTTTTTATCATCAATCAATTAAGATTCTAAAAATTAATATATAAATGAATAATCCCATTATCTTTATTGGTGAAAAATAGCACATATTCTAAAGGAGACACATTCTGATGGATAAAACCTATGACGTTTTGCTTTCCCTAACCAGTACATGGTTCCATGATTGGATGTCTCTATAGGGCCCCAAGCATGCCGCCCCATTCAATAGAGTCTACTAACTATTGGTGAGATCTTGGGTTGTTATGTGGGGATACTCTTCTGACGTTATTAGGGTGCACAAAACAACATAAGTAAGAAAAACCATATACAAGTTAGATAATATTCACAACAAGGAAAAGTGTCAATAAAATAAATACAACATCAGATGTAGTAATTTATAAATTTATCAGACATACTAAACTAGAGCCCCTATGGGAAGATGATATTCAAGAAATACTAAAAAAAACTAAGGCCAATTGCATATCCCCATCTAGTCTCAAGTCCATCCCTGTCCATTCATCCATACCCCATCCTAGCATCTTGATCCAACACATATAAATATTGTAAATTTTCATAATCCTTTATCTTAAATAAATGAAAGTTTACTATCAGGTATAATGGTTCCATGGATGTTAGAGAAGGGTGTAAATATAAATCAATAGGGCACATACAATGAAATCCCTAAAAAAATTCTATATACCAAGTACATGTAACCGTGCTCGAGTAAAAAAATTAAAAATAAAAAAACTAAAAAATTTACATTTAGGTACATAGTTTATAATAAACCCGATATCCATAATGGAACCTGAGATTGATATATACCTACTCAGTCTTGTTCCAAGGTTTTTCTGGTCATGTCATTATAACCAATCCAACCCATATCATCTCATGGGTAATATACCCATCACTATCCAAAAAATAGATTCTTTGGTGTAATATACCCATCCAAAAATCCATAACAATCCACTTAGGTTCCTTATTCACCTTGGGTCCATCGAGAACAATTAATCCTCCAAGGTACAGATTCACCTTGGGCCCATCAAGCACAATCAATCCTCTCGGGGGATAGATTCATCCAACGTCCATTGACCACAACCCTGATTTGTTTTATTTAATTTAAATGTAGAACATATACACATCATTATTTTCATATGAAAATAAATCACAATAACTCATAATTTCCACAACAAAAAAGAAATCATTACATGATTAAGGGATTATTTAACATTTTTATTATAAAAACTAATCCAACATATATTACCAAAATTACAATTTCCAAATAAAATGTTCAAAATTCAATTCTAAATTACCTATTTGATGATACCAAACACATGTCATAAAATCCATTCCACATTTCCATTTCAATAACTCAAACCCATTTACCAGTTGTCATTCTAATTTCAAAAATAACATTTCTAGTATTATATTTTAGTAATACAACTTCCAAAATACCAATTCAAAAAACCAAATACATGTCACCAATTCCATTCTTACATCCATTTAAATAAAAAACATCATATTTACCATTCCCACATTGTCAGTTCAAAAAATAAATCATTTTATCATTTACATATTTATTTCTAAATAACCATTTAAAATACCATCATAAATCCATTTCATAGTACATTTTTAAATTCCAATCCACTCCCATTTCCAAATTACCATTTTAAAAATATCATCCATTTAACATTATACACTTCATTTTCATAAAACATTACCAACAATTATGTTATTCCAATTCTAAGGTCAATTTAGTATTAAGAAACTCTACATGGTTATCTCCTTCTACGGTTCAATAATTCCAAAAGAAATTTAACCAAAGAAAAGGGTTATTAAAACACATGGTCAATTGTATGGTCATCACATGGAAAACTGTTGAGACTATCAACATGCACTTAAAACAAAATGTTTGAATATGAAAAATTTTAGGGACCACTTAAATTTATGTACTATTTCTACATTATTTACATAGGTAGGAAGTTACCACCTAGGTTCTGTAAGATCCATATATTCCAAATCACTTTAGCATACACTCCGGGATCCTAATTCACACCCCAGAAACTCAAAAATGTAATCATAATAAATTATTATAAATTGAAAACTTAGCTAAAATATGAGTAAGTGAAAAATATCTCACTTGAAAATATCACACATCAGAACCATGACCAAACATTCACAAATTACCCATGATAGAAAAATACATAACCAGCAATTCCAATATAATAAAAAATTAATTATAAAGAAAAACCCATACCAAATTAGTTTCACCACATACCTCCATCAATGAAACATGTGATAGAAGGCATACATTATCAGATGATATTATCTGCAGAAACTAAATGAAATTTACAAGAGAGTCACAAAATTCCACCATGATCTTGTAGAATTTCAAATGAAAACGAAAACTATAGGAAAAATTTAAATTAATAAAGGAGGATATAAAAAGTTGTTTTTATATTGTGAATGTAAACTCAAATTGGTAAATAATTTCCACACAAAACCCAAAGTGCATGTGGTGTTTAATGTGGGAGGCGGGAGGGATGTTCGTGGTACTGCACACTAAACAAAGGGGGTGAAGTGGGGTCCCTCATAAAAACCCATAGGGGGAATATGGTAATTAAACCTTTAAAAATACCACTAGATGGATGATTCCACTCCATGACACCAATGGCTAGCTGGTGGACAATGGTTCCCCATAGCTGACCAGTGGCCTACTATAGTTTTTCAACAGCCACCTTGACACTTCCTTGATTCCTCCTCATGCTCATGACTACATAAAAATCCCTATTACCCATTCAAAACAGACATTTTCTCTTAAAATCGCTTGATTCAATTATGAGGTTCGTTTAAAAATCTATCATATCCACAAAATCAAAACAAAAATTTCTCATAAAACTTCAAAAATACATATTTTCACATTGTGTATCTAAAAATTCCCACCACAATACTTCTCATAACTAGGAATTTTAGTTGGCAATCCATCGACATTAGTCGAAATATGTTGAACACCAGACAAGCCATATGGCCAACTTCTATTACAAACACCCGAAGCACCTCTATGACAGAACTACTAGTTTAAGGTGCATATACCACCAATAACTGAGATAAAACCCATTGTTAAAAATGATACAAAAACATATATCTTAACTGAGACAATCTATCCCAAAAAATGATAGTAACATTTTTAATAAACACTCATGTCAATGGTGCTCCCCATGATAGTTCATTGTTAAAGAAGTAACTTCCAATATATTATGCCCCAAACATTAGAATTTCATACAATGGAATGATTCTAGTAGTCCCCCAAACATGTTGGTATAGTTTTTTGACCCAACAAAACCAAACATAAAAAAGTATTCTACTAAAATATGTGTACCCAGCCTCATTACTAAATTAAAATCTAGGATAGAAACATAAGCATAGTCCATAAAAAATCCCATAATATAATAGATTTTCCTTGAAAATCCATATTAAATTCACAAAACACATCCATTTTATCTAAAAAGATACACTGACTATGGTTTGAAACATAATGTATCAAATTACCTACATGAATGAAATTCATACCATCCATGTATGAATCATCTTGAAACGCTTGGATCCAAATATCGATGCACTTTGAATTATAGAACCATGATTCCTTCCTACTCGGAGGCATACCCATTTCATGAAATAATCCCATTGGAGTTCACACTCATCTCCTATTGAGGTTCTATGGTTAGATCCTACAATACACCAAACCATGATCATTATTTCCAAACACACTAAAATACAAAAATCG
This sequence comes from Viscum album, assembly GCA_963277665.1. Lineage (NCBI taxonomy): Eukaryota > Viridiplantae > Streptophyta > Magnoliopsida > Santalales > Viscaceae > Viscum > Viscum album. Next base: position 385,517,068 of record OY728121.1, read on the forward strand.
ATACATCATTCCCCACCAAAGGAGATTCATTACCACCACTTCAGTTGAGAAACTCCCAACCACCATAACCCATGTTCCATTTATCATTGAACATTACAATTGTTCATGGTCATCCTTCTCTCACCTTATAAGTAGTGGAGACATAAATTTCCACCCATTCATACCTTTTGGAAATGGAACCATGAAAGTTTCTGATATCTAGTCCATAACAAGGGCCTCTCCCTCCAAAAACAGATAGTTCACTCACTACCACACAACATCACTTATAATAATCCTTGAGAATAACTGCCTAGGTTATAACTTAAACAAACATGTGATTCTCCTCTAAGATATTCTTTATGTATCCATTGACCCCTAATGTCTCTATCCAGTTCAAACCCGATCATCTATTCCATCACACTCTAATCACTCCCAAATTTCACCTCTCATTATTGGGACATCTCGATTCTTATAAAAAGTCCATAAGCCTCCTTGTCTGTATGTTTCTCATTATACCATAGTTACCTCACTTCATGAGAGACTCATTAAAAAAGACTAACCATATCCCCATTACTCTTTGCCATGATGTCGTGAACTTGTATTCATGATGAAACTACTACCACCACACCACGTGAGATCCCCTAATATCCCTAAATCTTTTTAATAGAAATAGATGTGGCTTATTTTAACAATAAAAATTCAACAAGCCCCAAGAGAAGCCAATATGTATCATATTTTTCAAATAACAAATCAACATGTGTTAACTCCTGATCCATCGAATCACATAACCCAAACTACACAACAAATCTATGACATCTACTTGACACCTCTATCTCATTAAAACATTCAGATCACACATCAACCTATGACTATTTACCAACTCGAATCAAAATTCCATGTGTCATGAACTGCTAATTTTAGGAATTTGTGCTCATTAAAGCAAACGACCAAGCATCCCAACCTTTCAATCTCATAGATCTCAAGAAGTAATCTATGTTTCCATAATAACCCTCACATATTTCATGATTAAAGACAAATAACATGAAATCCATTTTTCCCAGTCATTTATCTAGGATTAGTAGTATCTACACATGATCTATCATCCCTAAACCTATCCACCATTCATTAACATTGATTTACACATCAATATTATGTGAGTAAAAATAGCTTAAGTAATTCAAATGATTATTACCATTTAAGATAGACTTAATATCAAAACACAATCACTCATGGTGATTAATTAGAATGGATCCATGTAAAAATAATTAATTTTCTAAAAATAACCATTGTCCATAAAGCACAACCAATACTACTGGGGGCCAGATTCACACTAGGTCCATCAAGAATAACCAATCCACCCATGAGATGGATTGACCATGGGTTGATGAAGCAAAAACAAAAAAAATCATTTAATTTAAAAGTATAATGAACACACATCATAATTTATATATTAATAGGAAAATCAATAACTCATCATTTACCATAAGACAATTGAAACAATTACAAGTCATAAAGGATCATTTAACTTTTTTTTCAGAAAAGAATTACAATTCCCATTAAAAAATACCATTTATGAATAAAATTTCTAAAATACCATTCCAAAATACCTATATCAAGAAACTAAATAAATTTCAACAAATCCATTCCATATTTACACTTTAATAACCTAGACCAATTTACTATTTTCAATTCATGTTTCCAAAATTCCATTTTAAATTTAATATCTCCAAAATATGATTTCTTAAATGAATACTATAAATAAATAACATATTTCAAAAATACCATTATCACTTAAATTTAAATAAAAAATATCCAGTTTACACGTTCGTCAATTTCATTTAAAAAACAAATCAATTAAAAATTTCCAATTTTTTTTCTAATGAACAATTTCAAATACCATCCCAAATTCATTTCAAATTACCTATTAAAAATACACTTAAACATCTATTTCTTATGTAACATTTTAAAAATTACACCCCTTTAGCATTTCCAATAAATTTTCTTAAATCATGGCCTATTTTTATGTCATTTCAATTCCAAGTTCAATTCCTTATCAAGGAACTCTTATGGGGTCATATGTTTATATGGTTAAACCATTCTAATAGGAAGAAAACCCCGGAATTGGAAAATTGAAACCCTTGATTAACTATATGGTCATCACACAATAGACTAGAGATATCTGAAACAAGTACTGAAAACAGGATTTAACACTATAATCAATATTAGGGACCACCTACCAAAAAGGAATATTTCTGAATTATTTATATAGGTTGACATTTTCCACCTAGGCTCTCCAATAATATACCAAACCATTCAATTACCATAATCATGGCTCCTAAATCATACCAATACACAACAAAATTATAATCAATTATAATTATTTTAGCACTTATATTGAAAAAGAATAAGAGAAAAAGAACCTAATTAAAGCTCTCACACAATAGAACCATGAAAAAACACTCTCTAATTACTGATAGATTACTAACAACCACATTTAAATCCAAATAACTAATATAAAACACTAATAAAATCACCAAATAATTTTAATTAAAAATGAAAACCCCTATAAAATTCTAAGAACGTCATACCTTTATCAAAACAACATGCGGTGATAAAAGATGTCATCCCGAGATCTAATCTATTAATGAGGAATAAAATCCCAAAAAGAATCAGGTGATTCCACAATGATTTAGTGGAAGAAGTAATGAAAACCTAAATTGGAGAAATGAAAACTATGAATGAAAAAGGTGTGAAAAAAAGATGGTTGGTGAAGGGTGATACTGACTGCAAATAACAACAACAAATCCCCAAGATTATGTCGTGTTAAATGTGGGATTAGCGGGATATTGCGGGCCATGCACACCAAACATAGGGTAAGAGTGGGTGATACCTCTTGAAAAACCTAAGCGTAAATATTTTAATTCATAAATTAAAAATCCAACCATTTGTATGGTGGATACGATAAGTAACTACTTCCCCTTCCAAACACCAATACTAGCCAGTGTTTCCCAATGATGGGTCGGTGGTGCCCAATGATGTGCCGGTGGTCTACTGTAGTTTTGAAAAAGCCACCCCGAACCTACCTTGATGAACCCTAATGATCTAAGGTACATCCAAATACCTATTCTCCATCCAAAAAACCATTTTTTGTATTAAAACTCTCATAATTCAATTCATATGTCTATTTAAAAAACAATCATAGCTACTAAACAATAAATAAAATTCCTCTTCAACCTCCAAATTATTTTATGTACACACGAATATTACATAACCCATATCTAATAAATCATACAACTATATATTTAACTATGTTAAATAAACTAGTTCTTTTTTGTATAAATACATACATATAGGCTTACTTCCCAACATTATATCTATCAATAACTATATCTCACTCATTGGAGGTCAATTATAGGAGTCTTGTAGAAACACTATAGAAAATTCCCTAACAACTAGATAATGTACAAAAAACAAAGGATACACTTTAGAGTCATCTAGAACGAAATATATCTTATTCCAGAACTCTTTTAAAGAAGGTACCATTTTAATCGACCTTAGATACCATTACCACTAAAAAAATGATAACATCCATCGATGTAAGTAAAGGACACCCACTAATGGGAGAAATTGCTCTACGAAATATGTGAAGCTTAACTATACATACCAAGGATTACGTCCAAGTTTTTTGTACTAAGGAATAATAAATCCTATACCATCTCTACGTAAAATATATATAAGGCTCAAGAAGGAAATTTGAATCCTTATTCCTTTACATTTCTAAGATGAGTATCTAGTTCCATAACATAAGGCTGGAGCTCCATCATGAGGTTAATGAAATTCATGAAACAGGTAGATATAATAGATTTATTGTAACCTTTATCAATATATATATATATATGAATTAATGAAAACAATACTTATCTTGGTTAGAGGACCCTACTCCACTCCCAATAATGATTCTTCCATTACAAGTAACTGATTTAAATAAGAATTCCCTTTTACTATATATACTCTTTTGGTTTATGAAACCATAAATCTACATGGAATTACGATATCTTGATATTAATAATGAAAACAACCTCTACATCTACATGAAATCCAATTTTTTGGAGGTACTCTGATGTTTTGTTTCATATTCAATGTCTTTCCACACTGGTAGAAAGTAAGAGGTATCCTTTTATATGTTGAAGGAATGGGATGAGAATGAATCCATTCAACATTTCCATTTATTTTATAAAGATCACTAAACTTAATATTCTCTCTATAAGTGCTATTATATTTTGCAACAGGAACGAGAGGTAAACTAGGATTCCTAGTCTTTTTTGACTAGTCAACATATACCATTAACACTCTATCCACCGTCTAAGAATAGGTGTAAATATTCAGAATGAAGAAATGAGAATACATATTTGGTCATATTCCCATGAAAAAATACTAAGGCTCTTATTATTAATTCAATACAACCTATGTTGATAACATGAATGTTTAGAAAAGCATTTGGAATACTTCATCACCATATGGTCACTATGTTGAATGCAAAGGAACACCATTGACTTTTACAAAATTAATGTATACAAGAAAAACTATTGAGGGAATGTGTCATTTAATTAATTCCATTCTAATAACACATGATATTATTACAAAACTACTGTATCCCACCATCTCCTTCCAAGATTTTCATGTTTGAAAACAACACAATTCAGATTAACTAAGTATGGGATTTTTAAGAAACCAACTGCCCCGTAAGTATTTTCCAATAAATAATCCTCTTCTTATGGGCCATTAATACTTTATAAGAATGTAATTTTTTAGTGGTGAAACTCTTGGGATAGATCTATTAATCATCAAATTTGGGGTTAATTTTCCCTAATAATGAATTTAATGGGATCAGAACCTCAGTATATATAATTGAAAATGCACCACATTGACGCAAGAATATTTTTGTCTACAGGGGGACTCTCCTATAGAAACTTATTTTAATATCCCTCTTAGACAATCATAATACATTTTATGGGAGGAATGGTCCCCCAAAAATTTAATAAAAATAGAGAAAATCAACAAATTATAGGTTTTTTTGAATTAAAAGACACAATTAATGATGTATTTTTAATATTCGGAAACTAATGTCATATTAAAAAAGGACACAAAGAATCCATTTTACAACCCCTTGTGGTTTTTAGGGCTCATTACGATAAGATCTTTCTAGGAACTGACTCATAACGTACCCCTTAATTTCCAAAAATCACCTCTCATATTTACCTAGATAAACTACCAGAAAAATCACCAACCTCCATTTTCTAACATTTTCCCCCAAACCAACCTAGATCAATAATAATACTATACATAAAATCTATTTTTTAACAAGGCCAAAAGGGTTTCCACTATCACCATGGTCGATAAAATAGTTCATGGGGATCGATTGAAACCCTTGGGATTTGTTTTTGGGGGACCCTAGAACACCCTTAAAGTAGAGGGCTGAACCAAGGTATTAATTGTTATTTTAATTTTTTGATCTTGTTCACATGTTGGTAGGAAACTTTTAAACCTATCTATTGAGAAAGTAAAAAAAATGAAAAATCACTTGAAAAGTGAGGAGATAGAAAATATACTTGGTTCACCACTTAGGTCTATTACCAAAGATCATACACCAACCTGTTTTCAGTCATACCAATGTCCACTAATCTTCACTATTTATGGAGTACATATGTTTTGCAGAGTAACTATGTGTCAGGTGCGCTTCCTTTACAAGGTTTTAGGGATACCATAATGCATCCCTCAGATCACTTATATTGACTCCTCCTTTCACACTATGTCGGGAAGAATCTGAACCCAGTTTATTGACTTGATGTTAAATTCAATGGGTTTTCATTAAATCATGAACCCTCAACTATAGATAGATTCTCAGGTTTAGTCACATTTTCCCCTATAGTTGTAGTCTACTTTTCCACATATTATTCATTTGAAAACTATTCCTTCATGAACTGGCCTTCTACCTCCACAAACCTTACTACTCTGTGAACCACCTCTATGAAACATACCCAGATAATAGTGTTTGTTTACTTCTTCAACAAACCACCTCCGAATACCACTTCTACACACCACCTCCACAAACTTCTTCAGTGTACTGTTTTAGTGTTCAAATCCCACATAACACTTCTGTGTAAAAATGCCACATACTGCTTCTTCATACCGCTTCTTCTTTGTGAAAAAACCATTCCTAAGGACCAAATCCTCCTCTTTGAATATTCCTCTGCCAACTGTCTTCCATGAAACATTGTGTAATTCAAAAAATCTTTTTAGATATATAATCAAAGAATAATTTTCGGTATTGTATTTATGTAAACCACTTCTATACTTCTCCAAATTCCTCTCATAATTTAAATATCAGTGCCTCTCCCTAATGAAGGGATTATTGATCCTTATACAAGCAAATAAATCCACATAAGACGCTAAACATAGATTTACCAAATCAATGATGTGGTACTGCCTTTACCACGTACCATGGATCCCTTCCAAAACATATTCAGTATGTGGTCTGTGTACTGTCATTATAACTACGTGGTGGCATAAATCACCATATCATTTCCAAAAACAACACCCTTTATAGATTCTTAAAAGTACACCTCATTTCCATGACTAACACACCACCCTGTTAACTGTTTTCCTTTCTCGAACCATAGTCCCTTTCGAGAACCTCCTTCACTCCATAAAATATTCCTCATATGCGGTACACATACCATTCCCACATCATGGTTCGTGGTCCACCATTCAGCGTAAAATATTTCATGATCAATTTAATATTCCTAGAACATGGTTTAAAATACTCTATTTCATTGCTGAAAAAATTCCTTTTCCAAAAACAAACTCCTGATTTAGAGGCCCAAATTTTTTGAAAACACAGGGAAACTACCCCACCTTAGATACTACTTATATATTCAATCGATCAACAACATTCCTTACAAACTCCTTGATCGACACAATGTGGATTGACAACAAAAAAACCATACTCCATTTCTATAAAAGAACAACGTTGGTTCCAATAATTTTTGCACAAAATTAAACAAAATATCAAATATCTATGTAATATATAAAATTAATGAGAAGAAACTACAAATTATACACAATAAAAACAGGTCTAGATAAAGAAAAGAAACAATAAAAAATATTTTCTAATTAAAAACCAACTCAATAAACAAAAAACCCAACTTTGTGTGGCATGAGGTTCTATATCGCACCATTCCATTGCATACGTCCCATACCCACTAGCCCATAAACCCACAATCACAAAGATGTTCCTAGACATTACGTATACACAAAATAACATATTTTACACATACCCAATGGTATATATAGGGTGTGAGAAAAACAATCCCATTCATATCCCACCATGAGTTCTATAAGTATGCATAAACAAAAAAATTACTTTTCTATTTTTCAGGAAATAAATTCAAGGAAAACAATATTTGTATAATTTTATATAAGAGAAGATGAAATAACCATTTTCATATCATTTAATGAATCATATATCTATAAATCTTTTCTAAAACTGTTAATGAATAAATAATTTGAAAAATATATGCATTTTCCTCATTTCAATGACGGAAATACATAAATAGTTTTGAAAGGCATAAATAATAAGCAACTCAAATGGATACCACCATGGGGGTCAATAACATGATTATGTTAGGTCTTAGTCAACTATGAAAATCTCACCATAGTGATTGGTTACATATAAAGTGCACATGAAAACAGTCTAGAGAGAGAACCATCAAGGTCTACGGAAGGATAACACATGGGCTAGTGGCACACCATCATGTATAATTATTTAATTTAATGTTGTACTATAAATTAATTACTATGTATCAAAAAACTATAATAGAATGATATCACTATAATTAACACCAAAATACCCATGTTACTATGTTCTATCATCATCACATATTTAAAAAACTAATTTGGGTAATTTCATTAAACATAATCAATTCGTCAATCTAAAAAGAACGATCCCAAACTCATTTCTACATGCCTTTCTATTTAAATTTAAAAACGTTTTAAAAGAATGAATTTTCAAAGATTTTCATTATTGAAAACTAATATCATGAAATCATGATGTGATTAAAAAAAGGAAATATCATTAATATATGTGTAAACATAACATTTTTTAGAGAGAATATAGCATACGATACCACCTACCTCAACAGTTACGTTTTGAAAGAAACACACACAATCCAAGAAAAACTAGATTTTATATCTCTATATAATTATACATACCTTTTATAAACACCATTATATAATAAAAAAACTATATATTTATCCTTAATAGTCTAGTACTATCATTCCTTTCCTGGAGAGATAAAGAGATCTAGATGTGAGAAGAAGAATGGGTGAAGAAATGACACATAACATTAATTTCCTAGATCTATCATCGTATGAATCAATATAATAGATCCTTAAAGAGGAATTAATCACCAATTTTTTCAAGGGAGAGACATTGGTTTGAGATTGGAAGTTGAAGAATACATAATGTGGAATTATAGAATAAAATCATAAAAAAATTGCAATTTTAGATCATTAAAACGTGTCATTATGTTTTTGAATGGTAGGAAAAAACAGTGTGCTAATCATTCAAGGAATATTATCTATCTAGAGAAACACATAGTTTTGTTGTATGGGTGGATGATCCATATAGAAAACATGAAAATACCACTATCCCAAGATTCACACTTTTCATGAAAAGGACACATGGTTATCCGAAACCATACAATACAGCTATTTCCTCCTAAAAAATTCGACAGGACGCATGGTTTCCTAGTTAGAAAAAATTGTTTTTGCTGGCTATAAAAAAACTAAAATCCTTTTAATACAATCCCAAAAAACTAATAACATTCCATAATGACCCAAAAAACACTATAGAAAAGTGATAAAAAAAAGAGTTGTATGTAGCTAAAAGTGACATCATGATGTCAAAGAGAGACATATTAAAATTATTTTTTGTCATATTTCTTTAAATTATGTAAAGTACTATTAAAATTATTATATATTGTTTTATAATGATGAAAATTTCTTTAACCACATTATCACTGTGATAAATTCTTTTGAAAGATCATATTCTAACTAAATGTAACTTATGGGAATGATTTAGATGGTTATGGGTTGTGCTACATCATGAATAGAAGTCTCGTATGCTATAATACTCAATCTCTTATCCACTTGTTATGGTGGGGGTGGTGAGGAGTTCGCTGTATTTGAAAAAAAACTAAATTATGTTAAATATATTAAGTGTTCAATGCTATCAACCATGTCTAGTGAAATCATAATGTTGTTTGAGAACATGTATTCCTATTGCATGCTCCCGAATCTCCATTATCTCTATCAAGAGGGAGAAAGATATGGAAAAAATTTAAAAATACAATGAAATATATACTATAAACCATGGATAAGGTGATCCATATACACATCACATAGTAAACATCATTGAAAATATTTATAAACTAGAGGTATTGGGGTTTAATCTTCGAAAATAACTATACACCAATCTTATTCATTCATCCCTACATTAGAGATTCTATAGTTTTTTTTAATTTGAATAATAACAAAATAGATATTCTCTCCCAAATATTATCACTTTACTTCCCCATGTTCTAATTGAAATAGAGATATAAAATCTTAATTTCCATATATTGAATTAGAAGATAGTCCAGGTGAAGAGATTCATGAAAAAATAAATCATTAAATATTTATTAAAATAACCTTATAATAAGTGTTGGATGATGGGGTATGTAATGGAACACTAGTCAATATGTTAATCTATTGCAATAAGGGACACTATAAGAAAATTTACCCATACAAAGAAGCAACATTAATATTCTGGTAAGTGTGTTTTTGAGTGAAATCTATATATTTCAATAAATTAATTATATGATATAGTGTGTGGTTCTCACATATCTATTTAAATATATGAAATAAGTAGATCCTATAATATTTCCTAAGGTGTGGTATATTTATTTGTAGCCAACATATCTAGAGACTATGTTGTGGCTATGGGGACTACGACCTCATGTTTTTTACTGGAATGATCATGGTTTAGAACAATTTATATTATGGTTACTTACTCACCAAAAATATTATTTGTATATCTAGATGATAAGTTTAATTCATTAATAAATTCTATTGAATTTTAATTTCTTGATTTGTGGGTTTTTATGAATATTTGTACCAAATGTTGAGAGAACTATCATATTTTGTGTTTTGTGGTTGGATACAGTGAATAGTTGAAAAAGAAAAAAAGGGTAAAGAATAAGAAAAAAATACACATTAAACCAGGAGGATAGAGAATCAGCTTAACACCATATATTTGGAGGAATAATAGGAATTGGAAAATGAAGAAACACTATTACAAGTTTTGAAATTCTATTACATGTCATGTATTCATCCAAAAAAGTTGCTACCACCAAAACAAGTCGTGACTTGCACACACACTATATAACCCATTAACATGTTGTGTAAGTACATTACATGACATGTATATTTTTAGGATATGATTTTGGAGAAGAAATACACAGTGATTTTCACGAAATGAATAATTAAGGATTACACAACAGGCGCCACCATTACACGTCGTGACATTAGTCAATGATTAAAATATTCTAATGGGAATTTCACAGATCCAAAAAACACAGAACCAAATTCAGATCAACAATAAATGATGTTTAATAACATTACACATTGTGTAATGGTTTGAGAAGATCCCATCTAGTTCCTATAAGTAGAAGAGCTTTATAGTGGTTGAAATCATTCAAATACCATTAAACACCAAGAATAGAAAAAATCTACAATGTCTATCTATGTTCTTTCTCCTTATTAATGTTTTATTTTCTCCTTACCTATAAACCTCTCATCACTAAGATATGGGGGTAATCCCACCATGAAGTAGGGTGATTTAATCAAACGGAGAAGGTGAATTTAATTTAATTGTTTTTTACAATTCATGTATTTGGTTTGTGTGATTTCATTCATAAACTTCTAATCCAACTGTTTTTATTTTATCGTGACCATTGATAATCTAATTAAAAGGAACATGTGAATTACGCAACTAATAAGCATAATGGAGGCATGAAAATTTTCATGTTTATTAGGAATCATGTTCAAACATGGTATCAAGATAAAATTGATTCATCAACATCCTAAATAACCATACCATGAGAAATATGATATTATCACATCAAGGAGGGGATACCATGACCATTTGGTCTTTCTAATCTCAACTCCAAAACCAATAACTAATCAATCAATCTATACTCTATGATCCAATTACACATGAACCGTGATATTTCATTACTCCCACAATCTTTCACTTTTTTTTTCAAAACCAATAAATCTATCGTACTTCGCTTTATTATTTTGTTAAAAAAACCAATCAAGTTAACATTTTCTCACCTATTTCATAAAATAAATCAAATTAAGTCTTTTTAAAACCATGTAAAATTAATTCATCAACACTATAGTTTTGACCATGATCTTTCCCATCTAATAAATATTAATTAATTGAGTAGTACAATTTGAGATTTATAGATTTTTTTCTATATATTACCATAGGAAATAAATGATGCATTATCATCCTATCAAACTGGAACCATTTCAGAGATGGTAACGTTAGTCTGTAGTTCTTAATATTGTATTTAATTTTAGTTTTAATTATATATTTATAATCCATTTTTTAACTTTGATTGTGTTCATGCTGTGGATTTCATAATTCCTAAACAATTAATGCATAGTTATAACACTCCTTAAAATGAAAAATTCACCACCAATTCAACACAAAAAATATCGTCCAAGCCTAGATTTCAATGTTATTGCGACCGTGGTAGGTGATGAGAAAAACCAATTTCGTGAGATACTTCAAATAGATTAAGGTCTATAGATACTCGCTGACCATGGGATACCATTAAATATAGGATTTCAATCGAGCATACTAGCACCCCCATTGCTACAAATCATTTCAAGATCAAGATTACAATCATCTCAGTGATATCGAGTGGCATGTCATTAATCTAAAATGTTCATAAATATAAGAACTAGAATATAAGATATTTCCTCAAGGTATGCAACACATTTCAATTTCCAAATTCCTTAAGTGATGAGATAAGACTTCTTTTTTATTCATCTAATTCTGATTGCATGATGGAGATCAAGACTGGATTTAATGCTTACATGTTTATTCTATCACTAAATGGGTAGGCCTAGACAGGAACTTCCTCACCTGCTTCTTTCCACCATCTAAATTAATTGATATATGGGTAAACATTCTCATATTTTTTCAATTTAAAGATGAGTCAGTATATGATTCATGTTAAATGTTACAATGATATGACTCGGAAATTCCCTCATCATGTAAAAAATATGTTTCTACTAATGAAGACTTTTTATAATGGTTTTTTCATAAGGAAACATGTCAATCCTTGTGGTTGTAACTAGGGGGTCCTTAAAGAAGAAATATCTTAAATAAAGATACAATATATTGGATGAGATAGAGATAAATAGATTCTAGTGGAAAGGAGAAGGTACATAGAAAAAGTGCATTCATGAAATAAACAACAATGATTAGATGGTAGAAAAAATAGAGTTACTGATGAAAAAAATGGACATCATGATGGGCCCACACCAAAACACCCTAGGTATGATATTGAAGATGAAAACTATGCTGATTATAATAAGGGTAAGAAATTTTAGGGATAGAGACCGAAAAAAAACAAAGGGCCAAGGATTTCTATAGATAACCGAAGGCTACAAAAAATATCACATCAAGGTGTCACACTAAAAATCTAGGTACATTCATTGGAGGAGACACTAGCAACATTCATGATTATTTCTCAGGCTAATCTCAAAGAAATAATAGAAGAAACATCCTACCAGAAGGCCTTATTAAGGAATCTAGAGTTTCTTGTTGAAACAATTTCTCATTAGACTAGAGAGATACTTAGAGGTATACTAATATGAATCAATGAGGAATTACCACGTGAAGAAATGAAGGCTATAAAGGTTAGAGGTGGGAAGAAAACTAAAATAAGTGGAATATAATTTTCTAGAAAACCACTAGAAGAAGATTAAGTAATTAAGGAACAAGTAGCCGATGAAAAAGATGAATAACCACCTTATTAGATTACAATATTACCCTTTTAAGAATGAATGGTTCAAGTAAAAAAACAACATGCAAAAAGGTGGATTTCCCAAATAGTTTAAATAATTGAATATTAATACACCTTTGGAAGAGGCTCTTGCAAAAATTCCAGCATATTAAAATTCTATGAAGTATCTGGTAAGAAACAAAATAAATCTAGAAAATATTGGAATCATACCACTCACACAAGAATCTTTGGAGGTGTTATCATATCAACTTCCTATAAAGTAGAGAGATCCATGTATATTTTCAATTATAATTATTTTTTGAGATATCAAATATAGAAAATATTTCTGTGGCTTAGGTGAAAATTTCAATATCATGTTGTACACAACATTAAATAGTTTGTGGTTGGATGGACTGAAACCTACAAGATTACTTCCTCAATTATACGATCCAAAAGTGTAATCCTGAGGAGGAGTCATCAATGACATCCTGATAAGATTCTAAATATTCTAATTCCCCATAAACTTCAAAGTGCTATATATGGTAGAGGATTTGAATCCAATCATTCTTGAAAGTCCATTTTTAGAAATAGGGTGTGCACTGATCGATGTTCAAAATGGATTACTCTATATGAGATTTGTTAGTGATTAAGTAAGATTCAATATCCATCATGAAATGATGAACTATTACGTGAAAAAGAAAATGAGTTTGGAGGAATAGAAATATGTGATGTTGAGGATGTCACTGATATTTTAGAGATGCATTAGTTATATGATGCAGTTAAAGAAGATGATCAACTAAAAAAGAAAGAGAACCTAAATTCTAAGTCCACCAAAACCAAAAGTGAGACCAACTCCACTACATTATAGAAATAAAAACTTGTATTGATGATAAATGAAAATCAATTTAGTTCATCAGTATTGAGGAAACAAATTTTGGGATGGTTCAATGGAGGTCATGAATGCATTACCATATGTAAGAATTATGTTGTTTAGAGAAGAAAGGAAAGGGTCGACCTATGTGGATAAGACACAATTGAGTCCATTCATGTACCCCGAAGTGGTACAATATTTTCAATCATCTTTCACATTATATGAATATGTAAGAGGAAGGTTGGAGGAAATGACATTAAACAAAATCACTTCTATGGGGAAACACGAGTTTTTTATTTTTCGTTATTTTCCATTTTTAGAGGCTTCCATGCTCTTGCAATAAATATTTAGAAATTATCACATAATGTAGAGAGAATCCACTTGGTATTTTTAATTTTTAGGACCATGAATACCAATAGAAGAATCCAACATCTCAAATCAAATGAAAAAGGTTATAGACCTAACCTATACAACCATGATTGAAGCGTCAATTTTATAGGGATGTAAGAGTATAAATTCATAAATTTTCAACTATATTCCACATATTTAATTAAATTAATAATATTTTCAATTGCATACCCGAATATGATTCAATATTTACTCAACTGAACTAGGATGCATAGAAACCTTAGTATAAATACCATTCAAATAATAAAAATGTATTTTTCAATAATTTTTAATGAGAAAAATGGGGAAAAAATAATTAGAGATATGAATGTAAATTAGGATTTCAAAAATAATGATTTAGAAGACAATGTTGATCTTTTTAAATGAATTTTTTCTGAAGTTTTGAAATATATTAAATTTATGATATTTAAATTAAATAATTTAATTATTCATATGAATTTGTAGGATTATTTTTCCCAACTATTAATCTCATTCCCACTACATACACTAAGCCAAAGATTTTCCATTCTTTCTATAGTATATTTCTTGAGAAACTCATGTATATTTTCTTCTATATTTTTATTTTCATCTTATATAATGTATGAATGAAAAAAATCTCACTTAATATAACTGAGGAATTATGTTTATTTTCCCTTATCCTAAGACCCACCTGACACTAATTTTTTTATTCCTATTGAGTTCATGAACAACCTTGTTTAATAATTATCCAGGTTACAATCCTTTTTTATCCTTTAATACCTTCCTATAAATATTTTTTCATGATTATCTATCATAAGTGTGGGGGATGAAACATCTTTTATAAGGATGGTCATTTTATAATTAATAATTTTGGGAGAAGTTTCATTTGATTCTGGGAAGTCACATTAATTGAATTTATTACACACCCATGTGATATAGAAAGAAAAATGGGTTGTTTTGAGGGAGATTAAAAAATAACAATTTAATTAATAAATTATTTAGTTATAAATATTAATAATATAGTCATGATGAGATTATTAGGGGTTGAGTTGTGGATGTGGGAAATGTCCATAGCACAACATTTGAAAAGAAAAGGAAAATAATAAAAATAGGGTGTTCTATTTGTTGCATTTCATTTCTTTATGATCCATCTCTGAGATGATGTGGGAAAAAATATTTTCATGGAACTATTTATGATTATCATGAAATGTAATTTAGAGTTAAACCACTTTTTAGAGCCTTATTTGTAAATAATTTACCTACCATCAATAAGATTCTGAGTCATTTGATCCTTAATAGTGAAGTCGTCATGATTAATTTTTCTTTTTTCATTACGTGGTGGAGATGATATATGACTTTCAAGACTATGGTAAGTTATATGTTTTTGAGGTTTTTCTAAAATTATTTTTTGTGTATCCTAAGGACGAGCCTAAAAATTCTTGTGAGGTAAATTTCATGTGACATGTATACTAATGATGAATTGAAAAATGAAGATGGATGAATGTAAAAACATGGCTATTTCGAAGGAGAAAAGTAAAATAATTGATTGAACTATTTATTTAGAAAAATGATTTGTCGATGAATTTTACCATTTGATGCTAAAATATTTAATTTTCTATTGGATCAATTGATTCTATTGAAATTGAATTTGAAACTTGGTAAGGTGAACTTCCTTGGAGCATGTTGAGATTCCATATATTAGGACAATTATAAATTCGAGTGTGGGCTGATTTGATAAGTGTAAATAATTCCTACATTTTATTGTATTTTAATATAGTTATTTGTGTATTTTGATTAATATTATTTCTAAATGTTTTGAAAATTTACTAGTTTTGTGTTTTGTGGTATGATAAAAAAAACAATTGAAAAGGAACAAAAAAAGGTGAAGACTGGAAAAAAATGACACATCTCAATGTGAGTGATTCAATAAGGCACGACAATGGATTTTTGGAGGAAGAATAAGAGATTAAAAATAAATAAACACTATCACATGACATGAAACTCTATTACACATTTTGAATTCATCCAGAGATGTTTCATCAACCAGAACAAGTCAGGACATGTATACACGCTGTGAAACACTATTACACATCGGGTAAGTACATTACATGGCTTGTCTCTTTTCGGGATATGATTTGGGAGAAGAAATACTCTGATTTTCTAGAAATGGAGATTTAAGGATTACATGTCATGATTCAAAATTACACATTGTGTCATGAGCCAATGGTCAATGTCATGGAACATGATTCATATTGATCCAAAAATCACAGAACCAGATTTAGAACAGTATTACACAACATTTAATCAAATAACAAGTAATGTAACGGGTTAGAAAAATCCCATCCAATACCTATAAATAGAGGAGTTTCCATCTTCTTGAAATCGATAAGATTCCTCTGGAAACCAAGCTTGGAGAAAATATGCTATGCCTATAAATGTTAATATTCTTTATTTATGTTTTGTTTTCTCTTTAACTCGATACCTCTCATCACATGGATGAGGGGGTAATCCTAACTGGTTCTAGGGTGATGTAAATTAATGGGGAAGGTACATTGTATTTAATTATTTTTACAATTCATGTATTTGGTTTGGATGATTTTGTTCCTCAACTTCCAATCCCTTTATTTTTATTTTATCATGACCATTGATAATCTAATTAGAAGCAACATGTAAAATTATGTACTTTATAACCCTAAAATAGGAATGACCATTGTACAATTTAGGGGAAGTGATGTTTAAACATGTTATCAAGATGAACTTGATTCATCAACACGCTAAATTACTGGACCAAGGGAAATAAGATTTTTTCCATTAAAAGGAGGGGATACCATGACCATTGGATCTTACTCACCTCAACTCCAACACCATTAATAAATCAATCAATCTATATTCTAACATCTAATATCACCTGAACCACGATATTACATTACACCAACACACATTTATATTTTTTTTGCAAACCAATAAATCTATCATACTTTTCATTCTTCTATCATTAAGAAAAACCAATAAAATTAACCATTACTCACCATTTCTATAGATGAATAAAATTAGGTCTTTTGAATGAATAATAATACTAAATCACCATCGTTATAGGTTTGATGTCAAACTTTTCCAATTACTACATTTTAATAAATTTAATATCGTAGTTTGGGGTTTATAGATTGTTTTTCTACACAGTACCATAGGAAATTAATGACACCCTACGGGGCTATCACTAGTCATGGTAAAAAATAATTTATTTTCAAATTTGGAAATATTTTTTTCTTTTTTTCTTAAGAAACCATTTCTTTTGGTATTATATATTTACATAATGGCCTTTACGTATTGGATTACATGATCTATGAAATGGAAACTAATAACAAAAATAGTTAACATGACACATACCTCACCCAAGTACAACATTACCATGTAGGTCATGTAATCAAAAAGCATTAATCTAGATTACAAAAATATGAATACTTCAACTCATTTTAACTAAAACCACATGGTGTATGTCAATCATGTTTCTATGAAAAAATTACTAAATCCATATTTAGTGGAAAAGGTTATTGTTCTATATAGATTCTTGATCAGGTCATACTGGTGTTTTTAGACCATTTCATATTGAAGGAAGAGGTGGTTACTCATACATTCTATATTTATTTGATGTATTTTATAGATATGTATTTGTTTAAATAATGAGGAATATGTCTAATTCCATTGAATGATTTATAGAATACAATAATCAAGTTGATAACCATATTAGTAATAATATTAATAAACTCCACATAGACTACGGTAGAGAATTTATTAATCCTTTTTAAAATTATTATTTATGGTAATTTGTAATTTTTTTCCAAGATTAATCCCCTATATTCACCATAATGGAATAGTGTAAGTGAAAGGAGGAACCACACCCAATTAGACATAGTGTGATTAATGCCGAGTCATGTGATTATTCCATTATCCCTTTGGGGAAAATTATTATACACAATGTCTCATATACTAATCCAAATTCCAACTAAAGAAAAAAACGATATTGTATATGAACATTGATATGAATGGAAATCCATTTTGTTAAATTTACATATTTGGGGTTTTGTGAGGGGTTAGTTATTGCCTCTTCAGGTAGAAAAATTAAACATCCACCCCCGAACAAGACCCTTATAGGATACACTATGTAAAACTAGATACTACTATTATGACCTCTCATATAGAAGGGTAACAATGGCAATAAATTCCTTATTCATTGAGATGGAGAACACCTCCAAAAGAGGTAATGGGTGGTAGATAGAATTTACTGAAGTCTAGGATCAAATACACTAGATTTGGAACATAAATAGTATACTCAAAGACCCATGGAAGCAGAAGTTCTAGAGACAAAAATAATTTATAAGAATAAAAGAAATGTTAGAGAGCCAGAAATATATGTTTTTCTAGTCATTGTGGATAGTGACTAATTTTTAGTGAATAATAATGATCCAAAACCTACATAGAATAAATAAGTGGCACAAAATCTTCCAAATGAAAAAAAAATTACGAATTATAACATGGATTTAATATAAAAAAATTAACTCATGTTTTTGGTAGATCCTCCCATGGATGTAAATCCCATTAATTATAAATATGTATTCAATAAGAAACTGGGCATATATTGCCATTTTAGCACCTTTTATGATACAATAATTATAAAAGGATTTAAATAGAGTTATGGAATATACTATAATGGAAAATTTTCCCCAGTTTATATATTAAAATCCATTATAATTACATTTTCTATATTAGCTTACCATGACTATGGGATTTAGACGATGGATGTCAAAACAACGTTCCTTAATGAAAACCTTTATGAAGATGTATATATGAAACATCCAAAAGGGTTTGTAATATAAATGTTTTTAATAGGGTATTAAATTTTTTAGATCCATTTTTTGGTTAAAAGAAAGCATCCATGTCAACGATTTTTTTTTTATTTTATGAAGCCATAGTAGAATTGGGTTATAGATAGAAAAAATTTGATCCTTGCATCTATTATAGGTTTAATGGGAGTGTGATTTTTATAATAGTTCATGTTGACAAAATACTAATTGTTGGAAAAAATATTAATATTATATTACCTTAAGGATAGGTTAAATACATTATTCTCCATGAAGTAATTGGGTGACACAATATATATTCTTGGGATCAAAATCCATCATGATAGATCCAATAGTCTATATGGAATAAGTCAAACTATGTACATGGACAATACACAGATGAGATTTAATATAGAACAATATAAGAAGGGATTTTTTCTAGTGTCACTTGAAATTCATCTCTCTAATAAAATATTTCCTTAGATATATGAGGAGATAAAAAGGATATAAGGGACTCCATATGTGTTAGTGATTGGGGTAGTCATGTATGTTATAGGATGTACCAATCTAGATGTCTCATATGCCATTAGTGTGGTTGGATGATAACATACTAACATAGTTGAACTCTATTGGAGGCAATCAAGACTATACCATAGTATCTAAGGTGTATTAAAGATATATAATAGGAATATGGAAGATATGATAAGTTATTCATTATAGGATATACTGATTATAGTTTCAAAACAAATCAAAAAGACCAGAAATCATAGTCAGAATAGATCTTACACTCATTGGATGTGTTTTGAGATAGAAGATATTAAAGAAACTAATGGTTTCTGATTATATATTGTTGATAGAGTACATTAAAACTTATTATAGTGTTGAAGAATAATTTCATATTAAAAAATTCATCTCATAGATTAATGTTATACCTAACAGTAAATAACCTATCATAATATATTATGATAATACAACAGTAGTGGATCTTGCAAAGGATCCAAGGTCACATCAGTATAAGAAGTATATTATTTGTAAATATTACCACTAGAGATAATTTTCACAAATAGGCGACATCAATGTAAGTAGAGTTTCCAAAAAAAGAGAACATGTAGGTCCCTATAACCAAAGCCTTAACTAACCAAAAATATGAATATCATGTGAGAGGTAAGGGACTAAAAGTTATTTTTAGTTGGCTCTAGTCAAATTTAGAGTATATTGTAGTTTGTGTTCTAGAAAAAACTATTTATACATTATATTCCATGTATATTTAATTAAGTGAATAAAAATTTCTTATTATATATTGTGCATTTTCATTATGTCTTTAATGTAACAATTCCACATGGTATCTGTAGCATTGAAAAGGTTATATCATTTTCCATCTATGATTATAAACTTGAATTTTATTGAGTATATGATTAAATATTATTCTATTTGTCAATAAAATTCTATGTTGGTTAAAAATGTATGATGAATATCAGGTGAAAATACTCCTAAGAATATGAGAATTCATCTCATGAATATCACACTTGGTAATCTCTAATATGAGAGATTAAGAGAACATACCTACGAATAGTATTTCAACATGTTTATATGTTATTGTAAATAACTTTATAAGAGTGTGTGTAATTATCCTTATCATTTAATATTATTATTAATGTGTGTATCTAATCACACACATTTATGTGATGATTAAAACCTTGATTTTGTATGTTCACGAGAATTAGGGTACATTGGCTGCATCATGAATGGCATGTTCTTAATGAATAAGTCTATGAAGTATTTTTCACTTACATATTTATAGAAGATGATATCTTGACCCTTTCATTGAAATGGAAATATTGAATTAAATACCATGTTCATGGTGTACATATGACTTTATTTCACATAGTCAATGAATGATGTATCCAACACATAGGTAGATGACATGGGTGTGCAACCTTCTCGACTAGATATCACAAAAAATGGATTATATTAATCAATGAGAATTCATATGTGGTTTTTATCATTATGACATATATTCTTCCTTTATGGGTACCTTGACTAGTTACATGACATTAATCATATTGTTTACGTAATCCTCTTTAATTCTACTGAGGAAGAGGCCCAAATAGTAACACATAATGTATTTCCGTTGATCGAAGTTAAATATTTGTTATATTAAAAAATTGAAATAAATTTACTTATATATAATGAGAAATAATATTTATTATGGTCTTATTAAATTATAAAAAAATATTAAATAAATATATATTCCCAATGTAAATATTTAATTATTTGAATATATAATATTTATTTTCATATGTTTATTCACTTGGTAATAAAAAAATAAATGCTTATGAAATAAATAATTTATATTGTTATGAGGATATTAAATAAAAAATAATTTTCTAGACCATTAATAGAATATTTATTTATTTAATGAATGAATAATATTTATTGAAATATTTGTTCTATAATATAATAAATATAAAAAAGAATGAGTATACAAGACTTGGTCTGGAGATATGTATTTATTTACCAGAGTGTAAAATTAATATATATTATTGTGTGGGATTGTGAACATAACAACTAAAATAATAATAATAATAATAATAATAATATTAATATTAATTATTATGGAGAACATTCGACATAAGATCTCCCCATCTAATCATCCTCTCAAGTCCAATAAAATGAAGAGAAATTACATCAAGCGTGGAGGTCTGTGAAATTTTCCACACTATTAACTAATATTTCATTAGAAATGTTCATAGCAAAAAGGAAATTTTTTGGATCCCTACTAGAGGGGATATTATTTGGGTCCTTACTAGACAATGACGATACACTGATTAGGTTAGAAAGAAAACACAATCATCAAAAAATATCTCAAGTTCATGGTAAAAATTCTTCTTGTGCTTTAAATTAATTTTAAATTAACCTGAAAAAGATCACCTCTCAGAGCTCAAGAAATTTTTTTCCATATTTTTCAGAAAAATTTTCATTGGTCATCAAATTCACATCATTTACATCATCAATGTCCCATTGAATCTAACCAAAATCATGTTGTCCATAGGGCAAATAGGTGATTCCACTACATCCAGAACCAATTGTTAGAGTCTTATAAAAACAATTCTTTTCATTATCAAGAAGCACTTTGTTTTATAGAACCATTACTCCCTACCATTAGTGTTACCATAATAGAATTAAAACATATCAAACTCAAAAATTTAAATGCTATCAAGAAATATTTTCCAACCAGTTATCATTCTATTGTAACAAGTTTTTATTAAAAATTTAGAAACAAATTTAAAAATAAGATACACAGGCACACACACACACATATATATATAACATTTCAACAATTGTTTTTCTATGAAATATTACAATATTATTTTTATAAAACTTATGAACAACACACACACACACACACACACTCACATATATATATATATATATAATTTATATATAAAACGATACACTTATATATATATATATATATAATAACACATTTATAAAAATATATATTAATAAAACATTTATAACATATTTTACTAAAGTTTCGTTAAAATGTTTTAATTTAATGTTTTCTTCTTTCAAAAACATCTGGACTTTATTTCAAAGACTCCATGACCTCTTCAATTATTTATTAAATTATTTCCACTTTTTATTTAATTTATAGATATATACAGATGTATAAATTTAATTTTTGATTATAAAATTGCGTGAAATATATATATATATATATAATTCAACATCTTATAATGTAAGATTACTACAAACAATTTTAAACAAAATCAAACAAGGAATTATTATTCATATAAAAATTTCCAAAAAATTAAAAAAAAAATAACATAATAGAGACCTATCAAAACAGAAATTCAACATGATTTAATTATAAATAAAAAAAAATCATAATATATTATATTTTTTCAAAGAGATTTCCATTATCAACACAGTCAAACAAAATATTATAATCAAAAATATTTTTCAATGAAACAAATCAATATATTCTAATTCTATAAAAAAAATTTTTAATGAAACTAATTAAAATGAATATATTAAATATAGTGAACAGTGAAACCCATTTAATTTCATCATCCACTGTCATACCATTATAGATATCAAAAATGAATAACACTCATAATGTTTAACAATAATTCCCACAATTTTTTTAAATTTTAATCTGAAGAATCACTTATCACAATAAAACTTACCAAATAATTAATAAATCATCAGTTAAATAATCCATTTCACTTGATTCAAATTATTATCAAAAGCCTACATTCGTTTATTATATATATATATATATATATTCATTTTTCCTACTTATCATAGAACATGGTATCAGCAGAAAAACGTTACTCATCATAAAAGCGAATAAAATCCCAAACATGCTTAATCCACACACAAAATTTAATTTCAAAAAAAACTGTTATCAGATTAACATAAAAATGCTTCAAACAAAATATTCAATAATTTTTTTTAGAAAAATTAAATAGACATTTTTAATTTCCTATTACCCATTCAAAAATAAATTTGAAATTCATCATAAATTAAGGTTATGAAGATTATTATTGTTATTATCATTAAAATTATTTTAAACACACTATTAATTTAAATTTTTTGGAATCCTCAAATCCAATACACACACACATATTTGAATATCATAACATAAAATACACCTCACACTTCTTATATGAGATTAATTCATAATATATCTTTTTATCAAAAGCCTCATTTTGTTCATAATATTGAAATACAATATATTCCAGCATAATTTTATTTACACAAGAATGATAATTATTTTTTTATTATTAAAAAATTATATCATCATAAAAATGTTAACAAAAAACAACAATTATGCTTAAAATTTAAAAATATTTTCAACAGTAAATTTAATTTAAAATAAAATTCTCATCATATGATTAATCATGAATTTAATAACATTGTAATCTTCATTGAAACATTTCATTTCAACATTCTCCTTACAATGATTAAAAAAATTCAAAAATATTTATCACGTCTGAGATAATCACCTCAATTCAATATGATTCTTTAATAAAATCATATGATGACAATTAATATTTCATTAATAAAACAAAAACAAGCACGAATCATGTTATATATTCAAAAAAAATCTCCAACATTCGTTTATGTTAACATAATATCAAAACACATCAACCAATCAAGAATAAAATCTATCTGCTCTACTTTTTGAGTGTACCTAAAATTTTATTTTCTTCATGTACAATATAGTTATTAATCATGGAATTGAAAAAAAGAATCTTTTGACGCATGAAATAATATCTTATCATGACTTTATTCCAAGACCGGCATAAAAAATTCTTTCCAAGTTAAATCATTTACTCCATGATTATCACATTTATAATGTTTCTCACCTATAATATATTCTTTTTATAATAATTTATATTTTATGCCTTCTAAATTGATTGCATACAGTTTTTAATATCATGTTTATAAATATTAAAAAATTAAAAAACTAATTAACCAATTTTAAATTTTAGACATTTAAAAATTTCATCCAAATTACTGATGTTACATTTAATCATGTCTAAACAATTCAATATTTTCTGTGGTATTTTATTTAGATGATGTAATATGATAATTTATTCAAGTGACCTTGAAAAATCATTTTAACTATTTGAATTCACAGTTCTGTAATTTTTCCCTACATGGTTATATAAAAAACACTATATAAGTGAATGTAGATATACAAAATAATAAATCCATGTTATAGTAAAACAAATACGATAATAAATTAGAAAAATGACATGTAAATCATATATACCAGGTATTATTCATGGAAACAACCAATTTTGTTGTACTGGAAAAGAATAAAAAATATGATAAATCATTAACCCCATTTTAATGTATTTCACCCGAGGTGAAAATAGATTAACAACAAAATAATAATCTAAGAACATCTTTCCTGTCATTGGAAACATGGAATTCCATTATATTTGGGGTGGCCTCTCCCATACACGGATTCCATACCATGTTCCAGAAATTCCATATATCTTGTATACCTAGCATAAATTGTTATACAAAATAAATATCTCTGATACCACTTTGTGATATTCCCTAGCCTATATCCATTAAATGGTGTCATACTTGGGTTCTCTACATGAACAGAAGTAAAAATCCTTATACAGTAGAGACTCCCAACTAGTATTGAGGGTCTATTATGTTATGGTGGGGATACTATTCCCATAATATCATACTAAAATATCATCATAAATAATAAAAAATAGCTATAAAAATCTATAAAAATTATTTAAATGGAAAACCGGTTATGTGAAAATAAATAAATATATCTTAATAAAAATCAAGGTGATGTATACATGCTAAATAGACAAAAACCATATTTAAATCTCACAAAATATTCCAAATAAATAAAATAATAAAATGCATAATACTCTAAACAAGAGGCACCAAAATCATATGCTACATCCTAGGAATAAATATCATGCATTATAAATACAATACTTTCCATTATTCAATAACAAAATCATGAAGCCGAACTAGGTACCAATGAAAACCCATGCAGGTCATGAGTAAAACCTAATAGGAAACCACCAACAATGTCTACAAATGTATAATGTATTATTAAATTCGTACTGAAGTGATGATTTTTTCTAAGTATAAAAGAAATATAATTTAAGAGATAAATAATATTCATTATTTAATGAGTTCCATAATGACACCCAGGACCAACAATAACAACATCGACAATTTACAAATATCTATAAGTAAAAGGAATGACACCTGAGAATTATATTGATCCAAGAATATAAATCACACCTAGGGAAGTATAGACATCCAAGAACAATATCCATGCCTAAGGAAATATACTTATCAAAGAAAAATATTGAAAATAAAGAAATATACCTATCTTGAAATAATAGTTTCACTAAGGGAAATATACCCATCCTAGAAACCTGAGAATCTAGGTAGAGGAAATAACATCCCTAATGCCATAATATATCACCATGGATACATCATCCCTGAAATCATGTATAATATGTTCCCAAAATTGTTTATCAGAATTCCATAAAAAATAATTTACCATTTATTAATTATATTTTCAAATTCAATCTAATAAATTGTTGTTTCATAACATACAATATTTAATTTTAGGAAAATTCCATATCAATAGAACATTATTAATTTTAATGAAACAGTGTTAATTTTAATTTCATAAATTATAATGAAGTATTTATTTATAGGTTTAATGTATGTTGAACTAGAAAAACTAAACAATGCATGCACTACGAAAAATTATAGACCACCAAACTTGAATTTTAATAACTCCACAACTAGGTTTCTATCTACATATAATAGAAAATTACTAATGAATATTTATTATATATAATAATAAAATTTGATATATAAACATGAAATTAATATTTAATTAAATATATAAAAATTAATATAATTATGATAAAAATGAATCTAACATTTACCTCACTCTCATCAATATGAATCAATAATAATTAATGGTTTATCATTAAGATTGATATCAAAGGAGATATATAATTGAGTAGTTATGATACATTTATGAAAATGGGAGATAATATAATAAAGGTAATAAATGAGAGAGGGAGAGAGGGAAATGAGACACCACACTCTTAGTCATTCCCCTAATTTTTGTGACATCACTCCACCATCCCCTCACATTTGATTACACATCAATTTTTTATTTTATTTATTTATTTTATTTCATTCATTAATTATATATATTTTTTATTTTTTGCCTATGAATAACCACTATGGTATGTATACTGATCCCTCTGCATCCTCTTTCCCCCTATTTCTCAAGAATAAACCACATACATTTGGATTCATATTTCTTTTTTAATTTTTATTATTATCATATGATATATATTATTTATTATTATTAATTTTCAAATCAATTATCATCATTATCATCTCATATGTAATGTTTCAATATATATACTATAATGGACTAGATGATTCTAAACCATCAATTTATGTATATTCAAATACCATAGTGGTTTAAGGGAACCTAGAGTTGGTTCTATGATGTTTGATAGAAATAATATGATTTTTGGAGGTGTTTCTAATGAGAAACATAGTTCACATCATGAGTGAGAAGTTTGTGGCATGGTTAGAGAAGTTCAAGGGATGTGATTGACGATATATATCGTATATTCCTGACATGAATTGATGAGTTTCATTCTTGATGAATCAATCCATGGAAATTTATTATGTGAGCATGATGTTCATCTTGTCAATTTATTCTAGGTCTGGTGGATCTATGTGGCATGTTTTTCATTGGATCTTAAACTTGTGAAACTCACAACGTGAATAACCCATTCACGCCATGAATGTTTGTCTGGTAAAATGCCTATAAATCATCTTACAACCTAAATTATTTCTCAAAATCATTCAATTATTTCCCAATCCTATGGTACTATAACATTTCAATCATGGGGTTTCAAATCCATTTCAAAAGGGATTGATCCTTGGATTCATGTTTTTTATCCAAGGTGATTCGAGGTGTGTTTCCTACTTTATCTTTGGGTTTATTATTTGGTAAATCTTTTTTCATCATTTTCATTATTAAAATGTTATAGAAATAGATCGCATTCATTTTTATTGATTTCATTATATTTTTTTAGAACAGTTCTAATTCAACTTTTCTGGAAGGTTTTAGTTTCCTTGGAGGATAGGTGATCGAATTTCTGTGTTGTTATTCCATTCTTAATTGATGAATATAGAAATCCTTGAGGCATGGGATATGTTTTATCTCTTAATATTTTTGAGTGAAAACATAAATTAATCATGATTTATCTCTCTGGGTGATAGTGGAATTAACCTTAAATATTTTTTAACTATATTAATAAAATAAATGGTTTATAGTTGTAGAAAACACATGTTTTCCACTATCATAATGGTTTTCTGCTTGATTTAAATGATATAGTTTTTTCAGTGATTATTTTATTTTATTTTTTTTATATTCTATTGTGTAACATATTTAATTTAATGAGAAATATTAATGAACATAATACCAATAATGATTGTTTGACTAAATACATAAAGGGGAATATTTTTTAAATCTGTTGATCCTTATAATTTGATAAAAATCAAATGATTCCTAATTCATGTATAATTGAATTTTTTTTCCAATTTTAATGGTATTATCTATATAAAATGAAGTTGAAAATACTTATTGTTTATAGTAATAAATATGAAATTAAATGGAATAGTTATTCCTTAATGTAATTTAAATTGGAATTTATGCTTTGTATCGTGTTTAAATAATTAAGAGCTTTTAATAGATGATGACTAATGTTACCTATAGTTTTAAACTGTGATAATTTAATGGGTTAATATAATACGGTAAAGAAAATATTTTATATTAAAATGTTCTGGGTTGAGTGAGCCTAATTTCATGTGAAGCATGGATGCCTTGTCATTGATCCTAGATTCTTTTTTGACTCTATTATTTCTTTTTCTACATTATATGTTTGCAATGGATTTGAGCCTTTCTATATGAAAAAAATGGGAGACTAGGATGGTTGATGGTTTTCTGAGATATTGAGGGGGGAGGCCCATGTTTTTTCTCGTAGTTGGTTCTTGAGATGAAGATATGTATAGTGATATAACTATCGATATGCATGGTGATATGTGTGCTGGTGTTGGGGTTGAAACATGGATAAATGGAATGGGTTGAAACTGGGATTCCCTAATATAGTGTTGAAATATGGATTATTTCTGAATATTATTCTACATAAATGTTTAGATGACTAGTGTAATTGTTTAGATACATTCATTTCCCCACTAATTGTTGTAGCTGATTGTGCTTGGTTGTACATACAATTTATGTTATGTTAGATAGTTTCCTAGTTTATCTAGAATATCTAAATGTTAATGATTAATTAATGTTTTAATCCATGGGGTTGGTACTTTAATGGAATGAAAATTTTGTAAACCTTATAGAACCATGTGTTGATTTGGATTATGCATGGAGGGAATGGAATTCACTTTGTGGATAATGAAATGATAATTGAATAATGTTAATTATTATAAAATGGATTAACTATTATAAATTAAAATGAATAAAATAAAAAATTAATATAATGAATATCACTGAATTATTTTTTTATTATTGGATATATAGTTCTTATCTGTTGCAGTTGGGAATTTGAGAGATTATAGTTGAAGTTGAGACTAATCCTAGGTTAAGTCCCACAGTGTGGTGGTGATCTATATTATATTTTATATGTTTTGGGGTTTCATATTCTACCCCACCCATATCATTAGGGTTAGTGAAACACATTGGACTATGTGAGTTTTTTTCCCTCATGTCCATGTTAGCGTGGAAAAGATTACTATCTACCCCATTAATATTTCTCTCATCGGTTGGTAGTATTATGTTCTAGTATGCACAATAGATAAATTTCCCTATATATGTGTATAGGGAGATGTAATGGATTTTTTATTTCACACATAAGTATGTCTGGATATAGTATCCTATGGATTATTATAGGTATGACATGTATAGGATGCGATGACTTGAGGTGAACTACACGATATAAGGGTTGTTGTGGATACTAGAAACTACTCAGTTACCGTCTAGATATGTGGATTTTTATGACATGGTGATGTGATTCACATGGTGAATGGTATGTGATGAAATGATGTGATGCCAGAGTTCCATGTTATGATATATTAGCCCATGTGTCTGCTGGATGGAGTAATTTTAGAGAGATATAGATCATGATGTGCAACATTAGGGATGAGTGGAAAAATAGTGGGGAAATGACATGAGGGTACATATTTTGATATTTTACTATACGATCTCTTGTAACAGATACATGGTGAGAAATCTCAATGGTGAGATAGGGAATATAGAAAAACTATTTCAGTATTGAGTTAACTTAAAATGTTGTTCATTGTGATTTAGTATGCCTTATTGATCATTTTCACAAGATGTTATGAGGAGGATCCTAAAAATTAAACCTAATATGCTCACCAAATATATATATAAACATCGTTTTAGGTTAGGTTGATGATCCTGATGAACTTTACAAGGTCATGGGTTGTTCCGGAACAACTTAAGATTTATTGGATTCATTTTTAGATAATCATTTGGAACTTATAGATCATTTTTTATTGTTATTCAGTTTTATTACAATACATGCATGTAATTGGAATATTTATTTACTTTTATCATGACCAGTTATTTTTTGGTGTTTCTATATTATATTCCATTTCTTATATATTATAGACTATTTCCTCACATTTATTTTGTATATTATACCCATGACTCTTGTCTCCAATCCATGTCCTATTGGATGTAAGATTCAGTTCACATTATCTCACTTATCTCATTATTGGTTTATGTGGGGTATCTTTGGGGGGATGGAGTCGTGAAAGAGCGATCTCATAGGTACAGGTTGAGAGATAGAATAAACATTAGAGATTAGAATAGGTGAGGATTTCTTGTGTTGGTTGGTTAATTATGTTAGATAATTTTATAAAGAAAGTTAATCAAATGATCCTAGACTAGACACCGAGTATTTAATATCCCCTGATTTGATGAATGAACAATTATGTTTACCGATTCATCTAAGTGAATTGATACTATTTGTATGGTAGAGACTTGTGGAAGGATCATGTATCAGTATTATTTGTTCCTATCCATGAAATTGGTAGACATTGATTTTAATTTTATCCTTAAATAAAAAATTAATTACTTTTATATATGATATATTCTAGGTTTAAGATTCCATATTGGTTTTTTATTTTATAGGTATGGCTATATGTTAAATTCATATTCATGTTTTATAATAAATATGCTCGGTAGGATGTCCCATAAGATCATTGAATAGTATTAGATGTCGATAAAGTCACATTGAGGAGGAAACTCTGATAGTTTCTATGCTACAATCTATAAAATCACGAGTGATTTTATTCATACGCCGTGATAGAGGACTAGTTAGAGGTGGTAGATATATCATTAAGTTAGATTTTTTCTATGATGGATCACTGGGTTTTGTTTGTGGGGATTATGTTGTGTGAAGAGGAAATGTAGTGGTTGTTCTTTATTCCTTAGGGATTCAATGGGGTCAACTGTCTCATGGGATAAGTTCTAAGACCAATTTCGTGCTGATTTTCTTTCTTCTACCACAATGGTCGTGAGTTTCTTAGAGATAATTACCCTTCGATAGGGGAGTTATAGCATGTGTAACTTTGAGATCTATTTTTAAACCCCTCTACATTATGTTTCATACCTATTTTTTTGTGATGAGGATAGGGAAAAACATTTTGAGATGGATTTTCATCCAGAGATCTATTACCTTGTCACCATGTTTATGATATTGATGTATCTCAAGGTTTCGTTGAGAGAAAAGGTCATTGATAAGATACTATAAAATTTTGAATCACCATGATAAGGGACTCATAAGCATTCCTCACGTAATAGATTTTTGGTATAACATTCCTAGTGTCCTCGAAAAAATAGATATTAGAAATATGATGTTATTTCCCAACTCTTATGGTCTCATTTCTCTATGGTTAGTGTTTCTCATTCCACATCCAGTGAATCATACATTTTAATAATTTGGGGGACAATGTCTTGTGAGTGTAAATAAATGTTTATATTTGTTAGTGTATAGATGATTTCATTCTATATCTTTATCCATTAAAGTAGTTTTACGAGATGGAACATTAGAAGGGTTCTCTTTATATATGTGATAAGTAGATATGTTAAATACTTGATATGTTTCTCTTTTTTATAGAGTAGCATGTTACTATAATGGTGGTATCGAATGGGGTTAGATAGGTCATGGATTAGTCCATGGTCATCTACATGTGCTATAGTTTCAAGCATCAGGTAACCCAATGTCACGACCCCCTGCCACCAAGGATACCCCTCCTGAGCTGGCAATGGTGAAAGGGAGATAATGACCCCCGAGTCCCTCCTCCAGTAGGCCCCAGGGTGGCGACTAGCACCAAGGGTATGAGTTTTCACAAATATGGGAGGCATTACCCTTTTTATTTATTTAGTATCAGGAAATAGGACAAGTCAACCACCAAAAAGGAAAAGAACAAGTGTATATAAATAAACCCAAACCAATCCCACATGCATGTTTAAACAATTTTATAACAAGGTACAAGTACAAGAATGCTCAAAGTACAATACAAAAAGAAACCAAAGGTACAACAACAACAACAACTCCAACTGTCCGACTAGTAGGGTCCCGCACAGCCCTGGTAGTCCTCCTGGAAACCTGAATGTAAATGTAGGGTGAGCATACAAGTATACTCAGTAGGGAAACCTAAAGCTCTCATGCACAAGTGGGGAGACATCATAATGTCTCGTAATGACAATAGAAGAAACCTAGAAAGGAATTATATCCACCCAACCTCACCAGCCACAATCACCAAAAACACAATAACAACAGGTAGTAGTAGTAGTATATGAATAAGAGTATTGGGTACCCCACACCATTTCCCTTTAGTTAGCTGCTCTTCATAACGATGAACGTCCTAATGCTACCACACTCTCCCCGCCCGCACACACCTGGGCCCCACAACCACGTATCCCGCCCGCACACACCTGGGCCTCACAACCACATATCCCACCCACACACACCTGGGCCTCACAACCATGTATCCCGCCCGAACACACCTGGGCCTCCCACCCGCACACACTTGGGCCTCACAACCACGTATCCCGCCCGCACACTCCTGGGCCTCATCCCGATG
This sequence comes from Viscum album, assembly GCA_963277665.1. Lineage (NCBI taxonomy): Eukaryota > Viridiplantae > Streptophyta > Magnoliopsida > Santalales > Viscaceae > Viscum > Viscum album. The sequence continues at coordinate 385,549,983 of OY728121.1, forward strand.
ATTCTTAAGAAACAGTAGAACCTTCTCGAAGAGTCTTGGTAAAAAAACCACTCCAATATAAACCTACCAGAAGAGTCATAGTTGTAAGGTCGCCTCAAGCCATCAATGCCATGGGGAGAAGGAGGAGGAAGGAGCTAGTAACTAAGAGTAAAACACCCTCTCCCATGAAATGAGTGTGTTCTGCACTAAGTGCTCAACATGGGTGGGTGCGATAAAACACAAAAGATACAGATATATATATGTATACAAAACACACTTCCCAACCTATGGATTCTAAACAGAAAACTTAGCACGTGCCTCAGCACTGCTAACACGAAGTATGCATACAACAAACAAACCAAACCCCATTTAGGTTTTCAAGTTTCAACAGAATTAGTTTATTTAGTTCCTTAACTACTGGGAAACTATCCACAACCAACCACATTGATCGTTTGTAAAACATATCCCTACCATCCAAAAATCAAGTTAGGAAAACACAAACAACACACCCAAGCCCTTCTTATTAACCAAACAACCCCATTGATTATTAATCACGTTTCATTACCACACCCCACCATTCATTAACTCTTCCACTTTTATTTATTAACCACAACCCAAAGTTCGTTCACATTCAACCCATCCCACCAGCCCCGCTACCAACCACCATAACCACAACTGCACTGAATCCCATACATCATTATCCCTTTAATACCACTTATCGCAGCCCTGCTGCTGTCACCGACACAACATTCACACCAACCCTCACCCAATTCAACCGCAGCCCCACTGCTCAACCTATCCACAGAAACCCAAAAAATACCCCCATCGCATGCCACGTAACCAAGACAACGCCCACATGTTCATTATTCCATTTTGTTCAGCCGGGGTGATCACACAAGGATTCCAGATTTTAAACAGCCAACTTTATGTGATTAACAAATTTCCACATTCCACAATGCTTCCATCCATAAGAAAATCTAGAAGGAGAGGGCAACATTTAATTACATAATCAAAGGCCCCGAATGACCATGATTTCTAGTAGGTAGAAGCTCATTCAATTCACAACATAATATCACTTGATATATAATGTAAAGTAACAGTAATCACAAACATCCAAACCCCATTATATAAGATGATTATTGTCTTCATTAAACTGGTTCGATTGTGTTTCATAAAACAAGAGGAAACCCACTCCGCATGATGTGCAAATTAGAGATTGTAAGGTAATATCCCAACCTCAACAGGTTCCAATCGCAACGCTCCCCCGGATTAGCCTTAGAAGACGCCCTTCGGCGTCCGTCACTTCTTTCGGGTCCCGGAAAAACCTCATCGGGTGGAAGTCGGAAAGAAAAGGCTGAAGGAAATTCAACAGATCCAAGCTCGGAAGTTCCGCCTCGTCGTTACGATCCCGTGGCCACTAAAGGATCGTAAATCAGAGCTCGTACGAAGAAGTTATGGAAGAAAGAGCCTTCGAGTCTCTTGGGAGAGCTCTGCTCAGAGGAGAGGGGAGGAGAGGTGTGTGTCGAAAAGGAGGAGGGGAACCTCCTTTTATAGGCGTGAAAACAAAAAGTACATGGCGTGTACTTTATGGTACACGGCGTGTACTCGGTTCTTTCACAAGGTCTCCATGCGGCTTACAACACGGCTCCACGACCGTTGAATGTCCAACACACGGTTTGAGGGTAACGCATACGCGGGGAGGGACTACACAGCGTGTAGTTTAGACACACTGAGTGTAATCATTCATTGCACACGGCAAGGAAATGACTCCAACACGGTACATGGCCATTGACTGGTAACGCATACACGGGGAAGGACTACATGGCATGTAGAACTCGTCACACGGTGTGCACCCATTATTCCACACAGTGAGGACACGACATCCATCACGGGGTATACCGAAAAAGGGGGTACACGGCGTGTAGTTTCAAAATTCTGTAAAGTGTGGGAAAAGTCCATTTTACACTCTATAACACTTTGTGACCTTGTTTTTGACCAAGGAATGGGTCGGAGAGGGCCGGACCATTAAATCAGATACCTCTTAAAACATTCTCGTCCCTAAGAATTAAAAAACCAACCTAGAGGAACCCGACAAGATACCTCTTAGGGTTCTCGTTATAACAGGAACCCAACCAACAACCCTAATCATATGAGTTAGGAATTCCCTCTCCTATGTAGAGATATTATCCGATTTAGGTGGCACTGACTCGCCTGCACGAGTTTAATCGCATCCGCATTAATGCATCTCGATTAAGGACTGGGCCTTCCAACTTCCATATATTAGGATTTTCCAACTTACACTGCCCCCAACACCGTAAAACCCACACACTCCCCGGACACATGGCTTGGGGAATTCCTTCTCCCATGTCGAGATATTATCCGCTTTAGGCAGCACTGACTCACCTGTAGGGGTTTAATCGCATCCACATTATTGCGTCTGGATTAGGGATTAGTTCTTCCCCTCCCCACATGATAGGTCACTTCACGTACATTTAATGAAAAATCGGGAAACAACATAGCATTAAAACCTCACAAAAACAAGGTCCAGGACCAATGAATGAGAAGAATAGTTCCAACAATGGAGTGTAATTCTACCAACAAAACATAAAGGAGATCATTCAAGAAAACCAAAACACATCTCTATCGATCCCTGGTTCTTCTAGAGATGCTGCCTCTAATGCTTGCAACTATCCCCGCCCCAGCTCCTCGGCCTCTCTGTTGACGTCCGCCTCCTCAACCATATCCCGATTAGGATCCTTGGGGAACTCCTTATGGTTGGACACCACCTGCTCCATCTCCGCTCAGAGGGACTGGAGTGTGTTGCTGCTGGAAGGGTCTTGCCGGTGACTGGTGCTGGTGAGGCGGGTGCTGAACCTGTCCATCTCCACTGTACTGATCTTGGGTTGGGCACCAACTCTGAATGTTCCTGAAACCTCCACAAGAATAACACTTCGGTCTTGGTCTCGTGGAAAAGGGACGACGACCCGAATATTTGAACTGGAACTGTTGGGGCCTACTCCCTACTGGCTTGAAACTGGAAGGTCCCGTCGTAGGAGACATGCTGCTGACTGCCTTCCCCTTCGACGAACCTGGCTGGATCCCCTCTAGGGGTGCACCTCCCAGCAAGTGCATCCTCTCTAAAACCTCTGCCTTCTTCTGTAATGCCAAGTACGTCGGAAGGGTGAAGGGGGTGACAACATACTAGAGCGAAGGACGAAGCGCCTCCTCCATACGTCTCGCCCGAGACTCATCATCCAGAAAGATATCCGGAGCAAAGCGCATGAGATCTTTGAACTTGATCCCCAGCTCTCGTACCATCATACTCCCCTGCAGAAGGGAGAGCAACTCCTGCCGCTTCTCCTCCTTGATCATGGAAGAATGGAATTTCCTTAGGAATTCCTTCTCAAAGTCAGCCCATCGAACCTCTGCCTCTATCCTCTCTCCAAGGTAGAGCATCCACCCCTGTCGTGCCGCACCTCTCAGCTGACTGACTGCTAGGGGAACAGAGTACTCCCTCGGAGCATGGATCAAGGTAAAAGCGATCCCTAGCTCTTCAATCCACCCCTCCGTCTCTGTATCCGAAGTACTACCCTCATACTTATTGAGGGTTTTCTACTAGAAAGAACGGAGAGTCTTCTGCCACTGGCTATCTTCCTCCTCTCGGTCAATCCTCAATTGATCGACCGCCTGAATCTGCTGGGCCTCGGCGGTCTGAGCCACCCGGAGACGACGTCCAGGTGTCATAGATGTACAGTAAACAAGGATCGCCTAAGCCCAAGTCACAAGGAATTTCTCAATGTTTTATTTTATCATTTTAATCCAATTTATTTCCCAAAACACCCAAATCAAGTAAAACACAATCATGATGATGTGTGTACCTTCCCTAGGGTCTCTACCCTGCAATCAATGTAGTCTCACGTGGTCATTCGGTAGGCTCGGAGTCATTGCATTGGATCACGGGGGGCCCTAAAATACTGTGTTCTAGCCAGTCTTCCCGGGACTATGTTACGCACAATGATTAACTAACATTGTTGCCCTACCATCCCATGAAATCCTCACTGTTCCTAACTCAAGACTCCATCCTATCTCTCAACCATCAGCCTCTGATACCATTATGTCATGACCCCCTGCCACCAAGGATACCCCTCCTGAGCTGGCAATGGTGAAAGGGAGATAATGACCCCCCGAGTCCCACCGCAAGTAGGCCCCGTGATGGAGACTAGCAACAAGGGTATGAGTTTTCACAAATATGGGAGGCATTACCCTTTTTATATATTTAGGATCAGGAAATATTTCATGTCTGTAAGAACTCGGTTTCTGCTATAAAAGATTTTGGAATATTTTTGATAATATTCCATAGCAATGCCTTCAGACGGCGTGCGATTCCGAGCCCTAGAGTGGCCGGAATTAAATTTTCAGTGCGTTCACACTGGAAATGCTAAATAAATGGAGTAACTCCTAAACAGAGTTCCGGATCAGAGATCCGAGTGTACGGATGGGTCCGGAATGGGATTTTTACCATAGGAATGAAATAAAACTTGTCGGTGCGGGACATTTGGACCCCTCGCCCGCTTTTGGAACGTTAAACGGATTAATTAATTAATTAATTCATTCATTTAATGTTGAAACGTGGGTATCTCTTAAACGGTGGCTCGGATTGGAAGACCGAGGGCACCGTTGAGTTCGGAATGTGTCGTTCACCCTAGGAGGGGTATAAGTTTTGTGGGCGTGGACCAGTTGTGAAAAATGGCCCAGGGGCGTTTTCGTAATTTAGCGGCTTCGGACGTTAAATTTTATAACTTTAGAACGGGGTCTCGGATTAAAATTCCGAGACCTTCGTTGCACTCCGAGCGTCGTGTTTGCCCCAAGGACGCCCTCCTTTTTGTCTTCTTCGGGAGCGGAGTCGGGGGCGTGCCGGGCGGGGTGTTTAAGTCTTTTATTTAAACACGCACCCCCCTTCTTCCTCTTCTTCTTCTTCCTCACAACCACTCCACTCCCTTCTTCCCTTCCAGCGAGATCCGGTGAGCTCCGGCGAGGCGACTCCGGCGAGGAGGCTCCGACGAGACGATGGCGCGCAGCGGATCATGTGGGAAGCGTCGGGCAAAGCACAACCAGATAGGCGGATTTAAGTTTTCCTCCCCACCCCGTTTTAAATCCTCATTAATGCTCAATCGCACCATTGGATCCTCGAAAAAATCCCGTGGTTGCGTAGATCCCATCCCAAGATTTCCGGAAAGCTATTCGGATCGAATGTTCACCCACCGGATCGTTCCCGGTGGTCCTTGGAAGTTTTCCCGCCATGAGACCGGTTTCCGGCGAGTGTCGAAGGCAGCGGACGGCGGCACAGGGCGGCCACGGCTTTGGGAGGCGGCGGCTTTGCAGGGGCAGGGCGGTGGTGCTTCCAGGAGGCGGCGGCGGCCTTCGGCGGCGGCTGTCCGAAGCCGGCCGCGACGCCGGCCGCGGGCGCTGGAAAGCGGAGGAGGGGCCGCGAGGTGGCGGCCCCGTGCAGCGCAGCAACGACCGGCGCTTCGTGGGTCGTTGCGTGGAATAGGCGATCGGCCCTCGTGGCCGGTCGGTGGGGAATCCCGCGCGGTGGGTACGCGGTTGTGAAGGGGGAGCGGGCCGCGGAGCGGCGGCCCGCGGCTCGGCCGGACCGGGCCGACCGGCACGGGCCAGTCCAAGCAGGGCGTACCGGTCGGTCCGGGCCGGTCCGGCCCAAGGGGCTTTTCCCCTCAGACTTCGGACGCCCGTATTTCGGGCTACGGGCGTCCGTTTTGTGCACCGTCTGCGGCAATGCCGATCTTGCGTCGAGGGAAATGTTTTCAGATGGTTTCGGGAAATTTTAATCCTCGAAACGAGGGGTCGTGGAGGCGCGACGTGTCCTTAAGTGGACGAGCGTTTCTCCTGAGATTCTTGTTTTGGACGGCTCGGACGCTTCCGACGTCCGTTTTTGAGCGCCGTCAGTGGCGTTGGGACCCTGGCATTGAGGCGGAGATTTCCAGGGCGGTTTCGGGTGTTGGGACTGGGTTTGAGGCGTGGGCCCCACGGCCCGTCCTTTAAGCTGGGGGCAGCGTTTCACGACTTTTTCCTCGGACGTCCGTTCGGGGCGTGTTAGCAGTCGTTTTTGGATGTTTTTACGAGGGGATTGCAATGGTGCAATCCGCCCACTCAAATTGGGCACGATGGTGCGGGGCCCATGAGGGCCATTTCGGGAGTTGACGGTGATTTCCAGCTTTATCACCGGGCGACCGTTTTGGACAAGTGAGTAGCCCATCTTGTGTACATTTTCGAGAGGATCGCAACGGTGCGATCCGTTCGTTGAGTTTCGGGACCGGGATGCGAGTCCCACGTGGCGCCGTTCGTGTGCGGTGCGCCGGAATGCATATTTTCTCTGGATACCCATTCTACTCAAGCGAGTAGTGCTTTCGACGTGTTTTTCGGAGAGCATTGCTATGGTGCAGTCCGCCCAACCTTTTTCGGGGACGTGCTGTAGGTCCCACCTGACCCGGCTACGGTGAATAGTTCACTTTTCACTAGGTGTCTGTTTTGGGCGATTGAGTACTCAATCCCTTGAGTTTTTCTGAGGGGATCGCAGTGGCATGATTTTTTGGTTCAGTTTCGGTATCTTGGGGTGGGCCCCAAACGGGTTTGGTCACGGTGAATAGTACTTTTTCCATCTGTTCACCGTTTCAGGCGAGTGAGTAGTCTAACTCGCGTGTTTTTCCGTAAGGATTACAACGGTGTGATCTGTTTGGCTGTACGGAGCTTCTTGCGCAATTTTTAGAAATGGGGAAGCACGGAAGGTTACCTAGTGGTGGTTCGCCCTACTTTGCTTGTAGCGGACCTTTGGCGAGTGATCACGTGCACTCCCGTGTGAGTGATGTAAATTCTTGAGGCGACGTGGTTGGTTGTGCCTGGGCCTTTGAGGTGGAGTTGTTATGTTACGCCTTCACGCTGACGTTGGGTGCTGTGTGCATGATATCCTATGGGCTGGAACGAGGTATACTCTGGGAGTATACGAGAGCGCTTGGAGGTACGTGTGGTTGTTACCTGAGATGTTCGTGCGCTTGGTTGGGGTTGACTTGGGGCCACACATCGTGTGGGAACCATGTGTGTGCCGTGTTATTCCTTACGTACTTTAACCTCCCGTGGCGTAGAGGGTCCCTCTGGGTGTTTGTTTGACCAGCAGGGTGAAGCTCTTCCCCTAGCTCTGTGCTCGTTGGTTTAACCAGAAGGGTTGAGTGGTCCCCCTGGTTTTGTCCTCGATGGATTGGCCGGTAGATGTGCTAGTGACTCCCAGTCCTGGGGCAGACGCTGCACCTCTTTTGGGAGAGCTGTTCTGGAGTTGGGTGGTTGCGCGACACCCACTCCGTGTTCGGTCAGCCAGTGTTGTACCCTCCTGTAGAGATGGCAGAGCGGTTCTGAGTTTTACCCTCCAGCGGGGCTGGGAAGTGGGTTACTCATCGACTTCCTCAGGCTTACCCTCCAGTAGGGATGGGCAGTGGGTTTCTCACTTAGTTCTAGGGTTTACCCTCCTGTAGAGACTGGGCAGTGGGTCACCCGACGCTATTAGGGTCTACCCTCCAGAGGAGACTGGGCAGTGGGTCACCCGAAGCGATTAGGGTCTACCCTCCAGCAGAGACTGGTCAGTGGGTCACCTGACGACCTCTTATGGTCTACCCTCCAGCAGGGCTGGGCAGTGGGTCACCCGTCGTCTAGCTCCAGGTCTACCCTCCAGCAAGGCGGGGCAGTGGGTCGCCTATCAACTTATTCCAGGTCTACCCTCCAGTGGGGCTGGGCAGTGGGTCGCCTGATGATGTATTATGGTTTACCCTCCAGCAGGGTTGGGCAGTGGGTCACCCAGTATCTTATTATGGTCTACCCTCCACCGGGGTTTGGAAGTGGGTCGCCGGATGATGTATTAGGGTTTACCCTTCAGTAGGGCTGGGCAGTGGGTCACCCAGTATCTTATTATGGTCTACCCTCCACCGGTGCTGGGCAGTGGGTCGCCAAATGATGTATTAGGGTTTACCCTCCAGCAGGGCTGGGCAGTGGGTCACCCGATATTTGGTTATGAATTATCCTCCAGTAGGGCTGGGCAGTGGGACAACTATTGGCATTCCAGGCTCAGTCCTTTCTACTGGGCTAGCCTGTTGATTTCCTCTGTGATTACCAGAGCGGGACCCTTGGTTGTATGGGTCGGTGGTGGAACGAAATGACTTTGAGGAGACATCTCGACTGCAGGGCAGTGATGAGGTGTGGTTTGACTTTCCTAGAACTCTCAAGTACGAGGGTCACTTTCCCCACCGAGATGCGTTCTTGCGACACGATCTAAAACTGTGCAGGCGAGTCAGTGCCACCCAAAGCGGATAATATCAAGGTGCGGTGACTGAGCCCCTTGGCTTGCGGTTCAGGGTGGACGTGCGGGATGATGGGCATCAGTGATGGGGTTACATTGGGACTGTTGGCTACTTTTTTTCTTGGGCTGAGCTACATGACGGAGATCCCCGTACGAGCTTGTTCGGGCTTCTTGGAAGAGAATATATATGTATATACCTCGTACGAGTGCCCACTCCTTGGGTTTTGGCTACTCTCCTTCTAGTAGCGGAAAAGACGCACAAGGTATGCCACGTGCTTTCCGTGTCTAGCTTCTCGCGTTTGTATGAGTCTACTCTCCTGCTATAGGTAGCGAAGACTCGACGGGAATTTCATCTTCTCACCGTTTCCAGCTCCTTGTGTCTGGATGATTCTACCCTCTTTCCTCTTGTTGGGTTGAGCTGGACTCTTTACTTCACATTAATTTGTACTCCTCTACCTTTATGTTCGCTCTACCGCTCACCCATTGGTACCTCCTTTGTTGCTCCCTCGAGCCTTCGGGGTATCCTACTGAGTATTTTTACTCACCCCTGCTTGGGCTTTGCCCTCAGTTGTGTCCCCTTGTAGACGACGGACAGGTGGAGCATGAATTAGGTGGAATGTAGGAGCTTGGGAGCTTGGACCGCGTGTGGTGGTTGTGGCCGGCTTCCAGGTGGGAGACCCGTCAGCCGTTAATTTTTGTTTACCTGTTTCCGGGTTATGGCACTTTTGGTTGGGCGTGTGTTTTTCCCCTTTTCCTTTCAGTTTGTACTTTGTACTGTTAGAGGTCGATGCACACTGTGGTTTATATATACCAGTTTCCCTTTCCTTTTCTTTCCCTTTTCTTGTACTCTGCACTTTTGCATTGAGTGTGCTGCATGTGTGTGTGTGTACAGGTGCTTAGGCAAAGGCCTCCCCGAGTTTTTGTGCCTTCGGCACTGGTCGCCATCCCCTGGCCTATGGAGGCGGGCCTGGGGTAGTTGCAGCTCGATCCCGGGTAGGGTCAGTTCGTGACAAAGTGGTATCAGAGGTTGTTCGTTCCATGGGACGTTGTGCGAACGTCACTAAAAAAGGAATTGGTTGGGATATAGAGCAGCAGTGTTAATGTGTCTCGAGAGAGGCTCTCAGGCCAAGGAGTCCAGTGATGGTGCGGCGGCCGACGTATCCATTCTCCAGGACCTTGATAACCCGCTTGTTGACTCGGCATGCTGAGACACTTGTTGTAGGGAAAAAAATTTTGTGCATCACATAGGACTGAGTCTTGACTGTCCTTCTTGAGTCAGCTCCCCATCGTTGTTGTTTTTGGTATTTACATATATGCTCATCTGACCGCGACACTCCTTGATAATTTTCAGGATGTCTCCGCGAGGACAGCTAGCCCAGATACCAGCTTTGGGTGCGTGACAATGACCCTATGATCTATGAGACCACAGTACAGGACCCATCATGCGAGCCCCTTTCTTCAGGTGGGCCGGTAGCAGCACCCCCACCTGTTGAGCAGCAGGAAGTTTCAGCATAGCAGGCTGAGCTTGAGTGCAGGTTGAGCGCGCTCCGTGAGTTCTAGTGGCAGAGACCGCTGATGTTTAGTGCTGAGCCAGACCCTCAGGCAGGAGAGGTTTGGCTTAAGGTAGTGGTTCGCCTTTTCAGGCTTGTGCAGACGCTGAAAAATCAGAGAGTGGCTTTGGCAGCCACCCTTTTTCGTGGAATATCTTGGCATTGGTGGAGTCTGGTGACTCGGTTTCTTGACGAGTCGTCGCTTTTGTTGGGGTGACTTTCAGTTGTTTCTCCGTGAGGAGTTTTCCCCCTCCTGCTTGCGCTCCATTTGGATTCGGGAGCTCCTGTAGTTTCATCAGTGAGAGATGACGGTGGCCGAGTACGCGACTAGTTTTGCAGACCGTGCACGCTTTTACCCGGACATGGTCCATGACGACAACCTCTGAGCGCGGAAGTTTGAGTAGGGTATCCGCCGAGAGATTCATGTTGTCATAGTACCCTTGGGCATTACCACATATGTCGGGATGCTAGAGCAGGCGCTGGTGACAGGGGGCTTCCTGTCATGTTTTGCGGTTAGTAGTGGCAGTGGGCGCGACGGAGCCGGGACGTCTGCCGTAGTTAGCAGGCGCCGGAGGGTACCAGGGAAGCCCAGAGAGCGCATGTTCTATGCTTGTGACGGGCGGGGTCACTTGTCACGAGACTGCCCGACCTGAGTTGCTGGGAGCATCGGGCAGGCAGCAGGCGCACCGCCACGGCAGAGGCAGCACCGTGATCAGAGTGGTAACCAGAGAGGTGATGCTAGCAGAGGAGCGGGAGGAGCTAGAGGTGGGGGAAGATTTTACTAGGTCTTCCAATCACCACTAAGCGGTCCACGTTAGGCTCCGGGAGCTGACAGTTGGGACCACGGACAGCCACGAGTTTTGGATGTCTACGATCCTGCAGAGCATGGGATGGTGAGAGGTACCCCTTGCGACTCTTCTCCTTCTTGCAGTAGAATTGCTAGGCTCTGCGTGTGAAAGGATTTTCTCAATGCTCCTTGTTTGAGGTGTTACCAGGGTGACGCAGGGCGTCGGGTGTAACCCTGTGTTGGTAAGGTAAAAAGCGTGAGACCTTTTTCCTTTAGTCGATGATATTGGCTCCTTGCCTATTGAGCATGTAAGAGAGCATCTATTGTGGAATCTTGTGTGACCAGATATCCTTGGGTGCTTCACCATATGGATATTCTGAAGGAGGGAATCACCGGGCCTTGCCCATGACCAAGCGGTGATTCCTGTCGCGGCTTGAGACGTAGAGGTTTGACCTGGGAGGTGAGCTACCCCCGAGGGCCTTCATGCCGTTTGAAACCGTGCAGAGGGATGACGAGGTACCCTACATCCTTGCCCTAACCCCAAAGTCTGGAGTGGTTGGACGACATCAGCAAGGGCCGACCTCGCATGAACAGATCAATCCTTTGGTTTGTGTGCGGTGGCACAGAGCTGTGTGAGGGTTCTTCTGGGTATGGGAAAGCCAGGTGTGGGCTTAGTACCCTGTGTTTCTCCCTAGTTTTGCTTTTCTAGGACAACAATATTGAAGTAGGGAATGATGTAAGAACCTGGTTTTTGCTGTGAAAGACTTTGGAATATTCTTGATAATATTCCAAAGCAGTGTCTTCAGACGGCGTGCGATTCCGAGCCCCAGAGTGGCCGGAATTAAATTTTCAGTGCGTTCACACTAGAAATGCAAAATAAATGGAATAACTCCTAAACGGAGTTCCGGATCAGAGATCCGAGTGTACAGATGGGTCCGGAATGGGGTGTTTACCCTAGGAACGACATAAAACTTGTCGGCGCGGGACGTTTGGACCCCTCGCCCGCTTCTGAAACGTTAAATGGATTAATTAATTAATTAATTAATTCGTTTAATGTTGAAATGTGGGTATCTCTTAAACGATGGCTCGGATTGAAAACCGAGGGCACCGTTGAGTTCGGAATGTGCCTTTCACCCTAGGAGGGGTATAAGTTTTGCGGGCACGGGCCGGTTGTGAAAAATGGTCCCAGGGGCGTTTTCGTAATTTAAAGGCTTTGGACGTTAAATTTTATAACTTTTGAACGGGTTCTCGGATTAAAATTCCTAGACCTCCGTTGCGCTCGAAGTGTCGTGTTTTCCCCAGGGAATCCCTCCTTTTTGTCTGCTTCGGGAGCGGATTCGGGGGCGTGCCAGGCGCGGTGTTTAAGTGTTTTATTTAAACAAGCTCCCACCCCCTTCTTACTCTTCTTCTTCTTCCTCACAACCCCTACCCTCCCTTCTTCCTTTCCGGAGAGCTCTGGTGAGCTCCGGCGAGGCGGCTCTGGAAAGGCGGATCCGGCGAGACGATGGCGCGCGGCGGATCACGCGGGAAGCGCCGGACGATGCCCAATGAGGTAGGCAGATTTAAGTTTTCCTCCCCTCCCCATTTTAAATCCTCATTTATGCTCAATTTCATAATTTGATCCTCTAACAAATCTCGTGGTTGCGTAGATCCCGTCCCGAGCTTTCCTGAAATCTATCCGGATCGAAATTTCGACCACCGGATCGTTCCCGGTGGTCCTTGGAAGTTTTCCGGCCATGAGGCCGGTTTCCGGCGAGTGCCGAAGGCGGTGGAAGGCGGCGCAGGGCGGTCGCGGCTTTGGGAGGCGGCGGCTTCACAGGGCAGGGGGGCGCCACTTCCGGGAGACGGCGGCGGACTTCGGCGGCAGCTGTCGGAAGCTGGCCGCGGGTGCTGGCAAGCGGAGGAGGGGCCGCGAGGCGGCGGCCCCGTGCAGCGCAGCAACGAGCCGCGCTTTGCGGGTCGTTGCGTGGAATAGGCGACCGACCCTCGTGGCCAGTCGGTGGGGAATCCCGCGCGGCGAGCGTGCGGGTGTGAAGGGGCAGCGGGCCGCGGAGTGGCGGACCGCGGCTCGGCTGGACCAGGCCGGCCGGCGCGGGCCGGCCCAAGCAGGGTGGACTGGACGATCCATGCCGGTACGGCCCATGGGGCTTTCCCCTCAGTCTTCGGATGCCCGTATTTCGGGCTACGTGCGTCCGTTTTGCACACCGCCTGCGGCAGCGCGGAGCTTGCGTCGAGAGAAATGTTTTGAGATTGTTTTAGGAAATTTTAATCCCCGAAATGAGGGGTCGCGGAGGCGCGACGTGTCCTTAATTGGAAAAGCGTTTCTCCAGAGATTCTGGTTTTGGACAGCGCGAACGTGTCCGACGTCTGTTTTGAGCGCCGTCAGTGGCGTTTGGACCCTGGATCGAGGCGGAGATTACCAGGGCGGTTTCGGGTGTTGGGACTGGGTTTGAGGCGCGGGCCCCACGGCCCGTCCTTTGAGCTGCGGGCAGCGTTTCACGACTTTTTCCTCGGACGTCCATTCGGGGCGTGCAAGTAGTCGTTTCTGGATGTTTTTCTGAGAGGATTCCAATTGTGCAATCCACCCGCCAAATTCGGAATGATGGGGCGGGGCCCACGAGGGCCGTTTTGGGAGTTGACGGTGATTTCCAGCTTTGTCACCGGGCTACCGTTTTGGACAAGTGAGTAGCCCATCATGTGTACTTTTTCGAGAGGATCGCAATGGTGCGATCCGTTCGTTGAGTTTCGGGGCCAGGATGTGGGTCCCACATGGCGCCCTTCGTGTGGGGTGCGCCAGAATGCATCTTTTCTCCGGATACCCATTCTACTCAAGCGAGTAGTGCTTTCGACGTGTTTTTCCGAGAGCATTGTGATGGCGTAGTCTGCCCGACCTTTTTCGGGGACGTGGTGTGGGTCCCACCTGACCCGGCTACGGTGAATAGTGCACTTTTCACCAGGTGTCCTTTTTGGGCGATTGAGTACTCAATCCTGTGAGTTTTTTCAAGGGGATCGCAGTGGAATGATCCGTTGGTTCAGTTTCGGGATCTTGGGGTGGGCCCCACATGGGTTTGGTCATGGTGAATAGTACGTTTTCCACCTCTTGACCGTTTCGGGCGAGTGAATAGTCTAACTCGCGTGTTTTTCCGCAAGGATTACAAAGGTGTGATCCGTTTGGCAGTACGGAGCCTCTTGCGTGATCTTGAGAAATGTGGAAGCACAGAAGGTGCTCCAGTGGTGGTTCTCCCTACTTTGTTTGTATCGGACCTTTGGCGAGTGATCGCGTGCACTCCCGTGTGAGTGATGTAAATGCTTGAGGTGACGTGGTTGGCCGTGCCTGGGCCTTTGAGGTAGAGTTGTTATGTCACGCCTTCGCGCTGACGTTGGGTGCCGTGTGCACGATATCCTATGGGCTGGAACGAGGTATACTCTGGGAGTATACGAGAGCGCTTGGAGGTACGTGTGGTTTGTACCTTAGATGTTCGTGCGCTTGGTTGGGGTTGACTTGGGGCCACACATCGTGTGGGCCCCATGTGCGCGCCATGTTCTGCCTTACGTACTTTGACCTCTCGCGGCGTAGTGGGTCCCTCTGTGTGTTTGTTTGACAGCAGGGTGGAGCTCTTCCCCTGGCTCTGTGCTCGTTGGTTTGACCAGCAGGGTTGAGTGGTCTCCCCCCGGTTTCATCTTCGATGGATTGGCTGGTAGCGGTTCTAGTGACACCCAGTGCTGGGGCAGACGCTGCACCTTTTTTGGGAGAGATGTTCTGGAGTTGGGTGGTTGCGCGACACCCACTCCGTGTTCGGTCGGCCAGTGTTGTACCCTCCTGTAGAGATGGTAGAGCGGTTCTGAGTTTTACCCTCCAGTGGGGCTGGGAAGTGGGTTACTCATCGACTTCCTCGGGCTTACCCTCCAGCAGGGCTGGGCAGTGGGTTTCTCACTGACTTCTAGGGTTTACCCTCCAGTAGAGACTGGGCAGTGGGTCACCCGATGCTATTAGGGTCTACCCTCCAGGAGAGACTGGTCATTGGGTCACCCGATGCAATAAGGGTCTACCCTCCAGCAGAGACTGGGCAGTGGGTCACCCGACGACCTCTTAGGGTCTACCCTCCAACAGGGCTGGGTAGTGGGTCACCCGTCGTCTAGCTCCAGGTCTACCCTCCAGCAAGGCTGGGCAGTGGGTCGCATGTCGACTTATTCTAGGTCTACCCTCCAGCGGGGCTGGGCAGTGGGTCGCCTGATGACGTATTATGGTTTACCCTCCAGCAGGGCTGGGCAGTGGGTCACCCAGTATCTTATTATGGTCTACCCTCCAGCGGGGCTGTGCAGTGGGTCTCCGGATGATGTATTAGGGTTTACCCTTCAGCAGGGCTGGGCAGTGGGTCACCCAGTATCTTATTATGGTCTACCCCCCAGTGGGGCTGGGCAGTGGGTCACCCGATATTTGGTTATGAATTACCCTCTAGCAGGGCTGGGCAGTGGGACACCTGTTGGAATTTCAGGCTCAGTCCTTTCTACTAGGCTAGCCTGTGGCTTTCCTCCGTGATTACCGGAGCGGGACCCTTGGTTGTACAGGTCGGTGGTGGAACAACTTGACTTTGAGGAGACCTCTCGACTTCAGGGCAGTGATGAGGTGTGGTTTGACTTTCCTAGAACTCTCAAGTATGAGGGGCACTTTCCCCACCGAGACGCGTTCTTGCAACGCGATCTAAAACCGTGCGGGCGAGTCAGTTCCGCCCAAAGCGGATAGTATCATGGTGCGGTGACTGAGCCCCTTGGCTTGCGGTTCAGGGTGGACGTGCGGGATGCTGGGAATCCGTGATGGGGTTACATTGGGACTATTGGATACTTGTTTTCTTGGGATGATCTATGGGACGGAGATCCCCTTACAATTGGCAGAGCATATATATGTATATACCTCGTACGATTTCCCACTCCTTGGGTTTTGGCTACTCTCATTCCAGGAGTGGTGAATACGCGTGGGGTATGCCACATGCTTTCCGTGTCTAGCTTCTCGCGGTTGGATGAGTCTACTCTCCTGCTATAGGTAGTGAAGACTCGACGGGAAGTTCATCTTCTCACCGTTTCCAGCTCCTTGTTTCTGGATGAGTCTACCCTCTTTCCTCTTGTTGGGTTGAGCTGGACTCTTTACTTCACTTCTAGTTGTAATCCTCTACATTTCTGTTCGCTCTACCGCTCACCCTTCGGTACCTCCATTGTTTCTCCCTCGAGCCTTCGGGGTATCCTAATGAGTATTTTTACTCACCCCTGCTAGGGCTTTTCCCGCACTTGGTGTGCCCTTGCAGACGACGGACAGGTGGAGCGTGACTTCTGTGGAGCGTAGGAGCTTGGGATCTTGGAAAGCGTGCGGTGGTTGTGGCTGGGTTCCAGGTGGGAGACCCGTCAGCCGTTCGTTTTTTGTTTACCTGTTTCCGAGTTGTGGCACTTTTGGTTTGGCGCGTGTTTTGCCCATTTTCCTTTCAGCTTGTACTTTGTACTGTTAGAGGTCGATGCACACTATGGTTTATATATAGCAGTTTCCCATTTCATTCCATGCCCTTTTCTTGTACTCTACACTTTTTCATTGAGTGTGTTGCGTGTGTGTGTGTGTGTGTACATGTGCTTAGGAAAAGGCATCCCCGTGTTATTGTGCCTTCGGTGCTGGTCGCCAGCCCCTGGCCTATGGAGGCGGGCCTGGGGTAGTTGCGGCTCGAGCCCGGGTAGGGTCGGGTCGTGAAAAATTAAACCACCAAAAAGGAAAAGAAAAAGTGTATATAAATAAACCCAAACCAATCCCACATGCATGTTTAAACAATTTTTTAATGAGGTACAAGTACAAGAAAGCTCAAAGTACAATAAAAAAAGAAAACAAAGGTACATCAATTGCAACAACTCCAACTGTCCGACTAGTGGGGTCCCGCACGGTCCTGGTAGTCCTCAAGGAAATATGAAAGTAAACTTTGGGTGAGCATACAAGTATACTCAGTAGGGAAACCTAAAGCTCTCATGCACAAGTGGGGATACATCCTAATGTCTCGTGAGGACAACAGAAGAAACCTAGAAAATAATTCTATCCAACCAACATCACCAGCCACACTCACCAAAAACACAATCACAACAGGTAGTAGTAGTATAAGAACAAGAGTATTGGGTACCCCGCACCATTTCCTTTTAGTTAGCTGCTCTTCCTAACGACGAACGTCCTGACGCTTCCACACTCTCCCCACCCGCACACACCTGGGCCTCACAACCACATATCCCGCCCTCACACACCTGGGCCTCATTCCGATGATTCTTGGGAAAAAGTACAACATTCACGAAGAGTCATGGGCTAAAACCACCCCAATTGAAACCTACCTGAAGAGTCCTAGGTGTAATTTCACCTCAAGCCATCGCAGCCTAGGGGAGAAGGAGCAGGAAGGAGCTAGTAACTAAGGGAAAAAAACCCCCTTCCAGGAAATGGGAGTGATCGACAATAAGTGCTCAACATGGGTGGGGTGCAATAAAACATAAAAGATATATATATATATATATATATATATGTATACCAAAAACACAACCCAACCTATGGCTTCTAAACAGAAAACATAGCATGTTCCTCGCAACTACTACCACGAAGTATGCATATAACAATCAAACCCAACCCCATTTAGGTTTTCATGTTTCAACAGAATTAGTTTATTTAGTTCCTTAACTACATGGAAACTATCCACAACCAACCACATTGATCGTTCATAAAACATATCCCTAGCATCCACAAATCAAGTTAGGAAAACAAAAAAACACACCCAAGCGCTTCTTATTAACCAAACAACCCCATTGATTATTAGTCCTGTTTCATTACCACGACCCACCATTCATTAACTCTTGCACTTTTATTTATTAACAACAACCCAAAGTTCATTCACATTCAACCCCTCCCCGCAGCCCCGCTGCCAACCACCATAACCACAACCGCACCAAAACCCATACATCATTATCCCTTTAATACCACTTATCACAACCCCGATGCCCGTCACGGACACAACATTCACACCAACCCACAACCAAGTCAACCGCAGCCCCACTACTCACCCTATCCACAACAACCCACAAAACACCCCCATCACATGCCACGTAACCAATCCAATTCCCACATGTTCATTAGTCCATTTTGTTTTGCCGGGGTGATCACACAAGGGTTCTAGATTTTAAACAGCCAACTTTACGTGATTAACCAATATGCACATTCCACAAAGTTTCCATCCATAAGAAAATCCAGAAGGAGATGGAAACATTTAATTGCGTAAGCAAAGGCCCCCAACGACCATGATTTCTAGTAGGTAGAAGCTCATTCAATTCACAATATAATATCATAGGATATATAAAGTAAAGTAACA
Source organism: Viscum album (assembly GCA_963277665.1). NCBI lineage: Eukaryota > Viridiplantae > Streptophyta > Magnoliopsida > Santalales > Viscaceae > Viscum > Viscum album. The sequence goes on from OY728121.1 coordinate 385,568,031, forward strand.
GTAATCACAAACTTCCAAACCCCGTTATATAAGCCAGTTATTATCTTCATTAAACCGATTCAACTGTGTTTCATAAAACAAGAGGAAACCCACCCCGCATGATGCATAAATTAGAGAGATGAATGTATGATCCCTACATCAACAGGTTCTGATCGCAACGCTCCCCCGAATCAACCTTAAAGGGCGTCCGTCAGAGTCCGTCACTTTTGTCGGGTCCCGGAAAAACCTCCTCGGGTGGAAGTCAGAAAGAAAAGGCCCAAGGAAAGTCAACGAATCCAAGCTCGCAAGCTTCTCCTCGTCGTTACGATCCTGTGGCCACTGACAGATCGTAAATCGGAGCACGGATGAAGAAGTTATGGAAGAAAGAGCCTTCAAGTCACTTGGGAAAGCTCTACTCCGAGGAGAGGGGAGGAGAGGTGTGTGTTGAAAAGGAGGAGGGGACCCCTCCTTTTATAGGAGTGAAAAGAAAAAGTACAGGGAGTGTACTTTATGGTACATGGCGTGTACTCGGTTCTTTCACACGGTCTGTACGTGTCTTCCAACACGGCTCCGCGGCCATTGACTGGACAACACACGGTTTGAGGGTAACACATATTCGGGGAGGGACTACACAGTGTGTAGTTTAGACACACGGCGTGTACTCATTAATTGCACATGGAAAGGAAATGGCTCCAACATGGTAGACGGCCATTGACTGGTAACGCGTATGCAAGGAAGGACTACACGGTGTGTAGAACTGGTCACACGGCGTGCACCCATTATTCCACATAGTAAGGACACGCCTTGCAACACAGGGTATACCCAAAAAGGGGTACATGGCGTGTACCCAAACTACACAGTGTGTAGTTTCAAAATTCTGGAAAGTGTGGGAAATGTTTATTTTACCCTCCAGAACACTTTGTGACCTTTTTGTTGACAAAGGAATGGCCCAGATAGGTCCGGGCCATTACACCCAAACATCATTTGAGGTACTCATTTTATATTTTTTTAATTGGTTGCATTCTTTATTTAATTCTGGTTCTACATAATCTGAAATACCACTTGACCTAGTTATTATTTTGTATATGAGGTAGAATGGCTTCCAGTTCCCTTTGAATGGAATATTCTACTTGGAGGATGAGCATATATATAAGAATTATATAGAAAATGTGTTCTAGTTTTGGGGAATCCGCTCTGTATGAGAGAATTCCATTTATTAGAGATTTTTACATATGATATAATCCTTAACAAGTAATGAATGTATTCAGTTCATGATACTATGGATTACTTCATGATATAAATTATTTCTTATATTTCTTATGGAGATCCTATTTTTTCCTTTGTTGAGAGATACCCTCAGATGGGTCGTGGGTGTTTTATATAATTTCCTTTACTAATGTCTATGGTGACGTGGAGTTCATTAGAGGCTTAATAGAAGGTGATTCCCAGGGTTGTGTAAGTGTACCATGATGTTTTTCTATAAGAGGATACGACATTACTCCCTCAATAAGTGATTGATTTTGGGTTATAGATACAAATAAGAGATTCTATGATATTGATGTATTTATATATTATGGAACCTATTGATTGATGAGATATGTGGTTATAGATCAATGTCATTTTTCATAGTGAGGTTTTGTTTATCCAAGTAGGTTACCTTTGGGGTGCTTCAGTTCTATTTATAGAGTAGGCCAAAAAGAGTATGCATATCTATATCAATTATCATCAATTGAAATAGGTGATAGTGAAGAACTAATATCCTTTTATATGGACTGATGATTTATTTGATCAACTGAAAGGGGATGGTAAGTTCTCTGTGATCGATATGTGTTCAATATATCATCATATGTTGGTAAAATATGAGGATATTATTAATATTTATATCTAATTTCATTATGTGCATTACAATTTCCTTGTGATTCTCTTAACTGTGATGAATTATTTATCCATGTTCATGGGTTTAGTGAAAATTTTGTTCAGATATTTCAAGGATCATTTCATGGTTGTTTTTATCAATGAAATCCTTGTTACTCTACATTTGAATAGGATAACACATAACATATGTGTTCCATTTTGGGAGTAAATTTTTTTCAATATCTATATGAAAATATGTTAAAGTGTGAGATCTAGGAGAGTTCTTTTTAAGCAAATATCATTTTCTAGTGTGGTGTATCTTCAAATCCTTTAGATATTGATGAATTAATTTTTTTAGATGGCCCCCAAGACGAATTTTGTTAGCCCAAGTATCCATAGTCTTATAAGATATTATAATAAGTGAGTATATAATTTATCTTTGGTTAAAAATCCAATAACATTCATGAGAAGAATGTTTCATGCATTTTTATGGACTGGTCATTGTCAGGATGTTTTTGAGCACTTAAATGAAAAGCTAGTTGGTGCTCCAGTTCATCATTTTCCTAAAGGGGGCATTTAGTTCAACATTTTATATGTAATATTATGTATTTTTTTGGTCTATGTTCTAATTAAATAATTATAATTTGTTTCGTTTGGGTCTCAGTAGTTACATCCCCATGAGTGCAACTGTTCCACCCATTTGCTTGAGTTGGTAGCATTCATGTTTTCCTTGATGTTCAGTAAATATTACCTCATCAATGAGTTTTTTACATTCTTTAAAATAAAAAAGATCATAAGGTTTGTATAAAATATATGTGACCAGAACTTGTTACCGCAATGGTGGATAAAATTATGGAAATATTATGAATTCTAGATTTAATATAAACTTGTAAATTGTAATTTTATAGCTGATACACTGAGATAGAAGTAACACAATGATGTTGTTCATGAATATATATAATCTTGTACAATGATATTATATCTCTCAGTGATTCTTCTTAATATGGTGGAGGTTGATGAAATTGGTATCCTATATTAGATAACAATTTAGTCATCTTTTATATAGCTGGTGGAGGATTCCAAGCATAGGGATTTTGAGGTGGATGTCTAGAGATACCATGTTTTCTTTTGTGACTCCCATGATGGTTTTTCTATTGATGAAAAACACCTACTATTGTTCGTGGGCTTCCTTATCATCCCCTTGGATATGTGTGAGATGGTTCTACATTACCTCAACAACTCCTCCGTGCTGGAACACCCTAGAATGATAAATATGTAATGAGTAATGAGAGGTCAGTTTTGATGGCCCAGGTTGATGTATGTAGTTATATAGTTTGTGACTGAATGATTATTTTTCCAGAACGTGAAGGCCATATACTGTATTCCTAGTGGTTTTCTTAAGCCATTGGATATTCATTACTGGAAATGGTGGGAAATTTCGAGGGAAATCACCTGTCACGACCCCCTCCCCACAAAGTGTACCCCTTCTGGGCCAATAATGTGAGAAGGAAGACAATGACCCCCGAGTCCCACCTCTAGTAGTCCTCAGGTTGTCGACTAGCACCAAGCGTATAGTAAGCACACAGATTGGAGGCTTTACCCCTATGAGAACACATGAAAAAGAGATATATAAAACAGACACCAACTAACTCTAACTCAGAAAACAATATAAATGAAATCACATGTACACATATTTAATGTCATGCAAAACAACTACAACTAAAATGGGAAAATAGCAAGTACCCAAAAGAAAAAAAAACCACAAATCCCAAATTGCTCATGCATCCCCAAGCTAGAAGAAATCATCCTGATCTCCAACCTACTACAAGTGACATGAATACATTTTATATATACATAGGGTGAGTATAAAAATATACCTAGTTGGATCCTCCTCGAAGCCTCTCATGGAAATGTAAAGAAAGCATGCTAAAGCACAGTGAACAACAAGTGAAACTAACTCATCTACTAAATATGTTTATAAAGTTACCATCCCTACCATGTATACTCTAACCATGTATCACACAAAATAATATATAATATAATAAATAATATCAAGGGTAGCCCGCTACTACTTCCCCATGGGTTTTCCACTTTTCCTCAAAGTCACACGTCCTAAACTTCTCCCTCCAAAATGGATTGCCCCCAAACACCTAGATGAAGCACCACAACATGAACCTCATGCAACAAAACAACCATGTCCACATAAGCAAAGTAACATGATATTTTCTTGGATCCACCACAACACACGTAACGTGTATCATAATTCAGGTAATAAACCTCGATCCATTATAGCCCATACGCTGAGTAAGGATCATCATGCCATCATAGCCTATACACATTACACCTATAATAGTCCACATAAAACTATATACAGAATATATGAGTATAAATAACCACAATCCATTACGTCCCTCTACACACATATATGGGGAAAACTAACGGTTGTGCCTACTGTCACATGTAACTACCTAGAGAAGAGAACGGGGCCAAAAGGGGGTAGTCAGCCAACCATCCTCCCACCTGAAAGTTTGGGAAACCACCCTCCAGGGCTAGAAATCCCTTGTGTGTTAGTTCCCCTAATTGATGGGATGGGGTAGCGTATAGAAACAAAAAAAATTACAGAATATACTATAGCTCACAAAAACACTATGGGAATAACCTAGACATATACACAATTGTAGCTAACGTCTCATTGAATTATGGTTTCCATTTCTAAGACTAGGTATCCTATAATCACACAACCATTTAAAGTGCTTAATTATATTACTTCATTACCTTTTTATTAGTTTCTCTTTACTTTAATTAATTATTTAAACACTAATTAACCATTATCAATTTCCAAAATATATTTCATTTAAATCACCCCTAAAGTCCATTTTCCCTTGAAAATGTAACCTCACCATTACATCCCAGCAAGATCCAACCCATTGGGTTAACCTCATTTATTCAATAATTTGTTAATAATATTATTACTTTCCCATATTCCTAGGAATTATAGAAAATTATTCTAAAATACTAATCACATTGGGGATCAACACAGTGAATATATGAAGTACCCATCAATTATTTTCCTCCAATAGCAAGATATCATACCCATCCTACCTCGAGAATCTAATCATAGAATGGAAGTGGGATAAATTGTGTGTCTTTTCCCCTTTTGGAAAGAGGGTAACCGAACTAGGTGCCTTGAGTAGTGGGGAATGTAAAGAGTATAAAAAACCAATAAGAATCATCAAGCATCCAAACATTCACATCCAATCACTTTCATCATCCCCGGTGTACTTCCTGATACCCATATGCATAAACAGAGTTATCCCACCACTCTAGCTGTCTGCTTCCGCCTATACCAATTTGCCTCCCGACCCCAACATATCATAACAGCCTTCCGTGGTCACATCACAACACAAACCCCAGGAAAACAACTGTCATATCAATTGGGATCATAGCCCTTGAACAGGAAAGAGGGTAACTCAGAACCCTAAAAGGAATTATCTTTTATCAAACAACCATTTTTTTAATCCATATTGAATTAACTGATTTATTATTCGTAGGTTCCAACTTCGAGAAACATAAAAAGTAAGCAATCACAAATTGATTTAACATGATTACTGCATCAATTTGATTAACCTATCATTACAACGACAACCATCTGATACATTCACAAACCTACTTATCATTATCCAAACAATTATCAATTAGTTCTGTCTTTATGTTCTTTACCAATTTCTATCAAAAATGAAAATCTAAACAAAGAAAGCATAGATACAAAACTATATATCAAAACGAGAGGAAATAACATATGATAGATATCAATTTATTTATCCAGTTCAAATATTAATTATTTAAATTCAATTATGATCCAGGGGATAAAACATGATAACTATACTGTTTCATGTAAAAGAAAAGATAAGCAACAAATCCCCTATCTCAAATGGTTCTTGACGGTCTTTATACAAGAACGATCCAAACAATAGGTTATGATTTCCTCATCCTATGAAAACTGTATCCATATGAGGATGGAGAGATACCACCACACTAGTCAACAACCAAGAAATGTCTATTGGGAACATGGAGATACCATTCCATAAAAGGGATGGAGAACAGAAGGATATGGACCCATCATAATGATGATTCGTCATACCTTATATCAAATATTGATCGATACTGCATGGTTGAATCAAAAACAGAGTGGAAGCAATCCTAGGAGAAAAGTTTGATCGCACAACACCTACTAGAAGGAATGGAATGTTCGAGCATCTCACACATATGAATAAGAAGGAAGAACTAGGGAGGAAGATATCTTGTCACTCTAGAAGATTTAATGGAACAGTGGTTTAAGATACTCTAGATTATCAATTAAAAGCAGATGGCATTAAACAATGAGGTTTGACCAAATAAAAACATCACGAGCCTTTGGAAAATTAATATATGAGTTATTAACTTTGAGTCGTCCTTAGAGTCCTTAAAAAATGTCTTTAAATGCATTTTACATCAATGGGTAGAAACTATAGGAAGCTACAAAGACTGTTCATGAACTCAAAATTACGAAAATGAAAGAGGCTACCGTTGGAACCTCACCATTCTGGAAACACTTTTAATAAACTAAAAATTTTGAAAAGGAAAGAATCTACTATTGTAACCTCACCGTTCTCAAAACACCATTCATGAACTTGATATTTGGCAAAGGAAAGAGGCAACTGCTAGAACCTCACCATTCCGAAAAAACTTTTCATGATCTCAAAATTTGGAAAAGGAAGGAGGATACCGTTGGAATCTCACCATTTGGGAAACCTTGTTTATGAACTCAATATTTTTCAAAGGAAAGAGGCTGCTGTTGGAACCTCACCGTTCTGGAAACACTGTTCACAGAACTAGAAATTGTGAATCGTGTTGGGGATAAATAACCTTGACCCCCCCAGAACACCTTAGACACCAAAGATTCACAAAGGAATGGACTAGATAGGTATGAACCATTACATCAGATACCTCTCAAAACATTCTCTTCCTCAATAATTAAAAACTAACCTGACATGGAACATAAAAGAATTCTGATCAACCACCCATCGAGATACCTATCAAAAGAGAGAAAGACACAAGATGAAACCAATGAAATCAATCTCATAAATATGAAAGCTCTATAACCATAAAGGGGACATCGTTACATGAAAAGAGTTTAACATCAAACAACTTTGATTACTGAGCACATATTTTTGACTCACATTCCCAGATATCATCCACCATGCCACTGTGTTGCCACAAGTCAGGAACCAAGTGGATAGAATGCCTGCAAAACACCTTCTCTTTGTGATCTTGGATCTCCATAGATCTCTCCTCAAATGTCACATCATCATCAATATCGATCTCTCCCCAATCGATGACGTGAGATACATTATGATGATAACGATAGAGCTGTGACACATTAAAGACATCATGTATCCAACTCATCTGTGGGGAAAGGGATACTCAATACACCACTACTCCAACACAAGAAAACACGTACAAAGTCCCATCAAACTGGGGAGAAAGCCTACTCCCATAACCAAACCTTCCCTTCCTACAATGTGGATTCACCTTCAGAAACATGAGATCCCCAACATCAAACACTAAGGGTCTCCTCCTTGGAATGGCGTATGATTTATGATGATCTTTCACTATCTTCATCCTCTCAGGAATCACCTGATCCATCTCTATTGTTTTATGCACTAGTTCTGGTCTGACAATTGCTGACTCCCCAACCCTAGTCCAAGACAATGGAGAACAGAAAATCCAGGCACAGAAGGCATCAAACGGCGCCATACCGATGGTGGAGTGGAAAATATTATTGTAAGTGAACTACACAAAGGTTATGTTCCTCATCCACGAACCACTAAAATTTAAGACACAAGATTGAATCATGTCTTCCAGAGTCTGGATGGTTCACTCTATCTGAATGTCCGTTTGCGGATGAAAAGTCATGCTAAGTCATAACAGAGAAGCGAAATATTGCTGGAGACCTATCCACACCCTAGTGGTAAAATGAGGATTTTGATTAGAATCTACTGTCTTTGGGACTCCATGAAGTCTCACCGACTCTTACAGATACATCTTTGACAAAACATCCAATGATATTGACTCCTTGATTTCAATAAAGAGATCTAATTATGTTAAACGATCTATAAGTACCCAAATAGCGTCATGTCCTCCCTGAGCTCAAGGTAAACCAGTAAAAATTTCCATTTAGATGTCCTCCCACTTCCATTGGGGAACATCTAACAGCTAATGAAGACCACCATGAACACAATTTTTGGTCATCACCTTATAGTAGACCAAACATCGAGACACAAACTCTGCAACTACATGCTTTAGCCTAGGCCACCAAAACTGAATCTTCAATGCTCGGTATATCATTGTCACACCAGGATGCACATATAAAGGTGAACTATAGAACTCTTTGGGAACTGTCTCACATGTTTCCAAAGGAACAAATATTTTTCTGGGATACAACACTCAGTGTTGCTTTCCCTTAGACCAACCATCATGGGCCTCGCTACAAACAACTCGGTCTCTCCAGACCTCCACCTCAAGATCCACCAACTAGGAATCTTCCACCATCTGCACCAAAGAAGACTTAATCATCATCTTGAATATATAACCTATTCCACAATATTTTCCCATATCAAGATGTAATGTTGACAGTTCTTCCTTTACTCTCCAGGAATCACCATATTTAGAAACTACATCACTATGTGATATTTGACTCAGCGCATCAGCTACAACATTCCCCTTTCTAGGTGTATAAGATATTTCAACATTATATTACTATAAGAACTCCTTCATCCGACGATGTCATATGTTCAAGTCACACTAAGAGAAAACATATCTCAAACTCTTATGGTCAGTGAAAACCACAAAGCACTCTCCAATGAGGTAATGTCTCCAAAACATCAGTGAAAACACAATGACTTCCAAAATAAGATCATTGGTGGCATAGTTATGTTCATGGGTATGACACTACAAATATATATAAGAAACAAATGATCTCTACTTCATCATAACACAACCTAATCTCATATGCGAAGCATTGTAGAAAACAACAAACTAATCTCCCTCTCCTAGAAGACAAAGAACTGCAGAACTTAATAACTTCTCTTTTAGATACTTGAAAGCTATCTAAAACTATTCTGTCCACAAGAATGCCTGATCCTTCCTGGTCAAAGCTGTTAGAGGAGTGGAAACTGAAGTGAAATAGGCTATGAAACTCTTGTATTATCCTATGAGAGAAAAGAAACATTGCACCTCTGACACTGTCTTGGGGGCTGCATAAGACACAATAGCTTCTATCTTCGATGGATCCACAAATACATCCTTATGGGACACAATATGCCCAAAAAAATGGACTTATTGAGCCCAAAAATCACACTTCAACAACATCCTAAATAGCTGATGTAGACAAAGAACTCCCAAAACGGCATGTAGATACTCCACATGATCCTCCTCAGATATAGAGTAAACAAGGATGCCATCGATGAAAACAACCATGAACTTGTCCAAGAACTCACGGGACACAATGATCATCAATCCCATGAACACAACTAGAGCATTCATCACACCGAATGAAATAATTACGAACTCATAATGACCATGAAAACAACAGAAAGAAGTCTTCAAGATATCCTCATCAGTCACATGCATTTGATGATATCCTAAATAGAATTCTATCTTTATAAAAACAAATCACCATTTTGTTGATAAAATAAATCATCAATCTATGGAAGATGATAGGGATTCTTCACTATCACATTGTCTATGCGATGATAATCGACACACAACCGCAAACTAGGGTTAGCCTTCATCCGGCACAAAATTGGGGCTCCCCACACTGACACACTCGGCCGAACAAAACCACACTGTAACAGATCATCAATCAGTACACATTTCTCTCGTAACTCATAAGGGGCCATCCAATATAGAGAGGTAGAGATAGGATATGTGCATGGATTGTAGCATGATCTCTAACACGATCTCTCGTCGATGGGGTAAGGATACAACCTCTTCTGGAAATTCGTCATGGTACTATTCTATGGCCCTAGGACACACCAACTAATGAACCTCTGATGAACTCAGCATCATCTCATACATCATGGATGATAAGTACAGAACATGACTTTAACCCATCTAAGGGTCTCTCTCGCCAACTAACAGCACTGGATCTCCATCCGCATCGAAGAACACAACATGCATCTTGAAGCAATTCCAAATAGACTACACCGAATACCGCTAATAAATGTTATGGATGAAATCATATGGTTGTATTCATAAACATATAAATATCCCCATGAGTGGTGCTGACCCAACACTAGCTCAAAGTCTCTACATAATTCAAACATGTCATCTAGACCTCTAACTAGCATATTCAATGCCAAGGGAACTAGAAACCTCTCTACCTCAAGTCCCAAACCATTGACAAGGGTAGGTGATATGAAGGAGTGTGTTGATAATGAATCAAAAAATTAATTAACCAATGTAGAAAACAATAAAATGTTACCTCAAATGACGTCTGGTTTGCCTAAAGCTGGTAATGCTAAAGCATAAAACTGGCCACGACCTCCTCTATAGCCTCTCGGACCCTGATGATGACCACCACCACCACATTCATGCTCTGTTCTCTATGTATTGGGAGAATCACAAGGCTTTCCTATGCCTACCCCATCTACCCTCTGATGATCCAAAGCTGGTGCAACCTCCTGTTGCTGCATTGGCTGGAACAGCCTTAGAAAAGCAACCTGAAGCAGAACATATGGTTCATGATGACTGCTATGAATGGTTGGGCACTGTCACTACTGATGACCTCGACCACCACAATAAAAAATGTGCATGATCCCTTTGAATATGGTTAATGGCCATTTCATCTGGGGAAACGATATTTGAATGGTTGGGACCTACCCCCGGCTGATCGAAAAATCCTCTACCATGAAAATCGGGAACCCCTGACCACAACTATTCATTGTGAGGATTCCTAAATACTCCACTCCTATGATGATCATGTTCTATCCAATGTCCTCTTGATAACATATTCCCTTTCCATCACCTAGAAAATAAGTCTTCAGTATAAATGGGGTGACCTGGAGCTAGGTCTATGGACGCAAAGCCTCCACAAAATGCCTTTCCCTAGCCTCCACATATAGAAATAGGTCCGAAGTATATCGTATGAGGTTCTTGAAACAAATTCCAAAATCTCTCATAGTAGAGCTCCCCTGTCAAAGGATAAGATGCTCCTTGCGACTAGACACCTTCGAGTTCGAAGAAACAAACTCAACTCTAAACATGTCTCCAAACTTATCGCATGAAATCACTGACTCCTAATGATCCCTGAGGATCAAAGAAACAACACTTCCTCATTTCACCACACAACATCACCATAAACAAGGTCACCTAGTGCTCCCTTTGAGTACGGATTGAACTGAAGCCTATATCAACATCCTCCAACAAGTCTTCCACGACTGCATCTGAAATGGATCCATCATACTTTTGAAAACTCTGGCACTGAAAATCAGGGAGTGTCCTCCTCCAAGTGTCATCATCGTCAACCTCTACCCGACGACGATCTTCTGGCACATCCGGATGGACAACTTCTATGTGATCCAGACGAGGATATCGATCTAGATCAATACCTGCAAAATAAAAAATAGTCCGAGCTCCTAATCCTAGAACGTGGAAGACTTTACAGTAATTAATTAATTGTTTTGTTTTATTATATTTAGTTTAACATATTCAAAGGTCTACCCATTCAAACATAGACACAAAGAAATATGATGCATGATCTATTCATAAGTCACTACCCTATAACTAGTATGACATTTTTCAGTAGCCATTGTAACCATATAGGTATGTGCATAAGATCATAGGGGGCCCTAAACGCCTATGTCTCATCCAGTATCCAATGTTTCAATCACTTTCTGAACATGACGGAATCCATTTCCATACTAACCCATGCAACCTTCCCTATTCCTAATACCAAACTCCATACTATCCCTCAACCAGAGCTCTGATACCACTATGTCATGACCACCTCCCCACAAAGTGTACCCCTACTGGGCTGGAAATGTGAGAATGGAGATAATAACCCCCCCCCCCCCTCGAGTCCCACCTCCAGTAGGCCTCGTGTTGGCGACTAGCACTGAGGGTATAGAAAATACACAAATTGGAGGCATTACCCTCTAAGAGAACACATGCAAAAGATAGAGATAAGAAAGACACCAAGAAACTCCAACTCATACAACAATATAAATGAAATCCCATGTACACATATGTAATTTCATAAAAAACTACTACAAATGAAAGGGGATAATATCAAGTACACAAATGAATGTAAAAACAACAAAAACCATGAAGCCCGAATAGATCCTGTAAATCCAAGCTTGTAGAAACCAACGTCATCTCTAACATGCACCAAGTGACCTTAAAATAGTTTATATATACATAGGCTGAGTATAACTCTATACTCAGTAAGATCATCCCTAGAGACTCTCGTGAAAATGTAAAGACACAATGGTAAAGAACTGTGAACAACAAGTGAAACTAACTCATCACCAAAATAGGTATAATATGTTACCAGCCTTACCAGGGATACTCTCAACAAGAATCACATAAAAGTGTATATAATATAATAAATAATTTCAAGGGTACCCCGCTACTACATCCCCACTAGTTTGCCTCTTTTCCCCAATTCCCCTTGTCCAAAGCATCTCTCTCCAAAAAGGATTTCCCGCAGACACATGGGAAAATCCGCACAACATGCACCTCATGAAAAAAAACCTCCACATCCACATAAGAAAAGTACCACATCAATTATTGGGATCCACAACATCTCTCATAATGTGTATCATACGTCGGTTATTAAACCACAAGGAATTTGAGCCCATACACCGAGTAAGTATCCTCAATCCATCATAGAGGATAAATGTTACACCTATAGTAGTCCATAGAAAACTATATCTAGAATATATGTGTGTGAATAACCACAATCCATTAAAACCCTTTAAACAAACATATGGGGAAAACAAACCGATGTTCTTACTAGCACAAGTAACTACCAAGAGAAGAGAGGGGGGCCAAAGGGGGTATTCAGTCATACATCCTCCCACTTCAATGTTGGGGAAAACACCCCCATGTCTCAAAATCCCAAGAGTGTGCTTAAAGTCCCGTAATATTCAAGGGAAATTTTTTGTTTCTTAATTTTTTTTGGATCTTACAATAACGCAGTTTCTAACAGCACCTGATTCTGAGGCCCAGTGTGCCCGGAATCATTTTCCAAAGTTTAGCTCGGGTACGTTCAGTGAACAAACGAGCGGGGTTTTCTAACTTTGGAACCGATGCTCGGAATTGAAATATAATGGCGCCGATGGAATCGCAACACCGGTAATTTCATAAGAACACCTTTTCCAGAGTTGTGTTTTCTCGAATGGTGTTTTACTTAATTGGGTTAACTAAAGAATAAAATAAAATACTGTGTAACAGATTTTATTTTTATTCAAGGAAGTGTTAAACTAAGCTAAGTGGTTGAGTGGGACCCACATCCTAACTAATCCGTTGGGTATGATATTTTTGGGGTGGGGCCCACACGAGCCCCACATTTTCAACTTCCATGAATCCCCCACCTTTGATTAAGGTAACTCACCCGCACCCCCCCCCCTTTTAAATGTATGTCAACTCTTGCGTTTAAACATTATAATAAACGCCTCTTTTAATTGGGCGGTTTAAAAGGTTGCAATTAATTGAGTTAATTGTTTTATTAGTTTTTGATTTTTAAAATGTTTGGCGTGAGTAATAAAATAAGGTAACCCTTATTTTATTGTTGTTTCCTGGGTTGTGCGGGAGGATTTTGGAGAGAACGACTCGAGGTCTTGGAGTTCTTCTTCCTCGACGAAGAACGCGAGGAACACCGGATCCTCGAAGATCGACGTCTCGACGCCGGAAAATCATTTCTCCACGACGCGATGATCCTCCTTCCACGACGTCTCCTTCTGCGATTTCTTCATCCGCGACGTTCAATTCCGCGACGTCCCTTTCTGTGACAAACCTCGTTCGACGACTACGCTTGAGGTAGGGAATTTATTTGTGATTGTTAGTGAACCCTTGTTTACTTCCTTCTAATTCTAAGAATGCAGATCAACTAAATATTAAGTTGATCGATGAAGATTATGTTTTCCGGTTGGGAATTCTTGATTTTGGGGAAAACTGTTTGGGTTGATTTATTTTGTTCGTGAAAAATCCTTGTTTCTCTTCATCTTTTAGGCCACCTGTTACCAACTTAATGGGAGGAGGTCAGACCGCACGAACACGGCCGACTCTCCTCCCCCTTTGTTTTTTTGATTCGTTGCATCACGAACAAAGGCAGTGCGATGTAATGGAACCGTGTGGAAACAAGAAAGAACGCGACGAAGAAGCGCGGCGCCGTCGAGGCCGAATGAAACTGCGGCCGGAGTCGGGGCCGAGGAGGCGATTCGAAGACTCCACAGGTTTAATGTTGAGCGCGGATTGACGAGTGATGACAAATGAGCCCACAAGGTAATTTTGAAGCCTCTGTAGCGATGGTCAGGTCCCGGGAGGACCGTTGGCGAAGGCGGCGAGCAAAACGGACCACCAGAGCGCGTCCGGTGGTCTGTGGAACATAGCGCCGGCGCGCCGTCGGGGAGGGCCTCCATGGCTTAAGCTGCGGCTGTAGGCCCCTAGTCCCATGACCACGTAGGACCGAGGGAGGCGGGACGTGGCGCTCAGCCGTGCCCATTGACAAGGAGTGGCTGCCACATGGGGCCGCAGTTGCTTGCTGGCTGGGGAAAGCGTGCCACCCCGCAACTCTCGGCCGAAACGGCTGAGCTGCCCGACCAGACTCCCAGGCCGGGCCACACCTAGGCCAGGTCGGGCCTCGCCAGCAGGTCTGGGCCACACCCAAGTGAACTGGACCCGGACCCGGGTTGGGTCGACCCGGTTCGGGCCGCCCCAGGGGGTACCGGCCCCGAACCCCCACTTTCGTACCTTTTTCGATCTTTCGCGCATATCATGGGGTATAAAACTCTGATTGACGCACCGTCAGTTGCGTAGAGATCCTTGGATCGATATGGTCGTTTTGGTATATTACACTCAAGGTTTCAGAGAACTTTGAGTATGGATGGGTTGGTTCGGATACGAAACCAACCGGGCCCTCAGAGCGGAAACACATATATCTTGAGCTCCGAACGTCCGATTGACATACAGTCGACTTTGTTGGATTCCTATTGATGAGACGAAACTTTTTCCATACTTCTACTGATTTTTGGTTGCATTTGGATAGTGGCTGGGTTGGATTGTACCTGAAATCGAACTGGGCCCCTAGAACAGAAAAGCTGAAAACTTTCAGACTTGATGTCCGTTTGACGAACCGTTAGTGGCATTGTTGATCACGTAGAGAAAAGGTCCATATGAGTATACCCTATTAGAGTTTGGGGTATAGTTGAGATACGTCCGGGTTGGTTCGCACACGAAACCAACCGGGGCCTGGGGACGAAAAGCCTAATAACTCACAGACCGGCTGTCCGATTGACGTGACGTCTGTTGCGTTGAGACCCCTATGACAAGGTGGCCCTTTGAGATAATTCTTCACGGGACTTTGAGATACTTGGAGTATCGACCGGTAGCTCGTGGTGTGGACCCTCTCCGAGATGAGCGTACTAAGTACGGAGACCGTGTATCCGGCTGCGACATGACTACTACTTGACCGACTCAACTTTGAGTGAGTCGACTAGCCCAGTGGACGGAGCACTACTTTGTTTGGGTGTAGACCCATAGCGGATGGAGCACTACTATGTGATAGTGCAAAATTGTGGTACTCGTCCGGAGAGTACCTCTGCAGGCTATTAGGGGGTGTGCACTACTGTGTCTGGTTGGCATACCCCAGCGGGAAGCACTACTGTGTTTGGGTGGCTGACCCACCGTACTCGACAGGAGGAGTACGTCAGTAGTCTTAGGTTAGTGAGCAGTACCTCAGAGTCATGACAGGACCACTGTACACTCTAGATATGGGGCTCTTAAGTAGTTACGGTTTCGATAATGAAAATCCTGGTTTGATCTGAGTCTATGATCTTTGTGTTTACCTCATGATTGAGATGGTTCACTTGATAACATAGGTATATGTATGGGAATATACCTTGGTAGTGGTTATCCGTTGATTTCATAATCTTTGTGTTTCCTCATGATTGAGATGGGTTACTTGATAACTTGGGTACATGTATGGGCATATACCTAATTAGAGGTTATCTGTTGAGATCTTCTTTGTGGTCAAACTTGTTGGATTTAGTGAGACCATGAGGGTCTCGGGGTTCCTACTGAGTATTGTTATACTCAACCCTGCACAGGCTATGCCCACACCTCGTTGTGTTGGTTACAAACGATGGGCAGCGCAGACAGAGGCCGAGTGTTCGAGGACTGGACAGTACTGGAGGTGGACCTCACGATGAGACAGTATCCGGTGGTGGACATCATGGTGAGATGACACTCAGAGGAGGTTTATGGGCGAGAGCGTTGTGGAGGATATCTGTACCTACCCTTCAGGTAGGATCCGTGGTGGATGATCCAAGAGATGCGCTATCCGTAACTACCCTTCAGGTAGGATCTGTGGTGGACGATCCAGGAGCTGTGCTATCTGTACCTACCCTTTAGGTAGGATCCGAGTAGGATGACCCATGAGCTTCTTCCTTTCTTCCAGCTATTTCTCTTTTTCTGTTGTACTTTCGTTCAGTTTTAGTTGTACTTTTAGTTGGGTTTGTATTCTGGCCCATTTACTTTTCAGCACTTTCGTTTGTACTTAATGTTTTACTTCTGCATGTACTCTGTGGTGTTTTGTTTACTTTTATAAAGGCAATGTCATCCCAGTTATCGGGATTTACGCCTTTGGTGCTAGTCGCCATCCCTTGGCCTATGGAAGGCGGGCCTGGGGTAGTCACGGCACGGGCCCCGAGGACGGGTCGTGAGAAATTGGTATCATAGGAGTCGGTTCTACTGCAGAACATATAACTCTGATATTTTCTTTTTCTGAAGTGATAGTGTTAAGAATACCGAGTGTGGTTTTCAGTTCAGGGAGTCCAGTGTTGGTGCGGGTGGCTGACGTATCCATACACCAGGACCCTGAAAACAGATTTCAGACTTTGTGCACGAAAACAATGATTGCGTGTGGGTTTGCATAAGTTTTTAAAAGTCAGCTCAAACCAGGTCATCTCACCAGGTATAAACGTTTGACCGTGTCATGTTGTTTTTTTCAGGATGCATTTCCATAGACGACCAACTATAGCCCAGAGGTATGTGCATACTGACATCCTTCCAAGCGATGAGGCTTCGGTACTGGGCCCTCTTATAGTAGAGGCACCAGCAGAGGCACCAACGATACTAATATAAGTTGGGCCACCAATGCCACCAGCCCCAGCAGTAGGAGATGCATGCCACTTGAGCGCGCTACACGAGTTCCAGCGCCAGACACCACCCAGGTTCCGGGGAGAGACAGACCCGCAGGCGGCTGAGGGTTGGCAGGAGGCTATGGTGAGAGTCTTTAGGCTAGTGGGGACTTCAGCAGACATCATGGTGATCTTTGCTGCCAGCCTTTTTCAGGCGGCAGCAGGCAGGTGGTAGAGCCATTTGTTCCACTTTTGCGACAGGATGAGATTTACATAGGAAGACTTTGAGACCTTCTTCAGGGTGGAGTTTGTGCCAGTATCTCTACCCCCCAAGAGTGTACAGGAGCTGCTGCCTTTGCAACAGGATTTTCGATCTGTAGCCGAGTCATCTGTGGGCAGTAGACAGATAATGTAAAGGTCCAAGAGGACGAGAGCTAGCCGTACGAGGAGCAGGAAGTGTTATGAATGCGGCAGGAAGGGTCACCTGGCATGTGACTATCCGACCCGCCGCACAGTCGATCCACATGCATTGGAGGAGCCACCGAGGCAGAAGCAGCAGCGAGTACTTGAGCAACAGCCGAGCAGTGGACAAGGTAGTAGAGCTCCAGGAGCGGGTGGACATGAGCGGAACTAGTGGATACATCTCTTGTACATCTAGTTCTATGTTTCTGTTGTATTTGTGTATTTGTACTATGACCTGCAATAATAAAAAGACACTTATCTTAGTGATGTTTGCTTTCTTGTCCATTAGTTTGGTTGATACTGAGTGGTCCCAGTTAAAACTATTGACATGACCCTCACTTTCAAGATTTATACTGGAGGAGACCGAATGACCTCACATTGATGCCGACAGTGTGACTCGACCCTTGGAGGCGAGAGTGACAGTTGGATCTCTTGGTAGTAACATCGAGGCCTTATGACGTCATCCATGGCATGCATACATCATTCATGTCAGGATTGATTGTATTGTTTAATGGGTGTGGTTAATCCAGGTTATGAGACATAGTTTCTCTTTTTTGGAAAAGGAGAAATTTTAGAAGCTCTTTCAGATCATAGGAAGGGAAGGTGATGATCATCCAGGGGCGGATGAAGACTGCACAGGGCAGTAAGAAACGGGAAACCAGCGCCAGTCTTAGAGACTCGAGCGTGTTAAATGTTTCAATACGAGGAAGCTTAAGGGAGAGATGAGTCTGCAAAGAAGAAGACGTGGATGTAGAGCTAGGAGAGAAGTATGAGGTGGTGTACATTTTAACATGCTATAACCACCTGCCTTAGTTGTCCCTGCCAGGCTCAGGGAGCTGATGTGCCTGGGAAGAGAGTAGTTGCATATAGTAAGGGAGTGTGACCCAATAGCTCTAAAAAATGATTCAAGGGACAGTCTGTATCCACTACTAGCTTCCGTAGTAACAGACGTCGATATGAATAATTCCTTCCATTCACAATCTTATCCCAGACCTAGTGTTTCTGGTAAGCCGTAGACTTGAACCTCGCGTCTGGAGATACCTTGGAAGAAGACTGTATAATCACACTTACGCTGACGGTGTGGTCAGACCCTCGAGGCGAGAGTTTCGGTTGAAACTCTTGGTGGAAACGTTAAGGCCTTACGACGTTGGTTTGAGTATGGACTAGGAAATCACAGTTCATACACAGATTGGCGGTATTAGGCAAAAAGGTTGTTGTTTAACTACGACGTCGGGTTGGGTTTTCCTTGGTTGGAGAAAAGGAAACCCCAGTCAGCACAGGATAAACTCATGCATAGGAGGGTGCGACTGATCACTCTTGAGTCGGTCAACCTTACACTCATGGAAGCAGTCATTTTGAGTTTCAGTTCTAACAGGAATTGGAGACCTCTAGAGTTCGAGTATGATGATCACATCCTTATACGGGTCTCACCTCGACAAGGATAAAAAAGATGTGGCCGAGGTGAAAAGTTATCTCCGAGGTTCAACGGACCATTCTAGGTCCCCAGTAGGGTAGGTGAGCTGGTTTACAGCTTGACCCATCCACCTCAGTTGCACTAGGTGCAAGAAGACTTCCATGTATCTCAACTGAGGAGATACGAGCACGACCCTTCACATATCATCGACCATGAGGAGCTGGAAGTTCGAGAAGAGGTGACTTTTGTGGAGGTTCTAGTAGGGATCGAGGATCGATAGGAGCGGATCCTACGAGGATGGTCGATTCCTCGGGTGCACTTCACTGGAAGTATGGGAACCTCCAGGTGATCACATGTGAGCGGGAGGCTCAGATGCATGCTCAGTACCACTTTTTTATCCCTAGTTTGTGTTAATTATTTACGGGGATGTAAAGCTCTGAGGTGGGAGTAATGTAAAGACCCGTAAAATTCAAGGGAATTTTTTTTTCTTATTTTTATTTGGGATTTTACAAAAATGTAGTTTCTGACGGAACCTGATTCCGAGGCCCGGTGTGCCCGGAATCATTTTCCGAAGTTTAGCTCGGGTACGTTCAGTGAACGAATGAGCGGGTTTTTCTAACTTTTGACCCGGTGCTCGGAATTTAATTCTGAGGGCGCCGATGGAATCACAGCACCGATAATTTATTAAGAACACCTTTTTTGGAGTTGCGTTTTCTCGAGTGGAGTTTTACATCATTGGGTTAACTTAAAAATAAAATAAAATATTGTGCAATAGATTTTATTTTTATTCAAGGAAGTGTTAACCTATGATAAGTGGTTGAGTGGGACCCACATCCTAACTAATCTTCTAGGTAGGATATTTTTGGGTTGGGGCCCACACGATCCCCACCATTTCAACTTCAAATAATCACCCACCTTTGATTAAGGTAACGTACCCGCACCCCCCCTTTTAAATGTAAGTCAACTCTTGCATTTAATAATTATTATAATCGACTCATTAAATTGGGCAGTTTAAAACGTTTCAATTAATTGAGTTAATTGATTGATTCTTTTTTTATTTTTAAAAAGATTGGCGTGAGTAATAAAATAAGGTAACCCTTATTTTATTGTTCTTGCCTTGGTTGTGCGGGAGGATTTTGGAGATAACGACTCAAGGTCTTGGAGATCTTCTTCCTCGACGAAGAACGCAAAGAAATCCGGATCCTCAGAGATCGTCGACGCGATGCTGAAAAATATTTTCTCCACAACGCGATGATCCACATTTCACAACGTCTCCTTCCGCGACGTCTTCTTCCATGACATTAAATTCTGCGACATCCCTTTCCGCGACAAACATTGTTCGACGACTACGCTCGAGGTAGGGAATTTATTTGTGATTGTTAGCGAACCCTTGTTTACTTCCTTCTAAATCAAAGAACGCAGATCAACTGAATATTAAGTTGATCCGGGATTATTATGTTTGCGGGTTGGGAATTCTTTATTTCAGGGAAAACTATTTGGGTTGATTTCTTTTGTTCGTGAAAAATCCTTGTTGTTCTTCATCTTTTGGGCTGCATGTTACCAACTTAATGGGAGGAGGTCGGACCGCACGAACACGACTGACTCTCCTCCCCCTTTGTTTTTTTTATTCGTTGTGGAACGAACAAAGGTGTTGCGGTGGAACGACACCGCGCAGAAACAAGAATGAACGTGATGAAGAAGCACAACGCAGTCATGCAGCGCCGTTGAGGCCGAACAAAACCGCGACCGGAGTCGGGGCCGCGGAGGCGATTCGAAGACTCCACTGGTTGAACGTTGAGCACAGATTGATGGGCGATGACCAACAGGGCCGCAAGGTACTTTTGAAGCCTCCGCAGTGAAGGTCGAGTCCTGGGAGGACCGTTGGTGAAGGCGGTGAGCAAAACGGACCACCAGAGCGCATCTGGTGGTCCGCGAAAAACACAGTCGGCACCCGGCGCGTTGCCGGGGGGGGCTGCTGCTGATGCCACGGTGGCAGGCCGCTGGTCCCGCGACTGCGCGGGACCGAGGGAGGCGGGACGCGACGCTCAGCCGCATCCATTGACAAGGAGCAGCCCCCCATGGGGCCGCAGTTACTTGCTGGCAGGGGCAGTGTGCCACCCCGCACCACTCGGCCGAAATGGTCGAGCCGCCAGACAGGAACGCCAGGCCGGGCCGCGCCAGTCGGGCCAGGCCGCACCCAAGCGGGCCAGACCCATACCCGGGTCGGGTCGACCAGGTTCCGGCTGACCTAGGGGGTACCGGGCCGGGCCGGACCGGGCCTGAATGCCCACTTCCGAACATTTTTCAGTATTTCACACTTATCATGGGTTAAGGACCCTTGATCAACGCACCGTCAGTTGCGTAGAGATCCTTGGATCGAGATGGTCGTTTTGATATATTACACTCAAGGTTTTGGAGAACTTTGAGTGCGGCCGGGTTGGTTCGGATACGAAACCAACTGGGCCCTCAGAGTGGAAACACATATATCGTGAGCTCCGAACATCCTATTGATGTGCTGTCAACTTTGTTGGATTCCTTCGGATGAGACGAAACTTTTGGCATACTTCGCCAGAGTTTTGGTTGCAGTTGGATAGTGTCTGAGTTGGATTGTACCCAAAATCCAACCGGGCCCCTAGAATGGAAAAACTGATAACTTTAACATTGTACGTCTGTTTGACGAACCTTCAGCGGCTTTGGAGAACACGTGGAGAAAAGGTCCCTATTAGTATACCCTATGAGAGTTCATGGTATAGTTTAGATATGGCCGGGTTGGTTCACACACGAAACCAACCAGGCCCCGTGGATGAAAAAGCTAATAACTCACAGACCGAGCACCTGATTGAGGCGCCCTCTATTGCATTGAGACCCCTATGACGAGGTGGTACTTTGAGAAACTTCTTCGTGGGACTTTGAGATACTTGGAGTATCAACCTGTAGCTCGTGGATCAGACCCTCACAGAGACGGGCGTACGGAGTACGGGGACCGTGTAGCCGGCTGAGACCAGACGACTACTTGACCGACTCAACTTGGAGTGAGTCGACTAGCCCAGTGGATGGAGCACTACTTTGTTTGGGTGAATACCCTTGACGGACGGAGCACTACTGTGTGACAGTGCAGACCCACGGTACTCGTCTGGAGGGTACCTCTACAGTCTATTAGGGGGTGTGCACTACTGTGTCTTGGTGAGATACCCCAGCGGGAAGCACTACTGTGTTTGATGGCTGACCCGCGGTACTCGACAGGAGGAGTACCTCAGCAGTCTTAGGTTAGTGAGCGGTAGCACGAAGTTGTGACAGGACCACTGTACACTCCATTGACGGGTCTCTTCAGCAGTTACAGTTTCGATAATGAAAATAATGGTTTGATCTGAGTCTATGATCTTTGTGTTTACCTCATGATTGAGATGGGTCACTTGATAACTTAGGTATATGTATGGGTATATAACGTGGTAGTGTTTATCCATTTATTTCATAATCTATGTGTTTCCTCATGATTGAAATGGGTTACATGATAATTTGGTTACATATATGGGCATATACCTAAGTAGAGGTTATCTGTTGAGATCTTATTTGTGGTCAACCTTGTCGGATTTAGTGAGAACTTGAGGGTCTCGGGGTCTCTATTGAGTATCGTTATACTCACCCCTGCACGGGCTATGCCCGCACCTTGTTGTGTTGGTTGCAGACGACGGGTAGTGCAGACAAAGGCCGAGTGTTTGAGGACTGGACGGTACCGGAGGTTGAACTCACGATGAGACAATATCCATTGGTGGACTTCACGGCGAGACGACACTCAGAGGAGGTTGACGGGTGAGAGCATTGTGGAGGCAATCTGTACCTACCCTTCAGGTAGGATCCATGGTGGACGATCCGGGAGCTACACATTTTGTACCTACCCTTCAGGTAGTATCTGTGGTGGATGATCCAGGAGATGCGCTATCTGTACCTACCCTTCAGGTAGGATCCTATGAGGACGACCCAGGAGCTGCTTCCTTTCTTCCAACTGTTTGTATTTTTCTGTTGTACTTTTGTTTAGTTGTAGCTGTACTTTCAGTTGGGTTTGTATTCTGGCCCATTTACTTTTCAGCACATTCTTTTGTACTTCGTTTTTTACTTCCTCTTGTACTCTGTGGTGTTTTCTGTACTTTTATAAATGAAATTCCTTCCCAGTTATCGGGATTTACACATTTAGTGCTAGTCTCCAGCCCCTGTCCTATGGAAGGCGGGTTTGGGGTAGTTACGACACAGGCCCCGAGGACGAGTCGTGACAGTGATAGTTTCCCTAACTGATGGGGTGGAGTAGTGTATAAATATAAAAAATGAACAGAATATATTATAGCTCACAACAAAACTATGGGCATAACTTAGTATTAGACACACTGCAGTTAATGTCTCTTGAACTCCTGGATGCCACTTCTATACTTGGTATCCTATAATCACACAAACATTTAAAGAGCATAATTACATTACATCAATCCATTCTTATTATATGCAATTTACAAAAATTAATTATTTAAACATTAATTAACCATTAAAAATCTCCACATTATATTTAATTAGCATCACACCCAATGTCCACTACCCCATTAAATCGTAACTTCAAAATTGTTTCCCAGCAAGCTCCAACCACATGGGTTAACATCATTTATTAAATCTTTTATTGAAAACAAAATTACGTTCCCATATTCCTATTAATTTTATAAAGACATTCTATGGTACTAAACAGAAGGGGGATAAATTCGGAGAGTAGATGAACTACCTGTCAAGTCTTCTCCACCTATTACAAGAGTATAGACCCATCCTCCCTTGATATGCTAAACACAGAAAGCACGTGGAATACGCCACATGTATTCATCCTTTTTCTAAGGAGGATAAGAAAACCAGAAGCCTTGAGAAGTGGGGAATTTAAAGAGGATAAACAACCTACACGAATCAGAAAGAATCCAAACATTCACATCAAAACTATTTCATCATCCCTGGTGTCCTTACCGACAACCACATGCATAAAATGATGCATCATGCCACTCTAGACATCAGCTACTACCAAAACCAATAGGCCACCCTACCCCCACATATCACAACAGCCTTCCTGTCTCACATCACAACACAAGCTATTGGAAAAAAACCATCATATGAATTGGGCTCTTAGACCTTAAACAAGAAATAGTGTAACTCATAAACCTAAAAGAAATTATCTTATATCAAATAAAAAGTTCTTCAACCCATATTGAATTTACTGATTTATTATTCGTAGGTTCCAACTTCAAGAAAGATAAATAGTAATCTATCAAAAATTGATTTAACATGCTTACCGCATCAATCTGATTAACATAAAATTACAAAAACAACCATTATATTCATTCATACGACTCTTTATCATTATCCAAAAAATTATCAATTAATTCTGGCATAACATTATTTACCAATTTCCATCATTAATGAAATGCTCAACAAACAAATCATAGATATAAAACTATCTAGGAAAATGAGAGGAAATAATATATGATCATTATCAATTTATTAATCTGGTTCAAATATTTATTATGTTAATTCTATTGTGATCGAGTGGGAGAAAACATGCTAACTATACAGTTCCACGTAAAAAAATAGAAGCAATGAATCCCATACGTCAACAGTTCTTGACAATCTTTATACAAGAACGAGCCACACAATAGGTTATGATCTCCTCCCCCCATGAAAAATGTATCCATATGAGGATGTAGAGACACCACTATACCAGTCAACACCCATGAAAATTCTATTAGGAACATGGAGATTACATTCCTTAAAAGGGACGGTGAACAAAAGGAGATGATCCCTAACGAATAATGATAGATCATACCTTATATAGAAGGTAGATCGATACTTCTTGTTTGCATCAAAAAATGAGGTGAACCAATCCATGGAGGAATGTTTGATCACACAAATCCTATGGGAAGGAATGGAAGGTTCGAGCCTCTCACGTCAAAGAATAATTTGTAATAACTAGGGAGGAAGATATATCATCCATTTAGAATATTTAACGGAGCCACGATTTAAGATATGCTGAATGTTCCATTAAAAGAGGATCACCTGAAACCACATGGTTTGAAAATGTAAAAACATCACAGGCCTTATAAAAATTAATATAGTAGTTACTACCTTTGAATCTACCATATATTCTTTATTAAAATGCTTTAAATTCATTTTACATTAAGGGAAATGTCAAATGGGAAAAACTGTCAGAAGGTGGAAACACTATTTATGAACTCAATATTTGGAAAAAGAAAGAGGCTACCGTTGGAACCTCAACCTTTTGGAAATATTGTTCATGGAAAAAGAAATAGGATACTTTTGGAACCTCACTGCACTGGAAACACTGATCATGAACTTGAAATTTGGAAAAGGAAAGAGGCTACCGTTGGAACCTTAACTTTCTGGAAACACTGTTCATGAACTCAAAATTTGGAAAAGGAAACATGATACCATTGGAACCTTACCATTATGGATACACGATTCATTAAATCAAAAATTGGAAAGGGAAAGAGGCAATCGTTTGAACCTCACCATTCTAGAAACCTTGTTCATAGAAATAGATATTTGGAAAAGTGTTGGGGATAAGCCAACTTGACCTCCCGAAACACCTCAGACACAAGATTTTCACAAAGGAATGGACAATAGAGGTCCATGCCATTACATCACCACTGGTTGACTCTGAAATTATGAAGTCATTAATGAAATAGGGGTGATAGTAGTCTATTTTTTGAAATCATCCCACCTTATTAAAAACATGGAGTTGATCGTTGTAGATATTTTAGCATGGAAAAACCACGAGGAGGTGGTGAGACTCAACATATTTCATAATTCATTTATCTCTGATCATGATCCTCATATTACCTCTAGGTTGTGGAGAGGTCGCCAATGTCACGACCCGCCCTCGGGGTCCGTGCCGTGACTACCCCAAGCCCGCCTTCCATAGGCCAGGGGTTGGCGACTAGCACCAAGGCGTAAATCCCGGTAAAAAGGGAAGGCATTACCTTTGTAAAGTAAACAAACACCACAGAGTAAGCAAGCGGAAAGTAACACTAAGCAAAAACAGAGTACAACTAAAAGTGCGGAAAGTAAAAAGGGGCCGGAAATACAAGCCCAACTGTAAAGTACAACTCGAAAGGAAAAACAGCAACTGAAAAGTAAAGCTGCTACATCGAGATGACCACTGGAAATCCCACCTGAAGGGTGGGTACAGATAGCTCCTCTGCTCCTCGGGTCCCGCCGTCTGCTCCGAGTATGTCCCGCCCAGTGGTCTGCCTCTGGGTACCGCCTCGTCGTATAGTCCACCTCCAGGTACCGTCCAGTCCTCGAACACTCGGCCTCTGTCAGTACTGGCCGTCGTCTGCAACCAACACAACGAGGTGCGGGCATAGCCCGTGCAGGGGTGAGTATAACGATACTCAGTAGGGACCCCGAGACCCTCAAGGTCTCACTAAAACCAACAAGGATAACCACAAGAAGATCTCAACAGATAAACTCTACTTAGGTATATGCCCATACATATACCTAAGTTATCAAGTAACCAATCTCAAGCATGAGGAAACACAAGGATTGTGAAAACGACGGATAACCACTACCTGGGTATATGCCCATACATATACCAAAGTTAGCAGGTGACCCATCTCAATCATGAGGTAAACACAAGGTCAAAAGTCTCAGCTCAAACCAGGATTTTTATTATCGAAACCGTAACTGCTGAAGAGCTCCGTCTCTAGAGTGTACAGTGGTCCTGTCACGACTCCGAGGTACTGCTCACTAACCTAAGACTGCTGAAGTACTCCTCCTGTCGAGTACTGCGGGCCAGCCACCCAAACACAGTAGTGATTCCCGCCAAGGTATGTCACCCAAACACCGTAGTGCACACCCCCTAGTAGCCTGCTGAGGTACTCTCCGGACGAGCACCGCGGGTCTGCACTGTCACACAGGTAGTGCTCCGTCCGCCATGGGTCTGCACCTCAGAAAGTAGTGCTCCGTCCACTGGGCTAGTCGACTCACTCCAAGTCGAGTCGGTCAAGCAGTCGTCAGGTCTCAGCCAGCTACACGGTCTCCGTACTTCGCACGCTCGTCACTGGGAGGGTCCGCTCCACGAGCTAGAGGTTGATACTCCAAGTATCTCAAAGTCCCACGAAGAAGTGTCTCAAAGGTCCGTCTCGTCACAGGGGTCTCAACGCAACAGACGGCGCGTCGATCGGACGCCCGATCTGTGAGTTATTAGCCTATTCGTCCCAGGGGCCCGGTTGGTTTCGTGAGCGAAACCAATCCCGGCCGTATCTCAACTGTACCCCGAACTCCCATAGGGTATACTCAAAGGGACCGTTACTCAACGTAACCACCAATGCTGCTGACGGCTCGTCAAGCGGACGTCCTGTCTGAAAGATATCAGCCTTCCCGTTCCAGGGGCCCGGTTGGATTTCGGGTACAATCCAACCCGGCCATACTCCGACTGTATCCAAAACTCGGGCGGAGTATGTCAAAAGTTCCGTCTCATCAAGAGGAAGTCAACGAAACAGACGGCGCGTCAATCGGACGCCCGGTCTGTGAGTTATTGGCTTTTTCGTCACCGGGGCCCGGTTGGTTTTTAAGGCAAAACCAACCCGACCGTACTCCACCTGCGTCCAAACCTCGGGCGGAGTATGCCAAAAGATCCGTCTCACTAAGAGGAACGCAACGCGACTGACGACGCGTCAATCGGACGTTCGTGGCTCAAGATATGAGCGTTTCCGCTCCGAAGGCCCGGTTGGTTTCGTGAACGAACCAACCCGGCCGAACTCAAAGTAACCCGAAACCTTGAGTGCGATATACCGAAACGACCGCCTCGATCCAAGGATCGCGTTGCCGCAGACGGTTCGTCATTCGGAGGTCCGAGGCTCAAGTTATGAGCCAAAAACCAAATCTGGTTCGAAACGGGGGGATCCGGGTCCGGGCCGACCCGGCCCGACCCCCCCCCCCCTGGGGCGGCGGCGGCGGGCCGCGGCGGCGGCGTCTGGCGCCGCACGGGCTGCGCACGCGGGGGCTAAGCCCCGCGGTTCTTCAAAGTGGCGTGGCCTTTGTGCCGCGCCGGTTCTTTTAAAACCGCCCCCCCCCCCCCTCACGTGGGGGGGCCTGCTGGCGCCGAACCAAGGGGGCGGCTGCCCCCTTCCCTCAAGAACCGCCCCCCCTCATTAAGAGGGGGGTTTTGTTGAACCGGCCGGGGGATTTATTCCCCCGGTTTTATGTCATCCGGCCGGCCAGCTTGCCGGCCGGTTTTTACCAACAGGACCGGAAATTCCGGTCCCGCCTTCGACTTCCGACGCCGGCGGCCCGACCGCCGGTCTCCTCTTCCACCGCGGCCCGGAACCGGCCGCGGTCTTCTCGTCCCGCCGCGGCCCGGAACCGGCCGCGGTCTTCTCGTCCCGCCGCGGCCCGGAACCGGCCGCGGTGTTCGTCGTCCGGCGCGGTGCGACGGCACCGCGCCCCTTTCGCCGTGCCATGATTCTTTTCAACGCGGAGCGACGGCGTCGCGTTCTTGAAGATTTTTCCTAGACGTAGCGCGACGGCGCCGCGTAAATTATTTGTACGATCATCCGCGTGGTGCGACGGCACCACGCCACTTGCTTCCACCCGCATGAATAAACATAAACGATGGAGGGGGGTTCGGCCGTGTTCGTGCGGTCCGGCCCCCCTCGCGTTAAATTAATAACGCAACTTTAAATAAACAACATCCTCACGTTAGTCATACAAACCACGAGCAAGAATGAGATAATTAAATATTAAATCAACATCCCCTACCTTGGTATAAGGTTCGAAGATCGTTCTACGTTCCGCGGAAAACGACGTCGCGGTGGTCGGGCGACGCGGTCGTCGTTCGTCAAATCCGTTGACGAAGAGATATGCCCGAAGAGACACGTCGTTGGCGGATCTTCGTTTGCCGACGAAGAAGGTCCGAGGAGGAAGCGACGTTCCCTCTTGTTGACTCCGAGGACGAAGAAGAGAGGCGTCGTTCTTCGTCGGAGTTTGAGCGTTCTTCGTTCTTCGTCAGAGCATGAAGATGAAGAGGAAGCTCTCAAAATGACAAACAAAAGAACCCAAAATAAAATAAGACTACCTCTTATTTTATTAACACATAACACAAAAGAATTTCAATGTTTGAAATTCAAAAAGACTTAACTCCCATAATTAATTAAGAGTAACTTAAGCCAATAAAGAGGGGGTTAAGGGAACTTGAAAAGTCTAGGGGTTCGTGTGGGCCCCACCACACTTAATCCTCCCAAGGGAGGTTAAGTGGGTGTGGGTCCCACTTCCAACCCCCTTAGGTAGGTTTTTAACAAACTAAAAATAAAATTTGTCTTACACAAATTTTATTTAACTTAACTGTAAACCCCAAAACTTAACTTTCAACCCGCAACAAACACAACTCCCGAAAAGGTCTCTTTAAGCGAATATCGGCGCTGCGAGTTCATCGGTGCCCTCGGATTTCAATTCCGAGCACCGGATCAAAAGTTAGGAATTCCCGCTCGTTCGTTCACTGAACGTACCCGAGCCAAACTTCGGAAATTAATTCCGGGCACTCCGGGCCTCGGAATCAGGTGCCGTCTGAAACTGCGCTCTTGTAAAATTCTAAAGAAAATTAAGAAAAAATTTCCCTTGAATTTTACGGGTCTTTACATTACTCCCACCTCAGGGCTTTACGTCCCCGTAAAGATACAACAAAAACTAGGGAAACAAAAGAGGGTACTGAGCACGCATCTGAGCCTCCCGCTCCCATGTGCTCTCCTGGAGATTCCCGTGCCGCCATCTGTTGCGCACAAGAGGAATCGATCGCCCATGTAGGACCCGCTCCTGTCGATCCTCTATCTCCACCGGGACCTCCGTAAAAGTCGCCCCATCGTCAACGTCAAGCTTCCCATGGTCAAAGATGTGCGTCGGGTCGTGCACGTATCTCCTCAGTTGAGACACGTGGAAGACGTCGTGCACCCGGTGTATCTGAGGTGGTAGAGCCAGGCGATAAGCCACCTCACCAACCCTACTGAGGACCTGGAAGGGTCCGATGAAGCGCGGAGATAACTTGTCGCCTTAGCCAAATCTCTGAATACCACGTCGAGGTGAGACCCGCAAGAAGACGTGGTCACCATCCTCGAACTCTAGTGGCCTCCGCCTCCAGTCAGCGAATGACTTCTGCCGGCTCTGTGCTGTCCTCATCCGCTCCTGAATGACATGGACCTCCTCTGACGTGGCCCGGACCATCTCTGGTCCCACATGAGCTGCAAGATTTCTTCTTTGCCGATAAGAGAAACCTGGTCTCATCCCCTGGATGAACCACATTCTTTGCCTAAAACAGTCAATCCTAACATGGATGATACTAATCCATACCAAGGATGACGTCGTAAGGCCTCGACGCTACTACTAAGAGATCCAACCATTACTCTCGCCTCCAAGGTTTGAGTCACACTGTCGGCATCAGTGTGTGGTAACTGGGTCTCCTCCAGTAGATGTCTCACAAGTGAGGGTCAAGTCAACAGTCAACTGGAACCTCTTAGTAACATCACAAAAGAGGACAGGAAAGAAAACATCACAAAGGTATGCGTCTTTTATTATTGCAGCTCATATTACAAGACGCTACACAAATGCAACATCAACATGGAACTAGAAGTACAAAAGATGTATCCACTAGTTCCTCCCCTGTCCACCTGCTCCCAGAGCTCCATGATCGTAAGCTTCAGCTGCCTGAAGCTGTGCTCTCGCATGTTCACCTACTCCCTGTGGTCGGGGTGGACCTCCTGGTGGTGATGGTGGCAGAGCCTCAAAGCGTCGTCCACCACCTGCTGCTCGGCCAGCTCCTCTGCCTCGTCCACCTCCTCCCTGCGGACTGCCACGGTCGAACCTCTGCCTCTGCCTAGGTGGTTCCTCAACCGTCGGCTGCTCCTCCGCATGGCGGGTCGGGCAGTCACGAGCCATGTGGCCTTTTCCGCGGCATGAGTAACCCAACCTGCTCCTTGCACGGCTAGCTCTGTTCCCACTCCGGGTGCCCTGCACCACTGGTCCTAAAACCCGAGATCGCCCAACTGCTGGTCTGGTCCTCCTGGACCTCTGCATCATCTGTCTACTGCCCACAGATGACTCGGCTTCTGATCGAAAAACACGCGGCAAAGGCAGAATCTCCTGTACACGCTCGGGGTGTAGAGATACTGGCACAAACTCCACCCTGAAGAAGGTCTCGAAGTCTTCCCATGCGAAGTTCATCTCATCGCAAAACTGAAACAAGTGGCTCCACCACCTACCTGCTGCTGCCTGAAGGAGGCTGGTAGCAATGATCACCATGAAGTCTGCCGGCGTCCCCACTAGCCTGAAGACTCTCACCACAGCCTCCAGCCAAACCTCAGCCGCCTGCGGGTCCGTCTCTCCCCGGAACCTGGGCGGTCGCTGGCGCTGAAACTCATGCAGTGCGCTGAGGCGACGTGCATCGTCAGCGGCTGTTGCTGGAAGCATCGGGGGCTCGGCGGGTAGAGCTACCGCCGGTGCCACTGTTGACAAAGGGCCCTGCATCGAGGCCTCGTCGCTCGGTGGGCTGTCGTCACGTTCGATTCTCGGAACCCTAGCTGGCTGCCGTCGGGGGGCCATCATGAAAGAAACAACGTAACACGATCAAACGATTATAACTGGTGAGCTGACCTGGTTTGAGCTGTTTTAAGGGAAAAAACCTTTGAAAACACACACGCAATCAGTGTTTTCGTGCACAAAGTCGGAAATCAGTTGTCAGGGTCCTGGTGTATGGATACGTCGGCCGCCCGCACTAACACTGGACTCCCTGAACTGAAAACTACACTCGGTACTCTCAACACTATTGCTTCACAGAAAGAAACATCAGAGTTATAAGTTCTGCGGTAGCACCGACCACCTCTGATACCAATTTGTCACGACCCTCCCTCGGGGTCCGTGCCGTGACTACCCCAAGCCCGCCTTCCATAGGCCAGGGGCTGGCGACTAGCACCAAGGCGTAAATCCCGGTAAAAAGGGAAGGCATTGCCTTTGTAAAGTAAACAAACACCACAGAGTAAGCAAGCGGAAAGTAACACTAAGCAAAAACAGAGTACAACTAAAAGTGCGGAAAGTAAAAAGGGGCCGGAAATACAAGCCCAACTGTAAAGTACAACTCGAAAGGAAAAACAGCAACTGAAAAGTAAAGCTGCTACGCCGAGCTGACCACTGGAAATCCCACCTGAAGGGTGGGTACAGATAGCTCCTCTGCTCCTCGGGTCCCGCCGTCTGCTCCGAGTATGTCCCGCCCAGTGGTCTGCCTCTGGGTACCGCCTCGTCGTATAGTCCACCTCCAGGTACCGTCCAGTCCTCGAACACTCGGCCTCTATCAGTACTGGCCGTCGTCTGCAACCAACACAACGAGGTGCGGGCATAGCCCGTGCAGGGGTGAGTATAACGATACTCAGTAGGGACCCCGAGACCCTCAAGGTCTCACTAAAACCAACAAGGATAACCACAAGAAGATCTCAACAGATAAACTCTACTTAGGTATATGCCCATACATATACCTAAGTTATCAAGTAACCCATCTCAAGCATGAGGAAACACAAGGATTGTGAAAACGACGGATAACCACTACCGGGGTATATGCCCATACATATACCAAAGTTAGCAGGTGACCCATCTCAATCATGAGGTAAACACAAGGTCAAAAGTCTCAGCTCAAACCAGGAATTTTATTATCGAAACTGTAACTGCTGAAGAGCTCCGTCTTTAGAGTGTACAGTGGTCCTGTCACGACTCCGAGGTACTGCTCACTAACCTAAGACTGCTGAAGTACTCCCCCTGTCGAGTACTGCGGGCCAGCCACCCAAACACAGTAGTGCTTCCCGCCGAGGTATGTCACCCAAACACCGTAGTGCACACCCCCTAGTAGCCTGCTGAGGTACTCTCCGGACGAGCACCGCGGGTCTGCACTGTCACACAGGTAGTGCTCCGTCCGCCATGGGTCTGCACCTCAGAAAGTAGTGCTCCGTCCACTGGGCTAGTCGACTCACTCCAAGTCGAGTCGGTCAAGCAGTCGTCAGGTCTCAGCCAGCTACACGGTCTCCGTACTTCGCACGCTCGTCACTGGGAGGGTCCGCTCCACGAGCTACAGGTTGATACTCCAAGTATCTCAAAGTCCCACGAAGAAGTGTCTCAAAGGTCCGTCTCGTCACAGGGGTCTCAACGCAACAGACGGCGCATCGATCGGACGCCCGGTCTGTGAGTTATTAGCCTATTCGTCCCAGGGGCCCGGTTGGTTTCGTGAGCGAAACCAATCCCGGCCGTATCTCAACTGTACCCCGAACTCCCATAGGGTATACTCAAAGGGACCGTTACTCAACGTAACCAGCAACGCTGCTGACGGCTCGTCGAGCGGACGTCCTGTCTGAAAGATATCAGCCTTCCCGTTCCAGGGGCCCGGTTGGATTTCGGGTACAATCCAACCCGGCCATACTCCGACTGTATCCAAAACTCGGTCGGAGTATGTCAAAAGTTCCGTCTCATCAAGAGGAAGTCAACGAAACAGACGGCGCGTCAATCGGACGCCCGGTATGTGAGTTATTGGCTTTTTCGTCACCGGGGCCCGGTTGGTTTTTAAGGCAAAACCAACCCGACCGTACTCCACCTGCGTCCAAACCTCGGGCGGAGTATGCCAAAAGATCCGTCTCACTAAGAGGAACGCAACGCGACTGACGGCGCGTCAATCGGACGTTCGTGGCTCAAGATATGAGCGTTTCCGCTCCGAAGGCCCGGTTGGTTTCGTGAACGAACCAACCCGGCCGAACTCAAAGTAACCCGAAACCTTGAGTGCGATATACCGAAACGACCGTCTCGATCCAAGGATCGCGTTGCCGCAGACGGTTCGTCATTCGGAGGTCCGAGGATCAAGTTATGAGCCAAAAACCAAATCTGGTTCGAAACGGGGGGATCCGGGTCCGGGCCGACCCGGCCCGACCCCCCCTGGGGCGGCGGGCGGCGGCGGCGGCGTCGGGCGCCGCACGGGCTGCGCACGCGGGGGCTAAGCCCCACGGTTCTTCAAAGTGGCGCGGCCTTTGTGCCGCGCTGGTTCTTTTAAACCCCCCCCCCCCCCCCTCACGTGGGGGGGCCTGCTGGTGCCGAACCAAGGGGGCGGCTGCCCCCTTCCCTCAAGAACCGCCCCCCTCATTAAGAGAGGGGTTTTGTTGAACCGGCCGGGGGATTTATTCCCCCGGTTTTATGTCATCCAGCCGGCCAGCTGGCCGGCCGGTTTTTTCCAACGGGACCGGAAATTCCGGTCCCGCCTTCGACTTCCGACACCGGCGGCCCGGCCGCCGGTCTCCTCTTCCGCCGCGGCCCGGAACCGGCCGCGGTCTTCTCGTCCCGCCGCGGCCCGGAACCAGCCGCGGTCTTCTCGTCCCGCCGTGGCCCGGAACCGGCCGCGGTGTTCGTCGTCCGGCGCGGTGCGACGGCACCGCGCCCCTTTCGCCGTGCCATGATTCTTTTCAACGCGGCGCGACGGCGTCGTGTTCTTGAAGATTTTTCCTTGACGTAGCGCGACGACGCCGCGTAAATTATTTGTACGATCATCCGCGTGGTGCGACGGCACCACGCCACTTGCTTCCACCCGCATGAATAAACATAAACGATGGAGGGGGGTTCGGCCGTGTTCGTGCGGTCCGACCCCCCTCGCGTTAAATTAATAACGCAACTTTAAATAAACAACATCCTCACGTTAGTCATACGAACCACGAGCAAGAATGAGATAATTAAATATTAAATCAACATCCCCTACCTTGGTATAAGGTTCGAAGATCGTTCTACGTTCCGCGGAAAACGACGTCGCGGTGGTCGAGCGACGCGGTCGTCGTTCGTCAATTCCGTTGACGAAGAGATATGCCCGAAGAGACACGTCGTTGGCGGATCTTCGTTTGCCGACGAAGAAGGTCCGAGGAGGAAGCGGCGTTCCCTCTTGTTGACTCCGAGGACGAAGAAGAGAGGCGTCGTTCTTCGTCGGAGTTTGAGCGTTCTTCGTTCTTCGTCAGAGCTTGAAGATGAAGAGGAAGCTCTCAAAATGACAAACAAAAGAACCCAAAATAAAATAAGACTACCTCTTATTTTATTAACACATAACACAAAATAATT
The DNA here is from genome assembly GCA_963277665.1 of Viscum album. Lineage (NCBI taxonomy): Eukaryota > Viridiplantae > Streptophyta > Magnoliopsida > Santalales > Viscaceae > Viscum > Viscum album. The sequence continues at coordinate 385,603,293 of OY728121.1, forward strand.
TCAATGTTTGAAATTCAAAAAGACTTAACTCCCATAATTAATTAAGAGTAACTTAAGCCAATTTAGAGGGGGTTAAGGGAACTTGAAAAGTCTAGGGGTTCGTGTGGGCCCCACCACACTTAATCCTCCCAAGGGAGGTTAAGTGGGTGTGGGTCCCACTTCCAACCCCCTTAGGTAGGTTTTTAACAAACTAAAAATAAAATTTGAATTACACAAATTTTATTTAACTTAACTGTAAACCCCAAAACTTAACTTTCAACCCGCAACAAACGCAACTCCCGAAAAGGTCTCTTTAAGCGAATATCGGTGCTGCGAGTTCATCGGTGCCCTCGGATTTCAATTCCGAGCACCGGATCAAAAGTTAGGAATTCCCGCTCGTTCGTTCACTGAACGTACCCGAGCCAAACTTCGGAAATTAATTCCGGGCACTCCGGGCCTCGGAATCAGGTGCCGTCTGAAACCGCGCTCTTGTAAAATTCTAAAGAAAATTAAGAAAAAATTTCCCTTGAATTTTACGGGTCTTTACAGCCAATATGATTTTGGAACCCATTTACTACATAACACTAATTTTCACCAATAGATAGAAGGTTGTAAATTGATGAATATCTATACACTTGAAGACATTTTTTGTGATTTGTCCTATATTTAGGAGGTACATAGATGAAGTACCTACTTTCAGTAAAAAAAAATTAAGTATTTTTCAGTCAACTATTGTTATGAAACCATTTGAATATATTTATGTTCGAACTTTACATTCTCCATTATGTTGGACTAGGATAAGAGAATTAGTAATTATTGATCTGAATGTAGTAATGAGCCTAACATATATAGTTTATGTGATCTATGAGAGGGTGAAGGTGGCATAGGATAATCATATGTCTTATAAAGATCATATGAGGAGACCTATATAGTTATATGTTTGAGATCATGTTTTCCTGAATATGACTTCTCGTCACTGGTAGAGAAGGTTTGGACAAGGGATTAAACTTTTTCATTGGTTTTTTGGGATATTCAAGGTGTTGGATCATGTTAGATTTATTGAATATTAGATAAAACTTCCCCTAAAATGAAGCTACATACATGATGTCTCCCATGTGTTTAATCTTTTCCATTATCCTCACGAAGACTCTCGTGTCATCAATTAGGGAGATATTGATGATGATGATGATGTGACCATCACATAGTGGTATATAGTGATCCAAGACATCCAGGAGAAGGTGTTTCATAGGAATTCGATTCATTTAGTTCTTATCCTTTGGATGCATGTTGGTGAAGAGGAGATAACCTATGAATGTGAGTCACCTATAAACACATAGTATCCCAATATATATTTTATCTCTATCACTTCTCTTTTATCCATTATCATATTCATGGTTTTGACCTTTATATAGATAATGAGTTGTTTTTCCTCTTCATTAATGCATTTTTCTATCCTTAATTTGGTTTGAGAGGTGTCTCCCTCAAAATAATTTAACGAGATTGTTGTTGGTTTTGTGTTGTGTTGTTCTTTGTTCCTCTAATTGTGGTAGTTTTACTCCCATGAAAATGAGATTATTGAGAACTATCTAACCATGTGTCTATTCAGATGAACTCCTTTTATTTTCAATCTCACTATGATTTGTTTAAATTATCTAGGATGATATTTTTTGGAGATATCATATGAATGGTCTCAAATACTTATAACCCATAACTTTTCTTGTTTTCAATGCCCATGATATTTAGAGGAATCATATATAATTTCCAACAGTGTTAATGATTTAGAATCCTTCTACTAGATGTATTCATGATTTGAATGATTGTTCACATCACGAATCAGAAGTTTGTGGCATTGGTAGTGTAGTTGACGAGATTGATTAATAAAATGTAAGGTATATTATCAAGGTTAATGGATGAGTTTTGACCCAATTAATATATCCCATAAAACTCCTAAAATGAACATGAATATCATGACGTGAGTTAATTCTAGTTTGGGTGGATTTAGGTGTAACCATTATTAGTGGATCTCAAATTTTTGATATTCTCGATGTGAATCACCCATTGGTGTTGTGAAAGTCTATTTGGAAGAGAATCAATTTTTTAAAAAAATACTATGATTCTCTCTTGAACCTAAGATATAGATGAATTCTCTTTAGTAATTTTAATCCCCTTTCAAAATGGATTGAGGCTCGGCTTCTCCTATTCGTTCTGTGGTGATCTGTCTTCAATTTCCCACTTTCTCTTGTAGTTTAATCTATGATCAAAAATATTTTTCCATTTATTTAATCCCATTCAATGGATTTTTTTCTCATTTTTTTATATAGAGTTATTTTAAAATTTTTTGGCATGGTTATGGAATGTTGGTTTAGAGGGATTCCATTTCTTTTTGGGAGATTTGATCAGAGTTCTAGATTTCTATTCCATGATCTATCAAGGACTTTTAAAACCATTGAGGAAGGGGAATATTTTCATATCATAATTTTTAAAATAAAATATAGAAGTATTCATGGAATAACTATTTAGGTTATTATATAATTAATTATAATAAAAATTAATATGAATTAATGAAATAATGGTTTATAGTTAGAGTGAATACATGTTTTCCCACCCTGATAATGGTTTACATATTGATTTACTAGTTAGTGTTCTATCTATATTTATGATTATTTGATTTTTTTTGTAATTTAATGTTTTATCATGTTTATTTTGATAAAAATGGGTAATGAATAAAAATCCATTAATTATTTTTTTTCTATATAATTAATGTGGCATGTTTTTCAAATATGTTAATTCATATACTTTGAAATAAATCAAAATATTCATAATGCATATTTAATTTAACCATTCTTCTATATATTAATGTAATTTTTTAATGAATATAAATCTATAAATGGCTATTGTTGATAATAAAAAAGTGACATGTTAATGTAATTTTTCTTCCCCAATGTTGTATAAATTAGAATTTATGATGTAGATCATGTTTAAATAATTTATATCTGAAAAAAGGTGATGCCTTAGGTATGATGTATTTGTAACTTTTGATAAAGGATTCATTTAATATATGAAGGAAAATAACTAGTTGTTTATTAAAGATAAATCAATGGGAATGATAGGTCCCATTTTCAATTAAAGTGTAGATTCCTTTTTAGGGCCTAGATGCCTTTTTGACTCTTTTTTTTCCTTCCTTCTATGTTTTCACAATATGTGATCCTTGATATGAGATTTGATGAGAGCATAATATGGATGATAGTTTAGAAGATATGGGCATGGTGTCCTGAGTTTGTTGTAGAAGTTGGCGCTTGTGATGGTGGGATATATGGTGATTTTCATTGGGATATGCATCATCATATTCATGTTTATTAGGGATGGTACTAGGTTTAATATAAGGTATTAAAGATTGGTTTTACTCTTGTTATGATTATAGTTGGATTCTTTCATTACAATGTTCCTCTTAAAGGGCCAGATGGTCATGTTACATATTTACTGACATTCCATTCCGATCTTCTTGAGGTAGATGGTTGTTATTGGTTATGGATCTATTTAAAGGTTTACAAGGATGTTTCCTAAAGTACCTTGTATTAAAGAATGATAATAATTTACAAATGTAATAACCCATGGGTTTAGTTCATAAATAGAATGAAAATGTTCACAATCCTAGGGAATTGTGGAATCTGTTGTATTATTAATAGATAGAATAAACTTCCCAAGTGGATAATGAATTGATAATGTTTTCACACAAGTAATCATGGGGTTTCATTTAATTAATCATGTATTCTTTTCACTTTACTTTCCGTTAATTAATTCATTATCCTTAATTAACATTATTTTGTTATCATTTCATTCTCTACTAGGTGAAGTCCATTCCCTCCATAAATTAAGCAATCGATTCCACAGTTCCATCGGATTATAAATTTTTTCCATTCATTCAAGTACCAAACTGATATTTTAAAACATTAATTAATTATTATCATTCTATAATTGAAGTTACATTATGAAACTTACATGGAAACCATAAAATAGATTCATAATCAATCACGACAAGATACCATAAGCAGTGGGGAATGGAATGTAGGTAAACAAGTCAGTTAAATATTTTTCCTTTTAAGAAGAACATTACCAATAAATAATCCAACTATCATAAAAGTAATGAGAAACCCATGATTCAATCCATTCTATTAAACATGGTACCATACCCAACACAACCATGCATATCACGATGCATATCTCATTGAATATCACTATTTATCCCACCATCTCAAGTGCCAATTTCTACCCAATAGATGGGCCTCCCTACATATATCTTCTAAATAATCATCAATCTCATGATCTCATCACATCTCATAGAACAGATTAAATCCATAGAAAACACATATGGAAGGAAAACAAAAAAGGGTTTACAAGTCATATAGGCCCTAAAACATGGCATCTAGCCCTCACATGAAAACAATCTCTCTTATCCCCAAAAATTTTTCTTTATTAAATAAACAATTGTATACCTTCTTATATTAACCGATTCCTTTTTCACTAGATATAACTATGGGTAACCTAAGACATCATCTATGAAAAGATATAAATTATTAAAACATTCTATAAAGCATAACTTTGAGTTTCTATATCATTAGTGGATGATGAATTATTCCATCAATATTTGTTGCCAGCCCATGGGCTATTCGATGTGGAAATCATGCATAATTATCTTTATTCTCTCATTATAGGCCTTGGAAGGATTCCTTTGAGGGAGGGGGTCATTACATATACACAAAAATATATATATTTATATTAAATCTTTTATTTAACAAGAATTCAAATTAACATATAGCCTCACATATATATATAGACACACACACATATACATATATGCAAATACACACAAATATAAAAAATTCCAAACAATAATAATAAGAAGAACAATAATTTTTATTATTAAATTTCAGCTGTCATTTCCACCATAAAAGTTCACATAATAAATTTCTTTAAATTGCATCAATAAGAAAAAAAATTATTAAACACACATACATGAATTTATTTTTCACAACTAATAATATAACTAATATTATTAGATGACCACAGAAAAAATATTCACACATGAAAAAATGATGTTTTTAAAATAAAAAAAAATATTAAATTGATTAATTTAATTATTCACAATAATATATTCTTATTTATGGTAAATAAATTAATCAAAAAAATTAAAAAATAATGACAAAAGTCATTACACATTTTATGAATCAGTGATCTCATACCATCAATCAATAAATTGTTTAATATTCATGTTTGTTAAAAATCATGATTTAATGATTTAAATTTCTATCTCATTAATGTTGTTTTACTCATTAATGAGTTTTTTACGTACCCATTTTCATATGTAGCCACATTTCCCTATGATTTCATTTATTATGACACTATTAGCAGGGATTCAAGTGTGGGATATTTTTATTAAGTAAATAGAAAATTTATTATGAAATATGATGTATATGTAAATATTCTCCATAGAAACTAATCCTTTAGGGTTGGGTAGGTTATATTAAAATTTAGATGATATTTTTAAGTATATAAAATGATATATGGGGGGTTAGATCATCCTGGATATTTATAGAGAATAATCGAAAAGTATTTCTTTATGTCACTTTATCCAGGAGTGAATGTTTTGGTGTAGAACAATTGGAACCATTATGGGGCATATTCATTTTTAAAGAATATATCAAAAAGGATTATATGATCAAATGTAATGAAACCCTGGTTGAACAGATTTTTTCATATGTAAATCAAAATTTTCCATAGATTTAGATATTATAGGATTACGAATTTTTTATTTATAATTTATTTTATCTAATTTTAGTTGATATTATCTTTACTGAAACAAACATTTTTTTAGTTGATGTATATAACAAAGTAAATTTGATTAAATGATCAATGTGATGGAATATAAAGTGATTTAATAAATGTACAATCAATTGGATTCTATATAGTGTGGAAAACTCTACGCTTATGCTTACCCAACAACCAAAGGTTAATATTAATAAAATAAAAAATGCCAAGTATCCTAATTCACCAAAGTAGGAGAAAATTATATGGTTTTATTTATTAAATAATTACTATTAAACATTAATAGAACTTATATAAAAGCAATGTTTTAATATTGGGTCACCATGAAAGGAAAGATATTTTTATGTATTAAGAATCAAAAGGACATTTTTTCTCAATCATATTTTTGGAATATAAAGATAATAAATGGTTAAAAAATATTAAAATACAAAACCAAATGATAAAATTGAGCCTATCTAATTTAAATAAATCACGAATATGCTTTTACATGCTCTATATTTATAAATGGTGAGATAATTACTTGATATCATGAAAAGAGTGAGTGAATCTATTAGATAATATATAGAAAACATCTCAAGACCTGCATGATATTACTTAAAAATTAATATATATATATATATATATTCCATATTACCCACAAATGAATTATACATGAAAAAACGTGTTATAAAAATTAATACATCAACATGTTCTTATTAAGAGGGAACATGAAATGTTTCTAGGTCATACAACATAAAATGATGTTGATTTATTATTAGAACATACACATAAAAGCAAGCTTATTGTAAAGATAACCTCACCAGTTTTTCATCAATAATATTATATTTACATTCCAATGGAAAAATTAATAAATAGGGTATAATATAAAATCCCATGATTTATAACTCATTTTCCTTACAAAAATTTCATTAAAATTGTAATTGAATACATTTTTCCAAATGATTAAGCTTGTGTCTAAGAAAACTAACAACTAAAATGATTTTAATATAAATATTATATTATTTCATCATTATATATTAAAATAAATAAATAAACATCAATATATTATCATAAACAATTAGGTCTTATAATAATGAATTATAGAAGAGTTTTTTGACAATAACTAAATAAAAATATCACAAAATTTGAGTATTAATCATCCCAAACTTTAATAAAAATCATATCAGTACTTATCAATATGGTCATAATATAAAAATTATAAATAAGATATATATTTCAATGATGAAATGGGTGAATAAAATAAATTATTTACCATAATTATGAATGGTTATATATTTGACTTGAAATTGGTAATGTGACCATTATATGGTCGTTGGATATATAAGCATTATATATATAGGTGTTGGATTTATAAAGAGTTGATGGTTATATATAAAAGTTAATATAAATTTTATATAACCCCTATGTTAATGTTAATAATGGACTTTATGGAATTTATTTTTCTTTTAATTTACATATAATATATAATTATGGAATTAAATAAAAAGATTATTTATTTTTAGAAAAATAACACTTTTTGTAAAAAATGTTTATTTTTATATTATATGAATTTTTATTCTAAAAATTTTATCTATCTTATTAAGAATATTATTTTTAATAACAAGTATTATTTAAAAATAAATTAATATTTAGGGATAAATTATTAACTGATAAGAAATAAGAATAAAACCACTTGATATCTAAAAAATATTTTTTTTAAAATTTACTTATGAGTTATGAATTTTAATTTTTAAATTAATTTTTATCCTCTGATATAATAATATTAATAAAACTGATTTAATATTTTGATTGAAATTTTGAAAATGGTTCATTTTTATATCCCAAAATAAGCTTCTAAGGTGAAAACTTATATACATCAATAAAGAGTTAAATGATGTAAATTGGTAAACTAATTAATAATGTAGTAATGTAGGATCCAAACTATATCACATTAATGTGTGTATAAGAAATTGAAATTCATATATTCATTATTTTATAGTTTCCAAAATAATTTTTTTGTAGAATTACATTCTAGACAAATTAAGGAATGATTATTTTCAAGATTTCTAGAAAAAATTATCTATAAATGGAGACTTTATCTACCCATTAAAACAAAAAACTAATTACATGTCTCTATACCCTTATTCAGACCAATATATAATTTTTTTCAAGACTATATCATGTTTCATAGACTTTTATTTCATGAATGAAACCTAATGCTTCAAAACACAGATGGATTTATGGAAGAAACTCAATGTACTTTTTCTGGTAAGTAATGATTCCTTTTCAATATTATATGTTTATTATCACACATGAATTATTATTATAAGGAATTTATTACTTTTTTAAATTATATATAATAAAATTATTATTATTCAATAATGATATTGTAATAAAATAACGTTAGTTTCATATCCTTCTATTGATTATAACATGTTTATGTTTAGTTTGGTTTAACTACCTATATAGATAATGATATAGAATTTTCACCAATAATGGTTATTGGTTCTGAATTGATTTTAATATATCATTTATATATGTACATAATATTTTGTTTTTGGTTTTGGAATACTAATAATAAAATTTTATTGAATATTAAAAGAATACCTCATATTCAGTAAATTTTTTGAAACATGCATCATATCCATTCAACCTATATGAACCATTCCCAAAACATTGATAAAATAAACATAAGTCTTTATAAATCCCTATTGAATTATTATTCACGAATATTGATTATTCTTGAGATGATTTATATATGAATATGGAATCATTATTAATAATTCCATAGAAAAACAAGCATGAAATAATTAAAACTAATTACATCTGATGATCAAAATAAACAATGATGACATAATATATAAGTAATAAAATAATATAATTGAAACAATATAAATTTTAATAAAGGTAATTTTTTGAGATATATAAATAACAATTATATGTAGATTATACGGGCATATAGAGTTCATTTAAGGATTTCTAGAGTTAAGGCAATGGGGTTTCTCTCGATATCTCTTTTAATTTGAGATTCTGTATGTTGATTTTTTATGTAGAGAATTTTTATTTAATTTCCATTAATAATAAATTTTATATTCAAATAAAGTTATTTCATGGGGTTCAATTGTTTTCATTATTCTCCAAAATTTCATTCATATATCACCCATATTGACATTTATAATGCGATTATTTACTTAATATTCATCCATGAGTGATACTATTTCTTTTAAAAAAATATTTCTCAAATATTGGTCTAGGTTTAACATTTAATTTTAAAATATTTAATTTTCTATTATTTTATGGAAATTTATATTTCCCTTTCATATCATTTTGTTTGATTTGTTCTGACCTCATAAAAAATTATATCATAAGTGTTTTTCATTATCATTATTTTCTCTTATGACTGATATTACTTCTTAATTATATATTTTTATTTATTTATTATATATTATATAATTTATATGTATTTTAATACATTTTAATGACATTTAATATCATATATATTCTCTTTATTTTCTAATATTTCCATATCCCAACTTTGATTGACAATGATTTTGAAATTAAAACTCTCTCTCTCTAATTATATAAAACTTCTTATCTTCTTAATTATATGAATACCTTCTTGATTTTAGTATATAAAATAAAATAAAAATCATACATCAACTATATTCTATATTAAAATTTCTTTTTCATGTTATTTTAATATCATTTCTTATTTTATGTCTATTTAATTTTTAAAACTTTTCTACATAATTTCATTCTCTTTTCCTAAATTTCATGGATTATACCATATAATTTATCTTATTTGTCTATATTATTTATTTCTCATTTATTTTTATTCTGTTATATTTCAATAAATACAAATAATTTTCATTTCAATTGTTATTTTGATTCTTTTTCATAACCCACTATTTTATTTCATTGCACATTACAATTTAACAAATTCACAAGGGGATCCTTTCTCAATATATATTATTCTTTGAGATTAAAATTTTCTAACCTTCATTTAAAATTTTATGATAATTACATTGAAATCTGCATAATAATTATGTTTTTATTAATTTTAAATAATTAAAATTCAATTTATTAAACTCCTCATATTGATTCATACTTTATGTATTATGAATTTTGTAAATAGAAATGTTATGGTTGTATGTTTTTAATTGGATCTATCCATTTATATATTTATTATTTTCCTTTGACTTTTATAAATGTAATTTTAATATTTTTCTTCATATTATATGATTTTATTATATACAAATTTCTACTTTCATTACAATCCATTACTTTTATTTGAAATATATTTTATATAATATGATAATGTTAATAATATTTCTTCTAAACATCCTTAAAATTTCATTACATCCCCATCAATATTTACATTTAAAATTAATTATTTTTATTATATATTTTAATCATTTTTAACCATAAAAAATAATTTACTATGAAATTACTCTTAAATTATTTGTAGAATGATATTTTAATTGTTCATAATTATTTCAAAATTGTGTAAAGAATATGGATTTTCATTCTAAAATATTCTAAAATTTCACATATTTCTGTAAAATGATATAATATTTGTCAACGCCCATTTAATAAATAATACTTTAATATTATTTAATTTATATTCCTTATTATTATATCCTTTTCATATTCAATTTATTTGTAGATATAAATGCTTCACCCACATCATAAATTTCTACGTATCCTAGGAATTGGGGAAATTATTACATATGATAGGATTTATCCATCACCACATTTAACATTATTTTTCATAAACTATAAATTAATATTATGATTATACAAGTCCATTTTAATTATTAACGCATTATAATTTATTATTAGGATGGAAGGCTATTCACCTAAACACACTATTTGAATTAATGGATAAATCTTTTGATATGACCATATATCCCCTTTTTTATATTTGAGAAAATGTTTTAAATGTAATTTTTTTTATTATGATATGTATTATTTATTGATTCACATTCATTTATCTCTAATTTTATGGATCTTACACTTAATGAATGTTTTATATAACCGATTCGATTTTATTGTGATAATCATTCCTCGATTTTATAAGGATTTATAATTGTTTTCATATAAATGTGGAGAATATATATAAATATAAATTTTATAATAAAATGGGAGGGACAAAAATTATATTTCCGTATATGAAGTTTTTTATTCTTTATATCAAATAAGATTATAATGTTAATGAGATGTTTGTATTGAAACCAAACATTAATGTTTATAGGATATGGATAGTAAACCCAATATGTTATATTAGAATAACCTTGGTGGTTATCCATGAAAATTTCTTGTGATAAAATGTGATTATGTAAATGTAACATTCTTATATCTGTCCACATTCCTTTTTTATACCACCTTGGTTCATGATAATTATTTTAATATTAATTTTTTTTGATGTTATATGTTATACTTTTAAAAACATCATGTTGAAGGTTCAATTAATCAATATATTATTATTCTATAATGTATCATTTTAAATTATTATTATTACATAATCCTATAGTATTAATAATATAATTTATTTTATATATATGTTCCTCACAGGTTTTTAATTTAGTGATAAATCCTTTATGAATCATTCGTATGGTTTAGGGAAAAATCTATTTTCTGAGTTGATTAATTTATGAAACACATCCAAAATTTCTCAAAAAGGATTTTGTACCGATCATATAACAAAAAAATGATATATTATCTTTCCTAATAACAACGATAGTTAATATATAAAAACCTAATAGGGAATAATAAAATCAAATACATTATTAAAAAATAACAATTTCTAGTATTTTACTTGGAAAATGACATGTAAATATATAAAAAAAAGAAAAATTTAATCATTAAATTTGGTTGAAAAAATAGTTTTATAAAATATAAAACTTTTAGAATAAAATTATAATTTTTACTATATAATTATCATTACAGTCTAAATTAGTATTTTTTTGAATTTATATATATTTTCATCGACATGATTTGGATACGTTGTGATCAATTTATTATCATCACAAGTTGGTTTTTTGTGCCTGGTTTATTCTAGAAATCTGAAAATACTAGAATAAGATAATATTGTGGATTTTTTGAAATGGATTCATGGAAATAAATTTTTTTAAGGGTTCTTGTTTAATAATTTTAAATCTTAATAAATCATTATAAATGTATAAAATAAATGTTATAGGACTGTTGGAGTAATTTGGGATTAACTATTGAAGAATCTAAATTATATAATATTCATTGAATTTTTCTATGTTTAATTTGTATTATTAATTTCTTAATGAATAAAATGATAATTTCAAAGTCCAAGAGTTCCCATATGATTATAAAACATAGTTCATAGAAAATGGGAAAATCATAAGAGTAATCAAGAAAATCATTAGAGTCATTGGAAAATTCTTGAAGGATTATCATATTTCGTAAGGGTCAATTGTGAATTTCATACGGTTTATGTCGTTCGAAAAATTTTGAAATCTACTAATGAACCCTATAAAGAATAAGGTTCATTTATAAAGAATAAATGATTTAATTGGATAACTATTGATTTTTTAATGGTTCATAGAAAAATTCATATGATTCATCTAGAGTTGGTTATGTTGAATGGGAAATGTCTATTTATATATTTGATTTATGTGGTTTCATAATTCTCATCTTATTGTGGAGATATATTACAAGGGTAATTTTTATATAAAAATGTATGTCTCTTAGACCATTTCATAATATTTATCTTCAGAACACCATGAAAATGGAAATGATCATACCCTTAAACATTTTTCAATGAATGACCATCCAATGGATGAATCAAAGTATTTTTTATTAATCATAAAATATTATTAATAAATATGTCAATTGAGGGTGGAGAGAATCAAGATAAAATTAATTGGGTGTTATCATTTAAAATTACTGTGATTTAGATTCATGATTTTTGGAGTTTTTTTTCACCTAATAGATGATCAAGAAACAATCAATGATTTGAAAATACACACCATAATATTATTATTTGATTCTTGTGTGGAAGCTATAGAATAATTCTAGACAAGTTTTCATGGAATTTTGGAATGGGTTTTCTATTTTCAAATTTTTTAAATATCTATCATTATTTATAATGATATTTGGTGACATTTTTCAATGGAAATTGTCATATTCTAAAGAATTATATTTAGTGATTTCCTTATTTTTTTTCCTATAATCATGTAAAATAATTTTAGAAATAAATGACTGAGTTTATTTTTTTTCAAATAGATTTGAAATATTTATTTTACTATAGTATTCATGGGGAATCATATATCTTCATGAGTGTATAATGGATATATCCTATTTTATGGGAGTAGTGGTTTTATGGTATTCATAAATTATAGATATATCATTCTCTATATGTATTTGAGTCTACTATTAGGGTAGGATATAGATAAGAATTGACATTTATGTTATTTTTAAAGAGGAATTCCTGATGGGAAAAAACAAAAAATAAAGTGAATATTGGAAGAAGTTTATGATCTTACTTATGAAGATATATAGATACACTTATGTACATTAAAGGAGAGAGTATTTTATTTTTACACTAGATGTAATATTGAAAATAATTTGGAAGTTTCTAAAGATCCATCAAATAGTGGAGAAGAAGAATAAGTTATTATTATTTTCCAGGTAATGGGAATACAACTCTTATGTTCTTCACATGTAGTTTTTGAAGGACCATATAATGGAGATCAAAGGCATCGAACTACATCTCGTGAAACTATATCAATTGTGATGTTGTTTTTGTTGGATTGGATTTCAAAATGGTAGTCTATATTGATAACACTGAGAAAATAGAGAAGAAGTAAAGGGATAGTTCCTTGGGATGAAATGATCTACCCCTAAATCATGTAAGTAGAGTTACCCCATGAATACAATTTTATTAGACTAAACTCACTTCCTAATAGTAACATTATTGGATTTTTGTGTATCAACACAATATTGATTTCATTCTCTCTATATTGTGTGACAACCGGGTCCTAGTGACAGCACATACACCCCGCCATAACAAGGTCGTCGGGTCTTGGCCTACCAGGTATGCCCAGTTGCCCCCGCTGACACGTGGGGCCCACCCTAGGGTCCACCCACGTGGTTGAACGGGTCATCTGACTAATGATAGTCCCCACAGGCCAACACATGTCCTTTCCAGTGTGCTTTGTCCTCAGTCACACACACCCTGGGAAACATCCCAGAAGGTCACCTATCATGATCACTACTCCAGGCCAAGCACACTTAACTGTGGATTTCTAATCAGACAGGCTCCTAAAAAAAGGTGCACCTTGTTGACATGAGTCATATCATTTAGTCATTTAACCCTCTATCATTTGGGGATGTTACATATTGGACCAATGATTGTGAAATATGTATAAACAAAAGTTTATTGATTATATGTTTTTATATTATATTTTACCTAATTAGAAATGTTGGGATAAATAATAAACGATCAAATATGGTAAAGTCATGAATAAGTGAAATTATAATCAGATCATCTTTATGAATGAACCTAAACATGACCCTATAATCTATAAGGTCAATATTTTATATATAAGTTATAGGTTGAAATAAAATTGGCTAAAATATTAAATGTTGTATACCCTAATTCACACCCCTCTCATGGTATATCTCATAAAATCAAATTTATAGGCTAACAATTGGTATTGGGGTATATGTTCGTTGGTATGTTTTTTATCTAAAGTGTTGTAATATTTTATTTTAGTTAAATTTAATTAATCCCTTATATTCTTTTAGTGATATACAAAAGGGAAACAATAATTAGAACCCCACATGAAATACATATCATGGAACAAATTTTGGGAAATGATTGATTCAGACAAATGATTCAAGTTTTCATTGAAAAAAATGTATAAACTTTTATGGCATAGAATCTATTAATTTTTTAAAATTATTATTTAGGATTAACTATGTATGATGGTATCCTATTTTATATTGGAACTAATTCTGATAAAGAAGAATCAATTAGTCAAAATGTGCAATATATCCACTTAACATAAGAGATTTATTTGAACATAAAATAAGAAAAAAGGATGTTGAAAATGGATAAAAATTATCATTTGTTTTATGTAATAGGAAACCCAAATTATTATATTATATTTTTTGATAATAATTATATTGAAAATAAGTGTGTTGACAATATGGACGATGACCTACATGAGAATGAAGGAGGTCAAGTTGTTTCTTATAGGATTGTTGATAGTGATATTTTTTTATTAATTAATGGATTTTTTAAAAATGAATCTATGGTTGTTTTATTGGATATATTATCAACACAAAGTAGAGAATGGAATAGAGGGGAAATTTAGTAGTGTGATGGTATTATTCCAAGAGCCTACATGGTCATGGAAAAAGAAAAAAAACAATATTACATAAGTAAGTATAAGATAATTCATTAAGTCAAGGAATGAGATATTAATGTCTACCAATATGGGTAAGATCATGCCATAATTATTGGGCATGGTGACAATAAAGGAGGAACTATGTGCAACATCACCCATCAAAGAAGGTATATCATGAAAGAATTTCCCAACAATGTAAACTTGTAAGGGACCATATTATTGTTCTAACTATGGTGGAATTCTAGATCAACTGGGAATAATTGTCAAGTCTAATATGGTTATGGGATAGGACATGGTTAATCATTGATGTTGAATTTTACATGCACTATTCCCTAGAGATTAGCATGGTGGAAGGAAGACGTACTAAAGAAAAATTAGGAAAATGATCCCCTTATTGAGGCTAAGGCATGAATATGGAAAACACGGTATGGGCTATGTCATAGATAAAGTCATAGTGGTCATGGAATATCCATACAGGACATTGGGAATCCTATTATGGGAGGTGTGGTGTTGGACATTGGTCCTTGTAGTCAGGTGTAAATACAATCCAAAACAACCAAAATCAAGTGACCAAGCTATACACCCGAATATTTTGGATACAAAATTGTATTTTTTCACCCCAAAAATTTGAATGCTTTATCTATGAGTTATGTGTATATTTTGGTCGAAATCATTATGGTGGTACTTTAAGGGATCTTAATTTCCTCATAAATCATGTATCTTGGATTTATATAATTATATAATCCTCATTCAAGGGAGAATAAAATATTTGTCATTGGAATTAAATTGATATTTAATTCACACATAAATGTTTGAGTAATGGATCCAAAAAGTAATAATTGATGTGGTAATAGAGGAAATCATTGAGAAATTGTTGTGAGGAGTTACAGAAAATTCGAAGGGATCATAAATAATTTGATAGGAATCCAAATCAGTTGGGAATAACCTCCCAATTTAATGATTGGTGTTTTACATAAAGATACATGGATGAGAGGGAACCATAGAATATTTCAATATTAGATTATCATTTTAATTTAAATCAGTGATTGATCTGGGAATGGGGGAAATCATCGAGGATGTTTCATGATGATTAATGAAAAATTTGAAGGTCCCATAAGGATAGGGATTATAATACAAATTTGTTGGGAAGGACCTCCCAATTTAATTATTGGTGATTTCCTAGAATAAACATAGATGAGGGAGTCCTAAATAATTTTTTCATATCATATTCTCAGAATAATTTAGAAGATCTAGAAGAGGGTCCATAAAATGATTCATATCGTTGAAGATATTTTTATGTAGAAGAATTCATCATTACTTTGAAGTGAAGAAGAAATTCCAGAAATTCTCAAAAAATAACAATACTTATTGAAAGGGCATATTCAATATTTGTAAAGAATAATATCAACAAGGCTACAAGAGATCATCTACCTGTTCTTGAGAATATGTTTTAAGAATACGATCCTAGAGAAGGGACCTTAATGTATATAAACTGTGTTTATGTGACACTTTCCATGGAAAATATTCAATATGAGGAATTTTTTATGAGGTGAACCCTAAGAAGAGGTGATCTATCATTAAAATTTATAAGGTAGTTATCCTAGGAATAGTGTGACCTTGCTAGAACCTATTACCAGGGGGTGACCTCTGTAAGGCCTAGAGAGTGTTATAGCGATTCTGTGTAGGAAAAAATTATTTGTGTAATCCTTGGAGATAAACCGTTGAGGAAAAACCAAATAAGTTCTTTCTTACTTTTTTATTTTATACATGAACATTAAATTAGGGTAAAATTAATCATAAAGAATATATGATAGAAAAAGGATACTCAAGTGGTTAAATCTGATATATTCTATGAAATAAAGTATAGAAGGGGATCCTGAAGGTTGATAGGTCAAAGTCCATATAGGTAATGTGTTACATTTACGGTAAATTCTTTAAATTGATCTTGAATGACACACCATGATTCATCTCACCACTTAGTTTAATCTCATACTATGCTTCTTTTGAGGAACAAACAATTAGTAGCAAAGGTACATGATCATTTATCATTCTTTGATTTCATATTACTCTAACTTGATTAAAAGTGTTGTGAAGAGAAATTGAATCAATGGTTACATATATGCTTTTTGATGGAAATCATTTTTCAGAAATGGAAAAGGATTTCATTTCATATATAGAATATTAACATAAAGATCCATGAGTGTTTTTGAATATGGAATTGATATATTGATCTAATACAGAGTATACATTGAAAAAGATCAAATAAACATTGATATTGATGACTTATTGAATAATCCACTAAAGGATTCCATCATCGAATAAATGTATGAGGATAAAAAATGGGAGGGTCTATAAATAAATGTTGATGAAATAGGAATAACTTCATGGAAAATATGACAAGGAGAGCTCCATGTCTAATATAATGAAGAAAACTAAAAATTGTATGTCATCATTGTAGATGAATTCTCCAACCGAAGCAGAAAATATTGAATCTAATTTCATATCTAGTTATAATATTTTCCTATAGAAATTATTTAGAATTATAGAATAAATTATGGAGCAATGAATAATATGTGGTTAAGAAGTGCAAGAAACATCATGTTTCTAAAAAATAAGTTTTTCTTTCAATGGTCATGGGGATATCTTAATAATTATAGAGAATATAGAAAAATGATATGTCATTAAATAATTTCATTTTCCTATAATTGAAGATTTTTTATTTTTTAAAAAAATAAGAAAAATATAGAATTTGTTAAATTTTATTTAATTATAAAAAAATGATAACAAATATGAATCAACTAAGAAATGTGAATGAAGAGTTTTTACAAGAAATTTGGAATAATATGGAAATAGAAAAATAATTAAAATCATGAATTTTCACTCTCAAAACATTCCTTAAGACAAGAAGTTAATTGAAGAGTGATGATGCTTCATGTTTAAAAGAGAAGTATTCTAAACTGAAGATTATGGATGAAGAAATAATAGTGATATAATAGAATATATATAAATTCAATGAAAAGTAGAATATCGCATCTCTAAAATCCATTACATTTTAACAAATATAATTTTGGAATCTATAATAAAATATAATTTACCTGAAATAGAAGATCCTAATAAGAGGGAGACTCCATAGTGAAACTATTATAGATGTTTTGGTTACATCTTGAGTAGGGGTTTCGAATACAACAATCCCAAATATGTGAGAAAAATTTAATAGTTCCATAAAAATGTACAAGGAGATACCAAATGAGGTATGAATATCGTAATTGATAATTCATTTATTCTAACCCTGATAACATTGAATGGTATTTTAATTGGAGGAATTCATGTATAGGTTAATATTCATTATGGAAACACTCTACTCCTATGACTTATCAGGAGAATTTGTATCTTGGAAGAAGTAATTATATAATAGAAATCATATTCATAAAATTATATGATGACCCTAAAAAGGGATTTATCAATCACCATGATCTGGATACTAATAAAAAATCTTGGAAGTAAATAAATATAATATGAAAGTATAGATAAGAGTTTATACCATCCATGAAAAGTGTAAAAATACAGGATCATGAGAATATACTAATGAAGAATATGTAATCTAAGGTTCCAGTCTTGGATATAAAGGAATATGTTTCATAAAGTGGTTCCATACAATCCAATAAAAGGAAAAAATATTAATATGGAAAAAAGAGAATATTGATGGTGGGATCCACTAACGATGAAACTGAAAAGGGTACTTATTCAAGTGCGATAGATTCTAGAATTATAAAAAATAAAAATCTACGGATGGATGTCAATACTCAAATCCATGATGTGTAGTGTGTAAGTGGTATCACACAAATGAGAATATTTGGAAATATAATTAGATTATGAATAAAAATGATGATGAATGTGTTAAGAGTTGAGGGCATTAATTTCCCAACCGATAAAAATGATAAATGGGAATCTGGAAGTTTAAGGGTTAGTCCATCATGACTAACCCCATTCCCCATCTTAAGGATGATTGAGGCACCCTCCCTCCCCATATAGTTTATTATTTATAAACAATTGTGAATTATGTGAATAATTAATGGGGAAATATGATCTATGAGTTTATTTTTCTTGAAAATAATATGTTATTGGAATAAAAAGAATATTTTAAATGGCCAAAAATCATGTTATTTTAGGAAACTTGTGAAGATAAAATGGAAAATATAAGCTTCAAAAAAAAATGAAATTCATATATTGGGTTTTATCTAACAGGTGGATTGGTGTTTGGTAGCATCTACGTTTTTCAGGATATTTAATTAATTATGAGATGGAGGATATTTTCTCACAAATGTAGCACCTAATTATATCATTAATAAATGGGATTAAGAGATAATGTCTTAGGGGAAGTGGTGATCAATATTTGTAGGCTACTTAGTATTATCTAGAATTTAACGATAAATTTTATGAATTGTAAGGGAAATATTTTCAATGGTTATCACTTTGTATTTAAAAATTGATATTAGTTTTAATAATTGGATGTGTAAATAAATTAAAATTCAAAATATGCAATGATTTTTTCATTAGTATTCAGGAGTGACATGAATAATCAGGAAATATCTACAAAAACTAATGTTTCTAACATCTATATTAGTATGAATAGTCTTAGATGATTTATTTATATCTCAATTTTTAGGTATTAAGTTTACTCAATGAATATATTTGGAAAATGTAGATGGAATGATAATTTTCTTAATGGATTTTTTGGATTTTGGCATTCCTACCAGAATTTTTCTTCATTAGGATTCAAAGGATTTAGGAATTCAAAAGAGGGTTGATTCCAAAATATAGACACAAATGGGGAGATTACAAAATCATTTAAAGTAATTAATATTATCGTAGGGGGGTTAAATCCCATGGGGAATCCCACTTGTGTGTTTAAGATTTATGGGGAGATAACCATTCATGGATTTTCCCCCCAAATATCAGGGGGAGAAGAAAAGGATTGATGATAAAACGAGGTGATCCCCTTAAAAGGGGAGAATGATATTTAAAGGAAGAATCCGGACCTTTTATGAAAGAGTATGTTCCCTTTTTTATTTCATTCCCAATAAACATGAGTAAGATTTTTTGTAATTATAAGTGTTGTATATTGTTGAAAAATATCCAATGTGGGGTATTTTTACGAATTCAAAATGATTATATGGGATTTTTGGAAAACATGTTTATTGAAAAAATGTGTGATTAAACTAACAAATAAATCATGATGCGAATAAGTAAATTTTTTGTGATTTAGGGAGGATTTTTGATAATTAGAGTGTTTTCTTGATGATTGGATTTGTTAACAAGGAATCAATGGTTTCTATATTGGATAAAATATCCAAAAATAGTATAGAATGGTATCCAATGAAAATCTAGAAGTATGAAGGTATTATTCTAGGATCCGTAATAATCATGGTAAAATTAAAAAGGAATATTAGATAATTAATAGGTTGAACATGCCATAGAAAAAGGCATGGTGTGTTAAATTTTCTCAACATAGGATAAGCCACACCCGAGTTTTTAGGAATAGTGAAGGTAAAAGAGGAACTAGGTGTGGAAACACCCATGGTAGAGGGAATATTGAGAATTAACTTCCCAACACTAGAATCTAGAATGGGACCGTGGTGTAGTGGTCATTGTGGTAGAATTATAGGGCCCCTATACAAAATAGTCAAGGATAATATGGAAGTGGGGTAGGCTATGGTTGCGAATTGAAGAAAAACATGACCTATATTATACTATAGATCTAGACATAGTGTGATGGAGATTTAAATGAGAATAATTGGTACAAGGATCTCATGGTAGAAGAAATGGTATAAATATGGCTAATATGGGATAAAACACACCACAGAAAAATGTTTAGTGGTCCAAGAGGACCCATGTTTAACATGAGGAATCCCATTATGGGTGTGTTTTTTTAGGGTGGTAGTGCTTATGAGGTATAGTTTAAGACAAAAATACCAAAAATAAGTTAACACATCATAGTTCCCATTATTTATAATTTAAAATGGAAAATGTTTTTCACTATACCATGGTGAAGGGTATGTCAACATGTCACCATTAATATTAAGAGGAATCATAATAGAGATTCTAAAATGGGTCATAATTGCTTCATGAATCACGTGTCTGAATTTCAGACCATGGTCCAGGTCTAATTTGAGGGTGATTATAGTGTTTATTGAGTTAATTATATATATATATATATATTTAATTCATATTGAAAATCATGAGAAATAGAGGAAGGAATCATTTATGACCGTGGTTATAGAGGTAATTTGGGGGGATGTTCTATGTGGAGTTATGGGAGATATGAATGGACCATAAAGATGATGAATGGTCTGAACAATGGTTAATAAGTACCTCCCTATTTTATGATGGGAGGTTGACATGAATAAATATTTATGGGGGAGACCCAATGAATATTTTCATATTTGGTTCCCATGGGATGAGAGGGCTTCCATGTGTAGATCTGATTGATGTTGGAAACCATTGAAGATATTTCCAAGATGAAGAAGTCATCATTTCTATGTAATGATGAGTAAATTACAAACATTCTCTAGAAGGAAGAGGAAGTGATGCAAAGATATATTCATAGATTATTATGGAGTTCCCTAGTAGGAATATAATAGATAATCTTCCTATTCTCAAGAGTTCATGTTGAGAAAATGATGTTAGATAAGGGAATAACTTGTATATAAACATTTTTTTGGAGATCATTTCCACTGAAAATGATTGTTGAGAAGTAGTTAACTATATCTAAACATCAAAATGCAGTTATAATTGGAAAAGAGTGGCCTAGACAAAAATAATTACAAAGGGTGTGACCCAATGAAGATATGTTATATTTATAGTGATTTGGTTTGTGGGAAATCCCCAATTCATGTCCTTAGATATATCAGAATAACGTTAAACCAAGTAAATTCTTGCCTATGTATTTACATTATGCATCCAAAAAAATAGGGGTAAAATGAATCATATATTTATATATGATTAAAAAAGTACATCCAAGTGATTGAATAAGATACAAATCAAGAAATATAGAATAGAACATGATACTAATGTTTGAGATATAGATATCCACATAGTGTATGTGGGATATTAAATGTAAAGTGTTTAAAATGTTTTTAATTGGATCACACAGATTCATCCCTCATTCTTAGGTTAATATCACACTAATCCTCTATTAAGGGACCCACACCATATAAGTAACCTATAAATTTATATTTAAAAATTAAAAATACTAAACAAAATACAAGTTGATGTGGACACTAATTTAAGGGGATATAATGATTCCTAGGAATAATATTTGGAGGAGATATCAGCAAAAGTGTATAATATAAAATCCAATTCTAAACATTACATTTTAAAATGAAAAATAATTTTAAAACATTACATTCAAGAATGAATAAAATCATACACACCAACCAAAACTATTCAAGGAGAAACAATTGATACAATAATAAAATATAATCATTAAAGACAAAATTATTGAAATGAAAACTATGATGAAGTAGAAATGTGAAGAACTAGATAAATATACCCATGGAATTGACCAAAAGATTAATAATTTTATGAAACTAAAATAATATTTGAATTCTTATATTTATATAAAAACAAGAAATATATAGTGATAGGAATAAGATTTAATATTAGTTAACAAGAATGTTACGTGATCAAAATCCAAGGGTAATTTTTTTAACAGATACATTAATCTTCTTATTTGATTATCCATTAGTATAATAATGTGACATGAATAAAAATCATGTTATATCCTAGGAGAATCGTGAAATACTTTTCATATCACAGAGGCCACACTATATGGAAAACCATGAATTTTCCATGATTTAACCCCTCCAAAGCTTGTGAAACATTGAACTATGTATGTAACCATGATAATAGATAATAGTGGAAGTAATAGAAAAAATATCAAGATGGTCCCTAAAAATATTAGTGATATAAGGATGAGTTTCCGAGTAATGTATATAGACACATGCATTTGCTGTAGAATGTATGGAAATATTAGTAGTTTATTCTATGAATCATTTGAATATATATATATCTTAATTTGATTTAATTTCAATAAAAATGTTCTATATCCTGAAGAATTAACTTAAGGATATATATTATAATAATTATTATCATGCTAACCAGGTCTCTAGTAAAGATCTCAAGGGGTGTTTGGATGGTTTGAAATGACAAAACCAATGCACATTAAATGATAAATTTATTCATTTCATTAATATATTTCATGAACTTGTTTAATAATATCACAATGTGAAAATATGACTCATGTGGAGTTCCAAATCTATAGAAAAAAATTGTTTTTATGTAACTTAATAAAAAAAATTAAAGGAGGAAAACATTCACATACTGTTAAAATATATAAATATAATGTGATTGAAGTATCTCAGTGAATTGTATATGTATATAATCATAATTATTCGAAAAATTATTAACAAGGTATCATGATGTTTTAGAAAGAAATAAATATTATAAATAGTAAAAATATCCTGTTTTTAAGAGTATACCAGGAGGAGTAGAATTTATATTTTCTCAAAAAGATAATGGTCAATGAATATGTAAAAAGGGGGAGTGGTCATTAAATTTTTAAAACTAATGAAAAATGTAATAAAAAAATGATAAAGATAGAATAAATAAATGAAAGATAAATTTTTAAATTTTACATGACTCACAAGGTCAATTTTAATATTAATTGAGAAATCATTCATAACCGAAATATATGTATCAATTTTATATAATTATTATTATCATATTTAAATTATGAAACATAAAAATTAAAAGAGTGATAAAAAAGGTTGACAATGGAGTTAAAAAATAACTTGGTATGATCCTCTACATCTCATCCACCAGAGTTGTGAAGTTTATATTATTACTACCAGGATCTTAGTAGAGATTAAGAATCTACACCATTACAAATATTGGTTGTGATAACCCTCATTAACATCTTATGAATCCAAGGAATGATCTCTCAACTTTTTAGGTAGTGAAGACCAATTATAGAAAGTGATGAGGAAAAGAGAGGTTTCCTTTGAGAAAAACATTTAAAAATATTTTTTAAATTTCTTGTATGTATTTGTAAAATTTTTATGAGATATTTAGAGATGATTTAAGTACATAGAAAAAGATATTGAGGTAAAATTATAGTTCAATTTTTGATATTTGGAGTCATTCCTCATGAGCATGAACTTTGGGGGACACAAACTAGAATCAAGGATCAAATTTATAATTTTGGAATTTTTATTAAACAATTTATTATAGGTATATGATATAGATCTTATAAGACACTATAAATTTCTATATATATGATCAAATTGGCATATAAAAGATCTAGAATTAATCAGGGGAACTTATAGTCAAAGAAGGCCAAAATAAAGAAATTTTGACCAATAATAAATGCACCCCCTGAAGTGTTGTCTTAATGCCATTGACTTAATGATAGTAAACATTTAAAATAGAGTTTCATTAAATTCCCCATCAGTTAGATATTACTAAATAATGGCCTTATAGTTGAAATATAGAACATAAGAATACACATAAGTTTCCTAGTTCTTCTCCACTAGCTGTCCGATGGTATTATAATCGAAAAATCATCTATTCATATGGAATTGGAGAGATGATTCCCTTTACTGGATAGTTGGTGTAATGTTAAGATCTCTATATATAATTAGATCCCTTATCATTCTTCTTTATCAATTGATTTATCTATGGACTCCATGATCTTAAATCATGAGACATGCCTTATTTAATCCTTCAATAAGATTATCAATATTATATTGAACAGAAATGTATATGATCCTCAAATCCATCAATGAAATGATTTAAATAACAATTAATGAGATATACATTGCATTAAATGAAATATTTAGACACATAATCTATTTTTTGGGATCAAGAAAACAACGTGGGAGTAAAACAGGTAAAAAAATATCCCCCTTTATGATGATAACAAAAAGTTAAAAGAAAAGTATATATCAAGTGTAAATCAAGAGATAAATATATAATAATGTATTTAAAATATCAAGATATTCAGTATTATAAAAAGTAAATAAAAAACATTCCATATTTAAGAGAAGAGAAAATAATTTAACTCCACCCCTTAGGAAACAATCATGTAATAAAAAAAACAATTTATAATAATTGTATTACCATTTTCAATAAAATATTTACCCTTTCACGATTAGTAAATTACCCCCCTTTGAAGTTCCAAATCCCTCTATATTTTTTATTATAAAAAAGTAAAAAATAGAGAGAAATATAATGCAAAATGATATATTATAAAATATATTTTTAAAACTCAAAAAAGTGATTTAAAATAAATATCTATAGGGAAAATTCAAAATTTGGAGAAATAGAAGTATAAAAAAACAAAACGTTTTGAAAACATTACATAATATCAAAAACCCCAATAATATATGCATTTTAGATAGATACAGATAGAAAGAGATAACATTTTAAAATAATTTGTTAAGAGAGAAGCAAAGATATTTAGAAGAGAGGAAGAAATAGAAAATATACAAGAGAAAAAGAGAGAAAGATGGATTTAATGATAAAAAAAGGTAAATAATAATAATGAATAAAGTAAATTCACAAGATAAAATTTTTATACACCTTTTTCCAAAAAAACTCATTCAATCATGGTGTGGGTTTTCTATCGTTTAATGATTGAAAATTTCAAAATAGTGACTTTGGTTATGAAAATATACCTCAAAGTAATCCTATCGTTTTTATATAGTTAAATTAAAAAAATTAATAGAAACAGAATTTTTTATAAAATATTTTACTTATTAATTTTTACTGTTTATAGAGATAAAAAAAATTTAAAAAATTATTATATCATACACATAATTGCTGATATTGTTTTGAAAACAATTTATAAATATATTTAACTAATAAAAAATAAACTCTTTTCCATTAATGTTTGAAAAAAATTATATTATAATATTAAAATATTAAGCTTATAGTAAAAATTTATTTTTTATTTAATATTTCTTAAAATTATGAAAATAAGGGAATACATTTTCCAATTATAGAATTTAATTGAAAAACAAGAATCTCTCTTAAGAAAAAGATCAAAATTAAATAGATAATATCCCCCCATAAATGAAGAAACGTAGTAAAATATAGGGATCACAACCAAGAGAGAAATAAATTTCTACAAAATGAAAAATAAAACAAATAATTTTAACATTTTAATAATAAATAGAAAATTATTGAAAAGTATTTTAAAAATATTACTGAAGTTATCCTTATTCAAATTGACACTTCAATAATAATACTATTCATAAATCACCTTTAATGAAATTAAAATGATAAAATACTGGAGTTTTAGGGAAAATAAATATTGGTTGAATGTCCTTAAAATCAAAATCTAATAAGATATCACCCTATTAAATGGGGTGTCTTACAAAATACTATTTTTGGTCTATGAGTTTTGAGAGAGAGTGCTAGAAATGATTATTGGTAATTTAAATGTAACTTTTATTAATATATATAATAGAGTTTTGTTTATAATTAAGCCTTCATTCTATGAAAATGTGATTAATCTCTATAATTTGGGCCCAATTACTTTTAATTTCTATATATTATACTTTTTCTATAGAGACAGAAATAATGTTTTTCATCTTACTTCTGCACGAGAGTAGATATTTTATTAGCAATTTTAAATTCCAACTGGTATTTTCTTATCTAGTTGGCATCCATACGAATAATCATCATAAAAACTAGATAATTAAAAAAACCCTTTTGGGATAAATCAAACTATGAATTTAGTTTCTTTATAAATAATTAAAAATAAGTTTTTAATATATTTGAGAATAATTTAATTGGAATTTGATTGAAAATGATAAAAAATATAAACATGAAACATGATTATTGTATGGGTTATAGTAAGGTAATGTATAATACCAATAATACTTATATAAATCTTTTTTTCAGCTGGTGTATTATCTTTAGGAAATGTTATATTAAATTGTTTACTCATTGGTATAATAATTTTTTTATCTTTATCCATGGAAAATCATTTTATGAGTTCATTATTTTATTTTACTTGGTTTAGGAAAAAACCATCATTATTTTTAGAAATCTGAAAAATTAGAATGAATTTGATATCACCCATTAAACACTTTTAAAATAACAATTTCATTGAATAAAATACATTAAAAAAGAGATTTATTAGTTGATCCAAAAATCAAATCATCAAAAAAAGTTTGTAAAATAAAAATATTATTTGATATGTGTTGTTTAAAATTTATTGAAATCGATTTTCATTTTTTATAACCATTGGATAAAATAAAATTATTTAAATTTACATTACAATACCAAGGGGTAGTTTTAGTCTAAAAAAGAATTATTAAATTTGAAAAATGATTTAAAAAAAATATAAAAATTTCAAACATTTTTTTAAACTTTTGTTTTAACAATAATAATTGAAAAGTAAATTTCAACAAAAATGTGTAAGAGTTTAAAATTTTGGTGAGAAGAAAATACCAAAAATATTATAATATATTATAAATGAGTTATGGTGAAAATGATTCACCATAGTGAATTAATTTTTATAGGTTATTATCATTACAAACTATATGGACTTGATTTCTAGTAATATTACCAATATTATGTAAATTATTCCTAAAAACCCATTTAGATCCTATGAAGGGATGATCATTAGGTATTCCTCCAATGAGAGACTATATATCATTTTGAGTTAATCTATTTACTTCCTATTATATGGATAGAAGCTAATTTTCATCAATAATGGAATCATTAACAATTTTGGGATCTATGTGTGAGACAAAGGAAATATTTTCAAACAAATTTTGGAAAAATCATCTACTATGAGTTTCCTTTTGCAAACATCTAAGGAATTTTTTAATTGTCATATCATCATATTTTTTTATGAAATTTAGGTAAATTTTTGGAAGTGAATTATTTTTTATTTTCAACTTATTTTGATTGTAAAATATCACTTAAAGTCAGAACATCATTTTCAATAAAATAACTGAGAATGAGATTTTAGAAAATTTTCATAAGAAACAACATGAATTGATTCCTCCATAATTTTAGTCAATTTATTAAATACTTGTTATAAAATTATTGAGGTTTAGTAACCATTAAATATACCATAATAATTTTATAAATCAAATTTTCCAATATTGTATTTGGTTTTTATAATAAAACATTTATATCAAAAAAAATTTAAAAAATAACACATAGGGTATTTTTGTTTTTAATATTAATAAGGGGTCTTTGGTAGAAAATTTCTTACATGAAATTGAATAATAATAATGGACAAATTATTTTCTACATGAAACAAAAAAATATTGTGGAAAATTATTTTTATCTAAAATATATCGAAATTTTTTTTGTATAGTTTGATTTCACCTCTCTACTACCCTATTTTGATAAGGGGTTCAAGGATCACTAAAAGAGTGATTATAGTAATGATAAGAAAATAAATAATCAAACTCCTTGTTGTTGAATTCTCAACCATGATCATTTTAATTAAAAACAATTTTATAAATCATTTTATTTTATTTTTTTTAGAAAACTACCTAAAGGAATTCAAAGATTCTCTTTTATGAGATATTAATTATGCCCAAGTGAATTTTTTAAATTAATCAAAAATAAAATGTATATGATTTAATTCCATGAAATTCAGTTTGAGGAGGTCTGAATAAATCAAGATGAAATAATTTTATATCTTTATAATAAGAAATTCATGTTTTAAATTTAAAAGAATATTTTTGATACTAACCACATTATAATTCTTTACAAACTATGAAATAATTGAAATTCAGATGGATTAAATATAATTAAAGTTAATAACAGTTGTTTATAACAAGTTTGTGTTTGATAATGTGTCCAACATGTCTATGAATATTCTATAAAAAATCGTTTTCACCAAAAAATTTCATTATTTGACTGCTCGGATTTTTTAAATTTATTATAAAAACAATATAAAAATGATATGTTGTATATAAAATATTCTATTTTGATTTAAAGAAATTGATAAATTAATTTTAAATGGTATTTTAAAACTTTTATCACACAATTGACTAAGTATTAACCAATTTTGTTCCAAGAATTTGATAAATAAAATATTATTAACAATTTTTGAGTTATAAAGACCAATACTTTCTTTACATATTTTCTTACCATTAGTGTTATAATTGAAGGTGACATAACCTCATTATAGTTTACCAATTTGATTGAATTTGTAGAGGTCACCACACATTTGTCTTGTAAATCCACTGTCTAGGTAATATCGTACTATTTTTTTCATCAGAATACCCATTTTCTAAAAAATAAAAGGAATAAATGTTTTAGTACCCAAACAATATTGGGTTCATTATTTTTTCCAATAATAATTTATGTATCCATATTTTTCATTGTAAAATTATTTACTCGAAATATTATATCATATATGGATTTATTTTGTTCTACCATATTTAATATTTTTACAATATCATTCATCTATTAAATTTACAATTATTTTAAAAAATGTAAAAATATTTCTTATAATTATTATTTAATAAATTTTGTTTTTGATGGATTTATTTTGGTTCTGATAATATTTGAGAAATCAATACCAACCCATTATTTTATATATATTTTAGTTCCCAAAATATAATTTATATTTTCTTCAAATTTGGTGAATTTGGAATGAGATATTTTTTTATAGTAGATTAGAGCATATTAACATCTCATTACGTCTTAATTTTCATGAAAATTTATTCTTTCTACTTGATAATTTTTTTCTTTTGTTTTTTATGTTATTAATTTTCATTAATAACTTATTTGTATTCCTTATAATGTTATTTATATGAATAAATTATTTCATCAAAACCATTTTCAATCTGATCATGATAATCTTTTTAGTCATTGTAATTAAGATGGACAGAGGATAAATAGGAAGAAGAAAAGGGGGAAGAATTAGTTGAAAAAATAGGACGAGCATGAAATTGGATGAAGTACTGCTACCTTGATATATTCATGAAATTGTTCCACAATAAAATTAACACTTGATTAACATTAAGAGGATGGATATGATATGTTTAAGGAGTCTTCGTTTTCACTCTAGGATAGAACTTTTAGAGCCTTATTACATTATTTATTTTCATTAACCTTCTTTTTGTAGATGGGGAACCCTGGCTTGACATGAACCTTTATCTTTCATTAATAGAATTTCAATTTTATTTCTAGTTTCTGATTCACCTTATTTTGTTTATTGGAATATTTCATTGTCTTTAGGAAATTGTTTTTGTTCTTTGTGAGTTGAGAAAATAATTGAACTTCACATTGAGATGAGTCATCATTGGTAGCTTTGATGGTTAATTTTTTCTTTATATATATGTTTTTTATGTCCTCTTCACAGCTTTTCCATTAATGGTAATTTTATGTATCATTAGGGATATGATAATATATTTGAATTTCATTTACTTTTAATACTTTTAATACTATATTTACATAACTTCAGGTGAATAACTTTTTGGTTGGACATGAAGTATATTTATTACAAATATTTCTATAGTAAAATCATCACCATGATACACTTTATCATTTTATATATCAATAAAACATTTAGGAATACTCGTAATGGATTTATTAGTATTCATAGAAAAGCATCGAAAATATTTCCAATACATTTCTAATCTAGTATATTTAACTTTATTTGTTCCTTCATTCATGACATTATGATATTACCATATTTTAAGGGGAATTGTTTTGTGTAGAATAAAAATTAAAGTCATTATATATATATTTTAATTTTTAGGGTTCATGATTTTTCCATTCATATTAAAGGATTTAATATCATCAGGTCCCCCTTATCATTAGGTTTGTTTGTAGTAGTATATTCATTCATAGCCATTTTCCAAATTAGGTAACACACATTACTATGAAAAGTTTACATTTGTTTTTCCAATAGGAATAATATATGAAATAAAAAATAGGTTCACATGAATATTATTTGTATGTCATCATAAAAATATAGAACTTTGAAATTGTTAAAAATATTTATTATTTGAAAATTTTTTTTTGAGAAAAAACCCAAATATTGAAAACAAGAATATTTTTAATAAATATATAAATATCTCTATGACACTAATTATTTTTACAAAAATATTTAAAGAGAGTAGGGGTGAATTTAAATTTTAAAAATTAAATTGAAATTTATATTCCGTAATAAATGATAATGATATGATAAATCAATAAATGAAAAATTCATAAATTCAAAAAATATTATAATGTATATATTAATATGAATTTTGATAAAATGAATAATATAAATAGAAGTATATAATTTATGAAATTATGCATATCATATTTTAATGATGAAAAGATTAAATTAAAAGAGATAGAAGACATATTTTGATAATGGAATTCAGAAATAGATTAGTTCCAGCCCCTACATCTCCCCCCCCCCCCTTCGATTGAGAGGTTTATGTTATTACTCAATAAATATTTGTAGTCATCAATAAACCCATTATTTTAAATTTTGGTTTTTTAGAACCCTCTTGAACTTAGTCGTTAGCTATTGAACCCATCCCTCACTTTGTCGGAATGAGTACCCATTGTAAAATGTGATATGAAGAATATATTTTTTCATGGCACAAAACCATTATAATGATGCTCCCTAATATATTTTAAATATGGTTACAATTGATATGATAGATGAAAAAAGAATATATCCTTATATATTGACCAAAAATTATATTTTGATCTTTGGACATCAAGAGAAATCACCAAATCTTCACCTTTGGTCAATCAAAATGTGATTCAATGATCAATTTTTTTGTTAATTCATTTTAATTAACCAAAGTAGTGTATATGAGTTATATATTCCAATCATCCATGGAGTCCAATTTATATGCTCAATGGGTCAATGAAATTTATGGACTTCTCTCTGTCGAATCGATGTCAAATAAGAAGAATGTAATTATACTTTGACCAATAATAAATGCACCTTAGGAAGGGATATCTCGATTTCACTGGCTATCTATCGGTACACCTATAACATATTTGTTTTGGAATGTCTCCAAGAGCTATTTTATACAAGATAGAGGCAATCAAATGAACATTTGGAAGAATATTATTATATTTTAATGGTTATTTTATGGATGATTGTTTTATTATTAGAAAAATCTTCATTCTATGTGGCACATATTGGAATGTTCCCCACACTGATGATCCCATTCATCTTATAACTATCTATATTCAAGAAGACCCTCCATGACTTCTTTCGATAGTATTAAAATATACTTATAAATCAATTAAAAATCATAAATAATGATAAATTATAATTATATGAATTTAAAAATATATTCCATATTCATTGGAATAACATCTAATATCATCATCAATCCCATCAATAGAATGAATAAAAGACCAAGTAATAAGATTAAAATTAACTTAAATGAATAGTTTGAAACATAATTGTGTGTTTTTTATCATTAAAACATTACAAGAGGTAAAGAGGAACCACAAAATATAATATCAATGCAAAGGAAATGAAGCGATGTTAGATTATATAATAATTATCAAATATCGAAATATATACTCGAAAATTAATGATAAAGGAAATACGGTGATCTGTACTGACTCACAATTTGCATCATCATGAAGAAATTGTAATGGGTCTCAATCCCCATGTTTTTAAAGTATATGAACTATTATTGAATTGTTTTATGTATTTTGGGAGACATAATCCATGGGGTGGTTGTGTAAAAATAATCATTTGATTTTGTGACATGATCTGAAGAGCCAATAGATGATGAGATCTGTAAAATTGATATCTTAATTAATCTAGAATTAAAAAAAAATATTGATATAACTAAAATCATAAAAGTAATAACTACATGTATCTTATAGGTATTGTTTCAATTATATAATAATTTTTTCACTAAAATCACTCAAATACTATATTTGATACATATAACCATACATTTAACTCATGGAAAAATATTTTATACATGCATATCTTTTAATCATTGATTGTTTACTGGGTGTGTGTATATATTTGTAATTAATTTTATATTGATTTTGGATTTGGGATTTATCCACAACATTTGTTATCAAGTTCCAATTTAAGTATTGGTGTCAAGTGCACTTATTTTTAATCGAATCAGATATTGAATATGGAAGAATATACCTTGATAGAGTAGAATTAACAAAAATATTTTCTCAAGATCTGTTTATTTTATGTTATCCAGTGTTATAATCTTACCATTTTTAGTATATTAAGAGAAACAAAATGTGGATGATTATCATGATGAATATTATTTCTATATTTAGTGATGAATATGAGAAGTTAGTATGAGTGTTGTGATTAAGATATATTAGTTTAATTCTCATCAACTAAGGAAATAAACTAGGTAATGTAAGTGAAAAAATATATTCTTAACAAATTGGAATCAATAAATTATTGACAATTGGTATCATATTTATTATTTGAAGATGATCTGAAGAAAATGAATTTGGTATGAATAAAAAATGTCATAGTTCATGTTTATTCATTAATTGTTTTGTGAATTTTTTGTTGACTTCACATGAGTAGTTACATGGAAAAAACCAATTTTGTTTGACAATATTCATCTTACTGAAGAAGGTAAGTGAAATTGATAGAATTTGTGTTATTAGCTTGATAACATATATTTTAAACTGAATTTTTATGCATTAATCCAAATGGTTGTGTTTATGAATCAATAATACGTAGGAGGAACAATCAAAAAAATTATTTTAGTACATAATCTGTAACAAACCAATATTTTATGATAAGTATTATTTTTAATTTATTTTATGTCAGGTTTTTTATTATAGAAGAAGATTATCTTGTGCTATACGCCACACTATATTAGCTTGAAGTATACACTATAATATTCTTAGATTGTGTTACACACAATTTCAAGTTCGTTTTATAATATTCATTATACACAACATTAAGTGTGTGTATATATATATATTCAATGTATAAATGAAATATGGTTGTATTATGTTATACGAAACAATTAATAATTCTTACACAACACGCAACCCTGACTTGGCTTTCATTACACGCAATCAAGACTTTCCTCGATAGCGTGTGTTGTACGAAATATTAGGTTTCACTAAACAATGATATATGGTTATAATATTATTATGAACTAGCCGTTATGAATAGTATTAACGACATTTTAATTTTTATAACATTATTATTTCATCTTACACATTTTCTAGAACATGGTATGAGAAGAAAATAATTTTTTTTGGTAAAATAACTATTTTTAAAAAATTACAGTTTTGCCACCTTTTGATGGCGCACCCACATTAAATCTTGTTTTTGACATGTTTATAAGTTTAATTTTACAAAATAAACTTCTTCTTATGAATCAGGATATAAAAATTTACATTGGATAAAGTTTTGATATTTTTCTGATATCTTTCATATTTTAATGAATACTAAAAACACGCTATATTTTAATTTAAAAAAATCTTTTTTCATCATAATAATTTATATGGTTAAATTATAATATTGAATGGTTTTAAAGTATAAATAAAATATATTTTTACCATTTAATATAATTTATGTCATTATCATTTATTTTACCTTGAATTCGTTGGTTAAATCAATTCAATCTTTTTCAATGTTTTAAACAAAAACCTGTTTTCTTTTGACAACGTCATTAATTTTAATTTAATTTATACAAATTTTGTATTTTGAATTTTAAAAAATGGATTACCTATTTGGATTCAGTGGTTCCAAATTATGTTAATAGGTTCCTTTTTTTCTGATATTATGGATAGTAACTACGGTAATTATTTATTTACTACAGTTAAAGGTAAATCAGGTAATTAAGGTTAAAAATTAGATTATAAAATTACTCTAACACATGTAAAAATCCTATTGGATGACTAAAAGTCTACCCATATCTCCTAAGGGTCGGATTATATTAATTTAATGGACTTTTCTCCTTGAAAATAATTTAATTATTATTAAAACCATAGAAAGTGACAACATGTCACTTTCTTAAATCTTATAAGTATAATAATTTTAATATAGTGATAAACTTAATTAAACTTCGTATATAAATAGTTTTCAGAAAGCTAATATAATTATCTACATCATATGAATTTATTTAGAATTTTTAAGGATTAAATAATTATCATTCAATGTGACATAATAGTGATGTTGAAATTATTTTATTAAGAGAAATATCAAATAAATGGTTTTACATATATTAAAATAAATATTATATGAACTCTTTAATGTGCTCCACTAATTTTCAAGATAAATATGACATGTTATGATTCTATTAAATCTTTTATTTAGAACATATCTTCTGTATAATGTCTATTGAAATTCAAATAAATGAATAATTTCAAAAATGGCACTATTGTTATTTTATAAAAAATAACATATTATAAAATTGTTTAAAAATTAAAAAAATATTTGAAAATTATAAATTAAAATTTATATTGTCGAAAATTTCATAAAGTTTCAAATTATGGAAAATTCACAACACATATGTAATTATTTATAATAATTTAAAATTTAGAATATTATTACCACAAATAAAATTAAATTGATAAATAAGGATAAATCAAGTAGATAATATTTTAAATAAATTCCTAACATGTCTAAATTTTTTTGGATGATGAGATTACAACCCCATATCATCTAATCATCATATATTAGTCAATTTTTATGTTTTTAAGTGTGGATGGGATTTAATATAAACTAATATTTTTTGTATTTCCAAATGTGCCCCTCTCCTCCCTCTAATCCTCACACCATGTTGAGCCTTCAAGATTGGCCAACCCCTGCCAAATTATCTTCTCCACTTCTCTAGAAACATCCTAGAGGTCTTATTCTTCTTAAAATACCAATTTTACTACCCTAATAGAATGTTTAAAGGAGGCACATCGAGAAATAAGTAATACCTTCTACCGTTTTCTTCAAGTTACATTTTTCTTCAACTCCCACTTCATTAATTTTTCATTATGAAGTAATAAAATCAGTATCCCTCATATATTTACATGTTATTATAAATATGAAACAACCTTATCTCACCTTCTATCCATCCCGCAGAAAACAAAATCAACGTGCGTGCGTACGTACGGAATACCGTCTCCACGTCGTGGTGTAATTTGTTTTCCCACCAACACCATACATGGATGGGTATAATGGTGTAATTAATAACTCTATATGGTTATTATGACATCATACTGATTATGATATATTATACCATCCACTCCAATTCTATTCAATAATTATGGGAACGATATCATCACTCGTGCGTACGTACGGATTACCGTATCCACGACGCGATGAGATTAATTCTCCATGTTAACCATACATGAATGAGTATAAAGTTTATATAATGAATAATAATGAAATATATGAAATAATAATGCTACTGGATTTATGTATATATATATGTATGTCATCTATTTAGTTTCATTCAATTCAAAAAGGAAACGAAAACAACGTTCATGCGTACGTACGACCTACCGTCTCCATGAACATTGTATTTCATTCCTTTTATCGATCTATAATATATGTGTATATGATGAATATATATTATATATAAATAATGTTTCACATTCTGGAATTATATAAATCATGATATAAGTAAAAATATCATGAACGACAAGTCGAAACATATATGATAAATGAAATGATTTTACCCAAAACGCAGCTTTAACATGGAATTTACAAAAGTACGGGTAATATAAAGTCATGAGTGAAACATATATGATATCATAACAATGAATATGATTATCTAATAAGTCAATTACATTATTTAAATCAATATACAAGAGGTTCAGATCCATATGAATCATATCAGACCTAAGGTAAGAGATAATTTTGCAAATCTCATTTTTATCTGAGATTTCATATACGTAAGTATTTACTGGGGTTATTGTTATCATCCATGTACATGTTTTCTAAAAGTGTTTTTATGTATTTTTAATGTCCTTTTTACCCATTTTTACTTTTACTACATGGTATGTAAGGAATCTTTCTTTTGTTTAGGTTACGAGGAACATTTTGACTTTTCTGACAAAAGTACGAGGAGAATGTTTTTATAACTTATATAGCATGAACAGATTTTTACGGTTTTGTAATTCCTAATTTTCATGAATCTTCCTCCAAAATATTCCATGACTATTTTTATCAAAATATTTATCTTTTAAAATGTCATTACGTTTTGTGAAAAGAAATTGATTTTGAAGAAGAAATGATATTTTCCTCAAGAAATCATTTCAAATGTTTTATCAAAACCATTTTTCCATCAAGGATGACGTTATTTCATATGTGTATGTTTCAAGTTTAATGTCATTAATATTTACATGGTTTCACTTTTCTTATGATGAAATGTCCATTTTTTATGGATTATGAGATGATGAGATGATGTTTATGAAACCCATTTTTATTCTTTGGGTTATGATGAATGATTTATGTTTATGTTGTGGAACAAGTAAGAATGATTTCATTATGAGATTGGTGGGACCTATATATCCCTCCAATTCATTGGGTAATGATTTATATCTATGAGATAGACATGGATGGAATGGTAAGTTAATCTGGTTCAGTGTTACAGAACTGAAACGAAGAGTGAACTCGATTCAGAAAGAGACTTTGTCCACTAAGATGGTCTTGGAAGCAATGCCTTGGCTACTATGGAAATCATAACATATGCTGAATGGTTGCCACAATTACATGTTTTATTCTCATTATATTATATCATGGTCGATGTTCCATTATGATATATGCCTTACGTACTTCCATGATTTGTGTCTTTTCTCAAGATTTTGATGTTTAAATTTTATGTTCATGTTTTTGCTTTCAAATGTTTATGGATTGTTTTATGTTCTCTATGTTCTCCCTTACTAAGAATTTGAGCTCACACTTTTTATGTTTTATTTTCCCCAGGAAATAATGAGAGGTTTTAGGAATGGAAAAAAAGGGGAATATCGTTATGGGAGTTGTTGAAGATCTTTCAACATGATTAGATGTTTATATTCTGAGTTTCCAAAGCCACTAAACTATTACAGTCCTTTTGTGTCTTTTTTGTTATGTATTAATTATTCCGAAAAAGATATGTAATGTCCATGTACGTTAAGTTTTAGTTCACTACATAATCACTATTGGTGGAATCTTCTAGATCGTAGAAAAAAATATAGAATTATAATTAACAATGTAATATTTTACTAAAATTTATATAATCATGAAGTATATTTGAAAAGGGGGTGAATTATTTTTTAAATATAATGAAAATATAATATTGATAAAGGGATATATGATTTGGTGAAAATAACCCAAGCTATTGAGATATAAAAATGGAATTATCTGGAAAAGATTCCCAATTTTTTTGAATTATGTATTTATTTAGATTTGGTTTCAAAGGGTGAGTAAGAATCATCATGAATCGATGAATCTTCAGGACTCTCAATAGGGGAGTACAAATATGGGGGGAAATAATTATCATAATAATGATGAGTAGTTTTCGTATTCATGATGGAAGTTTCCAAAAAATTCAAATGAAGATATTACTGGAATCCAATTGAAGATTTTTATTGGATATTGTCAGATTTTATTTTAATAGTAGTTGTATTAGTTTTTTTTGAATATAGTATCAAAAAAATGTTTTTTGGTAGTTTATTTATTTTTGAAATTATATTTTATAAGAGAAAGATGATAATTCCTATTCAATCTAAAGATATGAGGGTTTCCATAATTTATTAAGGGGTATTCATTGGATGTTAGATGATTAATTTTTCATGGGAAATGTATAAAATGATGGTTTTATGAGTGTTGGGGTAATTTTTTAGTAATTGTAAAGAATGAAATTTTTAAAAAATGAACTATAATAATCTAAGTTTATTTCATATTAATATATTTTGATGGAGGTATAGTAAACAATAGGTTATTGAGTTACCCTATGAGCATAAGATTAATTTCATATAAAAGGGGGAAATTTTCAAGTGTCATCCACAAAACTGTAATATTTATTTGATATTTTTTAATCGTCATCAAATTTCATAAGGTCCAATTTGAATTTTCATATGGTTAATTTTTATAGAGAAATTTGGAAATTCACTAATGAACACTATATAGAGTTGGAGTAATTTATAAAGCTTGTAGGAGTCATTAATATGAGTACTAAATTTTTTGTAAGGATTATCGTGAAATCAATAAGGGGCATTTATAACTAAGCATGAAAAATGGAAAGGGTCAATTTCATAGGATCCATTTCATTAATTTCATAAGGGAAAACTTATGGAAATAGGATTTATTAAGGGATATTTCACGATATAGTTAAAATTTAATGGTCTATGAAAAATTTCATAAGATTCACCTTTTCGACATTCATAAAATCATAAGGTAAATTTCATTAATCACCTTTCAATTAAGGGATGAACAATATAAGAAATAATGTATGTTTTATTAATCATAAATTATGATAAAAAAATAATCAAGTTATGAGTTGTGAGAATCAAGATCATGTCAAAGGAGTATTAAGTTATGATGTTCAAATTATGTTAATTAAATATTTGTGTTGATTTTAGTGGATATGATATTTCTCCACACATAATTCCATGAGTTTAAAATCTACTCCATTGTGTTATTATTTCATACAGTTAAGGAGGGTATCAAATAATTCCAAGATTATTTTCATGGAATTTTGGAATTGGTTTTCCATACTCAAATGTGGAAAATAAGTCTCATGGTTTAAAATAATAATAAGTGACACACTGTATATACATGTTTCATTTTATAAAGAAGTAAATTTAGTGGGTTTCATTATATTTTCTATCATTCAAGATGATGATTAATATAATAAATTGAACGAATTTGACTAGATTTTAATTTTTTTAAAACATGATTTTTATAATATTATTCATGGAGATTATGATATCTTCCTGAGTGAAGCATATATATTTTCTATTGGAAGACTAGAATATTTTTTCAAAAGTATTGAATTACGAAGATATCATTATCCTGAAATAGTACAGTCATCTATGAGTAAAAATTTTATCAAAACATTAACATATCTAATATTACAAGAGAGGAATTGAAAAAGAGGAGGAGACATAAAAATATGGATGCTGAGAGCTAGATGAATAAATTATAAATTAATATTGGAGAGTTATTATTATGTGTGTAAAGAGAGAGTTTTATAATTAAATTCTTGATGGAAGAATGAAATCAGTTCGACACAATAAAAAATATCACTAATAGAGAACATGAAGAAAGAGATTCAATGACATTTTATTGAAAGGGAATACTTTGTATTTGATGCTTACACCTAGTATATGATTTAAAATATCATGAAAGTAAAAGAAACTGACATACATTGAATATAGCTACAACATTGGGGTTATATTTTTATTGTATTTCATACCGATGTGGTGTATCTTATTTATAATTGTGAGGAAAGACTGATATTTTGATGGGATATTTAAATGGAAAATAGTGAGCTATCCTTGAATATTTTTATCAGATTTACCCCAACCATAAGATTAACCTCGATTAATACCACTATAAAATAATGATTTTAGTTTATTCTAGTGAATTAAAACTTTAATAATCTCAGGATCCTTGGATTATCCAAACATGGGTTGGAAAAGTAAAAATAAATATGTCTATTATGTATGGTTTGATTATATAATTCAAGAAATAAAATAGAAAATGTGGGATAATAAATAAATTGTCAATTTTTGTAATGAACTAAATAAGTGAAAATATAATCTGAGCATCATTCAGAGACAACTTATGTTTGACCCTACAAACTACGACTTCATGATTTTCTAGGGCAGTGAGTGTTTAAAAAAATAACTGAATTATTAAATTTTATTTTCATTATTCAACCCCATCTCTCATTATATCTCACTATAGAGACACATTTTGTGGTCAATAATTTTAATACATTGAACAATTCTTTTGAGATTTATATATATTCAATAGTACCAAAACTGGGCTTAAACATCGGTAATGGAATCGACTAAGTGAAATTTTTGGATGTATTATCATTAGATCGTATCTTATTGAAACACTTGATCCTTACATTAATAATAAAATTAAAAAAATATGACATAAAATCTATTTGATTTGATATAGTATAAAAACCATGATTTCCAAATATATGAAAAGTATAAGTAAATTCAAGGTTAATATGAATTGTATAAAATGTTAATGAATGTTTTATTATTAATTTTTTTGAAAAAATTAATTTTTATTTATTATTTAAAATAAATATATAGAAATAATGGTGGCAAACATAATAATAGAATACATACTACACTTCCATGTAATAGTATCACTATTACCATCAGAGAAGTATTAATAAATTGATTTATTTATATACCTTTTAAAATAATTGTATGAATCTATATATTAAAACACCACATGTTAAAAATTAAAATTATCTTTATAAAATAAATATATATATAAATAGATAGATATATATCAAAGTAAACATTTCAAATTATGATAGTCAATGTTTTGTTGTTTTCATACACACTTATAAAATGTTAAAACACTATATGAAATATCTGACCTTCAATAAATCATAGAATAAAAATCACTACCAGATATATATTAACATGTAATTATAATTTTATAATATATGTGTAATTCAATAACAAGTAATTTTATGGAAATAATTTGATATTCTTTCCAAAATTTATTCTATAATGTTTCAAATTCCAAATATATATGTTTTAAAATCAATTCCACATATGTATTTTCATATTGGTATAGTAAAATTACTTTTCAACCTATTTTGAATTCTCAAAAATTTATTTATTTTTTCATTTAATTGATTATAATTTTGATAAATATATTTCAGTTAGAGTTTTATATGAATAATCATTCTGATATTTTCACAAATGATAAACATATCCTACAAATAAAATTGTAGACATATATTTTCATGATAGGTATTTTTTTAAAAATCATAAACATTAAACATTAGTTGTGGAATATAATTTTATATGATAAATTAATCAAATATCTTCTACATTATCTAAATGTATTTTTGTTTTGTATAATTGTATATTTTAAAGGAAATTTTTATTTGGTTTGAATTTTTATAAAAATTTATATTGGGATTACTAAACATATTATACTCCACATCTATATGTAAGTAATAGTTTTCAACTTCAATTATTCCAAATAAATATCACAGTATAAAAAAATATATCAGTAAGGGAATTGAATAATACTTCTCTACACAAGAAAGCATTTTATTTAAATTTTCCCATTCTCATTTCAATAATCCACTAAAACATTATTTTGGCTCTATGAATTATCTTTGTTTCTCCAAAATTATATTATTTAATTGTGCAAAAACATTTAAAACCAATCATTTTATCAACATTACAAATATTGGTGATAGTTAATTTATTACTTACTATTAAAGAATAAATTTCCTTAGTTAAATATGAGAACATATTATTTGATTATTCAATATTAAAAACTTACAGAAATTTTTTAGGTTTATCATTAATAAGAACCTGAGATATATTCAACTCAAAAGTGAATATATGGGTATGTAAAAATATTGATTTATTCTAAGTGACCCATCATTCACATTCTCTTATTAGATGGTAGTCACTATGTTCAATAGTATACTCATCATCTTATTGAGTATCATGTTTGAAAAAATATTGAGACCATATTCTAGGAATAATTTGTTCAGTCTAAAGTTGAATATTAATTTATACCTTCATTTTTAAACTATTTTTATCGTATAAGTGTTGAGATCTCTAACTATAGATAAGTTCAAATGCTAAAGCTAAGGAAGCCTAGTATAACCAAGGAGGTGGGAGAAACAATGATACTTCTAACAAGGTAGGGGTATAGAGTGTCTTCAAACACCAATGCGATCCTTGACATGAATATAAAATATTAGAGGGTACCAATAGAAAAGTTGTAAATCTATACGTAGAAAATTTAATAAAAATATCTAATAAAGGGAACATGTTTATAAATTATGATTAGGATATCAGACCAAAATATAGGGAGGACGATATTGGTATAAAATCTGACAATTCAATCATCTTAAATACAACTAGCAAAGACCCTCATGTTAGGGATGTGTATATGGATTGAAAGGAATGAGGTGTGTTAGTTTATGAGGTGGGTCCTCAAGATTACGTCCAAATATT
Source organism: Viscum album (assembly GCA_963277665.1). Lineage (NCBI taxonomy): Eukaryota > Viridiplantae > Streptophyta > Magnoliopsida > Santalales > Viscaceae > Viscum > Viscum album. Next base: position 385,646,642 of record OY728121.1, read on the forward strand.
TTTATATTTAGTAGGATAATATTTTTCACATGCAAAAGTCAATATGAATATTGAAAAAGTATAAGAACCAAATTTTAAAAAAGAGTATACTTCCTCGAAGATAGAGGCATCTCACCAAAATAAAGGAATGTGCCAGAATTATAATTTTCTATTAAAATAGGAGGAACCCTATAATAAGTAATCATCATAATTGATTAATACATGTTCCATGAGAATATAATTAATTAAAAGGCTATATGTAATAAGGATATGTTTCATAAGGGGTCTCCAAAGAAGCATTTTCTCCCTCAATCCAGCGATATTAATAAAATTATTCTTTGAAAAATAATGTTTGATTGAAAGGAGTAGTTTGATATGATAATTCAACCAATATTGATAGGAAATAAAAATCCAAACATGGAATGAAATAAATATAATTAACTTGAATTTTAATTGTTTGAAAAACGTGGAAACTACCATCACTCTTAACAAATTTATTTTCAATTATCACCCATTGATTAATATCATTGTAGAAATCATGGAACATACGATCCGCATCAGAGGTATTAATATTAATAATTTGGTTTGTAATACCGTGGTAATTAATATGTATACAACTTTAAATGAAAGCCTTTGGGTTTTCATTTTTAATAAGAAATTATTTTAGTTCATTTTAAAGAAGTAAATAGATAATCCCCACTACGCTATGTACTGAAGGAAACACATTGATTGTTCATTTATGATCTTCAAAAATACCTAGCGAGATGATACCTCTTGGAGAATAGTTGGAACCTCATAGAAAAAATCAGTTTTCCTTGGATACTCTTAGTTGATTTCAATTCCACCCTAAGACTTATGAAATAATGGCAGAACATAATACTGAAATTACTAGTTGAAAATTAAAGGAATGAACTGTACTTAATTACTAGATGAAATTCACTCGCAAAGGGAATATATTAAAATGGTATAGGAAATATCTTAATTAGATTGTGTCATTTAATCTAGAACAAAGTTTTATCAACTTTAGTGCAATTGAATATGGGGTTGAAATACAATCAATGTCTCTAATGAATAACAACTCTGATCATCATTGCATTCTTACTACAATCGTCACTGTCAAATAAAGAAGTCCCTTCCTTTCAGATTCATTAATTCTCAGAATAGGCATCACGAACATAGGGTAATTTTCCAAGATTCTTGGAATAAAATAGATTTCAATTTTGAACTATTTTCACGTGTTCTAAAAATAAGCAACATAATGCCTATAATTAAATTTAGTAGATATGAGACCTTCACTTTCCTGGATAGGGACATTGAGACCTTAAAAATGGTTCCAGAGGACATTCAAAAGAGGGATGATTAAAAGTTTGAATATTCTAACCTCAATAGGGATTTTGAATTCTCTTTAATGTTGAATGAAAAAAAAGAATGAGGAAATTTTGAAAAAAAAAACATTAAATACCAAATGACTTAATGAATTTGATAAGAAAACTTAATTTTTTCAATAATATTCATAACATTACAAATGATTAAAAAATAAACACCTAAAGAATTAAATGGAAATTTTCATTTTGAATAAAAACATTAGAGAAGAAATAGTTCATTAATTCCAAAATTTCTCTAATAGTGGATCTCCGGATGAATTTTTTAGTTTCAATAATTTCATCCCCTGGATTGTGGAACACTTAGATAATGTAATTATCAGTAAGATTCTAGATATAGTAAATGTCATGGAAACCACCTTTTCTATAAATACTATTAGTTTCAAAATATTTTATGATTTTATGAATAATTTTTTAGGCGTTCTGGTATATTATTAAAGACGATCTTATAAATTCGACTAATGTATTCTTTATGAATTTAAATAGAATGAAGGGAATGGATTCTAAATTTTTCCCAATTTACCTATTTGTGATTCTAATTATTCCATGAACTTTTTTAGGACTTTTCATTCATCGAATTATTTCCCTAGGATTCTTATTACGATCCTTGATTCCAAGCATTATGTCTTCTTAGAAAAATATGTTTCTTCTATTTATTATGATTGTTTCATTGGAAGAAGGATACATGACTATCTTTTTACCCATTCAGAATGAATTAATTTAATAACATATTCTAATAAAAATGTAATATTTTGTACCTATTATGATTTTATGAATACCATTTATTCTGTCAAATATGAAATTTTTATTTATGTCTTTCATAAGATTGGTTTCACAAATGTTTTAAGAATATGATTCATATTATATTCAAATCAGCTGTAATTTATTTTATGTTGAATTGAAATCCAGATGTATATTTATCTTATTCATATTCTATTAGATTGGGGTATCCTTTATCTAGAACTATATTTAGAATCAATAAGTATTATTTAAGATGATTAAATATTGACATTTTTAAAAAATTGTTTCTCAATATAATTAATGATGAATGAGTATTGAAGACTCCATATCATATATTTTTTAATGATGAGATAATTCTATTTTCATGGGGAGACTTGTGGAATAATTATAATAAAAAGGGGATATATAAAAATTATAGACACAAATTCAATTAATATATATGTTTAGATAATTATTGGACTATTTTCATCAATAAATATAAATTCTATCGAATAATGGATACCAAAAGAAGAATAGGAATTAAAGAGGGGATACTTCCTTTCATTTAGCTGGTCATACCCCTATTCCATAGAAGGCATATGTATGGTCACATTTTTTTAACTTATAATAGTATTAATGAAAAACCAATAACATTGATTGGGAAATAAACATCTCTTGCTGGAAATATCTCTCTTATCAAAGGCATTTCTACTCCCAAGCTATTCTACTCATTTATGGTTTACAAATGGCTATGTGATTTGATTAAATGTACATATCAATGTATCAAGAACCTCATATAGAGTGGAAATACATATTATATTAAATAATTGGTTGCCAAGTATAATATTTTCTACAAATATTTCAAAGGGGGAGGCATGGGAATCAAGAACTATTTACTTTTCAAAGATGATCTTTAAGCTCAATTCCCACCGAGGATCCGGAATGAAAATACCAAAAATAATAATTTTAAGAATTTCATATTTAGCTAGTTGATGGATTATATAACGATGAATTATCTTATATCCTCCATTTATAATTTTATTAAGATGTATAAAAAATATATTATTAACCATATCAAATGGATTTTCTCCCTCAATTAAATCCACACATTCAAGAAGGATAAATAGTTGGGATTTACTCTGACTTAATATATTCATGGGAAAATTCTATACCATGATATGGGAATTATAAATAAAATTAGATCCTCTGTAGAAACATTACTCATGTATCTCAATAATTATATTAATACTTATCCCTTCAGTCCCATAAAAGGATACATGATATCAAATCCAATAAAGAATGGTCATCTCACATAAAATCTACTCTAAAATTCCTTATAGAAGACAAAATAAACAAGGACTTCTGGTTGAACCATTCCCATATTAAATTGATCCAGCCCTCCCAATATACACTCATATAGAGGGTGGAGTATAATAGACTCACCATATGATAATGAATCAAGAACAGTGATTTGTATCTCTATTATATGTGCAATACCTATATAGATAGAAAGGATAAAATTAAACATGTTTTTTTTCAACTTTTTATTTAATAATGATATATGTATTTTCATTTATAATCTATTTGAAGTTGATCCTCTCAAAAAAATCAACATCCGCTCTATCCTTGTTCAACGTAGTATTCTGGAAGGGACAGTCCTGATGAAGAACATACTGAAGACTCTTGTGGTAGAAATATACCATATTATATGGTGAAAATGGACATAAATAGATTTTAAAATCATTCCAGTGATTATAATAATATTACGAGGAACATAATAAATTTTAGTAGGGTGATATACCACATTAACATTATCTTCGATGGAAACTAAATTAGGTAATTATATATTTTTAACAAGATGTGTATTTGGGGAAAATACAAAAAATTTATGGGATATATCGCTAATTTATGGTATCCTTCATTTATAGGTTAGATTAATATGAATATATATGGAGATTAAAAGGGTAATAAATTGAATTTTAGCAATATTGGTTCTTCAGGGACCCAAAATGAAGAGCTCTCTGATGTTTCCCTATGATATTAAAATATATATCACTTATGAACCTATAATGGAAAGAGTGATCATGGTTAATAAAACTAAGATATTAAATAATTATTGAAATAAAAGGAATATTAGGACTCCAAATTTATTGTACAAGTCATCAATATTGAGATTTATTCTACCTCAATAATGATATCGACGACTTTGGAGGACATTATGAACCACTATTATCCAATTGACAATGTTGTTTATCATTTCAATAGAGAGGTAAATGTTATTTTTAATATATTTTCAAAATTATTAGTTGGTCTATGGATGTGTAACTATAATTAGATCACACCTGAGTCCATTGAGGAGCTCTTGTTCCTATATATTTTTAAAACTCCACGATTATATTTTTTATAATATTATCTGGGACCCAGGGATTCCCATTTATGTGGCCAATTATTGTCACATAGAGTTCATTAACAAGTGATCTACTCATTATATTTAGTGAAAAATTAGTTAATTTAAGAAAATAGTCATTTATGTAAAGAAACACACTAACCAAACATAGAATCTTATTGACGTGAATTTTCTATTATGTTTTGGTATCCTCCTAACATAATTAATGATACTTTTCTAATGTTTGAGAACCCACATCAAATCATACATAGTTTTTATAAGTTTATCATGTTGTTATAATGATTTCAAACATATACCCATGTCTTTACAATAGTTTATATTTGCAATTGTAAAATCACCTAAGTAAATATTTCCTATTGTGATAAATACTATTTTCTAAGAGATAGGTGAAATAAATATCCAAAATCTAAGTCTCATATTCCTCCTATAGTATTAATATAAATTTTAAATATGATTTTAGTATAATAAATTATATTAAAATATATGATGTAGTTTGACCTATCTTTTGAAATACAATAGGACATATGTTCGATCAGTGCGTCTTTATGTGTTCTTACATTTTTAAAATGGAAAAATTTTATAGATATTTTGTTTCAGATTTAAAGTATATTAACATTAATTGAGAATTATAAATCCTTTAAGTCTTTTCACCGACCAGACACTCACATTTATATCATCATCATAATCTTTAAACATACATTTTAATATTATTTTATCACAAAATTAGGCTTATTTGACGCCTTCGAGGGTTAATGACTCTTTAGCTTACATCATACTACCCTTTATGATATGAAATGATTTTTAAAATAAAGATATAATTCTAATATTCATGTTTATTTCATAGATTTTAACATACATATTAGTGAAATATAATCCAATTTTATTAAAAAAAATTCATCTGATCAGATTATGGTTCCTATATTAAAATTAAATTTTTATATTATGATTTTATTATAAATTCTATTATATAATGATTTTTCCATGTACAGATATTAAAGATTTAATCTGATTGTTATAGAAGTCACATAATATGAATCTTCATAGAATACATTATCACTTCTTGAAAATAATATAAACGTTTCTATAAATTATAATATGATACATTAATATTTTTTTTTTGTTATTTATCCATTAGTGGAAATAGAGGGGAAATAAATTTATAATCCAATATGGGAATTGACCAGTCCTTATTCAATCAAGATATTTCACTTTTGAATATTAATAATATTGCAATGATATTCCCCTTTAAATTATTCTATATTAAATTTAATGGTTTCCATAAAAATATTATGAATGAAATTATTTTAAATTGATGTGGAAAATATTATTGGCTATTGTAGGAAATAAACATTCAATTATCTATGAACATATATATTATATAAATTTTAACATAACTCGAAATAAGATAATTCAAATGAAGATGAGATTAGAAATGTTTTTATTGTATACGATGAAACAAATAATATAACAAATATAATTTTCTACTTGGTTGAGTTAGAAAAATGATTAAAGAAACAAATGGATAGAATTATTTTGGGTAATTATATTCAATTTCAAGCTATTATTATGCAATCATTATGTTATTCATTATGCATAAAATGTTGAATGAAAATAACCTATAACTGAGAGAAATGATACACAAACAATTAATAACTAAATAAATAAAATATCTAAAAATGTATTTTTTAAACAGATTAATCAGATCTATTTTAGGATGATCACATATATCCTTATAGAAAAAAAATCATACATTATAAAAAAATAGAAACCATTACATTGAAAATATTCCACTATAATATTTAAAATTATTTTATATTTTTTTACATTGTTGGTTAATGAATACCATGAACCAGCTTTTTTATATTAGTTGTGGCCCCTTCATTCTTTAGAAAATTCCCTATTAAATCTCCAACATCCATGATCATATTAGATTTAATGTTTTTGATATTCTTCCTGACCCTCCATTCTCGTATTACCACCTCTTTGTTTAGTTCTATCATTGTCAACAACTTCCCCTCCTTTTATTATATGAATGCCATGTCATTTTTTCACTACCCATCTTCATTTTCTTGTGATTACATTTGGTTAATAGAATAATAATTAAAGTTGATTCTTTTTTATATGTAGTTTCATATATTATTCTTGGTTTAGGTTGTGGCACATCAATCATAAAGAGGTTTTTTTTGTTTAATGAATAAAATTGTCTCCCCTATAGGATGACACTATACATAAATGTAACGATGAAGGTTGAAAACATTAAAAGAGGCATTGTTGATGTGTTTTACAATGATGGATTAGTCAATAGCTAATGCACCAAATTTTTAGAATTTTATTTCTATATATTTTTTCCTTCAATTTTTTTGTGTTATTGTATCATGAGAAATTGGTTTTGTTGTATGTGTTGTAATATAATATGGGATAGTAAGAACATTTATTCCCATTTTCACTATGATAATTTTTTATGATCACCTCCAGTGATCTATGACTATGTTTGCTAGTGAAAAATCAACCTTTAGTGGAATCATTGTAAATATGATAAAATATGTATAAATCATTCATTGTTACCAAAAAAAAGTTAATACGATATAGCTTTAATATCTTTGATGTGAGTTATAATCCATTTTTATGAAATCTTATCAATATATTGATGAGTATGATACTCATTTAATGATAGTGGTGAACCAAATATGAATAAATGGATAAAATATGATTGAAATTCAGGTATGTGAGAACATTTTTATATTTGTAGATCCTAATTTTTATTACATAGTCATTTCCCGGGAAGAAACCAATTTCATGGAGATGATTTATGTCAAAGCAGTCATTAAAACCCTATAAGCCCCTAAATCGATGGTGAATCATCAAAGTGATAATAATGGAGTGGAGAATGCCTTAAAATCAATTTTTTTTTCAGAAAATCTTAAATGTATGAATAGTTAAACATATAAATAGTCCATGTTTTAGAATTTTGTCTAATATAATTTAATCCAAGAATAGGAGGAAAATGTGGAAGAATCCATAATCGATGAGGTCGTGGATATCAATATTATACTCCGTGAGAATGGGGATAATAATGAAGTGGAGGATTTAAAAATCAATAGATGATAGATAATATAAATATTCAATGTTAAAATTTTAAAAAATATTTAAAAAATAAAAATTCATGCTGATGAAAGAAACGCATATAGAATTTCACTAAGGGGGAAGATATCACTGAGAATGAAATATTTTTTGAAATACCCTTATATTGGTGGCCTAAACATTATCAAAAAATCTAGGTATGTAGTATCTTGACTTTGGAGCTAGTAACCACATAACAAATCACATGACATTTATTTTAACCATGATTATAAGGTTTGAGAAGAAATTTTATTTTGTGATCTCTTAAAAAAATTATTCAAGTATGTGGATATATTCATAATTATGAAAAAATAATTAAATCATTCTTCCATATCTGATGTCTATTACGTACCTGACATGAAGACCAATATCATGAGTCTTAGAAAATAAGGGTAAAAAGGGTTTCACATAATACTTTAAAATAATAAAATAATGATTGTGGATGAAAAATTAAAATTGGACACTTGATGAATGAGGATTAATAACTATATGATTCCACTTATGATCCACCTAGATATACCATGATGTTTGATATCAGTAATTGATGAATAATATTGTCTATCAGTTTTAGAAATTTAAATATCTAACATTTTAGATTATTAATAATAAATAATATATTGAATGGGATTACAATAATTAGACAACCAAATCTTATATATGAATGTTTTGTTATAAGAATAATATATATGTAAAAATTCTATGATGACCGTTTGGAAAGATGATGCACCACTAGATTTTGTCCCCACAAACGTGTGTGGTCCACTAAATAAAAAATAAAATGGACATAGGAGATAATTCTTATTATTTATTAACAATTATAATAGGAAAACACCAATAAACGTTGTTATGATTATGTGAGAAGTGTTTTATGTATTTAATGATTTCAAAGTGATGGTGGAAAATCCAACAAAATATCTTGTACAAAATTAATGTTCCATTCAAGGTGGGGAGTAAAACTATTATATTTTTGAAGACTACATCAAGTAAAATTAAACTAAAACCCAAATAATGCAAGGTTACACACCTCATCTCAGTGGAGTAGCATAAAGGAAAAATTAAACCATTATTAACATGTAAAGAGACACATTGAAATATAATTGTGTAAGTTGGATTTGTTTAGAAGAAGTAGATTTGTGTTTGGTTTATGTTCCCAAAATATTCCCAAAAATACCCTTTAGATGATTCAACATTTATCATAGATTACTCAGAAAGACAAGTGCAAGGAATATTATTTTTATTTCAATTTCCCATATTAGAATTTCAAGGGGAAAATAAAAAAGTCTTGAGGAAAAAGGAGTGAAGTGTGACCTAATGGGATAGAAAGATCAAGTAATGTGATATATATATCATAATACCACAAATAATAACATTATATTCATTAGTGATGTTATATTTGAAGGAGATGAGTCTTTGAAATAGAATTAATATGATTATTATAGAGATGTGAACCTCACCCAAGATGATGAAGCATTGAATAAGTACCATTGGAGGAATGAAAAGATGAAGAAACAATGTCGTCGTTACCACATACTCCTAATCCAGAAGACAATACAATAGAAATTTCTCATATCCATCTCAAAAATATTTGAAGACATGAAAATATATATGAGATTAAAAACAATATACGAGTATATAAATTTTTAATCAATTTTTTATACTCAATCTGATTAGATTTGAAGAGTCTTAATTAAATATAATGAATAGGAATGTGATATATGATAATATCCATTACATTAAACAAACCAAGGCTACAAGAAAATATGAATAATCTATTGAACCCATTGATCAACCACCTATATATATAAATAAATATAATTCAATTATCTATGTCTTGAAAAAAAATTAAAGGGGTGGATTTTGGAAAAGTAATTTTGTTTTTTCTCTTAGACAACACCAAAACTCGCTACTATGATGGTGACTAGAAAACATACAAGACGATTACATGACATGTTTGAAATTTATGGCTATAGTAGTGCCTAATGTAGAATTTTTTTTGGAATTTTATTCATGTTTTTTTCTCTATTGTTTGTGTTTTTTTGTTTGTATCCCTATAAATTTGGTATGTTATATTTTATGTATGTTTATCTGGTAGAAATGTAAAATTGTTTCTTCTTCTCTCAGCTATAATTTTATTGTGATCATATCTAGTTACCTGTGTCCACACATTCTACTAAAAAATCTACATTCAGTTATAACTTTATACCTTTACCAATATGGAACAACTTCTTTGAATTAATTTCTTAATTGAAGATTGTGGATTTATCTATTTCAGATAGATTTTCAGTGGTGGTAAAACTGAATAGTGGTATCCTCCTATAATGTTTACTCTATGTGAAGAATATAAGGGGTTTTAGGGATTTTTTTTCACCTAGTTGTCTAGTGATGGTCTATTTTAGGCATAAGAATTAGTCTAATGGTATTATGGAGATGCAGTCTCCTTAATATATCATTTTGAAAGTATTTTTTTTCTTCTTTAAGTAGTAGTTATTAATAATAATGGTGACTTAATGTGTTGTTCAAGGATCCATGAACCATAGGTATTGATGATTGTTATCTATTCTATTTTCCATATTTATTAAATAGTTGGAATCTATTTGGTGTTGGTTATTGATGCTATAATATTTTTTGTCTATGTTTGGCTATTTTATTTAGTAAAACATAAATTTATTTAGACTGTTTCATTCCGTGTGGCTAAAGTAATTCAGTGTAAATAGTCTGATGTCATTGTTCGATTGGCATAAAAAGAGGATATGTAATTTTGATGTCATAGAGATCATTGGTGCTGGTGGAGACTAGTTTATGTGTAGGTATCATACCACTAAATTTCATTGGAACTATTCTTTAACCATTATTGTGATTTCTGGGGGCCCCATCATTTATTTTGATGTTCCATCTAGGTAGCCAGTTGTGTTCATGTTTTTTCCTTGTATTGGTGGTTTGGATGTTTTTTGGATATAATGTAGTGGTAGTATGATATCCAGATTTTACTTTCATGGTACCCAAAAAACCTTGATGTGTATTTTGAAAAGAAATAATATTATAATGCGATGGATTTTTATATTGTTATATTTCTTTAACAATAGGTTTTTATGGAACAATAAATGGTTATCCTCCATGAATAGATGATCAAAAATACAACCTAATTACATGAATGTGAAAATAAGAGTCTATTAGTGGGTGGAACCTATAAATTGTTTTTATTTTTTCACTTTTATTTCCTTTTAAACTAATATAAACAAGGAACCTCATAATTAAATAGTATCATAAGAGGTCACAAGAGAGTAATGATGGAATATCATATGTATATATATATTGAAGCTGAATTTTGATTGAATTAATATGTGCGGATAGAGGTTCCATAAAATAAGAAAATAAAATATAAATATAATTAAGTAATAAAGATAGGTTCTGAAGGAAGAAATATATATATTGGTTATTGGATCCGATATAATAGATGTAGATTAATAAAAAATATGTAGTGATAAAATACATAATGTAAGATGACATTGGAAAAGTAGGATTCATTAGGTGAAGTAATTCAATGAAATGATTAGATTCTATTAGTAATAAATTAACAAAAAATGAATAAATCTAATGTAAAAATATTTAAAAAATTATATTTACCACCATTGTTATTTATCAAATAAATTTATTTATCTATACATGATAGTTATTAAATAATTGACATGATAATCTTTGAATTTTTTTTCATTAGGTCAGTTATTAAATAACTTGCATGAATAAATGATTTTAAAGTTATGTTATTAATATAACTAACGCCAAAGATTCATAAAAATTTAAATCTACCGTCATAAATTAATATATTATTGTATCCTTCACCATCAAAACAATGCCACACTATTATTTGACGTCTCTACACCAAAAATCACATACATTTCTTATATAAGAATATCTTATCAGTCATCGCTACTCCTCCCCCATCATACCTTATTCCCCACAACATTAACAGTCAATATCTCATTATTTATGTCTATTTAGTAATTACATGACATATATTCAGTTTTTTAAGATTATTATTTAAATATGATTATATATTAGTTATCAGAATCATAGAGATGAATGATACATCATTTTTTTAATAGTGTAAAAATTATTTCGATCTGTTTTTTTAAATTTGGAAATTATAAATATATATAGAATACCTAGGTGTAACATTAACATTAATATGTTGTGTATTATGTATTATGTTTCCAATATTTTTAGAGTATCAATTTAAAATCATATTTTTATTGAAATGATAATTCTATCTTATATTTTTAATGCCTTAATTTTTTAGATTTTGATTAAATATTTAGTTTATTATTTATTTTAATAAAATTATAATATTACGTTTTACAAAATATATATAAATATAAAATTATTAAAAATTATATTATTATTATTGTTATTTTAATAAATAATTGTAAAGACCCGTAAAATTCAAGAGAAATTTTTTCTTAATTTTCTTTAGAATTTTACAAGAGCGCGGTTTCAGACGGCACCTGATTCCGAGGCCCGGAGTGCCCGGAATTAATTTCCGAAGTTTGGCTCGGGTACGTTCAGTGAACGAACGAGCGGGAATTTCTAACTTTTGATCCGGTGCCCGGAATTGAAATCCGAGGGCACCGATGAACTCGCAGCGCCGATATTCGCTTAAAGAGTCCTTTTCGGGAGTTGCGTTTGATGCGGGTTGAAAGTTAGTTTTTGGGTTTTTAGTTTAAGTTAAATAAAATTTGTGAGGAACAAATTTTATTTTTAACTAGTTAAGTACTACCAAAGGGAGTTGGGAGTGGGACCCACATCCACTTAACCTCCCTTGGGAGGATTAAGTGAGGTGGGGTCCACACGAACCCCAACTCCTCAAATTCTCTCAAAACCTCCCCTTTAACTCATTTCATTTAATGTTGTCAACTTGAGTTACTTAATTAATTATGGGAGTTTAACCTTTTTGAATTTCAAACTTTTGAAATTCTAATGTGTATTGTAATAATAAAATAAGAAGTTGTCTTATTTTATTTTGGGTTCTTTGTTTTGCCTCCTTGAGAGCTTTTGGAGAGCCTCTTCTTCTTCTTCAAACTCAACGAAGAACGCGAAGAACGTCATTCTTCAACGAAGAACTTCTCCGCCGAAGAACACGATCCATCCGCGATGCCGTATCCGCGACGCGACGTACTTCTTCTGCGTCATCTCTTCCGCGACGGTTTTCCGCGACGAACGCCATCGACAACGACTCTTCCTCCGACGTCAAAGGAATCGACACCGATATTCCACGACTCCGTCAATGTGCGACTATCGAGGTAGGGGTTCTTGAGTTCGTTGTTTCCTTTTTATTTGACTTTCCTCAAGACTTGACGTAGAACGCTCAAGTTCCGACGAAGAACGCCGCTCCGCTCTTCTTCGTCTTCGGTGTCAACGAGAGAGAACACCGCACCTTCCTCGGATAACCTTCGTCGGCGTACAAGGATTCGCCAACGACGTGCCTCTTCGGATGCGCCTCTTCGTCGTTGAATTTGACGAACGACGACTGTGTCGCCCGACCTCCGCGACGTCGTCTTCCGCGGAACGTAGAACGATCTTCGAACCTTATACCAAGGTAGGGGTTGTTGATTCAATATTTATTTATTTCGTTCATGATCGTGGATCTAGCACAACTAACGTGAGACACTTGATTATTTTAAGTTGTGTTTTTGCTTAACGTGAGGGGGCCGGACCGCATGAACACGACCGAACCCCCTCCATCGTTTTGTTTATTCTTGCGGGTGGAAGCAAGTGGCGTGGTGCCGTCGCACCACGCGGTTGATCGTGCATTTATTTTACGCAACGCCGTCGCGCGCACACCATGGAAGAAACATCAAGAACGCGACGCCGTCGCGCCGCGTTGAAAGAAATTAAAGTGCGGCGGAGGGGCGCGGTGCCGTCGCACCGCGCCGGAAGACGAACGTCGCGGCCGGTTCCGGGCCGCGGCGGGACGAGGAGACCGCGGCCGGTTCCGGGCCGCGGCGGAAGAAGAGACAGGTGGCCGGGCCGCCGGCGTCGGAAGCCGAAGGGGGGACCGGAAATTTCCGGTCCCGTTGGAGAAAACCGGCCGGCCAGCTGGCCGGCCGGAAGTCTTTAAAAACCGGGGGAATTAATCCCCCGGCCGTAGTAATAAAACCCCCCTCTTTAAGAGAGGGGGGCGGTTCTTTGATGAGAGGGGGGGGGGGGGGCAGCCGGCCCCCCGGTTCGTTTCCAGCAAGCCCCCCACGTGTGGGGGGCGTTTTTAATTTTTGGGCGCGGCATATAGCCGCGCCGACCTTGAAGAAGCGGGGGTTGAGCCCCCCGCGTGCCACCCTCGTGCGGCGCCGGCGCCAGCCGCCGCGGCCCGCCGCCCCGCCGCCGCGCCGCCGCGCCGCCGCCGCCGCGCCGCCCCAGGGGGGTGGGGGGTCGGGCCGGGTCGGCCCGGACCCGGACCCACCCGTTTCGAACCAGATTTGGTTTTTGGCTCATAACTTGAGCCTCGGACCTCCGATCGACGAACCATCAGCGGCAACGCGATCCTTGGATCGAGATGGTCGTTTCGGTGTATCGCACTCAAGGTTTCGGATTACATTGAGTTCGGCCGGGTTGGTTCGTTCACGAAACCAACCGGGCCTTCGGAGCGGAAACGCTCATATCTTGAGCTACGGACGTCCGATTGACGTGCCGTCAGCCGCGTTGTGTTCCTCTTAGAGAGACGGATCTTTTGGCATACTCCGCCCGAGGTTTGGACGCAGGTGGAGTACGGTCGGGTTGGTTTTGCCTTAAAAACCAACCGGGCCCCGGAGACGAAAATGCCAATAACTCTCAGACCGGGCGTCAAATCGACGCACCGTCTGTTGCTTTGAGTTCCTGTTTTCGATACGGAACTTTTGGTATCCTTCGCCCGAGTTTTGGTTACAGATAGTAGTGGCCGGGTTGGATCGCACCCGAAATCCAACCGGGCCCCTGGAACGGGAAAGCTAATATCTTTCAGACAGGACATCCGCTTGACGGACCGTCAGCGGCGTTGGTGGTTACGTTGAGTAACGGTCCCTTTGAGTTTACCCTATGGGAGTTCGGGGTACAGTTGAGATACGGCCGTGATTGGTTTCGCTTTCGAAGCCAACCGGGCCCCTGGGACGAAAAGGCTAATAACTCACAGACCGGGCGTCCGATCGACGCGCCGTCTGTTGCGTTGAGACCCCTGTGACGAGACGGTCCTTTGAGACACTTCTTCGTGGGACTTTGAGATACTTGGACTATCGACCTGTAGCTCGTGGAGCGGACCCTCCCAGTGACGAGCGTGCGAAGTACGGAGACCGTGTAGCTGGCTGAGACCTGACGACTGCTTGACCGACTCGACTTGGAGTGAGTCGACTAGCCCAGTGGACGGAGCACTACTTTCTGAGGTGCAGACCCATGGCGGACGGAGCACTACCTGTGTGACAGTGCAGACCCGCGGTGCTCGTCCGGAGAGTACCTCAGCAGGCTACTAGGGGGTGTGCACTACGGTGTTTGGGTGACATACCTCGGCGGGAAGCACTACTGTGTTTGGGTGGCTGGCCCGCAGTACTCGACAGGAGGAGTACTTCAGCAGTCTTAGGTTAGTGAGCAGTACCTCGGATTCGTGACAGGACCACTGTACACTCTAGAGACGGAGCTCTTCACCAGTTACGGT
Source organism: Viscum album (assembly GCA_963277665.1). Lineage (NCBI taxonomy): Eukaryota > Viridiplantae > Streptophyta > Magnoliopsida > Santalales > Viscaceae > Viscum > Viscum album. The sequence continues at coordinate 385,661,925 of OY728121.1, forward strand.
TTCGATAATGAAAATCCTGGTTTGAGCTGAGACTTTTGACCTTCTGTTTACCTCATGATTGAGATGGGTCACCTGCTAACTTTGGTATATGTATGGGCATATACCCGGGTAGTGGTTATCCGTCGTTTTCACAATCCTTGTGTTTCCTCATGCTTGAGATGGGTTACTTGATAACTTAGGTATATGTATGGGCATATATCTAAGTAGAGTTTATCTGTTGAGATCTTCTTGTGTTTATCCTTGTTGGTTTTAGTGAGACCTTGAGGGTCTCGGAGTCCCTACTGAGTATCGTTATACTCACCCCTGCACGGGCTATGCCCGCACCTCGTTGTGTTGGTTGCAGATGACGGACAGTGCTGACAGAAGCCGAAGGTTCGAGGACTGGACGGTACCTGGAGGTGGACTATACGACGAGGCGGTACCCGGAGGTGGACCACTAGGCGGGACATACTCGGAGCGGATGGCGGGACCCGAGGAGCAGAGGAGCTATCTGTACCCACCCTTCAGGTGGGATTTCCAGTGGATATCTCAGCGTAGCAGCTTTACTTTTCAGTCGCTGTTTTCCCTTTCGAGTTGTACTTTACAGTTGGGCTTGTATTTCCGGCCCCTTTTTACTTTTCAGCTCTTCTTTTTGTACTTAGTGTTTTACTTCCGCTTGTACTCTGTGGTGCTTGTTTTCTTTATAAAGGCAATGCCTTCCCAGTTATCGGGATTTTACGCCTTTGGTGCTAGTCGCCAGCCCCTGGCCTATGGAAGGCGGGCTTGGGGTAGTCACGGCACGGGCCCCGAGGACGGGTCGTGACAAATTGGTATCAGAGGTGGTCGGTTCTACCGCAGACTCTGATCTTTCTTTCTGTGAAGCAATAGTGTTAAGGGTACCGAGTGTGGTTTTCAGTTCAGGGAGTCCAGTGTTGGTGCGGGCGGCCGACGTATCCATACACCAGGACCCTGACAACTGATTTCCGACTTTGTGCACGAAAACACTGATTGCGTGTGTGTTTTCAAAGGTTTTTCCCCTTAAAACAGCTCAAACCAGGTCAGCTCACCAGGTATAATCGTTTGATCATGTTACATTGTTTCTTTCAGGATGGCCCCACGACGGCAGCCAGTTAGGGTTCCGAGAATCAAACGTGACAACAGCCCACCGAGCGACGAGGCCTCGGTGCAGGGCCCTTTGTCAGCAGTGGCACCGGCGGTAGCTCTACCCGCCGAGCCCCCGATGCTTCCAACAGCAGCCACTGACGATGCACGTCGCCACAGCGCACTGCATGAGTTTCAGCGCCAGCGACCGCCCAGATTTCGCGGGGAGACGGATCCCCAGGCTGCAGAGGACTGGCTGGAGGCAGTGGTACGAGTGTTTAGGCTAGTGAGGACACCAGCAGACCTCATGGTGATCCTCGCTGCGAGCCTACTACACGCAGCAGCAGGTAGGTGGTGGAGCCACTTGTTTCAGTTTTGCGATGAGATGAACTTCGCATGGGAAGACTTCGAGAACTTCTTCAGGGTGGAGTTTGTGCCAGTATCTCTACACCCCGAGCGTGTACAGGAGATTCTGCCTTTACCGCGTGTTTTTCGATCAGAAGCCGAGTCATCTGTGGGCAGTAGACAGATGATGCAGAGGTCCAGGAGGACCAGACCAGCAGTTGGGCGATCTCGGGTTTTAGGACCAGTGGTGCAGGGAACCCGGAGTGGGAACAGAGCTAGCCGTGCAAGGAGCAGGTTGTGTTACTCATGCCGCGGAAAGGGTCACCTGGCACGTGACTGTCCGACTCCTCGATCTGCAGGCTTGGAGGGAGCCACCAAGGATGAGGCAGCGACAAATGCTTGAGCAACAGTAAAGCAGGTGGACAGGAGCGGAACTAGTGGATACGTCTCTTGTACTTCTAGTTCCATGTTGATGTTGCTTTTGTGTAGCGTCTTGTAATATGAGCTGCAATAATAAAAGACGCATACCTTTGTGATGTTTTCTTTCCTGTCCTCTTTTGTGATGTTACTAAGAGGTTCCAGTTGACTGTTGACTTGACCCTCACTTGTGAGACATCTACTGGAGGAGACCGGTTACCACACACTGATGCCGACAGTGTGACTCAACCCTTGGAGGCGAGAGTAACGGTTGGATCTCTTAGTAGTAGCATCGAGGCCTTACGACGTCATCCTTGGTATGGATTAGTATTATCCATGTTAGGATTGACTGTTTTAGGCAAAGAATGTGGTTCGTCCAGGGGATGAGACCAGGTTTCTCTTATCGGCAAAGAAGAAATCTCGCAGCTCTTGTGGGACCAGAGATGGTCTGGGCCACGTCAGAAGAGGTCCATGTCATCCAGGAACGGATGAGGACAGCACAGAGCCGGCAGAAGTCATACGCTGACAGGAGGCGGAGGCCACTAGAGTTCGAGGATGGTGACCTCGTCTTCTTGCGGGTATCACCTCGACGTGGTATTCGGAGATTTGGCCGAGGCGACAAGTTATCTCCACGCTTCATCGGACCCTTCCAGGTCCTCAGCAGGGTTGGTGAGGTGGCTTATCGCCTGGATCTACCACCTCAGTTACACCGGGTGCACGACGTCTTCCACGTGTCTCAACTGAGGAGATACGTGCACGACCCGACGCACATCTTTGACCATGGGGAGCTTGACATTGACGATGGGGCGACTTTTACGGAGGTCCCGGTGGAGATAGAGGATCGACAGGAGCGGGTCCTACATGGGCGATCGATTCCTCTTGAGCGCATCAGATGGCGGCTCGGGAATCTCCAGGAGAGCACATGGGAGCGGGAGGCTCAGATGCGTGCTCAGTTCCCTCTTTTGTTTCCCTAGTTTTTGATGTATCTTTACGGGGACGTAAAGCCCTGAGGTGGGAGTAATGTAAAGACCCGTAAAATTCAAGAGAAATTTTTTCTTAATTTTCTTTAGAATTTTACAAGAGCGCGGTTTCAGACGGCACCTGATTCCGAGGCCCGGAGTGCCCGGAATTAATTTCCGAAGTTTGGCCTGGGTACGTTCAGTGAACGAACGAGCGGGAATTTCTAACTTTTGATCCGGTGCTCGGAATTGAAATCCGAGGGCACCGATGAACTCGCAGTGCCGATATTCGCTTAAAGAGTCCTTTTTGGGAGTTGCGTTTGATGCGGGTTGAAAGTTAGTTTTTGGGTTTTTAGTTTAAGTTAAATAAAATTTGTGAGGAACAAATTTTATTTTTAACTAGTTAAGTCCTACCAAAGGGAGTTGGGAGTGGGACCCACATCCACTTAACCTCCCTTGGGAGGATTAAGTGAGGTGGGGTCCACACGAACCCCAACTCCTCAAATTCTCTCAAAACCTCCCCTTTAACTCATTTCATTTAATGTTGTCAACTTGAGTTACTTAATTAATTATGGGAGTTTAACCTTTTTGAATTTCAAACTTTTGAAATTCTAATGTGTATTGTAATAATAAAATAAGAAGTTGTCTTATTTTATTTTGGGTTCTTTGTTTTGTCTCCTTGAGAGCTTTTGGAGAGCCTCTTCTTCTTCTTCAAACTCAACGAAGAACGCGAAGAACGTCGTTCTTCAACGAAGAACTTCTCCGCCGAAGAACACGATCCATCCGCGACGCCGTATCCGCGACGCGACGTACTTCTTCTGCGTCATCTCTTCCGCGACGGTTTTCCGCGATGAACGCCATCGACAATGACTCTTCCTCCGACGTCAAAGGAATCGACACCGATATTCCACGACTCTGTCAACGTGCGACTATCGAGGTAGGGGTTCTTGAGTTCGTTGTTTTCTTTTTATTTGACTTTCCTCAAGACTTGACGTAGAACGCTCAAGTTCCGACGAAGAACGCCGCTCCGCTCTTCTTCGTCTTCGGTGTCAACGAGAGAGAACACCGCACCTTCCTCGGACAACCTTCGTCGGCGTACAAGGATTCTCCAACGACGTGCCTCTTCGGACGCGCCTCTTCGTCGTTGAATTTGACGAACGACGACCACGTCGCCCGACCTCCGCGACGTCGTCTTCCGCGGAACGTAGAACGATCTTCGAACCTTATACCAAGGTAGGGGTTGTTGATTGAATATTTATTTATTTCGTTCTTGATCGTGGATCTAGCACGTCTAACGTGAGACACTTGATTATTTTAAGTTGTGTTTTTGCTTAACGTGAGGGGGCCGGACCGCATGAACACGGCCGAACCCCCTCCATCGTTTTGTTTATTCTTGCGGGTGGAAGCAAGTGGCGTGGTGCCGTCGCACCATGCGGTTGATCGTGCATTTATTTTACGCAACGCCGTCGCGCGCACACCATGGAAGAAACATCAAGAACGCGACGCCATCGCGCCGCGTTGAAAGAAATTAAAGTGCGGCGGAGGGGCGCGGTGCCGTCACACCGCGCCGGACGACGAACGTCGTGGCCGGTTCCGGGCCGCGGCGGGACGAGGAGACCACGGCCGGTTCCGGGCCACGGCGGAAGAGAAGACCGGCGGCCAGGCCGCCGGCGTCGGAAGCTGAAGGGGGGACCGGAAATTTCCGGTCCCGTTGGAGAAAACCGACCGGCCAGCTGGCCGGCCGGAAGTCTTTAAAAACCGGGGGAATTAATCCCCCGGCCGTAGTAATAAAACCCCCCTCTTTAAGAGAGGGGGGCGGTTCTTTGATGAGGGGGGGGGGGGGGGTAGCCGGCCCCCCGGTTCGTTTCAAGCAAGCCCCCCACGTGTGGGGGGCGTTTTTAATTTTTGGGCGCGGCATATAGTCGCGCCGACCTTGAAGAAGCGGGGGCTGAGCCCCCCGCGTGCCACCCTCGTGCGGCGGCGGCGCCAGCCGCCGCGCCGCCGCCGCCGCGCCGCCGCACCGCCGCCGCCGGCCGCCGCGCCGCCCCAGGGGGGGGGGGGGTCGGGTCGGGTCGGCCCGGACCCGGACCCCCCCGTTTCGAACCAGAATTGGTTTTTGGCTCATAACTTGAGCCTCGGACCTCCGATCGACGAACCGTCAGCGGCAACGCGATCCTTGGATCGAGACGGTCGTTTCGGTGTATCGCACTCAAAGTTTCAGATTACTTTGAGTTCGGCCGGGTTGGTTCGTTCACGAAACCAACAGGGCCTTCGGAGCGGAAACGCTCATATCTTGAGCTACGGACGTCCGATTGATGTGCCGTCAGCCGCGTTGTGTTCCTCTTAGAGAGACGGATCTTTTGTCATACTCCGCCCGAGGTTTGGACGCAGGTGGAGTACGGTCGGGTTGGTTTTGCCTTAAAAACCAACCGGGCCCCGGAGACGAAAATGCCAATAACTCTCAGACCGGGCGTCCGATCGACGCACCGTCTGTTGCGTTGAGTTCCTGTTTTCGATACAGAACTTTTGGTATCCTTCGCCCGAGTTTTGGTTGCAGATAGTAGTGGCCGGGTTGGATCGCACCCGAAATCCAACCGGGCCCCTGGAACGGGAAAGCTAATATCTTTCAGACAGGACGTCCGCTTGACAGACCGTCAGCGGCGTTGGTGGTTACGTTGAGTAACGGTCCCTTTGAGTTTACCCTATGGGAGTTCGGGGTACAGTTGAGATACGGCCGGGATTGGTTTCGCTCTCGAAGCCAACCGGGCCCCTGGGACGAAAAGGCTAATAACTCACAGACCGGGCGTCCGATCGACGCGCCGTCTGTTGCGTTGAGACCCCTGTGACGAGACGGTCCTTTGAGACACTTCTTCGTGGGACTTTGAGATACTTGGAGTATCGACCTGTAGCTCGTGGAGCGGACCCTCCCAGTGACGAGCGTGCGAAGTACGGAGACCGTGTAGCTGGCTGAGACCTGACGACTGCTTGACCGACTCGACTTGGAGTGAGTCGACTAGCCCAGTGGACGGAGCACTACTTTCTGAGGTGCAGACCCATGGCGGACGGAGCACTACCTGTTTGACAGTGCAGACCCGCGGTGCTCGTCCGGAGAGTACCTCGGCAGGCTACTGTGGGGTGTGCACTACGGTGTTTGGGTGACATACCTCGGCGGGAAGCACTACTGTGTTTGGGTGGCTGGCCCGCAGTACTCGACAGGAGGAGTACTTCAGCAGTCTTAGGTTAGTGAGCAGTACCTCGGAGTCGTGACAGGACCACTGTACACTCTAGAGACGGAGCTCTTCAGCAGTTACGGTTTCGATAATGAAAATCCTGGTTTGAGCTGAGACTTTTGACCTTGTGTTTACCTCATGATTGAGATGGGTCACCTGCTAACTTTGGTATATGTATGGGCATATACCCGGGTAGTGGTTATCCGTCGTTTTCACAATCCTTGTGTTTCCTCATGCTTGAGATGGGTTACTTGATAACTTAGGTATATGTATAGGCATATACCTAAGTAGAGTTTATCTGTTGAGATCTTCTTGTGTTTATCCTTGTTGGTTTTAGTGAGACCTTGAGGGTCTCGGGGTCCCTACTGAGTATCGTTATACTCACCCCTGCACGGGCTATGCCCGCACCTCGTTGTGTTGGTTGCAGACGACGGACAGTGCTGACAGAAGCCGAAGGTTCGAGGACTGGACGGTACCTGGAGGTGGACTATATGACGAGGCGATACCCGGAGGTGGACCACTGGGCCGGACATACTCGGAGCGGATGGCGGGACCCGAGGAGCAGAGGAGCTATCTGTACCCACCCTTCAGGTGGGATTTCCAGTGGACATCTCAGCGTAGCAGCTTTACTTTTCAATCGTTGTTTTCCCTTTCGAGTTGTACTTTACAGTTGGGCTTGTATTTCCGGCCCCTTTTTACTTTTCAGCTCTTCTTTTTGTACTTAGTGTTTTACTTCCGCTTGTACTCTGTGCTGCTTGTTTTCTTTATAAAGGCAATGCCTTCCCAGTTATTGGGATTTTACGCCTTTGGTGCTAGTCGCCAGCCCCTGGCCTATGGAAGGCGGGCTTGGGGTAGTCACGGCACGGGCCCCGAGGACGGGTCGTGACAATAATATTATATATTTTTCCAAATTATTTATATTCAAGTATAATATATATGTGAGTCTGTGTTTATGTCTGTGTCATAAACCATACCCACTAGAAAAATTATTTGGTTTTTAATGAATAAATTAGTGACCCATGAAGCCCTCCTCTAATACTCCATGGGTTGATGATTAGCACCAACTGTATGAAATAAAGAAATATAAGTACATGCCCTTATTTATAAGAGGAGAAAGAAACAATTCCAATAGTAAACTCTATATAATACTATAAAATATATTCCCACAATGAAAGTAATGTCATATATTAAGCAAAGTCTCAAAATGAATACCCAAATAAGAAAATCCTAAGGTAGTGGCTCCCCAAACAAAAGACAACTCCAACTTATGATCAAGAAATGTCTACCCGAATCTCAAACACTATCCTCTGAATTTCACAAAATAAGATATAGAATATATGGGTCAGCATAAAAGTTTACATACAAGGATACTACATAGACTATATCATATAAATTCATAAGTAACATACTAAAATCTTAGTGTGTAATCAATGAAACTAACTCATCACATTTTCGTGGACCAATAAAATCATTTCGGAAAGGGGGAATGGTAATCCTTCTGTATCACCTATAACCTCCCCAAGTATGTCTCTCTATATACACAAAAAAATTTGTTATATAATTTAATAAAAATATAATTATGGTAGCCTATATCCACTTCACCACTGAACTAGTTACCCTCACGCTACAATGACATATGCCATGATGCTCCCATCGATCCCATATTCACCAAACCAAAACCCTCATAATAACATCACTTTGAAAACCATATAATCATAACAATATAATTTATATCATGTCCACATTCCATATAAAATTGAAAAATAAATTCCACATATAATAACCTTAATCCATCATTGTCTGTACAATGTATAGATGAGAGGGTGAGGGGAGGGGGAATTATTCAACCGTCTGTATTATCTCAAACATAGATGTTGGAGAAAAATATTAAAACCTAAAAAATTAAATATTCTTTAATAACATTAACTAACCTTAGTGGTTGTGGATAAGAAATAACATGAACTATAATGAATATATGTTACACTAAATCCCAACCTAATAGTCGACTCTCTAAAACAACATCCTGAAAATAAAATCCATCCTCATATCATTGACACATCATGTCAACATTCACTACAACCTATAAGCATAATATATACCAACAAAAAATAACCCAAATCCTCCACATAATTTAATATGTAAAATTTCATTACCAATTCCCAATAGATATCTAAAAAACAATATTAAATTACTTATGTCAAAAGTATTTCCATCCAATACTACATCACACACCCATTCCCATTTAAAAAATTTCATTTAAATTTACCATAGACCATTCACCAAAACGTCATTCATTAATTTTTAGTATATAAATTTTTTATTCACAAATAATTCACAAATTTTACTTAATTAATTTCATTAAAATTATATTTTCCAAAGACAGAAATAAAATAATTCTCTCTTCACCCACACAACAAAATTCAAACAATCATCTCCTCTTTCTTTACCATGTCATGGAAACCACACAATATCACCACCACTTCATCAATAATAATTCCAAAAATAAAAAATTACCCTAGAAACAATAGAAACTGAAATCACTGAAAATATGAATCATATTATCCCAAAAAATCATATTCTTATCTAATCATTTCTAGAAAAAAAGTTAACGTTTCATGTAACAATAATATGAATGATTAAAAATCAATATGCACATTCATCCAATCAATAATAGTTTTTAAATAGTTTTCACATTATCAACATGATTCAAAATTTCAACATTTCAACATGAATATAAATAAAAATAAATTTATTTTCATAAAAAAAATTATTAACAATCAACAATGGTGATAAAAATAGAAAATAATAAAATCATTTCTAATACACAATTTACAACATTTTATTTTAGACCATTCAATTATCCATATTAGATTCATATAAAAATTAAACCCATAGAAGAAAATTAATGAAAAATAAACATTAATTTATAAGTAATGGGATTAAAATATGAAAAACCTATACGAAATCTATTTTCAATGATCACAGTGTATGAATGAGAAGAGAACTAGTGGCCAAACACCAATCGACACATAACAAACCCTCAACAATACACAATAAAAAAATTCCCTATTAACTCTATGAAAACATAAAACTAAATACAAACCAAAAGTTTTACCAAAACATTATAAATTATAATAAATAAGAGTTTAATGAAGAATATATGGAGAAATATTTTGTATCTCCCTGAAATTATAAAGTAAGAACATTATATTTGAAAGCGTGTATAACACAAAACACTAAGTGCACAAGGGAATATATTATCCGAAGACATTGTAATATATTTAATATTTTAAAAAATTAAATATATGATATATATTTTAATTAATTTAATATTTATTTAACATACGTCGCACTCCAAAATGAGTTTCATTGATGACGTGCATTACACGCAAAACTGTGTTTTACCGAACAACATTATATTAATAAAAATTTAATATTTCACTAGATAAGAAATAAAATGGTTGTTAAATTAATGGTAATGAATATTATTTACTAAATTATGAAATTATATTTTTTATAAAAATGTAAAATGAATCCATTGGTTATCAATTACTTCTAAATGAAAATATAATCCAATTGAATATGAAAGAAATATTATTATGCTCAAAAAGTGTTTTATCCTAATCAATTGAATTAATTAATATTATTGAATTATATTAATTAAATATAAATATTATATATATATAAAATATTTCTAATATTCCTAAAATATACATTATATAGATAATATAAGAATAAACCGTGTATTATGCCTTAAAACAATATTTTTCTATAGACAATTTCACCTCATTTAAGGAATAACCTAAATAATATCTAAAATTTTGAACCGTTAAAAATTTTATATGAAAAAATAAACTAAATTTATGTAGTATAAATATCAAAATTATATTGGGGTGAATTTTGGGTTTTTTTTTGAGAATTATCATATTTTTAATTAGTATTGATGAATACTTAATTTTAAATAACAACTACTTTTCTTATAATTTATTTATAAAAATAATTTATGATTTTTATTGGTTTTAAATTACATATAGAAAACTTATACATTAAAAAAATCAAATTATTTTATTGTAATTAATTTACCTTGAAAAGTAGTTATAAAATATAAGCAGACATTTGAAAACTTTTACCTTTAAAACCCCCTTTATCGTCATGTCTACGACATTAAATTAAAATTAATTTGAGACACACATATAATTGTAATTTAAAAAAATGTAATCCAAATTTAGAATAATAATAGTTTATAATTTATAATAATTTAAACGTATTTTTATACAAAAATTATTAGTAACAGTGATTAAAATTAATTATAGCGATTAAGAGAAAAAATAGCTTCACAGGGGACTAAACATAAGAAATAATGTAAAAATGACATTGAAACATGTAAAAAATATATTTTATGTAAATATTCAACCATATTATCCATTTAATATTATTTTAACCATTATATTCGATAATTTTCATAGGAAAAACCTTGTTTCAATTTCCTTTTACAAAATTTACAAGAATGTCGCTCCTCATGCACTATAAAGTGTCACTCACCCATCCCATTTTATCACATATTCAGGTAAATTTGTACAACAAAAAACTAATCTAATAGTATCCCAAAATCCTTCCCCTCAACCTATAAGCCTCAACATGGGCCTAAATCCCACCAAGGAAGTGTTTTGGAATAAACCAAAAGAAGATACTCAAAAAAGAGGTAACATCCATCCTCAATATCTTTTGTTTTATTTTCATTTTACACCCAATGAAATATTATTTTTCTATGATTACATAGTAATATTATTATAATAAAAATACATAGTTTTTTTATGTTATGTTCTTGAAATGCACAAACAAACACTTTTATTTGATGTGTAATGAACTTAATGTGTGAGTACGGTAAACTACTGCCTCGTAAAATGATGATTGTTCATTTTTTTCCAATAAACTACTCATGGTTGGGAATTATGACAGAATTTTTTAATATGATATATAATATGTTTATTGTTTCTACATAATTATATAATTTTTTAATTAATAAATAGCTTCAGGCTATCTATTTTGTGTAAATACGATAACATCGTTTGTGGAAGTGTGGACAAACACATCCTCAAAGCGATGTGATATGTTCAAACATTACATGGAATGCATTAAGGATGGTTTCAATTAAAAAAATGTGACATAAATGAAATATATAAGATATTATATAAATAATTACCTTTATGTAAATATAACATATCATTTTCTTTACTACCATTTTCACACACCAAAAAATTGATAATGTTGTTCGTGGATGTGTAAACTATCACCCCCTCAACGTGATGTGATTCCTTTTAAATAAAAACAAATATATATATTATATATATGATTAAGAAATATTTTATTTAGGATGTAATTATCATTATAATAAAATATAATTTTACATACATTCCTTACATAAGCATCATAGAATAATGGCAACATTAGTCATGCATACGTACGACCTACCCTCCCCATGATTGTATCGTCAGTTCATTTTTCATAATTAATTTTCTAAGTAAAATTATTATATAAATTTGATAATTATTAAATTATTATTATTCCATATATGTTTATATAATTACCCCTTTGATCATGTTCCACCTACCAATGTTGTTTTTGACACATGGAGTCAATTTGGCCAAAAACACACGAGGTAAACTCCATTTTTTAGAAGATGTATAAAAAATGTAATAAATGAATTAAAAAAACAATAAATGGGGACAAAATTTGTATCAATTAAAAAATAAATTTAGGTGAATTCTTTAGGCATATAAATACACACATGATATGTCAGACTCAAGGTATGAGATTTTTCTTCAATTTATATTCCATTGATACTTATATGTTTTTATATACCAATTCACATTTACATGGTGTATATATTGCCTTTTAACATGTTATATAATGAATATACCTACTATAATGATATTATATGATTAATTTAATTTCATTATTTCCTGCAGATTATGATTCAAATGTTTCAAAGTTTTATGGAAAACTTTTGAGTGTTTAAATATTATTTTCGTCAAGAATGTTTTAAGGATCATTGAACTGTATGAACATAGTTTTTATCTTAGGTATAGATGATTTTATTTTTATTTTAAATCCTATTTTGTAGTTATATTATGAATTAAATATAATATCACACCTTTAGGATGGCTGGTTAGTATTTGAGAATAAGGGAAGATGTGGCAATAGTTCTCTGCATGATAATTACACACTACATAATATGAATACATGGCGTCTATGTATTACACAACGTATAGTGGTCTAGGTAGAAACATTCACATTGTGTGAGGGTTTTTTCCAAGGATAAAATACCTCAATCATTACATGATGTGTAACGAATTTATCCATTGTTTAAATTCCCAAGAAGTTTTTTTTCCAAATTGGAGGCATCGTTTCATTTTTTGGAACAATGTATCACGCCCTTAAATATATCTCACACATAAACCTCCTATAATTCCTAGATATATCATTTGTTGACCATTCATGATCTAGACTTTTATTCGATCACTGTCTATCAGGTTGGATGCATATCGGTAATACCTGAAATTGATTTTAATATTTCATTGTTCTTATTAATGTAAATGCCACTATTTGGATGCAGTACCATATGCCCAAATTTGAGGGAACTGATCCATTAATCAAATATCAAACAGTCGATGACAAACAATATGATTATAATATATGGGTATATTCATATGATTATGAGTTAGCTGGTATATAACTCATCCCTTTAGTTTCATCCTTTTATAAATTTTGGTGTGGTCGTACCGATTTCATCAGGTGTTTCCTATTTAATTAATATTACATGCTTGTAGTCATTAGAAATAGTTTTTAAGGCCCATTCCATTCATGATATTCAATATTTGTGGAAAAATCCACAACACCAACCACCCCAACTAGGATGATCTCTATATTTATTCTCTTAGTGGCTATTTATTCTTTAATGGTTATTTATGACATGTTATCTCCATATTTCGGGTCTGTATCTTGACCCTGCTAATGTTATTACCATTAATTAAATTAATTATGAATCGTTAAATTGAAAGTACCATGAATTATTATCACTTTACCCACCTAAGGTAAGTGCTTCAATTGATTAAAAACTATTAAATTGAAATCAGAAATTATATTGATAATGATATGATGTAGCCTAATTAAATGTGATTTAATATATCAATTTCATGTCTTCAGCAGACCATTCCATGCTTATGGAAGGTTGTGGAGTGGAAAATGTTAATTATAAATGACTTATATAAAATTAATTCAATGGTTTCATGCCCCTTTTCCTTCTCACAGTAATGAATGGTAAGGCTTAAAACATGTGATCTGAATATGTGTTTTAATTATTCTCAAGGACTTATGTAACACCCCGAGATTTTATGAAAAATATTATTTTAATTTCATTAATGTCTTTTGTTGTATTCTACACCAATATTACCTTGCGCTATACGCAACACCGTATTAGCTTGCAGTATACGCAACACTATTCTTGGACCGTGTTACACACAATTTTGATAATAGTTATTCTACGGAACATTGAGTATATATATATATATATATTCAATGTATAAATTAAATATGGTTGGATTCTGTTATAATAAACAACGAAGGATTCTTTCACAACACGCAACCCTGACTTGGCTTGCATTACACGCAATCGCGACCTTCCTCGATAGCGTGTGTTGTACGCAATACCGGGTTTTAATAAAAAATGTTATATTATTATAATATTGTCATAAACTAGCCGTTATGAATAGTATTAACTAAATTTTGAATTTCATAACATTATTATTCATATTACACATTTCTAGAACATGGTATAAGAACAAAATAAATTTTTCGGGTAAAATAAGTATTTTTCAAAAAATGCAGTTTTGTCGCCTTTTGATGGCACACCCACATTAAATCTGGTTTTTGACATGTTTATAAGTTCAATTTGACCAAATAAAATTCTTCTTTGGAATCAAGAAATAAAAATTTACTTTGGATAAATTTTTCATATTATTCTGGTAACTTTCACATTTTAATGAATAGTAAAAACAGGCTATATTTTAATTAAAAACAACTTTTTCATCGTAATATCTTATGTGGTTAAATTATAATATTGAATGGTTTTAAATTATAAATAGAATATATTTTTACCATTTAATATAATGTATGTCATTATCATTGATTTTACCTTGAATTCGTAAGTTAAATCAATTCAATCTTTTGCAATGTTTTAAACAAAAACCCGTTTTTATTCGACAACGGGATTAATTTTAATTTAATATCTGAACCTTCTGTGTATTGAATTTTAAAAAATGGATTCCATATTTGGAATCAGAGGTTCCAAATTATGTTAATAGGCTACTTTTTATTTTTGGAAGTTATGAATAGTAACTACAGTAAATTTTATTTACCATAGTTAAAGGTAAATCGGGTAATTAAGGGTAAATATAATATTTTAAAATTACCCTAAAAAATGTCAAAATCCTATTGGATGACTAAAAATCGATCCATATCACCTAAGGGTCGTATTAGATTAATTTAATTAAATTTTTTCAATGAAAATAATTTAATTATTATTAAAACCAAAGAATGTGACAACATGTCACTTTCTTAAATCTTATAAGTATAATAATTTTAATCTAGTGATAAACTTCATGAAACTTAGAACATGAATATTCTCCATAAATCTAATGAAATTATCTACATCATAGGAATTTATTTAGAATTTTTAGGGATTAAATAAGTATCATTTATTATGACAGAAAGATGATGCAGTAATTGTCTTATTAATGAAATATTGACAGAATTGATGTTATAAATGCCCAAATAAATGTAATTTGAGACTTTTTATGACTTAAACTAATTTTATAGGTTAATATTATATATTAGTGTTGATTTAATCAACTTGGTTCGAACATATAATTCTGTTATTACTTTCAAAAAAATCATATATCAAATAGTGTCAAAATTGACACAAAATAGTTTTTAAATCAAATATTATATTACTAATTGTTATTTTATTCCTAAAAATCTAAGGTTCGGCCAAATGACTTATATAAGGATATATATATTAATAATAAACAATTTGGGGTTCGTTTGGCATGTTATAGTATGTGTATTAACGATATAGTGAAAGAAAACAAAAAGACACGGTAAATGATAAATTATTTAACTTAGAGTTAAATCTAATTGATAAGGTTAAAATAATACCCTAAACTTGTATAAATCTTATTGGTTGATATTATTTCGACACATCCCCACTTTAACTTCGAAATAAGACCCTTTGGAACCATTATAAACCTATTTTGACATTAATATAAAATAATATTTTGAGGTATTCCTATGGTGCCCCTCTCCTCCCTTATAAAAGGGCACCTCCTTCCCCCTCCTCCTCACACCAATTTGAGCACTAAAGCTCGGCCAAACCCTTCCATTTTCACCTCTCCCCTTCCCTAGAATAATCCTAGAGGTCCTGGTCTTCTTCAAAGACCAATCTTAGTTCCCTAAGTGGAGGATTCAAAGAGGCGTTCCAAAGAAGAGGTAATATCCGTTACCGATCTTTTCAATTTCTTTCTTCTTCAACTTCTTCTCCTTTAGTTTTTTCATGATAAAGTAATAACATCAGTATTAAATACATACTGATATGTTATTATAAATATGAAACAACCCTAATTCACCTTATATCCATACTACGGATAAATGAAATCACCGCGCGTGCGTACGTACGGAATACCGTCTCCACACCGTGGTGTAATCTATTTTCCACCACCACCTTACAAGGATGGGTATAATGGTGTAATGAGTAACTATTTATTATAATTATAAAGTAATATTTATACTGAAATAATATATATATACTCCAATACCATTCCACGATCATAAGAACGATATCATCACTCGTGCCTACGTACGGAATACCGTCTCCACGATGTGATGCGACTCGTTCTACATGATCATCATTACATAGTAATTATATAAATGAATTGAATGAATAAATATGATATATGTTACACTAATACCATTATAGATATAAGTTATCTATACCCTTAAAAGAATAATAAGAATTTATTTGGCAAAACAAGCATAAGAACAAAAGGCAATAAAGACTCGAGTAACAAGTAACAATGAAATATTACTAACATGAAGCTAAGAATATGACCATATATGATATCATATCAATATATATGATTCTGGAATAAGTCAATAACATTATTTAAACCATTATACAGGAGCTTCGGACACGTACAAAGCAAATCGGACCTATGGTAAGGGAAATATCACAATCTCATTTTTATCCGAGATTGTTTATTCGTAAGAATTTACTGGGGTGTATTTTATCATCCACATCCATGTTTCATAAATATGTAATATTATTTCCATCCACCTACAATTGTTTAAATCTATTTTTACCCTTCGGTGAGTTTTTAGTAATATGTATGAAAGGAATCTTTTGTCGTTTTTCGTACGAGGTACTTTTTGACTTTTCCGACAAAAGTACGAAGAATGTTTTTTTTAACTTATACGACATGAATGGATTTTTAAAACATTCTTTCAAAGCAACTTCATTTACAAGTTTTCAAGTTTATTTTTTATCAACTTCTTTTATTTTAAAGTCGTATGACATGTTATGAAAGGAAAAATGTTTTTGAAGTAGAAAGGATATTATCCTCAAGAATGGAGTTCAAGTATTTTATCAAAATTATTTTCCATATAAGACAATACAGGGTTCTGTTTCTATCCCTATTATTACATGGATTTGATTATGTTGTGATTGAAATATTTTTATGAATTCCTTTATCTTATATGAATTGTTTTATGATGTCATGTTGTTTAAGAATCCAATTTTTATTACATGGGTTATGCTGTGATGTATGGTTTATGATTATGTGGCACACATAAGAAAGGATTCATTATAAGAGGGGTGGGAACTATATCTCCCTCCAATGCATTGGGTAAAGATTTTATATCTCATGATATAGACATGGCTGAAATGGTAGGTTATACCGGTTGAGTGAAATAGGACTGAAACGAGGGTTACTCGATTCAGAAAGGGACTTTGTCCACTAAGAGAGTCTTGGCAATGAGTCTTGACTAACAAGAAATGATTCTCTATGATTATGTGTGTATGCCACAAAGTTTCATGTTTTAAGTTATGATTATTGGGATTTCATTTCACTACTATGATTTATCCCATGTTATGAAATTATGCTCTCTTTTGCAGGTTAAGATTTACAAAAGTTATGTTCTTATGAATATGATGTGATTGATTTTTCTTCTGTATACCCTTAATGAGCATTTGAGCTCACCCTTTTATGTTTTCTTTTCCCCAGGATATAATGAAAGGTTTTAGGTAAAAAAGGGAAGATCGTTATGGGAGATATTGAAGATCTTTTACCACGATTAGAAGATTACGTTCCGAGTTTCCAAAGACACTAAACTATTACGATCCTTGTGTGTGTGTGTTTTTGTTATGTACTAAGTATTCCGCAAATGTAATGTAATTTCCATGTACGTTAAGCTTCGGGTCTCTACAGTTGGTATCATAGGAAAGGTTTAGTCAACCTTTGGAAACTAGGATGCGAAAACGTTAGTGAAATCCCTAGAGATATTTCTAAAGTATGTCTAGGGATGTCCCTAAGGATAAGTATACGTATAGGATATGGTCCTAGAACTATGGTAACGATCTTAGAATTTAACCTAAGATGTTAGATATTAAGGTAACTCCCCCTTTACTATGTTGTTTTCCCTAGCATGATTTTTGCCTCTCACACTATTCTTTTTGGGTTTTAGACGATGGCTGGAACCCGAAGGAACCGTGTTGATCAATGCAATGGACAATGCAATGATTTCCCTCCTGAACAAACAAATGTTATGAGAGATAAAGTGCAAAATCTTATTTCTATACTTACACAAGCTATGAATCATTCTGGACTTCCAAATGAGCAGAGAAGGGAACAATATTCTTTTGAGTCCTTCATGAGGCAACGTCCACCTTCTTTCAGTGGGACTTTCGATCCACTTGTTGCTGAACAATGGATCAGTACCACTGAAAAGATATTTTCAGTTCTTCAATGTTCTGAACAGGATAAATTCATCTTAGCAGTATATCGTTTGGAAGGTGAAGCTGATCAATGGTGGAATCTTATCAAGAATACGAGGCCAAGAGATGAAATTGAGTCCATGGAATGGGACGAGTTCAAGAACTTGTTTTTCAGTAAGTACTTCCCTCGTATTGTTCGAACAAAGATGGAAAAGAAGTTTCTTGTGCTGAAGTAGAAGGATGATGAATCTGTTGGTATATACGAAGCGAATTTTACAAGACTTGCAAGGTATGCATCTGGCATTATCATCGAACCTGAAAGTAAAGTTGATCAATTTTTCAGTGGCTTAAAACCAAGTCTTCGAAGGGCATTAGCTATAAGAGACTTCAGTAGCTATGAAGAAATTGTGCGTTGTGCTATCAAAGTAGAAATGGAAGTTGGTGTTACTTATCCATCTCATAGTTTTGACAAGAAATGAAAGATGAAGTTCAAGGAGAAATCTCAAAATAATGGTGAAAAGAAGATGAATGTTTCCTTATGCACAAAGTGTGGAAAGAAGCATGGTGGAGATTGTCTTAAAGGGACTAGAAAATGTTTTAAGTGTGGAAAAGAAGGTCATCGAGCAGCTGAGTGTCGAAGTAATGGAAAAAGGGTTTCTAATGATATGAATAAAGAAATCACGGTAGAGAACGCACCACCAACACTTCAATGCTTCAAGTGCAAGGAAATGCGGCATTATGCTAATAGATGCCCTAATCCAAGGGTTAGTGATGATCAACATGAGCAACCACTTAAAGCAAAGGACAAAGGGAAGTCACATGCGATCACTATTGGCGATGTTGAATATGACAACGATGTGGTGGAATGATTAAGTATTTATGTAATGGGATTCCAAAATAATGTTTTATCATAAAGTATTGGAATATTTATGTGTTGGTCTAATGTGGTATTAAAAGTGATTGAGATATTTTTGGAAATAAGATGATATGCGCGTAATGAAAGGAAAACGAGAAAACGAAATGTTTAACAGTATTCATGAGCTCATGATTGATATAAGGACTAAGTGATATCATGGTTTGAGTATATAGAATTTTGAGGATCTTGGTATGTGGAAAGTGTTAACTTTTAACTGCATTCATGTTTTCACTAAGGTATTCAAGAGAATACACGATTAAAGACATTGAATGTTTGGAATGTGACCAA
Organism: Viscum album; assembly: GCA_963277665.1. Classification (NCBI taxonomy): domain Eukaryota; kingdom Viridiplantae; phylum Streptophyta; class Magnoliopsida; order Santalales; family Viscaceae; genus Viscum; species Viscum album. The sequence goes on from OY728121.1 coordinate 385,681,206, forward strand.
CAAGACTTATCTTATGATATGTGGGGATCAACGACAGTATTAAATCTCTGGTAATCGTTGTCACTATATTATGAGAGTGGACTGTTGTATTATGTATAAGCCTAAAGATTAGAATGGATTATGTTGGACATAAGTTAGTATTGTTTAAGGATAGTAGATTTTCGATATTATTGATGGGATGTTATAGTAACGTAGTTTTAGAAAAAGGAAAACCTGCAGGACGGGCGACAGCCCATCGCTTCGGACAAGGCTGTAGGAATCGAACCCACAACCAAAGTGCGACTGGCCTTTATCGCCTACCACTGACCTATAGGAAGTCCCTGTTTAGTAGAAGATAGTGTTAATATATTAAGCAGTATGATATATGAAGTATAAGTCCATTTTAGGAACCATATATGATTAATCTCACTTTATAATGACTTATGTATATTTAATAACTTTTTCTTACCTTTTGTTTGAGATAGATGGAATGACCCGTCATTCTATCACATGATCTGCTAAACCTTCACGAATAACAAATTCAACTTCATTTATTTAAGAGATGAAGTGGAAATTGTTCAAGGCACGAACAACAGTGAGATTGTACCAAAATAAAGTAAGTATTTATTCTAATTCAAATTTTCAACTTCAGGGAAATGATCTTGAAAACAAAAAATGTTGTCCTAGTGCCCTTATATCCGATGAATTAGATGGTACCCTAGATCATCACAAATTTATGGCTTTGTGATTGCTAACTTTTCCATAGCCATGTTCTCTACCACTCTCCATCAGAACATGATGGTTAGATTTCTCTTCCATATCCATATTTTCACCTATGTGGAAACCCAGTGATTAGTTTATTTGGGTAACCATTACGTTTCATACTTTTGTTTTTAAAGATAATTTTTGGTATTCCTTTTTACGATGTGGGTTTCTATCAAAGAAACTTTCAAATAGTAATCCATTTATAACCCCGACGAATTTCGAGGGCGAAATTCATTTTAAGGGGGGTAGAATGTAACACCCCGAGATTTTATGAAAAATATTATTTTAATTTCATTAATTTATTTTTTTGTATTCTACACCAAGATTACCTTGCGCTATACGCAACACCGTATTAGCTTGCAGTATACGCAACACTATTCTTGGACCGTGTTACACACAATTTTGATAATAGTTATTCTACGCAACATTGAGTATATATATATATATATATATTCAATGTTTAAATGAAATATGGTTGAATTCTGTTATACTAAACAATGAAGGATTCTTTCACAACACGCAACCCTGACTTGGCTTGCATTACACGCAATCGCGACCATCCTCGATAGCGTGTGTTGTACGCAATACCGGGTTTTAATAAACAATGTTATATTATTATAATATTGTCATGAACTAGCCGTTATGAATAGTATTAACTAAAATTTGAATTTTATAACATTATTATTCATTTTACACATTTCTAGAACATGGTATAAGAACAAAATAAATTTTTCGGGTAAAATATGTATTTTTCAAAAAATGCAGTTTTGCCGCATTTTGATGGCGCACCTACTTTAAATCTGGTTTTTGACATGTTTATAAGTTCAATTTGACAAAATAGAATTATTCTTTGGAATCAAGAAATAAAAATTTACTTTGATAAATTTTTCATATTATTCTGGTAACTTTCACATTTTAATGAATAGTAAAAAACACGCTATATTTTAATTAAAAACAACTTTTTTCATCGTAATATCTTATGTGGTTAAATTATAACATTGAATGGTTTTAAATTATAAATAGAATATATTTTTACCATTTAATATAATTTATGTAATTAGCATTGATTTTACCTTGAATTCGTAGGTTAAATCAATTCAATCTTTTGCAATGTTTTAAACAAAAACCCGTTTTTATTCGACAACGAGATTTATTTTAATTTAATTTATGAAACTTCTGTGTATTGAATTTTAAAAAATGGATTCCATATTTGGAATCAGAGGGTTTAAATTATGTTAATAGGCTACTTTTTATTTTTGGGAATTATGAATAGTAACTACAGTAAATTTTATTTACCATAGTTAAAGGTAAATCGGGTAATTAAGGGTAAATATAATATTTTAAAATTACCCTAACAAATGTCAAAATCCTATTGGATGACTAAAAATCGACCCATATCACCTAAGGGTCGGATTATATTCATTTAATTAAATTTTTTCAATGAAAATAATTTAATAATTATTAAAACCAAAGAATGTGACAACATGTCACTTTCTTAAATCTTATAAGTATAATAATTTTAATCTAGTGATAAACTTCATGAAACTTCGAACATGAATAGTCTCCAGAAATATAAGGAAATTATCTACATCATAGGAATTTATTTAGAATTTTTAGGGATTAAATAATTATCATATATTATGACAGAAAGATGATGCAGTAATTGTCTTATTAATAAAATATTGACAGAATTGATGTTATAAATGCCCAAATAAATGTAATTTGAGACTTTTTATGACTTAAACTAATTTTCTAGGTTACTATGATATATTAGTGTTGATTTAATCAACTTTTTTCGAACATATAATTCTGTTATGACTTTCACTAAAATCATATATCAAATAGTGTCAAAATTAACACAAAATAGTTTTTAAATCAAATATTATATTACTAATTGTTATTTTATTCCTAAAAATCTAAGATTCGTCCAAATGACTTATATAAGGATATATATATTAATAATAAACAATTTGGGGTTCGTTTGGCATGTTATAGTAAGTGTATTAACCATATAGTGAAAGAAAACAAAAAGACACGGTAAAAGTTAAATTATTTAACTTAGAGTTAAATCTAATTGATGAGGTTAAAATAATACCCTAAACTTGTCTAAATCTTATTGGATGATAGTATTTCAACCCATCCCCACTTTACCTTCGAAATAAGACAATTTGGAACCATTATAAACCGATTTTGACTTTAATATAAAATAATATTTTGAGGTATTCCTAAGGTGCCCCTCTCCTCCCTTATAAAAGGGCACCTCCTTCCCCCTCCTCCTCACACCAATTTGAGAACTCAAGCTCGGCCAAACCCTGCCATTTTATCCTCTCCACTTCCCTAGAATAATCCTAGAGGTCATGGTCTTCTTCAAAGACCAATCTTAGTTCCCAATGTGGAGGATTCAAAGAGGCGTTCCAAAGAAGAGGTAATATCCGTTACCGATCTTTTCAATTTCTTTGTTCTTAAACTTCTTCTCCTTTAGTGGTTTCATGATAAGGTAATAACATAAGTATTACTTACATACTGATATGTTATTATAAATATGAAACAACACTAATTCACCTTCTATCCATCCTACGGAAAAATCAAATCACCGCGCGTGCGTACGTACAGAATACCGTCTCCACACAGTGGTGTAATCTATTTTCCACCACCACCTTACAAGGATGGGTATAATGGTGTAATGAGTAACTATTTATGATTATTATAAAGTAATATTGATACTGAAATAATATATATATACTCCAATACAATTCCACGATCATAGGAACGATATCATCACTCGTGCGTACGTACGGAATACCGTCTCCACGATGTGATGCGACTCGTTCTACATGATCATCATTACATAGTAATTATATAAATGAATTGAATGAATCAATATGATATATGTTACACTAATACCATTCTGGATATAAGGTATCTATATCCTTAAAAGAAGAATAATAATTTATTCGGCAAAACACGCATAAGAACAAAAGGCAATAAAGACCTGAGTAACAAGTAACAATGAAATATTACTAACAAGAAGCTAAGAATATGACCATATATGATATCATATCAATAAGTATGATTCTGGAATAAGTCAATAACATTATTTAAACCATTATACAGGATCTTCGGACACGTACAAAGCAAATCGGACCTAATGTAAGGGAAATATCACAATCTCATTTTTATCCGAGATTGTTTATTCGTAAGAATTTACTGGGGTGTATTTTATCATCCACATCCATGTTTCATCAATATTTAATATTATTTCCATCCACCTACAATCGTTTTAATCCATTTTTACCCTTAGGTGAGTTTTTAGTAATATGTTTGAAAGGAATCTTTTGTCGTTTTTCGTACGAGGTACTTTTTGATATTTCCGACAAAAGTACGATGAATGTTATTTTTAACTTATACGACATGAATGAATTTTTAAAACATTATTTCCAAGAAACATCCTTTACAAGTTTTCAAGTTTATTTTTAATCAACTTCTTTTATTTTAAAGTCGTATGACATGTTATGAAAGGAAAAATGTTTTTGAAGTAGAAAGGATATTTTCCTCAAGAATGGAGTTCAAGTATTTTATCAAAATTATTTTCCATCTAAGACAATATAGGGTTCTGTTTCTATCCCTATTATTACATGGATTTGATTATGTTGTGATGGAAATATTTTTATGAATTCCTTTATCTTATATGAATTGTTTTATGATGTCATGTTGTTTAAGAATCCCATTTTTATTACATGGGTTACGCTGTGATGTATGGTTTATGATTATGTGGAACACATAAGAAAGGATTCATTATAAGATGGGTGGGACCTATATCTCCCTCCAATGCATTGGGTAAAGATTTTATATCTCATGATATAGACATGGCTGAAATGGTAGGTTATACCGGTTCAGTGAAACATGACTGAAACGAGGGTTACTCGATTCAGAAAGGGACTTTGTCCACTAAGATAGTCTTGGCAATGAGTCTTGACTAACAAGAAATGATTCTCTATGATTATGTGTGTATGACAAAAAGTTTCATGTTTTATGTTATGATTATTGGGATTTCATTTCACTACTATGATTTATCCCATGTTATGAAATTATGCTCTCTTTTGCAGGTTAAGATTTCCAAAAGTTATGTTCTTATGAATATGATGTGATTGATTTTTCTTTTGTATACCCTTACTGAGAATTTGAGCTCACCCTTTTATATTTTCTTTTCCCCAGGATATAAAGAAAGGTTTTAGGTAAAAAAAAGGGAAGATCTATATGGGAGATATTGAAGATCTTTCACCACGATTAGAAGATTACGTTCCGAGTTTCCAAAGACACTAAACTATTACGATCCTTGTGTGTGTGTGTTTTTGTTATGTACTAAGTATTCCGCAAATGTAATGTAATTTCCATGTACGTTAAGCTTCGGGTCTCTACAGTTGGTATCAGAGGAAAGGTTTAGTCAACCTTTGGAAACTAGGATGCGAAAACGTTAGTGAAATCCCTAGAGATATTTCTATGGTATGTCTACGGATGTCCCTAAGGATAAGTATACGTATAGGATATGGTCCTAGAACTATGGTAACGATCTTCGAATTCAACCTAAGATGTTAGATATTAAGGGAACTCCCCCTTTACTATGTTGTTTTCCCAAGCATGATTTTTTCCTCTCACACTATTCTTTTTGGGTTTTAGACGATGGCTGGAACCCGAAGGAACCGTGTTGATCAATGCAATGGACAATGCAATGATTACCCTCCTGAACAAACAAATGTTATGCGAGATGGAGTGCAAAATCTTATTGCTATACTTACACATGCTATGAATCATTCTGGACTTCCAAATGAGCAGAGAAGGGGAAAATATTCTTTTGAGTCCTTCATTAGGCAACGCCCACCTTCTTTCAGTGGGACTTCCGATCCACTTGTTGCTGAACAATGGATCAGTACCACTAAAAAGATATTTTCAGTTCTTCAGTGTTCTGAACATGATAAAGTCATCTTAGCAGTATATCGTTTGGAAGGTGAAGCTAATCAATGGTGGAATCTTATCAAGAACACGAGGCCAAGAGATGAAATTGAGTCCATGGAATGGGACGAGTTCAAGAAAATGTTTTTCAGTAAGTACTTCCCTCGTATTGTTCGAACAAAGATGGAAAAGGAGTTTCTTGAGCTGAAGCAGAAGGATGATGAATTTGTTGGTATATACGAAGCGAATTTTACAAGACTTGCAAGGTATGCATCTGGCATTATCATCCACCCTGAAAGTAATGTTGATCGATTTTTCAGTGCCTTAAAACCAAGTCTTCGAAGGGAATTAGCTATAAGAGACTTCAGTAGCTATGAAGAAATTGTGCATTGTGCTATCAAAGTAGAAATGGAAGTTGGTGTTACTTATCCATCTCATAGTTTTGACAAGAAACGAAAGATGGAGTTCAAGGAGAAATATCAAAATAATGGTGAAAAGAAGATGAATGTTTCCTTATGCACAATGGTGGAGATTGTCTTAAAGGGACTATAAAATGTTTTAAGTGTGGAAAAGAAGGTCATCGAGCAGCTGAGTGTCGAAGTAATGGAAAAAAGGTTTCTAATGATATGAATAAAGCAAACACTGCAGAGAACGCACCACCAACACTTCAATGCTTCAAGTGCATGGAAATGGGGCATTATGCAAATAAATGCCCTAATCCAAGGGTTAGTGATGATCAACATGAGCAACCACTTAAGGCAAAGGACAAAGGGAAGTCACATGCGATCACTATTGGCGATGTTGAATATGACAACGATGTGGTGGAATGATTAAGTATTTATGTAATGGGATTCCAAAATAATGTTGTATCATAAAGTATTGGAATATTTATGTGTTGTTCTAATGTGGTATTAAAAGTGATTGACATATTTTTGGAAATAAGATGATATGTGCGTAATGAAGGGAAAACGAGAAAACAAAATGTTTATTAGTATTCATGAGCTCATGATTGATATAAGGACTAAGTGATATCATGGTTTGAGTATATAGAATTTTGAGGATTTTGGTATGTGGAAAGTGTTATCTTTTAACTGAATTCATGTTTTCACTAAGGTATTCAAGAGAATACACGATTAAGGACTTTGAATGTTTGGAATGTGACCAACAAGACTTATCTTATGATTTGTGGGGATCAACGACAGTATTAAATCTCTGGTAATCGTTGTCACTATATTATGAGAGTGGACTGCAGTATTATGTATAAGACTAAAGATTAGAATGGATTATGTTGGACATAAGTTAGTATTGTTTAAGGATAGAAGATTTTCGATATTATTGATGGGATGTTATAGTAACGTAGTTTTAGAAAATGGACAACCTGCAGGATGGGCGACAACCCATCGCTTCGGACAAGGCTGTAGGAATCGAACCCACAACCGAAGTGCGACTGGCCTTTCTCGCCTACCACTGACCTACAGGAAGTCCCTGTTTAGTAGAAGCTAGTTTTATTATATTAAGCAGTATGATATATGAAGTATAAGTCCATTTTAGGAACCATATATGATTAATCTCACTATAGAATGACTTATGTATATTTAATAACTTTTGCTTACCTTTTGTTTAAGACAGATGGAATGACCCGTCATTCTATCACATGATCTGCTAACACTTCACGAATAACAAATTCAACTTCATTTATTTAAGAGATTAAGTGGAAATTGTTCAAGGCACGAACAACAGTGAGATTGTACCAAAATAAAGTAAGTATTTATTCTAATTCAAATTTTCAACTTTAGGAAAATGATCTTGAAAACCAAAAATGTTGTCCTAGTGCCCTTATATCTGATGAATCAGATGGTACCCTAGATCATCACAAATTTATGGCTTTGTGATTGCTAACTTTTCCATAGCCATGTTCTCTACCACTCTCTATCAGAACATGATGGTTAGATTTCTCTTCCATATCCATATTTTCACCTATGTGGAAACCCAGTGATTAGTTTATTTGGGTAACCGTTACGTTTCATACTTTTGTTTTTAAAGATAAGTTTTGGTATTCCTTTTTACGATGTGGTTTTCTATCGAAGAAACTTTCAAATAGTAAACCATTTATAACCCCGACGAATTTCGAGGGCAAAATTCATTTTAAGGGGGGTAGAATGTAACACCCCGAGATTTTATGAAAAATATTATTTTAATTTCATTAATGTCTTTTATTTTATTCTAAACCAAGATTACCTTGCACTATACGCAACACCGTATTAGCTTGCAGTTTACGCAACACTATTCTTGGACCGTGTTACACACAATTATGATAATAGTTATTCTACGCAACATTGAGTATATATATATATATATTCAATGTATAAATGAAATATGGTTGGATTATGTTATACTAATCAACGAAGGATTCATTCACAACACGCAACCCTGACTTGGCTTGCATTACACGCAATCGCGACTTTCCTCGATAGTGTGTGTTGTACGCAATAATGGGTTTTAATAAACAATGTTATATTATTATAATATTGTCCTGAACTAGCCGTTATGAATAGTATTAACTAAATTTTGATTTTTATAACATTATTATTCATCTTACACATTTCTAGAACATGGTATAAGAACAAAATAAATTTTTCGGGTAAAATAATTATTTTTCAAAAAATGCAGTTTTGCCGCCTTTTGATGGCGCACACACTTTAAATCTGGTTTTTGACATTTTTATAAGTTCAATTTGACAAAATAAAATTCTTCTTTGGAATCAAGAAATAAAAATTTACTTTGGATAAATTTTTCATATTATTCTGGTAACATTCACATTTTAATGAATAGTAAAAACACGCTATATTTTAATTAAAAACAACTTTTTTCATCGTAATATCTTATGTGGTTAAATTATAATATTGAATGGTTTTAAATTATAAATAGAATATATTTTTACCATTTAATATAATGTATGTCATTAGCATTTATTTTACCTTGAATTCGTAGGTTAAATCAATTCAATCTTTTGCAATGTTTTAAACAAAAACCCGTTTTTATTCGACAACGGGATTTATTTTAATTTAATTTCTGAAACTTCTGTGTATTGAATTTTAAAAAATGGATTCCATATTTGGAATCAGAGGGTTTAAATTATGTTAATAGGCTACTTTTTATTTTTGGGAATTATGAATAGTAACTACAGTAAATTTTATTTACCATAGTTAAAGGTAAATCAGGTAATTAAGGGTAAATATAATATTTTAAAATTACCCTAACAAATGTCAAAATCCTATTTGATGACTAAAAATAGACCCATATCACCTAAGGGTCGGATTATATTCATTTAATTAAATTTTTTCAATGAAAATAATTTAATAATTATTAAAACCAAAGAATGTGACAACATGTCACTTTCTTAAATCTTATAAGTATAATAATTTTAATCTAGTGATAAACTACATGAATCTTCGAACATGAATAGTCTCCAGAAATATAAGGAAATTATCTACATCATAGGAATTTATTTATAATTTTTAGGGATTAAATAATTATCATTTATTATGACAGAAAGATGATGCAGTAATTGTCTTATTAATAAAATATTGACAGAATTGATGATATAAATGCCCAAATAAATGTAATTTTAGACTTTTTATGACTTACACTAATTTTATAGGTTACTATGATATATTATTGTTGATTTAAGCAACTTTTTTCGAACATATAATTCTGTTATGACTTTCACAAAAATCATATATCAAATAGTGTCAAAATTGACACAAAATAGTTTTTAAATCAAATATTATATTACTAATTGTTATTTTATTCCTAAAAATATACGGTTAGTCCAAATGACTTATATGAGGATATATATATTAATAATAAACAATTTGGTGTTCGTTTGGCATGTTATAGTATGTGTATTAACCATATAGTGAAAGAAAACAAAAAGACACGGTAAACGTTAAATTATTTAACTTAGAGTTAAATCTAATTGATAAGGTTAAAATAATACCCCAAACTTGTCTAAATCTTATTGGATGATATTATTTCGACCCATCCCCACATTACCTTAGAAATAATACCATTTGGAACCATTATAAACCGATTTTTACTTTAATATAAAATAATATTTTGAGGTATTCCTAAGGTGCCCCTCTCCTCCCTTATAAAAGGGCACCTCCTTCCCCCTCCTCGTCACACCAATTTGAGCACTCAAGATCGGCCAACCCCTGCCATTTTCTCCTCTCCACTTCCCTAGAATAATCCTAGAGGTCCTGGTCTTCTTCAAAGACCAATCTTAGTTCCCTAAGTGGAGTATTCAAAGAGGCGTTCCAAAGAAGAGGTAATATCTGTTACCGATCTTTTCAATTTCATTCTTCTTCAACTTCTTCTCCTTTAGTGGTTTCATGATAAAGTAATAACATCAGTATTACTTACATACTGATATGTTATTATAAATATGAAACAACCCTAATTCACCTTCTATCCATCCTACGGAAAAATCAAATCACCGCGCGTGCGTACGTACAGAATACCGTCTCCACGCCGTGGTGTAATCTATTTTCCACCGCCACCTTACAAGGATGGGTATAATGGTGTAATGAGTAACTATTTATGATTATTATAAAGTAATATTGATTCTGAAATAATATATATATACTCCAATACAATTCCACGATCATAGGAACGATATCATCACTCGTGCGTACGTACGGTATACCGTCTCCACGATGTGATGCGACTCGTTCTACATGATCATCATTACATAGTAATTATATAAATGAATTTAATGAATCAATATGATATATGTTACACTAATACCATTCTGGATATAAGGTATCTATATCCTTAAAAGAAGAATAAGAATTTATTCGGCAAAACACGCATAAGAACAAAAGGCAATAAAGACCCGAGTAACAAGTAACAATGAAATATTACTAACAAGAAGCTAAGAATATGACCATATATGATATCATATAAATAAGTATGATTCTGGAATAAGTCAATAACATTATTTAAACCATTATACAGGAGCTTCGGACACGTACAATGAAAATCGGACCTAAGGTAAGGGAAATATCACAATCTCATTTTTATCCGAGATTGTTTATTCGTAAGAATTTACTCGGGTGTATTTTATCATCCACATCAATGTTTCATCAATATTTAATATTATTTCGATCCACCTACAATTGTTTAAATCCATTTTTAACCTTCGGGGAGTTTTTAGAAATATGTATGAAAGGAATCTTTTGTTGTTTTTCGTACGAGGTACTTTTTGACTTTTCCGACAAAAGTACGAAGAATGTTTTTTTAACTTATACGACATGAATGGATTTTTAAAACATTATTTCCAAGAAACTTCCTTTACAAGTTTTCAAGTTTATTTTTAATAAACTTCTTTTATTTTAAAGTCGTATGACATGTTATGAAAGGAAAAAAAAATTTAAGTAGAAAGGATATTTTCCTCAAGAATGGAGTTCAAGTATTTTATCAAAATTATTTTCCATCTAAGACAATATAAGGTTCTGTTTCTATCCCTATTATTACATGGATTTGATTATGTTGTGATGGAAATATTTTTATGAATTCCTTTATCTTATATGAATTGTTTTATGATGTCATGTTGTTTAAGAATCCCATTTTTATTACATGGGTTACGCTGTGATGTATGGTTTATGATTATGTGGCACACATAAGAAAGGATTCATTATAAGATGGGTGGGACCTATATCTCCCTCCAATGCATTGGGTAAATATTTTATATCTCATTAGATAGACATGGCTGAAATGGTAGGTTATACCGGTTCAGTGAAACAGGACTGAAACGAGGGTTACTCGATTCAGAAAGGGACTTTGTCCACTAAGATAGTCTTGGCAATGAGTCTTGACTAAAAAGAAATGACTCTCTATGATTATGTGTGTATGCCAAAAAGTTTCATGTTTTATGTTATGATTATTGGGATTTCATTTCACTACTATGATTTATCCCATGTTATGAAATTATGCTCTCTTTTGCAGGTTAAGATTTCCAAAAGTTATGTTCTTATGAATATGATGTGATTGATTTTTCTTTTGTATACCCTTACTGAGCATTTGAGCTCACCCTTTTATATTTTCTTTTCCCCAGGATATAAAGAAAGGTTTTAGGTAAAAAAAGGGAAGATCTATATGGGAGATATTGAAGATCTTTCACCACGATTAGAAGATTACGTTCCGAGTTTCCAAAGACACTAAACTATTACGATCCTTGTGTGTGTGTGTTTTTGTTATGTACTAATTATTCCGCAAATGTAATGTAATTTCCATGTACGTTATGCTTCGGGTCTCTACAGTTGGTATCAGAGGAAAGGTTTAGTCAACCTTTGGAAACTAGAATGCGAAAACGTTAGTGAAATCTCTAGAGATATTTCTATGGTATGTCTAGGGATGTCCCTAAGGATAAGTATACGTATAGGATATGGTCCTAGAACTATGGTAACGATCTTATAATTTAACCTAAGATGTTAGATATTAAAGGAACTCCCCCTTTACTATGTTGTTTTCCCTAGCATGATTTTTTCCTCTCACACTATTATTTTTGGGTTTTAGACGATGGCTGGAACCCGAAGGAACCGTGTTGATCAATGCAATGGACAATGCAATGATTGCCCTCCTGAACAAACAAATGTTATGCGAGATGGAGTGAAAAATCTTATTTCTATACTTACACAAGCTATGAATCATTCTGGACTTCCAAATGAGCAGAGAAGGGAACAATATTCTTTTGAGTCCTTCATGAGGCAACGCCCACCTTCTTTCAGTGGGACTTCCGATCCACTTATTGCTGAACAATGGATCAGTACCACTGAAAAGATATTTTCAGTTTTTCAATGTTCTGAACATGATAAAGTCATCTTAGCAGTATATCGTTTGGAAGGTGAAGCTGATCAATGGTGGAATCTTATCAAGAATACGAGGCCAAGAGATGAAATTGAGTCCATGGAATGGGAGGAGTTCAAGAACTTGTTTTTCAGTAAGTACGTCCCTCGTATTGTTCTAACAAAGATGGAAAAGGAGTTTCTTGAGCTGAAGCAGAAGGATGATGAATCTGTTGGTATATACGAAGAGAATTTTACAAGACTTGCAAGGTATGCATCTGGCATTATCATCCACCCTGAAATTAAAGTTGATCGATTTTTCAGTGCCTTAAAACCAAGTCTTCGAAGGGAATTAGCTATAAGAGACTTCAGTAGCTATGAAAAAAATTGTGCGTTGTGCTATCAAAGTAGAAATGGAAGTTGGTGTTACTTATCCATCTCATAGTTTTGACAAGAAACGAAAGATGGAGTTCAAGGAGAAATCTCAAAATAATGGTGAAAAGAAGATGAATGTTTCCTTATGCACAAAGTGTGGAAAGAAGCATGGTGGAGATTGTCTTAATGGGACTAGAAAATGTTTTAAGTGTGGAAAAGAAGGTCATCGAGCAGCTGAGTGTCGAAGTAATGTAAAAAGGGTTTCTAATGATATGAATAAAGCAAACACTGCAGAGAACGCACCACCAACACTTCAATGCTTCAAGTTCATGGAAATGGGGCATTATGCTAATAAATGCCCTAATCCAAGGGTTAGTGATGATCAACATGAGCAACCACTTAAGGCAAAGGACAAAGGGAAGTCACATGCGATCACTATTGGCGATGTTGAATATGACAACGATGTGGTGGAATGATTAAGTATTTATGTAATGGGATTCCAAAATAATGTTGTATCATAAAGTATTGTAATATTTATGTGTTGTTCTAATGTGGTATTAAAAGTGATTGACATATTTTTGGAAATAAGATGATATGTGCGTAATGAAGGGAAAACGAGAAAATGAAATGTTTAATAGTATTCATGAGCTCATGATTGATATAGGGACTAAGTGATATCATGGTTTGAGTATATAGAATTTTGAGGATTTTGGTATGTGGAAAGTGTTAACTTTTAACTGCATTCATGTTTTCACTAAGGTATTCAAGAGAATACACGATTAAGGACTTTGAATGTTTGGAATGTGACCAACAAGACTTATCTTATGATATGTGGGGATCAACGACAGTATTAAATCTCTGGTAATCGTTGTCACTATATTATGAGAGTGGACTGCAGTATTATGTATAAGCCTAAAGATTAGAATGGATTATGTTGGACATAAGTTAGTATTGTTTAAGGACAGAAGATTTTCGATATTATTGATGGGATGTTATAGTAACGTAGTTTTAGAAAAAGGACAACCTGCAGGACGGGCGACAACCCATCGCTTCAGACAAGGCTGTAGGAATCGAACCCACAACCGAAGTGCGACTGGCCTTTCTCGCCTACCACTGACCTACAGGAAGTCCCTGTTTAGTAGAAGCTTGTTTTATTATATTAAGCAGTTTGATATATGAAGTATAAGTCCATTTTAGGAACCATATATGATTAATCTCACTATAGAATGACTTATGTATATTTAATAACTTTTGCTTACCTTTTGTTTAAGACAGATGGAATGACCCGTCATTCTATCACATGATCTGCTAACACTTCACGAATAACAAATTCAACTTCATTTATTTAAGAGATGAAGTGGAAATTGTTCAAGGCACGAACAACAGTGAGATTGTACCAAAATAAAGTAAGTATTTATTCTAATTCAAATTTTCAACTTTAGGGAAATGATCTTGAAAACCAAAAATGTTGTCCTAGTGCCCTTATATCCGATGAATCAGATGGTACCCTAGATCATCACAAATTTATGGCTTTGTGATTTCTAACTTTTCCATAGCCATGTTCTCTACCACTCTCTATCAGAACATGATGGTTAGATTTCTCTTCCATATCCATATTTTCACCTATGTGGAAACCCAGTGATTAGTTTATTTGGGTAACCGTTACGTTTCATACTTTTGTTTTTAAAGATAAGTTTTGGTATTCCTTTTTACGATGTGGTTTTCTATCAAAGAAACTTTCAAATAGTAAACCATTTATAACCCCGACGAATTTCGAGGGCAAAATTCATTTTAAGGGGGGTAGAATGTAACACCCCAAGATTTTATGAAAAATATTATTTTAATTTCATTAATTCCTTTTGTTTTATTCTAAACCAAGATTACCTTGCACTATACGCAACACCGTATTAGCTTGCAGTATACGCAACACTATTCTTGGACCGTGTTACACACAATTTTGATAATAGTTATTCTACGCAACATTGAGTATATATATATATATATTCAATGTATAAATGAAATATGGTTGGATTCTGTTAAACTAAACAACGAAGGATTCATTCACAACACGCAACCCTGACTTGGCTTGCATTACACGCAATCGCGACTTTCCTCGATAGTGTGTGTTGTACGCAATACCGGGTTTTAATAAACAATGTTATATTATTATAATATTGTCCTGAACTAGCCGTTATGAATAGTATTAACTAAATTTTTATTTTTATAACATTATTATTCATCTTACACATTTCTAGAACATGGTATAAGAACAAAATAAATTTTTTGGGTAAAATAAGTATTTTTCAAAAAATGAAGTTTTGCCGCCTTTTGATGGAGCACCCACTTTAAATCTGGTTTTTGACATGTTTATAAGTTCAATTTGACAAAATAAAATTCTTCTTTGGAATCAAGAAATAAAAATTTACTTTGGATAACTTTTTCATATTATTCTGGTAACTTTCACATTTTAATGAATAGTAAAAACACGCTATATTTTAATTAAAAACAACTTATTTCATCATAATTTCATATGTGGTTAAATTATAATATTTAATGGTTTTAAATTATAAATAGAATATATTTTTACCATTTAATATAATGTATGTCATTAGCATTGATTTTACCTTGAATTCGTAGGTTAAATCAATTCAATCTTTTGCAATGTTTTAAACAAAAACCCGTTTTTATTCGACAACGGGATAAATTTTAATTTAATTTCTGCAACTTCTGTGTATTGAATTTTAAAAAATGGATTCCATATTTGGAATCAGAGGGTCCAAATTATGTTAATAGGCTACTTTTTATTTTTGGGAATTATGAATAGTAACTACATTAAATTTTATTTACCATAGTTAAAGGTAAATCGGGAAATTAAGGGTAAATATAATATTTTAAAATTAGCCTAACAAATGTCAAAATACTATTGGATGAATAAAAATAGACCCATATCACCTAAGGGTCAGATTAGATTCATTTAATTAAATTTTTTCAATGAAAATAATTTAATTATTATTAAAACCAAAGAATGTGACAACATGTCACTTTCTTAAATATTATAAGTATACTAATTTTAATCTAGTGATAAACTTCATGAAACTTCGAACATGAATAATCTCCAGAAATATAATGAAATTATCTACATCATAGGAATTTATTTAGAATTTTTAGGGATTAAATAATTATCATTTATTATGACAGAAAGATGATGCAGTAATTGTCTTATTAATGAAATATTGACAGAATTGATGTTATAAATGCCCAAATAAATGTAATTTGAGACTTTTTATGACTTACAATAATTTTCTAGGTTACTATGATATATTAGTGTTTATTTAATCAACTTGGTTCGAACATATAATTCTGTTATGACTTTCACAAAAATCATATATCAAATAGTATCAAAATTGACACAAAATAGTTTTTAAATCAAATATTATATTACTAATTGTTATTTTATTCCTAAAAATCTAAGGTTCGGCCAAATGACTTAGATAAGGATATATATATTAATAATAAACAATTTGGGGTTCGTTTGGCATGTTATAGTAAGTGTATTAACCATATAGTGAAAGAAATCAAAAAGACACGGTAAAATTTAAATTATTTAACTTAGAGTTAAATCTAATTCATAAGGTTAAAATAATACCGTAAACGTGTCTAAATCTTATTGGTTGATATGATTTCGACCCGTCCCCACTTTACCTTCGAAATAAGACCCTTTGGAACCATTATAAACCGATTTTGACTTTAATATAAAATAATATTTTGAGGTATTCCTAAGGTGCCCCTCTCCTCCCTTATAAAAGGGCACCTCCTTCCCCCTCCTCCTCACACCAATTTGAGCACTCATGCTCGGACAACCCCTGAGATTTTCTCCTCTCCACTTACCTAGAATAATCCTAGAGGTCCTGGTCTTCTTCAAAGAGCAATCTTAGTTCCCTAAGTGGAGGATTCAAAGAGGCGTTCCAAAGAAGAGGTAATATCCGTTACCGATCTTTTCAATTTCTTTCTTCTTCAACTTCTTCTCCTTTAGTTGTTTCATGATAAAGTAATACCATCATTATTACTTACATACTGATATGTTATTATAAATATGAAACAACCCTAATTCACCTTCTATCCATCCTACGGAAAAATGAAATCACCGCGCGTGCGTACGTACAGAATACCATCTCCACGCCGTGGAGTAATCTATTTTCCACCAACACCTTACAAGGATGGGTATAATGGTGTAATGAGTAACTATTTATGATTATTATAAATTAATATTGATACTGAAATAATATATATATATACTCCAATAAAATTCCACGATCATAGGAACGATATCATCACTCATGCGTACGTATGGAATACCGTCTCCACGATGTGATGCGACTCGTTCTACATGATCATCATTAAATAGTAATTATATAAATTAATTGAATGAATAAATATGATATATGTTACACTAATACCATTCTGGATATAAGGTATCTATAACCTTAAATGAAGAATAAGAATTTATTCGGCAAAACACGCATAAGAACAAAAGGCAATAAAGACCCGAGTAACAAGTAACAATGAAATATTACTAACAAGAAGCTAAGAATATGACCATATATGATATCATATCAATATGTATGATTCTGGAATAAGTCAGTAACATTATTTAAACCATTATACAGGAGCTTCGGACACGTACAAAGCAAATCGGACCTAAGGTAAGGGAAATATCACAATCTCGTTTTTATCCGAGATTGTTTATTCGTAAGAATTTACTAGGGTGTATTTTATCATCCACATCCATGTTTCATCAATATGTAATACTATTTCCATCCACCTACAATTGTTTAAATCCATTTTTACCCCTCAGTGAGTTTTTAGTAATATGTATGGAAGGAATCTTTTGTCGTTTTTCATACGAGGTACTTTTTGACTTTTCCGACAAAAGTACGAAGAATGTTTTTTTAACTTATACGACATGAATGGATTTTTAAAACATTATTTCCAAGAAACTTCCTTTACAAGTTTTCAAGTTTATTTTTAATCAACTTCTTTTATTTTAAAGTCATATGACATGTTATGAAAGGAAAAATGTTTTTGAAGTAGAAAGGATATTTTCCTCAAGAATGGAGTTCAAGTATTTTATCAAAATTATTTTCTATCTAAGACAATATAGGGTTCTGTTTCTATCCCTATTATTACATGGATTTGATTATGTTGTTATGGAAATATTTTTATGAATTCCTTTATCTTACATGAATTGTTTTATGATTTCATGTTGTTTAAGAATCCCATTTTTATTACATGGGTTACACTGTGATGTATGGTTTATGATTATGTGGAACACATAAGAAAGGATTCATTATAAGATGGGTGGGACCTATATCTCCCTCCAATTCATTGGATAAAGATTTTATATCTCATGAGATAAACATGGATGAAATGGTAGGTTATACCGGTTCAGTAAAACAGGACTGAAACGAGGGTTACTCGATTCAGAAAGGGACTTTGTCCACTAAGATAGTCTTGGAAATGAGTCTTGACTAACAAGAAATGATTCTCTATGATTATGTGTGTATGCCACAATGTTTCATGTTTTAAGTTATGATTATTGGGATTTCATTTCACTACTATGATTTATCCCATGTTATGAAATTATGCTCTCTTTTGCAGGTTAAGATTTCCAAAAGTTATGTTCTTATGAATATGATGTGATTGATTTTTCTTTTGTATACCTTTACTGAGCATTTGAGCTCACCCTTTTATGTTTTATTTTCCCCAGGATATAAAGAAAGGTTTTAGGTAAAAAAAAGGGAAGATCTTTATGGGAGATATTGAAGATCTTTCACCACGATTAGAAGATTACGTTCTGAGTTTCCAAAGACACTAAACTATTACGATCCTTGTGTGTGTGTGTTTTTGTTATGTACTAAGTATTCCACAAATGTAATGTAATTTCCATGTAAGTTAAGCTTCGGGTCTCTACAACTTAATTATTAAATGAATCAATTTTAAGGTTACTAATTACATATGGACCTTTACTTCGTTATAGGAGTGGTAAAACTCATGTCAGCTTTTGGATTTCTAAGGAATTACTTGGGTACTCTTCGAATCCATTCTGATTCAAGGATGTTGATTTCCATGGTTGAGACCCAACATGGAAACTGATCCTCATGTATTAGTGGATGCTCATTTTTAAACTGTTGTATTCCTAATTTAATATTATAAGATTCATTAGATATAATCCTTGGATCCATCATGGATTCTTCAAACATGAGTTTCCTTGGTTACATCCTTTGTCCTAGCTATAGATTATCATGTTTTACATTGGATGTATTCCTTGGACTTAGTTAGATCAAACTATTTTGGAATGCCTTGGTTGATGATCATTGGATTAAAATCTTACCACCATAGTTAGAGTGCAGTTACTACAGAGTTAGTGATCCTTGAAGTCTTAGATTCCCTTCTTATAATCATGGATACATTTTATTATTAACTTCAATACATGTCTCTATTTTACATATTGGAAACATTAATATTACTATCATGAGGTGATTTTAGTGATATAAATACATAATGTGAACAAAATATATAATCTATAACTTAATTAATTATTGAAATGGCTATATTTCAGAAACTGTATGTGTGATGAAGAAGGTATATGAGTATTTATGTTCATGTACATCTTTATTTTTATATATGCATGCTTGCACACATTTTCAATTTAATTTATGAGGAAAAGATAATATATACTCCCTTGGTGGAGGAATAATAATATTTTTCTCACTCCATATCTAGGTTCCATTGGTTCCTTTTTTGATTATATGTATGTAGGTTATGATAAATGGAAGAATTCTACGATAGACACTTGATTGTTTTTTTATTATGATGGAGATGGTAGAAGATGACAAAGCTGTATATCAGGATATTGGGGATAGTTTTTGGATCCATTTCATACTTTTGTATAGAATTATTATCTAACAATTTTTATCTATATTTTCAAGATTTATAGATACATTAAATATATCATCATTATCATTTGAGTATTGTTTATGATTACCAGTTGATTAGTTGTTTATTAATTAAGTCTTCTTCTATTATTCCATCAACCTGTTAACTTATTTTACATCCACTTATTATTTACATATTATTACTTGTTATCCACTACGATAAAATGTGTTAATGGGGTAATATTATCCCCCCAAAAAATCCTAGTCCCTTGCTACTAGTCGAAAACCTTTATCATTCGGGGGAGATGTGTTTGAGGCCATGTGGCACACCGAGCTCGGGGAACCTTTAGTTTAATCCTTGTCTGGGATGTCACAAAGTTTTAGAAGAGGGGTTACATTATTTATTTACATTTTGTAGACAATATATCATAGATTTTTAATTCGTGTAAATTTATCATAACCTGTGTTCGTGTGTATTGAACCCATGATCGGGGTAAAGGTAGTGTCTTAAGAATTATTATAGTTCTTCTACATTTTTCAATAATAGTTAATATAATTTCACAATTGGATACTCACATTTCCTATGGTGATGTTAATTATTATTCTAATTGATTATATGTTTTCATCATTAGGCCGATTATATGTGGGTGAGGACCATTTTAACATGCATCACCATAGGATCCGAGAATTCACATGCCAAATATATTTCCTTTTAATATAAGTTCATTTTACTACTTTGCTTTCGTGATACGCATGTTATTATTGAACGATCCTTGTTTAGATATATATATATATACCTATATATACTTATTATGAACTTTGGTTACTATTGAGGAATCTCTCGTTTCAATTCAATATGTGTTATGGTCCCTCTTAGAATTTAATGAGTAATTTACCATGTCGATCAATTATAATAAAATCAAACGGTTCTTTTTTTAGTGATAAGATGTATGGGCCCTAATTCAATTGAAATTATGATCCATTTAAAATAAAAATTGATATATGTCTTCAGATAATGAAAACTTTAAATGTGAAAAATGGATTCTAAAATGTAATGGTTGTGCATCGTTATCCGGCCTTTTCATGTTTATGAATTGTGAAGATGTGATCCTAGTAATTAAATATATAATAAGTGAAATTTTATTCATTAGATGTTGAGGTAACATTTCATTGAACTTTCATCTATTGGAAACCATTTATATATTACTTTAAAACAGAAAAATAAATGACCTTCCAAAAAATTAGTTGGGGTAGTATACCATGGGAAGTTATCACATAACATTGATCAAATATTTCTAGTGTTGCTATCTATTTGATTAAATATTTTTGTATGGTGCGTGCTTTAAATTTTTAGATCAATTCCACCATGAAATCATCTTTTTGGGCTCCAGGAGTGTGGTGATGAATATTCTCTCAACATGGTAGTACCTGAGCCTCTATTCTTTCCTCTAAGAGTTATACTAGAGGAACTAAATATTTTACCTTATTTTTACACACATGATCAAGTTATATATACATTCTTAAATCTGATGCAGTCCACTCAAGGTTATCTAACACCTACACCTATGCTAGAGGATCTTACTTGTGAGTTCTGACAACATCCACTTCCTACCTTCTTAGGGGACATCGGTCCACATGTAACTGATTCTTGGCTATATGCCAACTTTTCTATCTTTGAGAATCTCTAAATCCCCCTAGAGAAGTGGCCCAATACTACTACTTACATGTTGTGTGATTCATCCAAGCAATGGTGGGATGTGGTTACCCAGGATTGTAGCGATCAGGTCATAGTATTGGCCGATTTAAAAATAACATTTTATGATCATTTATTTCCTCATAAACTAAGAGATGACTGAGCTACTGATTGCGTACATATTGAGCAGGGGGATATTTCTATAATGGATTATTCAATTCATTTCAAGGAGTTACAATGATTTTATGGGATTTTAGTCAGTGATGATATTTCATGTGATAGACACATCGAGAATATGATTTAGTATTCCATCTGTACACAGGTGAATGTCATTCGTGACCCTAAATTTTCATTAATAGTCAATTAGGCTTTTATGATTAAGAAAAACATGAGTGATGATGATATTTCCATACATAGATGATCAAATATGAGGCCTGATAATAGTTCTTCCATTAGAAGAAAGTGATCCCTCAAGGATTCTCATCAAGGAACTAGTATTCAGAGTTACTATTTGGTATCTCCATAGTGTGACATTACTGTGATCGATAGGGGTACCAAAAACCTCATTGTTATAGAGACCCTTTAGAGTTCTACGCATTCAACCATATATGGAACTTACACATATTTCTTCAGACATTTCCATTAGCTTCTAGTGGAAGAGGTTCTTTATAAGATCTGTCTTTAAGGGTAGGTTCTTTTACACCTAGTTAGGAGATGAGTTGGAGTATAACTATTCATCCGGGCTGAGGAGGAGGTTGTGGCCATGTTATCAAGCCCCTTGATCACCCACAGTGTTAGCAGTGCAGTTTTGATCGTCGTAGTCTGGATGTTTCACAAGCTTGTGAATCAGGTTAGTTTCATGCTTTATAGTTGTTACCTGAGGATAAAGATGTAATACAATTTACATTATGTGTTACTATTCTTTTAGCCTCCACTATAGTATCTTATTTATTTGATATAGGAACCCACAATCCTTTATCTATTTATCTATAATGGAAATCCATGGGCCAGAAATATAGTAATATTGTGGTGTAATAACCCAAGATAAATTTTTGGGAGTACAATATGAGGGGATATGAAAATTATGGTACTATACCCTTGATGTAGGATGTTACCCTTTATTATAGGACCTATTTTTCCTTGAGATGATGGGTCTCGATGTCATTCTTGGAATGGATTGGTAGGTTTCTTATCAAATCATTGTATTCTACTATTGCTAAAAGAATCATCTACATAAATATAGTGTATATATTATCTACACAAAGGAGATTGGGATGTCTAGGATAGTAGATATGGATTCAAGCATCATGGAACTAGGTGGGGTGACTGATCATATTTCTAATCACTTCATTGAAGATCTGGGTTTACATCGGGCTGAATTCACTATTGTAGTAGATCATTTTAGGAACATATTTACCAACAACTTTTATATCTTTCCTACTTATAAAGAGGAAGAGTATACAATTTAACTTATCCTAGAGGTATCTCTAATGTTAAATCCTTCAAATAGGATGGAACCTAAAGTGATCCAAGAGCTCAATCATTAGTTAGATGACCTGGTGGTGAAGGTTCATATACATATTAAATCCTCCTTTATGGATTTTCATGTTCATTATTCCAAGAAGGTATATGGGATCCTTAATCTATGCATGGATTTTAGATGGTTGAACAATATTACAGTCAATAACTTGTATTCATTTCCTCAAATAAATGATATCTTTCACCATCTCCCAAGAGAATTGTTGTTTTTAAAGATTGTACTGTGTTAGGGAAATCATTAGGTGTGAGTATATCCATTAGATTCACCTCACACAACATTCTATAGTAGGTATGGTCTATATGAGTAACTCATTATTCAATTTTGGTTCATAAATGTGGCTATTATTTTCACAGATTTGATTAATAGGGTGTTCCACCCCTATCTGGATTCTTTTTTTTAATATTTTTGGATGACATCTTATTGTATTTTCACACTCAAAGAGACCATGATAAGCACCATGAGATCATTTTGAGTAAATTGAGAGAGCATCATCATTATGTTATCGTTTTTATGTTTCACTTATATATCAAGAAAGGTCACTTCATAGGTAATATTATCTCAAAATCTAGAGTATATATTGACATAGTGAAGGTGAGTATTGTGGATTCCTAAGAGAATCCCAAGAATATTTTTGTTCTACATAATTTCATAGGTATGTGTAGACATTACAAGCATTTCATAAATTATTTCTCACATCATGATTCACGATTTCCTAGTCTTATAATGAAGGTATTTATGTTTATGTGTTCAGTAAATTGTGAGAAATACTTTCAAGAGCACAAATGGAGGCATGTCTCAATACATATTCTAATTTTACCAGATCCTGACAGAGGTCATACAATATTTCATGAAGCATCATGAATCAACCTAGAATAAGTGCTGATGGAGGAGGAGGATTTCATTATATATTGATCAATGTATTTAAGGCCTCATTAGAGAAATTACCTGACACATGAACCTGAGATATTTGTAGTTGTCCAAGCCTCACAATGCTGGAGACACAATCTATTGGGTGAGGACTTTATAGTGTACAAAGACCAAATAAGCCTAAGATATATCATTAAATAACTTTAATTTAATCACATAAAATTAATGTGCATTTAATAAATTCAGTCCTTTAATTTTAAACATAATTATATTCCTAGAAAAGGCAATGTGATAGTAGATGTGCTGATTCATAAAAATCAATGACATGCCTTACGAGAAGCTAGTGTTGATTAGAAATTTGTTGACCTCTTTTTTGAGATTCTTCTAGAGCTTTGTGATAGTAATGACAAGTATTAACTCTCATCCTTTTCATTAATATCTTTCCTCCTTGTGAAGGTGAGGAGAAGGCAATTTTGATATCTAGAGGGCCCGATTCTCCATGAGGTGATTTTAGGATATGAACATCTTCTGGATTTTTAGGCCGATAAAGATGACATCATATCTATTCATGGATGTGTATGGGTTCCTACATATATGATTGAGAAGTTTATGTGTGATTCCAATGATTCATAGTTGGAAGTTCACATAGGCATCTCTAAAATATATCAAGGTATACGATTCCTTTATTGTTGGCCTGGGATGAAATGTCGGATAATATGATTTTTCACTTGGTGCTCCACATACCTGTAGGTGAACGTGGAGAACCATAGACATTATGTCTTGTTACATCCACATTCTATCCTGAAATGGTAATGAGAATATGTTTCCATGGACTTTTTAGTTGGATTACAAATTTCATCTTTAGGTAGTGACACTTTATGGGTTTTAATTGATAGACTACCAAATATAGCCCACAACTATCCTATTTGGGAGACCTTATTAGATGATAATCTAGGAATACTGCATTTCTAGGAGATCATAACATTATAGGGGGTTTCTTTCACTATCATTTCAGATTTGGATGATTTTTTCATGTCACGACTCTAGAAGGGGTTATAGAAAGCAATAGGTACATACGTTCTTATGATCATAACATTTCACCCATAAACAGATGGATAGTATAAATCGATGATAAATTTTCTAGAGGACATGATTTGAGCATGTTTTCATAACATTGTCGATCTTGGGATAACAATATACCTCCCTTTAATTTTACCTACGATAATATATTTTATACTGGATAGTGGACGGAGAGGTAGACCTATTAGATCCTCATATAATGTAGGAAACATTAGAGATGGTGTATTTAATCAGGAAGTGTATCAATATTACTTATTCTAGATATAAATCTTATCCCGATCACTATCAACAACCTATAGAGTTTTGAAGTCATGGAACGTGTTTTCTCATGTGTATCACATAGTCTTGGGCATAGAAAAATACATTGGTAAGGGTATCTATCACATCATTTCGTAGCTCCACTTCAGATCATTGATATTTAGGCTAAAAGACTATTATTTTAAACTATAATAGAGATACAATTCCCTGAATGATTTATTACATGGTTTATAGATTTTCCATCATCATGTTGACCCGCCTCATCTTTTTATCCCAAGGATGTTGAGTTAGATGTCGATGCTTCATTTTAGTAGTATTGTATATGTATCATATTCTAGGGAAAGAAATTTATCTGAGTCCATTAGTTTCCTTTAGTATGGGTTATATGGAAACCTGACCATTTTTAAGACAAGACATGGGAGTGAGAGGCCGACATACATGCATAGTGGTCTAAGTTATTCATAGATAGTGTTTTTCCATCCTTATAAGGTATACTTGGGGACAAGTTCCATTATAGGAAAAAAAATATAAGAACATGGGTTTTATATCAGGTAGAAATCCATTTAATTTTCTATTAAAACCCTTGTTGTAGTTCCGTTTTGGATTAAATCAAAAATCACACCATTATGTTTGTTGGTTTGTTTTTGAGACGAAGTTAACATGGGGGATGTAGGTTAGATGTAGGAAAAGTACACAATATGTAATTGGAATAAATTAAGTTTATTGATTACATAACATGTAATGGTATAGGAAGAAAATTTTACTCCATGCAAGGAGTTTTCCTTGGTGGAAATACCCAGATATTTTCCCGATTCATAAAGTATTTACATGTCATTTACATTCCTATGATTTTTTATAAAATAGGAGTTAGGGCCTACATTTTTTGGAAATTGTCTCACCTCCCTTCTATTACCCTCTCATATAGGAACACTCTCTCAATCTAAGACCTAGGAATTTGGGGTTCTTCATTATCCAGACACTGATCTGATCAATTTTTGTCACGTTGAATGTGTATGAGTATGACCCTGATTCCTTTTTACCCTTTAATAGTTCTTCTTCCTATCAAAAAACCAATTATATGAAGGCTAATATACAACAATTTTAGGTAATTGAACCATTCTTATAATCTATTCTAATCTAGGACAAAATATATGATGATAGAAGATTAGTACAGTCATACAAGTATGAGGTAGGTGCTCTAAAACTCATCCATCAAGTTTCATCATTTTACAACTATTTGTGTGGTCGTGTTGATTTCATTGTGAATCTCCTATTTAATTGACATGTGATTGTTTTAGTCATTAGAACGATGTTCTAAAACCCATTCCATATATTCTATAAAATGTTGGTTTTTATATCCACCACATCAACCAAACCATGGTTGGTGATCTCTGTATTTATTATCTTAGTGTCCAGTTATGCGTCAATGGTTTTTTACGACCTGTTAGCTCCACCATTCAGGTGTGAGGATTAACCGTTAAATTGGTAATCCCATGAATGAAATGAATTGTGAATTCTAAAATTCAGAGTACCATGAATTCTTACTAGTTGACCCACATAAGGTTGGTGATTCACTTGATTAATAACTATTAAATTGAATTTGAGATGTATATTGATATTGATATCATTTTTCCTAATTAAATGTGACTGAATAACACTGTTTCATGTCCATAAAACTCTTTTCCATTTTAATGGAAGTTAGTGGAGTGGACCTCATTATTTGTTTGTGACTTATATGAAATGGATTCAATGGTTTCATGTCCCTTGGCCTTATAACACTAATGAAAGTAAATTCTCAATCCAAGTGAACTTAATTTGAGGTAAGAATAATTTAATGGAATTAATTTTTAAATGTGTCAATTATAAGGTTCTTAATTACATATGGACCTTAAAATAATTAAAGTAGTGGTCAGAATCGGTTTAGATTTTGGATTACTGAGGGAATTTCATGGGAACTGACACATTCTTTTTTTATTGAAGGATGCGTGTTTCCTTGGTTGAGACCCACCTTGGAACCCAATCCACACCTATCAGTGGATTCCTAGAATGACACTATATGATAAAGTCATTACTATTAATGGATTACTTGGATACTTTATTTAGATCCAGTGTGGATTCAACCGACATGAGGTGCCTTGGAATCAATTAGACTTAGTTAGATCACACTATTATTGAATTCCTTGGACGATTATACTTATATTACAATCTTAAACCAATAGTTAGGATGTAGTTACTACTGAGTTGGTGAACCATGAGGTACTGATGAATTGTTCATTTCCTTGGATCCATTTTATTGTTAATATAAATATGGGTTTCCTTGTGACATCTTGGAAACTTTACTGTTAGTATCACGGGGTGAAGTCAGTGATGGATATGCCTCACATGATATAAATACATAAAATAGAACGTAATTAAATAAATAAATGGTAACATGTTTAGTCACAAACCGAGGTTTGAAGAAGGAACTTGTGTATTTAAATTATTGTAATGATTTATTTTTTTATACACACGCTTTCAAAATATTTTAGTTTATATTACATGGAAAAGATAATATATACCCTTTTTGTGGGGGCCTAATATGATTTATATCACACAATATCAAGGGTCCATTATCAATTGAGAATATTATATACATTCATGTGCTTACAAAGGGATGTAATCATCTTCAGACAATAGATTTCTTCTTTGTTAGGATTGATTGAGTAGCAGATGAATGAGTTAGAGCTCGGGATGCTGGGAATAGTTCATTGGATTCCCTTTCTACTTTTGTATAGCATGATTTTATACTAATTTTTATCCATGATTTACATCTTTATAGATACATGACATATTTTATCATTAACATTTGATTATTATAGATGATTACAAGTAGAATTTTTTCCAATTAGTAAAATTCTACTCGTCCATCTCTGTGATTACTAATATTACATCTACTATATATTTAACTATTCCTATATGTTATCAACTATGTTACACTCTGGTTATGAGGGCATTGGATTCCCACAGACACACCCTAGGCCTTCGCATAAATCCAAAAACCTTTAAAATTCTTGGATATGTGTGTGAGTCCATGTTGACCACCAGGCTTGGGGAACCATAAGTTGAATTCAATTATGAGATGTCACAACAATGTAATTAAAATTAAATAACATCAAAAAAACCATTTAATTACACTCCCTCCATCGATGAAAAATTTATAAATCTATTTTATTTATTCAATATGGATATTTTTTAAGTCATATTGTTTATCAATGAGATTGATTACTCGATTTGGGTATTTCTTTGGACATGCAGTGGCAGATTGGACCCAGACATTATATCAACCCAAGTTGAATCGATATGTTCTCATGAGACAAATTAGTTAGCTAAATTAAATAAGTTTTAACATATAGTTTTTAGGCATTATGGATCATATATATCGACAATAATTGTTTTTGTGTTCCTGAGAAATGACATACAATAATTAATAATTTCCTTCATTTTGATTCAATATTTATTGTCCATGATATTTTCACATTGAAAAAATAATTGGATGAATTTCATTCTCAGTTTATTGATTTAATGTAATGTGTTTTTAGTTTCTCAAATTTCAATATTTATTATACTATATCTAGTTATTTAAATAGAATTTTGTATCAGTTATTCATATTTACATGTTAATTTATTATTATTGATTCACTATTTCTTATGATGTAGTTACCCTTTCTAAGAATTTGAGATGACACTTATTTCTGTTTCTTTTGTGTAGGTTGTGAAAATGAATCCTTTGAATGATTTTAGAGGATGCATATTATTAGTATTTTTTATTTTTTATTTTTTATTTTCTATATCCCAATGTAATATAGGAATCATGTATATAATTTTGTTTTCCAAAACAAAAAATTTGTTCAGTCCCTTTAGATTTGAATCTTGTATCTATACTAATGTACGAAATTAAGGCACTGAATCCACGATTCTGGGGATGGGGAGTTATAATTGGTTTATGTAGACATTTAACAGAAACCTTGTAAACTAGATTCAGAAAAAATATATAAGGGAACGTAACCCCAATATAGACTATGAGGATTAGTAGGGAATAACATCCTAGAATTTTTGTATTGAAGATATTATGTTTTTTTTCCTAGAAAAACATCAATATCTATATAATAAAAGTGGATGTCATTCTGAGACATTTTACCTAGGGCTAACAACTCTGATAATGTGCATCGGGCCTGAATTGAGTGTAAACTTGTACACAATTACTTGCATTACTATGCAATTATTTTGACACTCCAATGGGATATGATTAGGATAATTCACATTATATTTTTCTACCATTATGGTGGATTTAAAAGTTAATATATCCGCAAAGAAACTATTCTTATTATTATTATATTAGTTGTGGAAATAATTGTAATTTTATGATAAGTGTTCCACTTGTTTTGGGATTATAAATTATGATACATAATTTTATGATCTAATCTAGTATATTCCATTGTTGAAACATAAAACATGTAAAGATAAATGATATCAGTACTCATGGACAATGTAGAGTTTTCCCTATTGAGAATGGTGAAATAAATCATATTGGAGATAAGAAATTTAAGGATATATTATGGTAGAATAAATATGTTACGGTGCATATCCTTTCCTCGGTGGAGCAGCCTATTCTATAATGATATTCTCTGATGTTGGATCACTTTATGTGATAGAAGCTCCCATCATTTAATGGGACTATATAACTAATGGATGCTGAGAAATAGATTAACTCTAATGAGAAGATATTTATTGAATTAGGATGTAGTGAAAAGTAAATGGTTAAAATTGAAGTGTATATCCTCAATGGATATATGGATCATTGATGGTCATTGATCTAGAATAATAGGGAGGAATAATTAATAGAACATCAAGAATAGATAACTATTAAGGACAGATTATTTGAAAAATATTTCCAATAGGGGAGACAAACTATGATGATGATAATGATCCGTAGTTTATTGAAAAAATTGGAATAAACTATTAAAGATTATGAGGATTCCTTTACAATGTGACCAAGTTATGATACAAATTTAATACAGAACATAGAGTGTAGTATTAACCGTTTATTTGGGGGCTTAATCCTAAAATCCAAAGGGAATTGGATTCATGGACTTTTTCTTCATATAATTAATTTTTTATGTTATATAAATATGGATAAATAATTATACATGTCCAATGGATTCAAAGGGATGTAAGAGAAGAGGAGAAAAGAAGTGAAAATAATAGATAAAGGGAATAGGGGAATGATATATTTTTCCACATGTGATTACTATGGAATTAATCACCCTGATAAATTATAGAAATAAGTTTTAGATTTTATATGTTTGGAGAAATGTTATTATAAGTAAAATAATGAAAATGATAATAAATAGTGTTACTACAACAAGGAGATGAGGAACTATGAAAACAATGGCCCCAAGCATTAAGGTAATGTTCCTCAAAAGAAGCTATCAGATCATGTTCAAGAATATATTATTGATAGAATCAATGTTTAATAATTAATTCACATCTATATTTGGATATACGAAATATATGGTAACAATCTTTTTTTTGATTATGTTCTCATCATATGAATTATGGAATATAGAATGGCCATACTATAGTAATTTTTCTCTAAACATTTGAGTTCATATGTTGAATGGTACTAGGGAGAGTGATTTTGTAGCAAGTTGAAATTTTGGGAAAAAATATATTTGAAGGAAATAAAAGCATTCATATGTTACTAATGTTAATGTAATGAAATTTGGATAAATATATGATCAATTTGGAAAACATAAATTGGGTAAGTGCTGACTAAATTAGAATTTATTAATGATCTAGTGACCTAGTAGATTATTCTATCATTTATGGATTTTAAAACAATATTGGATTTAATAAATATGTACAATAACATGTTTTTTACTTTCATAATAAGGAATAATGCAAGTTTCCAATAACAGTTTATGGTAATTTAGGTTGTTACCATGTTTCAAGATAATACACGATGAAGGTATTCACATGTATGGAATGTGACAAATATGTGCTAATTCATGTTTTGGAATGATTAATGATAATTTCATTTAGTAAAATCATTAAAATTATTTCTCATGTTTTGGATAATAATATTTAGTAAAGGATAAAATTTTATGAAATGATTTATGTTTAACGTTTGATATGTTTTAGAGATTGATATATTAATTCACCCTATGATGAATCTTATGAAAAGTAATGAAATTGAAATGGATTATGGCACAACCAAAGGTTAATATTTTTCTTATGAAAAAGAATCATATACAATAATTATATTTATTTACATTATAATAGAGTGAGATAATTCCTCAAACTAAGGTAAATGATCATAATGAATTTTTTTTCTCATTATTATATTTCTTTGTGATATAAATGACTTCTTCCACACCTCTAATTCATGGATTTATAGTCAAAAATTTTCTCATAAACATTTTATTTATCAGTCTCCATCATTATATTATATTTAGATTCTTCTTATGTATATGTGATTTAACTAATGTTCTCATGTTTGAAATCATAGTTTTGTGGAGACCATCACATTTCCCTTTCCTTATTATTAAGAATATGTGTTACAAAACCTATTTAAAATGTGGGGTTTTCAAAAATATTATATCAGAAAATTGATTTCTAAGATCATGTTTGAATTATTAAGACATAATTTATTTAAAGTGGGGGAATGTAATGCCCTGAAATTCTAAATTAAGAACATTGTATTTGATAGCGTGTATGAAACACATTAAAAAGAGTGTAAGGAATTATAATATATCATAAATTTAAGATATATTTACTATTTTAAAGAAATTGAATACATGATATATATTTCAATTGACATAATACTGAGTTAGCATGCATCGCACGCAATAATGAGTTTATTCGATGACTTGCGTTAAATGGAAAACTGAGGTTTACCGAATAAAAATATATTATTTCAATATTATTATTTAGTATAATATGATATAACCCAGAAATTAAATTATAGTTTATTAATATTGTTAAATAACTTATGAAAATATATGGATTACAAAAATATAAAATTAATATATTGGTTACCGGTAAATTAAAAATAAAAATATAAACCAATTGAAAATAAATGAAATATTTTTATGCTCATAGTGGTGTTCTATACTAATAAAATGTATTAAAAAAATATTACTGAATGATATTATTGAAATTTATATATTATATATTCAAAAAAATAATTCTTATATTCATCTAATTGATTTCATAGGCATAATATATGAACAAACCTTGTATTACACATAAATAGAAATAGTTTTCTAAATGTAATTTTACGACCTCTTCTGTGAGAACCTATTTAAAATATAAATATTGTCACTTTAATAAATTATATTTGAAAAAATAAAATTAGTTTTTTAATAATAGGAATCAAAATAATGTTAGGGTGATTTTTTTTGATATTTTTCTAAGTAGTTTCATTTTTATTGAATAATAAAGAATACTGAATTTTAATTCCAAAATAATTTTTTTCTAATTTATTTATTATAATAAATTTTTTTATTGATTATTTTAAAAGTTAAATTATATAAATTATACACTTCCTATTTAGATAATTTTAATCAATTTCAATTTGAAAATGGATATAAAAAACGTACAAAACTTTTTAACATTTTCTCTTTAAGAGCCCGCTATGTTGTCATATCTATAGGATTAAATTTAAATTATTTTCTGCTAATTCTATGATCAGAATTGGACAAAATATATTCCATGCTTTGAAAAATAATAATTTATAATTTATAATAAGTTAAACTTATTTCCCAAAAAAATATAAGTAAAAGTTGTTGAATTTAAATACAGCGATTAAGAATAAAATTTGTATAATAAGGGACTAAAACATAATCAAAATGGACCAAATGACCTATACAATTTTCCAAAAGATATAATATGGATATATTTTTACCATATCCAATATTTTTGTGGATTTTAACTCTTATCATAGCCACTTTTCATAGGAAAAACGTCGGAGTTATTCATTTTTCAAAAATTTTAATGAATACCACTCCACTATAAAAGGAACTCAACCATCCAATTTATTCACACCTATAAAGAAATTTGGAGCACCCAAAATATTAAAAACTACTGTCCTAGCATCCATCCTCTCAACCTAGAATCCCGACATTGGGTAGAAATCCAATCATGGAAGTGTTTTTATATAACCCAAAGGGATTACCCCTAAAAGAGGTAACAACCTTCCTCATGATATTTTCATTTATTTTCATTATCCACCCCATAAAATATTATTTTTAAAAGAGTAAATAGTAATATAAGAATAATAAATATACTGAGATGTTTTTATGTTATGTTTTTATACTACACCTATACAAACATCTATATAATGGTTAACAAACTTATCGATTGTGTACGTCAAACTAATGCCACGCAAAATGATGATTGTTTATTTATAATGTACCACCTATCATGGTTGATAATTATGAGGTATTAACTAATTTTATAGTATATATTTGATTTTTATATTTCCTTAACACTTTTTTATTTATTAAACAACACAAAACTTCATTCATTAGATTTTTTTAAATACGATAACATCGTTTGTGGAAGTGTGGACTACCGCCTCCTAAAAGCGATGTGATATATTGAAACATTACATGAAATGTGTTAAGGTTGATTTTTATTAAACCTATTTGACATAAAATTACAAATATAAAATATTCATGGAATAAATAAATTTATGGAAATATAATATATCATTTTATTTATTACACTCTTCAAAAACATAAGAAGTGATAACATCATTTGGGGACGTGTGGAATAACGTCTCCTAAACGCGATGGGAATCCTTTTAAAACACAAGAATTATATATATAAGTATATATGAATAAAAAACATTGTTTTATGATATAATTATAATTATATAATTTACAATGCTACATAGCGCCTTTCTATAAGAATCCTTAAAAATGGGATCATTACTCATGTATAAGTAAGACTTACTATCTCCCTGATTATAACATTGGTTCATTTTTCATATATAAATTTCATAATTGGTTTAAAATGTATAATTTATGTATAATTTTAAATATTATTTAAGGATTTTTATTTTTGATATTTTTATATAATGACCTCTATTACCATAGTTGACCTACCAAAGTCGTTTTGGACACATGAAACGAATTTGTAAAAAATACCTGATATTAAATTAATTATTTATCTAGTTATATATAAAATTTTAAAAAGTGAACTAAAAGTAATAATAAAAATTAATTTTGTTGAAGCATATAAATAATTTAAAAAAAATTATTATTCAATAATACAAAGACTCATCTGGAACGTCAACTCAAGGTAAGTGATCTCATCTCATTTTACATTCCATTGATCCATTTTTGTAGTTATGCCCCAATTAAATTTTATATGGTGTATATAATTAATTATGAAATGTTATATCATGAATATCCTCATTATCATGATATTAAATGTTTTCATTAATTTTATTCCATCATGGGGATTATGAAAAAACATTTCAAGGTATATTGGACTCTTTGGTGTGTTTAAAGATTATTTTCCTAGAGAACGTTTTAACCATATATCAATGGTATTTTCATTCATCAACATAAACAACCCTAATGTTACTTATCCTCCACTAATTAAATATTGATAAATCAATGTTAATAAATCTATATAAATTTTTGGTAAGGCAAATTTTTTATCATTTAATTTGATTTCTCGATACGTGGAGTGCTTTGGACATGCAGTGACGGGTGGGACCAAGATTTTATATAGCCCCTCGATGCATCTACTGGTTCTTGTGAGAAAACTTAGTTGAAAAAATTAAACAATTGTTGAATTGTTTTTAAACTATTTGGAGGATATATATTGAAAATAGAATTTCTCACATGTATTGGACATTAAGTACAATAATTAATAATTCCCTCAATTTTGATTCAGTATTTTTGTCTATGATATTTTAACTATAAAAAAATAAATGAATGAATTTATTTTTCAATTTATGGATTTAATGGATTTTTTTTAGTTTATTAAATTTCCATATTGATTTTACCTTATCCGGTTATTTAATTTTCATGTGTTCTTATTTATCCATCTTTCCATGTTGATTTATTCTTATTGATTTTCTATTTCATGCACCACACTTACCCTTACTGAGCATTTTAGATCACAATTATTTTTATTCCATTCACCAGGTTGTGAAAAGGACTCCTTTGAATGATATCGAATGAATCATTTTATTAGTTTTTATGTATTAGGTTTTATTTTATATTTCCCAATGAAATTTGGATATCATGTATGTAATCTATTTTTTTAAAATACTAAAATGTTCGGTCCCTTGGAATTTAAAGCATGTAACTATACCTATGTAATAATGTAAGGAACCAAATCTGAGCTTCTAGGGTATGAGCATTACAAGTTTTACATTAATCATGTGATATCAGTTACATGACTTCAAGGAATAAGTCCCACAAATATATTACCAAAGGGAAGAAGAGAGGTGTAAAGACCCTCAGATTTCAAGGAAATTTTTTTCTTAATTTTCCTTGGAATTTTACAAGAGCGCAGCTTCAGACGGCACCTGATTCCGAGGCCCGGTGTGCCCGGAATCAATTTCCGAAGTTTGGCTCAGGTACGTTCAGTGAAAGGACGAGCGGGTTTTTCTATCTTTTGAACCGGTGCCCGGAATCAAATTCTGAGGGCACCGATGAAATCGCAGCGCCAGTATTTGCTTAGAAACGCCTCTTCCGGAGTTGCGTTTGCTCAGACGTGGTTTTTAAATTTTGGGGCTTCAAGTCAGAAATAAAATAAAGTTTGTGCGACAACTTTATTTTATTTCACTTAAGATGCTTGGAAGCCACTTGAAGCCACTTAAAGACGGCTTGAACTGTGTTGAACTGGATAGGATGCTATCCAGAAATATCCTACCCCCTAGGTAGGATATTTGTGAGGTGGGGCCCGCACGAGCCCCGCCGTTTCTTTCGCTAAGTAACGCACCCGCGAAAACCCGTCAAAGTAACTGAAAAGTCAACCGACGCGTTTTCTTTAATTTCTTAACAGACCATTTAATTGGGCGGTTTATTTCGTGAATTAAATGGGTTGTTTCATTCGTTGAATTAATTCAACGAATTTAATGGGTCGTTACTTACGCGTTTGCGTTTGTTGACAAAATAATAAAATAGACAAACTTGTCTATTTTTGAGGATTGCTATCGTTGTGCAATTCCTCTGAACCTCCACCCTCCCCGCGAAGAACGCGAAGAACGCGAAGAACGCGAAGAACGCGAAGAACGCCGGCGACCGGAATTCGACGACGCACACCGTGATCTGCGACGTCGACGAGCTCTACCTGCGACGTTCTTCGGCGATGCCTCTTCTTCCGCGGCCGATCCTCGTTCGGCAATTAAGGTGAGAAACGAATTGTTTATTTCTCCCCTTTTTTATAATTCAATATCAACAGATTTAAATTAATCCATTTGATCTTGATCCGGAGATTGGCGACGCGACGCCGGATACCGCGACGACGCGACGATCTCCTTCATCCGCGACGAGCGATTCCGCGACGACCTCTCGTCCGACGACGACGACAAGGTAAGGGTTGATTGAAATATTTTCCTTTCCCGTGATTTTATTTCTTTTAAAGTAAAGAACCTGATCTTCGAACAATTTTAATTTATTTAAAATTGTTGTTGATTATTTGCTTTTCCTCCCGATGATGTTTATGACTAACGCGGAGGGTGCGGATCTAACAAACAAGACCCGACAACCCTCCGCCGATCTTCCCTTTTTTGTGCGGATCTGGCGGACGATGACGAACCATGCGGCAAGGGCGATCCGTTGATCCCGCAGTAAAGATCGGCCCCCGGGAGGAGCAACGGCGCAGACGGGAGGCAAAACGGGCCACCGGAGCAACTCCGGCGGCCCGCGGAAGGGGGCGGCGGCGCCGGCGACCGGAGGCGGCGGCGCCCGGCGCGCCGCCGGAGGAGTCCGCCGCGGCCGAGCCGCGGTGGCAGCGAACCGCCGGACCGCGTCCGCGGTCCGGCCACCCAGCACGCGGCCCGCGCGGGCCGCGTTTCTCCAAAGCCGGGGGTCAAACCCGCGGCGGCTCACTCGGCCGCTCGGCCGCAGCCGAGCCGGCCAGTCCGGTCGGCCGGGCCGCGCCCAGGCCGGACCGGACCCGGCCTAGCCGGGTCGGGCCGGGTCGGGTCGGGCCGACCCGGTTCGGGCCGACCCGGTGCGGCCAACCCAGGGGGGGTTCGGGCCGGGTCGCCCCGGGCCCAGAACCCCCGTTTCGGGCCCTCTTCGGTCTTTCGCCCATATCATGGGCCTGGGACCTCCGATTGACGAACCGTCAGCGGCTACACGATTCTTGGATCGAGACGGTCGTTTCGGTATATTACACTCAAGGTTTCGGAAGACTTTGGGTTCAGCCGGGTTGGTTCGTACACAAAACCAACCGGGCCCTCGGAGCGGAAACACTCATAACTTGAGCTACGGACGTCCGATCGACGTACCGTCAGCTGTGATAGTTTCCTCTAAGTGAGACAGAACTTTTGGAATACTCCGCCCGAGGATCGGATACAGGAGGAGTATGGTCGGGTTGGTTTTCTTCCTAAAAACCAACCGGGCCCCTGGGACGAAAATGCCAATAACTCTCAGACCGGGCGTCCGATTGACGCGCCGTCTGTTGCGTTGAGATCCTGTTGTCGATACGGAACTTTTGGATACATCAACTTTGGACTACGTGTCAGTTGATGTATCAGCCTCTCGGCTCGTGGAGAGGACCCTTCTAAACGATCTCGCTAAGTGCGGGAACCCTAGCGCTGGCTGTGACTTCGACGACAGAGCAGAGATCCTCCGTGGACTGCGACGACGGCAGAGCAGAGATCCTCCGTGGACTGCGACGACGGCAGAGCAGAGATCCTCCGTGGACTGCGGCGACGACTGTGCAGAGATCCTCAGTGGACTGCGTCGACTACTGCACTCAGCGATCCTACGTGGATCAGTGCTACAGGTTCTGTGTGAGCCCGATCCTATGTGGGTCCTTACTACCGGTTCTGTGTGAGCCACTGCCTACAGGTTCTGTGT
This sequence comes from Viscum album, assembly GCA_963277665.1. Lineage (NCBI taxonomy): Eukaryota > Viridiplantae > Streptophyta > Magnoliopsida > Santalales > Viscaceae > Viscum > Viscum album. The sequence continues at coordinate 385,719,590 of OY728121.1, forward strand.
GAGCCCGATCCTACGTGGGTCTTTGCGGGGGTTAGTACCTATCGATCCTTCGTGGGTCCGACGACTTAGATGGATCAGTGATCATCTTTGACGTCATCTGAAAAAGTATACCTGGTTGAGCTGAATCTTTTGTTACTCCCCTTTGTGGATTGTGTTGAACTATCCTTTGTGGATTTACTGTTTACTCTCCTTGTGGATTTGAGTCTTGCTTTCCTTTGTGGATTGAGTTGTTCTTGAGCTCGTGAGCAGAGCTAGAATTGGGGACTTAGGTATATGTATGGGCATATACCTAAGTCGAGTCAGATGTTACTTCGTGATTGCATCTTTCTTTTGTGCTATATCCTTTGTGGATTTCGGGAGACCTTCGGGGGTCTCGGGGTCCTTACTGAGTAGCTTATACTCACCCCTGCACGGGCTATGCCCGCACCTTGTTGTGTTGGATGCAGATGACGGACAGCGCTGATCGCGGTTGGGGCGTGGAGCAGGACGGTACCCGGAGGTGGACCACTGGGCGGGACGTGCTCGGAGCGGACGTGGGACCCGAGGAGCCTGGAGGCTATCTGTACCCACCCTTCAGGTGGGATTGCCAGTGGACGACACGAGGCCGCCGTCTTTTCTTCAGTTGTTGTACTTTACTTTTCAGTTGTACTTTACAGTTGGGCTTGTATTTCCGGCCCCCTTTACTTTTCTACACTCTGTAGTTACTTTCCTCTTGCTGACTCTGTGGTGGTTGTTACTTATAAAGGCAATGCCTTCCCTGTTTACCGGGAATTTACGCCTTCGTGCTAGTCGCCAGCCCCTGGCCTATGGAAGGCGGGCTTGGGGTAGTCACGGCACGGGCCCCGAGGACGGGTCGTGACAAATTGGTATCAGAGGTGGTCGGTTCTACTGCAAACTCTGATCGTCTTTTCTTTCTATATGAAGCAATAGTGTTTAGTGTATTGAGTGTGGTTATCAGTTCAGGGAGCCCAGTGTTGGTGCGGCGGCCGACGTATCCGTACACCAGGACCCTGACTCCTGATTTCCGACTTAATGCATGAAAACATTGATTGCGTGTGTGTTTCAAGTCTTATTTGTGATTACTTGTGTCAGCTCACCGGGTATACTGATCTGCTTCATGAAAGTCTCAAGTTTTCCTTGTGATTACTTGTGCCAGCTCACCAGGTATACTGTTTTGACTGTGGTGCTCTTGTTCTCCTTTTCAGGATGGCCCCGCGACGACAGCCAGCTAGGGTTCCGAGTGTAGGGCGCGACGGCAGCCCACCGAGCGACGAGGCCTCGGTGCAGGGCCCTTTGCCAGCAGTGGCACCGGCGGTAGCCTTACCCGCGGAGCCACCGATGCTTCCAGTACCAGATGCTGACGATGCACGTCGCCTCAGGGAACTGCATGAGTTTCAGAGCCAGCGACCGCCCAGGTTTCGCGGTGAGGCGGACCCCCAGGCCGCCGAGGACTGGCTAGAGGCGGTGGTACGGATCTTTAGGCTAGTGAGGACACCAGCGGATCTCATGGTGATTCTCGCAGCGAGCCTCCTCCAGGCGGCAGCAGGACGATGGTGGAGCTTGATGCTCCAGGTTCACGATGAGGCATCCTTGCTCTGGGCGGACTTCGAGAGCCTCTTCCGCTCTGAGATCGTCCCGGCCACCCTCCGAGCGGTGCGCATCCAGGAGCTTCTCCAGCTGCGCCAGGGCAGCATGACAGTCCCTCAGTACGCGGCGAGGTTCACTGACCTATCTCGCTACTCGACCGACATGGTACGAGACCCCTTCTTCCGGGCCCGGACCTTCGAGCAGGGCTTGCGACAGGAGATTCGGGCGTCGCTGATCTCCCTCAGCATTCCGACCCAGGCGGGAGTGCTGGAGCGAGCCCTCCTGATCGAGAGCTTCCTGGCAGAGCCTTCTTCAGCGGTGAGACCTAGCGCAGGGCGGCAGGTAGCTGAGTCTTCGGCAGCAGGTAGCCGACGGATGACTCTCGGGTCCAGGCAGACCAGACCCCCACGCAGACGGCCTCAGGACACCGGCTCAGCAGTGCGAGGCACACATCGGAGTGCCAGCCTTCCGAGAGGTAGGATGTGCTACTCCTGCGGCGGGTAGGGTCACATGGCTCGTGACTGCCCGACTCGCCGATCAGAGGAGCAGCAGACGGTGGAGGGGCCACCCAGGCAGAGGCAGATGGTCGACCGTGGCGGTCCGCAGGGAGGAGGCGGACGAGGCAGAGGAGCTGGCCGAGCAGCGGGTGGTGGGCGACGCTTCTAGGCTCTACCCACACCACCACCAGGAGGGCCACCTCGACCACAGGGAGCTGGCGGGCAGGGACATGCCCAGCTCCAGGCAGTGGAGGCCTACGACCCCGACATGCCAGAGATGATTCGAGGTACGATCTGTGTCTATTCCACCCTTTTTGCAGTACTTATAGACACATGAGCGAGTCACTCTTTCATAGCCTCTGCCCTTGTTCGGAGCTCGGAGATTCCGACTGAGCCGTTGGCTCGATCCTTACGGCTAGAGACTCCTACGGGAGCAGACTCAACGATTACGCACTGGTGCCGGCAGTGTGAGCTTACTCTAGGAGGCGAGAGCTTCGGCTGGGATCTCCTTGTAGCGGCGTCGAGGCCTTACGACGTCATCTTGGGCATGGATTGGCTATCCACGGTTCATGCCCAGATCGACTGTTTTAGGCGCAAGGTGCGATGTGTTCGCACCGACGGGAGCAGGTTTACCTTCACCGGCGAGAAGGGAACCTTTGCAGCACAGGATGGACTTCCGCGGAGGAGAGTGCAGCCCATCTCTCATCAGTTGGCTAGCCTCATCCTAGGAGCAGTGGACGTGCGGAGTCCAGTTTTTCCTGCAGTGGTGGACCAGTACGTGGACGTCTTTCCCGACGACGTTCCAGGGCTACCTCCTCGTAGAGAGGTAGACTTTTACATCGACTTGTACCCCGGGACAGCCCCGATATCTACTCCAGCATATCGGATGGCCCCCGCCGAGCTTCGGGAGCTGCGGGTACAGTTGGAGGACTTGCAGAGCAAGGGGTTTATCCGACCCAGTGTTTCACCCTGGGCTTCCCCGATTTTGTTCGCCAAGAAGGCGGACGGGAGCTTGCGACTATGTGTCACCTATCGTCGCCTAAACCAGGTGACAGTGTGGAACAAGTATCCGCTGCCATGGATTGATGACCTCTTCGATCAGCTCAAGGGAGCGCGGTGGTTCTCGAAGATAGACCTCCGGTCAGGCTATCATCAGCTCAGAGTTCGAGACGAGGACGTGCAGAAGACGGCCTTCAGGTGTCGGTATGGCCATTATGAGTTCTTGGTTATGCCGTTCGGCGTAACCAATGCTCCAGCAGTGTTCATGAGCCTCATGAACAGGATCTTCCAGCCATACCTCGACCGATTTGTCGTGGTCTTCATTGACGACATTTTGGTATACTCGACGAATGAGGAGGAGCATTCCTACCACCTGCGAGTTGTGCTAGACACGCTCCGAGAGCACCAGCTTTATGGCAAGCTCTCAAAGTGCCAGTTCTGGTTACGTTAGGTCCATTTCTTGGGGCACGTCATCTCTGAGGCGGGAGTTGCAGTGGATCCCGCGAAGATCGAGGCAGTGCTAGCTTGGGAGCCACCCAAGAGCGTGACGGAGGTGCGGAGCTTCTTGGGCCTAGCCGGATACTATCGGAGGTTCGTGCCAGACTTCTCCAGAGTTGCGGCACCACTCTCAGCGTTGACGAAGAAGGGGAAACCCTTCGTGTGGTCAGACAGATGTCAGTAGAGCTTCCAGGAGCTGAGACAGAGATTGACCAGCGCACCTATCTTGAGGTTTCCTGAGGAGGGAGTTGGATACGTAGTTTACTGCGATGCATCAGGGAATGGACTCGGGTGCGTCCTGATGCAGGAGTGGGCCATGATCGCCTACGGATCACGTCAGTTGAGGCCGCATGAGCAGAACTACGCCACTCATGACCTGGAGTTGGCAGCAGTGGTCTTCGCTCTGAAGACTTGGCAGCACTACCTGATGGGCGAGCGCTTCACAGTCTTTTCTGACCACCAGAGTCTCAGGTATATCTTCTCTCAGAAGGACCTGAACCTGAGACAGCGGATATGGCTTGAGTTCCTCCAGGACTATGACTTTGAGATAGTCTATACTCCTGGGAAGGGGAACGTGGTAGCCGATGCCCTCAGCAGGAGGACGGGCATTCAGCTCCTTGAGGAGGCGACGGAGCAGCTAGCCTCCTTACGGATATCCTTCATGGATAGAGACGGAGCAGCCTTTCTTCAGTCTCTCACAGTCTCTCCTCCACTTCTACAGCGGGTCAGAGAGGCTCAGCGTGGGGATGCTGACTGTGAGACCCGGCGTGCACTGATATCCTCAGGTCAGGCGCCTGATGGTTTCTCCCTTGGAGCAGAGCACGACATCCTTTTCATAGGACGTGACTTCGTACCAGTCGCTTTACGAGAGGAGGTGTTGAGAGAGTTTCACACTTCTCCCTTGGCGGTGCATCCCGGAGTGGCGAAGATGTACCAGGATCTCAGGCGACAGCACTGGTGGCCGGGCATGAAGAAAGCTGTGGCAGAGTTCGTTTCACGATGCCTCACCTGCCAGCAGGTGAAGGCAGAGCATCAGGTACCAGCAGGATTGGTACAGCCCTTGGAGGTCCCAGAGTGGAAGTGGGATGGCATATCTATGGACTTCGTGACTGGACTTCCACGCACTTCCAGAGGTCACGACTCCATTTGGGTGATTGTCGACCGACTCACCAAGTCGGCACACTTCTTACCCATCAGAGAGCAGGGCTCAGTGGAGAGCTTGGGACGTCTTTACGTCCAGGAGATCGTACGACTTCACGGTGTGCCATCATCTATCGTCTCCGATCGAGATGCTCGTTTCACTTCCCGGCTTTGGAAGGGGTCGCAGGAGGCGTTCGGGACGCGGCTCCATCTGAGCACAGCCTTCCACCCTCAGACGGATGGTCAGACGGAGAGGACCATACAGACACTCGAGGACATGCTCCGTGCATGTGTTCTCGACATTGGTCGCAGCTGGGAGGACCACCTACCCTTGGTGGAGTTCGCGTACAAAAACAGCTACCACTCCACCATCGGGATGGCACCATATGAGGCGTTGTACGGCAGACCCTGCAGATCACCGTTGTGCTGGACAGACCCTGGGGAGTCAGCACTCGTGGGACCATAGATGGTCCGACCCATGACAGAGAAGGTCCAGATCATTCAGGAGAGGATGAGGACAGCTCAGAGCCGGCAAAAGTCATATGCTGACAGGAGGCGGAGGCCACTGAAGTTCGAGGATGGCGACCACATCTTTTTGCGTGTCTCACCTCGACGTGGTTTACGGAGATTTGGCCGAGGCGGCAAGTTGTCTCCACGCTTCATCGGGCCTTTCCAGGTCCTCAGTAGGATAGGAGAGGTGGCTTATCGCCTGGCTCTACCACCTCAGTTGCACCGGGTGCACGACGTCTTCCACGTGTCTCAGCTGAGGAGATACGTGCACGACCCGACACACATCATCGACTTTGGGGAGATGGACGTGGACGATGGGGCGACTTTTGCGGAGGTCCCAGTGGAGATCGAGGATCGACAGGAGCGGGTCCTACGTGGGCGGACGATTCCTCTTGTGCGCGTCAGATGGCAGCACGGGAACCTCCAGGAGAGCACTTGGGAGCGGGAGGCTCAAATGCGTGCTCAGTACCCCCATTTGTTCCCCAAGTTTTTGATGTATCTTTACGGGGACGTAAAGCCCTGAGGTGGGAGTAATGTAAAGACCCGCAGATTTCAAGGAAATTTTTTTCTTAATTTTTCTTGGAATTTTACAAGAGCGTAGCTTCAGACGGCACCTGATTCCGAGGCCCGGTGTGCCCGGAATCAATTTCCGAAGTTTGGCTCGGGTACGTTCAGTGAACGGACGAGCGGGTTTTTCTATCTTTTGAACCGGTGCCCGGAATCGAATTCTGAGGGCACCGATGAAATCGCAGCACCGATATTTGATTATAAACGCCTCTTCCGGAGTTGCGTTTGCTCAGACGTGGTTTTTAAATTATGGGGCTTTAAGTCAGAAATAAAATAAAGTTTGTGCGACAACTTTATTTTATTTCACTTAAGCTGCTTGGAAGCCACTTGAAGCCACTTAAAGACGGCTTGAACTGTGTTGAACTGGATAGGATGCTATCCAGCAATATCCTACCCCCTTGGTAGGATATTTGTGAGGTGGGGCCCGCACGAGCCCCGCCGTTTCTTTCGCTAAGTAACGCACCCGCGAAAACCCGTCAAAGTAACTGAAAAGTCAACCGACGCGTTTTCTTTAATTTCTTAACAGACCATTTAATTGGGCGGTTTATTTCGTGAATTAAATGGGCTGTTTCATTCGTTGAATTAATTCAACGAATTTAATGGGTCGTTACTTACGCGTTTGCGTTTGTTGACAAAATAATAAAATAGACAAACTTGTCTATTTTTGAGGATTTCTATCGTTGTGCAATTCCTCTGAACCTCCACCCTCCCCGCGAAGAATGCGAAGAACGCGAAGAACGCGAAGAACGCGAAGAACGCGAAGAACGCCGGCGACCGGAATTCGACGACGCACACCGTGATCTGCGACGTCGACGAGCTCTACCCGCGACGTTCTTCGGCGACGCCTCTTCTTCCGCGGCCAATCCTCGTTCGGCAATTAAGGTGAGAAACAAATTGTTTATTTCTCCCCTTTTTTATAATTCAATATCAACGGATTTAAATTAATCCGTTTGATCTTGATCCGGAGATTGGCGACGTGACGCCGGATACCGCGACGACGCGACGATCTCCTTCATCCGCGACGAGCGATTCCGCGACGACCTCTCGTCCGATGACGACGACAAGGTAAGGGTTGATTGAAATATTTTCCTTTCCCGTGATTTTATTTCTTTTAAAGTAAAGAACCTGATCTTCGAACAATTTTAATTTATTTAAAATTGTTGTTGATTATTTTCTTTTCCTCCCGATGATGTTTATGACCAATGCGGAGGGTGCGGATCTAACAAACAAGACCCGGCAACCCTCCGCCGATCTTCCCTTTTTTGTGCGGATCTGGCGGACGACGATGAACCGTGCGGCAAGGGCGATCCGTTGATCCCGCAGTAAAGATCGGCCCCCGGGAGGAGCAACGGCGCAGACGGGAGGCAAAACGGGCCACCGGAGCAACTCCGGCGGCCCGCGGAAGGTGGCGGCGCCCGGCGCGCCGCCGGAGGAGTCCGCCGCGGCCGAGCCGCGGCGGCGGCTAACCGCCGGACCGCGTCCGCGGTCCGGCCACCCAGCACGCGGCCCGCGCGGGCCGCGTTTCTCCAAAGCCGCGGGTCAAACCTGCGGCGGCTCACTCGGCCGCTCGGCCGAAGCCGAGCCGGCCGGTCCGGGCGGCCGGGCCGCGCCCAGGCCGGACCGGACCCGGCCTCGCCGGGTCGGGCCGGGTCAGGCCGACCCAGGGTGGGGTTCGGGCCGGGTCGCCCCGGGCCCAGAACCCCCGTTTCGGGCCCTCTTTGGTCTTTCGCCCATATCTTGGGCCTGGGACCTCCGATTGACGAACCGTCAGTGGCTACGCGATCCTTGGATCGAGACGGTCGTTTCGGTATATTACACTCAAATTTTCAGAAGACTTTGGGTTCGGCCGGGTTGGTTCGTACACGAAACCAACCGGGCCCTCGGAGCGGAAACGCTCATAACTTGAGCTACGGACGTCCGATCGACGTACCATCAGCTGTGATAGTTTCCTCTAAGTGAGACGGAACTTTTGGCATACTTCGCCTGAGGATCGGATACAGGCGGAGTACGGTCAGGTTGGTTTTTTTCCTAAAAACCAACCGGGCCCCTGGGACGAAAATGCCAATAACTCTCAGACCGGGCGTCCGATTGACGCGCCGTCTGTTGCGTTGAGATCCTGTTGTCGATACGAAACTTTTGGATACATCAACTTCGGACTACGTGTCAGTTGATGTATCAGCCTCTCGGCTCGTGGAGCGGACCCTTCTAAACGAGCTCGCTAAGTGCGGGAACCCTAGCGCTGGCTGTGACTTCGACGACAGAGCAGAGATCCTCCGTGGACTGCGACGACGGCAGAGCAGAGATCCTCCGTGGACTGCGACGACGGCAGAGCAGAGATCCTCCGTGGACTGTGGCGACGACTGTGCAGAGATCCTCAGTGGACTGCGTCGACTACTGCACTCAGCGATCCTACGTGGATCAGTGCTACAGGTTCTGTGTGAGCCCGATCCTATGTGGGTCCTTACTACCGGTTCTGTGTGAGCCACTGCCTACAGGTTCTGTGTGAGCCCGATCCTACGTGGGTCTTTGCAAGGGTTAGTACCTATCGATCCTTCGTGGGTCCGACGACTTAGATGGATCAGTGATCATCTTTGACGTCATCTGAAAAAGTATACCTGGTTGAGCTGAATCTTATGTTACTCCCCTTTGTGGATTGTGTTGAACTATCCTTTGTGGATTTACTGTTTACTCTCCTTGTGGATTTGAGTCTTGCTTTCCTTTGTGGATTGAGTTGTTCTTGAGTTCGTGAGCAGAGCTAGAATTGGGGACTTAGGTATATGTATGGGCATATAACTAAGTCGAGTCAGATGTTACTTCGTGATTGCATCTTTCTTTTGTGCTATATCCTTTGTGGATTTCGGGAGACTTCGGGGGTCTCGGGGTCCTTACTGAGTAGCTTATACTCACCCCTGCACGGGCTATGCCCGCACCTTGTTGTGTTGGATGCAGACGACGGACAGCGCTGATCGCGGTTGGGGCGTGGAGCAGGACGGTACCTGGAGGTGGACCACAGGGCGGGACGTGCTCGGAGCGGACGTGGGACCCGAGGAGCCTGGAGGCTATCTGTACCCACCCTTCAGGTGGGATTGCCAGTGGACGACACGAGGCCGCCGTCTTTTCTTCAGTTGCTGTACTTTACTTTTTAGTTGTACTTTACAGTTGGTCTTGTATTTCCGGCCCCATTTACTTTTCTGCACTCTGTAGTTACTTTCCGCTTGCTGACTCTGTGGTGGTTGTTACTTATAAAGGCAATGCCTTCCCTGTTTACCGGGAATTTATGCCTTGGTGCTAGTCGCCAGCCCCTGGCCTATGGAAGGCGGGCTTGGGGTAGTCACGGCACGGGCCCCGAGGACGGGTCGTGACAAGAGGATAAAAATAACACATATTTTTTAACGTAATCTAATGGAAACAATAAAAATCTGACGATCCATCCAAATTTATAATTAAAATATAATTCAAAATGATCATGTAGTGATAGACCATGTCATGGTAAAATGATCTATGTAATGTTCATAATAGAAATATATAAAAGAAGAATAATGTTGTTTAATATATCATCATACAACAATAATAAATCTCCAAAAAAATAATGGCATGAATATAAAACTCTATTAAAATTTACAAATAATTCAATAATATCATGATGATAAAACTACTTAACCCAAGCTATATTATTAAAAAATAAGTTGAAACCAAAATATGATGATAAAATAATTCATAGAATAATAAAACTCTCTCTTACATTATCCTATTAATAATAGTATAATTGAATGATAAAGCATAACCTTATAATTACTAATTTCTTATGAGTCAAGATCTATGCCATGATTCATGAACTCATGTAACAACCTCATGCCCCATGACACAAATCACCATTCAATAATGAATATTCTATTATATCTATAATATCTTAATGTAAAAATCCTTTTCATTGTGTGATCTTCTCATCTAGATGAAATTCCACTTAAACCCTTAAACTTCAACATTTATTCTTCACATACAACCATCATACAAAAGTAAAAATAAAAAAAGTAGAGGACTAAAAGAAATGCATGCCTATAAATTAAATATATATTATATGATTTTTATATTCAACAATAAAATGAAAAAAATTACTATGGAAATATCATATCTTCAATACCCCTTGAGACACATCTCAAATTAGAATCCAACCATCTTCAAAACACAATAGAACATAATCTAGGAAAACAAAAAAACATATCAGGAAAAAAATAATCTCAAAATAATTTAAAAAAATAGATTAATATATATATATATATATATATCACATCTATAACTCACTCTCCAATAAAAAATTATCTATGGATCCATGCCTCCTTAAGAAATAAACCAGGGAATGACATGCCCACAAAATGAGTTAATCTGGTTATTTTGAATTTAATTTTTTCATTCCATAAATATCACATCATCTACATCATCTATCTATCATAAATAAATAAAATTGGAGATATCTAGAAGTTATTGTAAAATAAATTTGGAAAAATTCACGAATTATATCAATATGTTAATGATAAATTAATATATATTGCACTGAAATAAAAATAAAAGAAACCTTGAATGCCATGAAAAAATAAGAAGAATGAAAAATCCCAAAAAAAATCCAAGATTTCCCATAATTAGACATATTTTTAAAAAGAAAATGATAAATATAATAAAAAATTATTGTTATAGTACTCATATTAACATAATAATAATTATTGTATTATATATCTCTCATTTGTTTATAAATTAGTTATAACTACTCTTACATTCACTGGACATAATTAGGTACAAGAATTAGTAACTCTCAAATAATTTTCCAATATAATTATTATTTTCAATGAAACCCATACAATTCCTCAAATAGATCCATATAAAAGGTCACATGTCTTTATTTATTATTGGAAATCCCATCCTAGGATAAATTCATCACTGATGAACCTCTAAAATATAGAACAATATTGCACAATATATCCTTCAGTGACTGGATCATTTGATATATCACATTATCGATATGGTTATGAAAAGTAGTGACAATGCATTTATAAGAACCAAAATACCACTAATAACTCTTCCTCTCCCATGATGTAAAATTAAAATCATGGTAAGAGAAGATTATACATATATTATTTATAAATCCAAATAATATCTAAAAAATATAGTATAACTAAATTTTCCAATGTACTAAACTTTTATATCATGATGAATTGAGATTAATTTATTTATTGATCTAAAATCACATAGAGAGAATAAAATCCCCTCATAGTTGGTTGAAAACTGGGGGCAAAATCCCCTAAAATAACCAAACATGTTTACTATGATACATCCAATGTTTAGAATAATCTTGTAAGAACATCATGATAAGTATTCACATGAATATTGAAAAAATAATAATATATGAACTCAAATATTTTTCTCTTCATTAACGCCAATAAAATAGACTCCTCAAAGTATGAAAAATATTGGATATATAAATATACACAACCAAAAGTGAGTTTTTAAAATCACAATGAACCACTTATCACACCACCAATTAAATAAATATATTCTCATGAAAAAAACCAATTTTTATAAAACTATAAAATCCAATAAAAATTTTTATGTGGATAAAATGATCCCTCTACACCCTCACATTAGAACTGCTGAACTATGACTCCCATACTGACTACAATAATGAATATTACACATTTATTTGGTAGTATAAAAATACATCTTTAACTCCCTCTATATATTGATTCAAGAATAATTTTTTTTACCATTCTCTATTCACATCCTTATCCTCTAGTAATATCATAATGAGTATTCATAATTAGTGAGTGAATAACTAAATTTCCTTTACACAGAGTTTATGAGGTCTTAGAAACATAATTTTAATAATCCAAAATGGGTCGACTTGACACATCACCCAATCCAGCTCACCACATAGCCCGAAGTGTGTTCCTAATCACAATAGGCTAGTGACAATCAATTGGTATATCAAACTATATATTGGGAATGATTTTTCTTTTGTAAAACTAAGATGATATATCCATGAAATGGAATTGACACGCCTATATCATCATATTAAATAGGATAAAATAGAATAACCATAGTATGAATGAACAACTAATTATATACAATAAAAAATAATGCACTTCATATACAGATCATTCCATAATAGAACATATAAAAGGTATCTTGAGTCAAAATCCCAAAACTCAAAATAAAGGGGCACACCACAAAACAAAGCATACACATATTTCCAAATGGATATAAAATACCAAAAATTACACCACATGAATGAATTTTTGTGAGACCATGTATCCTCCACAGAAGACTAGATGATGGTAATCAAGAAGAGACACCCTATTAAATGGTTACCTTTACCTTACCTTTGTCTTACAAATCAATGTGTACACATGCCTAATGGCTAATGTAGGTTGTGAGGCATAAAGTATAGTAGTATAAAACCATGAATATATTTAAGGATTTTATATAAGATTATTCTAATAAACTATTTTGAAAAAACTTTTCCAAACTAATCCACATTGATAACACACCATTTTCAAATAAACCATTGAAACCCCTTTAGTTTTCCATTTAAAATAATGCATGGTTTCCAATAATTTCTCATCACGTATCACATAAATAAAAATATCAACAGGAAAAACATGTTATAAGAATGAGAAACATCACTATATAACAAAAAATAAAAAATGAGTGCAACAAATATCATCACATAAAACATTGAACTAATAAAATTTGAGAATTTATATAAAACGAATATGGAATAAGAAATTCACCCCTAAGGATATAACCAATAGTCCTATCATGGGAAATTATGACATGTTTTCTTATTGTCTAAGAAATAATCGAATCTCTCACAGTCTACCTCGAGCCCAACCCCATGATCTTACACGGTCTCTTTGAAACCATTCATGGACGATCTCATAGTATTCATTCACAAAGTCCCTCATATTTCTTTGGAAACCAAAATGGATTCTTTAACAATCATCCTGATAATGGATCTGATGGTCCCTCAAATAACCCCTTACTCACACCCTAGTTTACCCATATGCTACACCTTTCCCTCATAATTCTATCATGTTCCATTTAAATCAAATCCATAACAGAAGAAAATTTTAAAAAAACTAACCCATTTTATAAAAAACCTACATAAGGAAAAAATAATATATAAAACCATTATATTAATACTTTTTATTCCATATAATAATTTTGATCCATTTAATCAAACACATGGGGTGCACACATGCCTCCCCCATTTTAAAAACCCAATTCAAACAACAATATTTCCAGAAAAAAACATCAAACATATCATGCGTGGAATATTAATCAGCAATAAATAATTTACTGGTAAATAAAACAAAAAAAATATTAAATGTTTATTTATAATTTAAAGGTAATCCATGGAAGATGATCTTAAATATGGACACCAACATCAGATTCAATCTAAAGCTCATCATCTATGATAAAAACCCCTCCAAAAAGTTATATAAATGGATCACTCATGGAATCCATTATAACTAATACCAAAACCACCATATACACGTTATATTCATCCAATACCACAATTATGATTCCACAATTCCACAAAAAATAATGAAAAAACATGCGGATGGATGAAGGAAGAAGAAAACACAATGGATTTGGACTTACCTAGACACAAATCACCAATAAGTGAAGATAAATCCATCAAAAATGAGGGGAAGAACAAACACCACAAAGTGTGGAATTTTTATGATGGAAACAATAAATTTGGGCGAAAGGAGGTGTAATAATTTTAGAGGTAAAATGCTAAATTATCAATTTTTAAGTAACTCAGGCAGACCACAATGTTTGGTCACACGATTTATCAGAACATGAACTAACCATATTGGTTTATTATCTACCCAAAATCCATTACATATAGTTTCCCTTAGTTTTTACACAAATTGGAAAACATTCCCGAATCTATGTAAAACCACACTTTCACCACCTTCATCCCTCTTTCACGGTTTACAACAAGGTTAGAAAAATTGTGTTCTAACCATTCACCATGGAATGTCTTCACAAAAAATTACCATTAACAAACCCAACACCTGGGAACTCCAAGATAAAACCAATAGGTAAAAAAACTCAAAGTTTTATATATAATATAACCATCAGGTGTCATAATCTCCCCACAATGCAAGATATTACCCCTACGAAGTCTTCAAGAATCCTCATAAAAAATCATTTGAGGCCACAACTCCCTCAAAAAATCATTTCTCTCTATTGTCGAATGGATATAACAACCACAAGTAAAAATCATAAAAATAAATGAGATATACTTACCAAGGAAAACGTTATTCTAATGATCCATGATATGAACATGCTTCTCTAAAATGCTGGTATCAAGATCATGCTATATGTCATCTAACTCCAATACATGATAAGGGTCTGAATGGAATCAATTCAACTAGAAAATAAGAAATATTTCATGGATTGAGGTCAGTGGAATCATAATCCCCATGTTAACTTCCATGGATTCTCAACAACAAAAAATGACTTCACATAGCACAATGGAAGAATCCCCTATATTATTAAGAGATTTTGACCCTATAGAATTGATGCCTTGAGAAATACATGATCGACAACCTAAAACACCAACAATGGAAAATGATAGTTGGCCTACAGCATCCAAACATGCTAAGATATCTTAAACAATATCTGAATCAACATCATTATCTTTATTGTCATCAAGAAAATAATCTATTTGAATGAGGAACACTTTCCCACCTCAGCCTAGTATAATGTGGATTGGAAAAACCATCCATAAGATGGATCAAATGGGGATGTCCTATTTGAGGCCTCACAGTTGTTGTAATAAGAAAACTCATCGAATGTTATGTGAAATTCCCATGGACCACTAAAATCTTGAACACATTCTCTCAGTATATCTGCAAGATTCTAGATGGTCTACATATACTGACCATCCTTCTTTGGGTGATACAGGGTTTTCAACTTCTAAATAGTTTAGAACACTTCTTTGATTCAATTCAAAGAATTGGAATGTAAAATGATCATCCCAACATGACACTATTTCCATGTTTTCTCTATTAATATGAAAAAACACTTGAACCTATTGGTGTCTGAGTCCCTCTACCTTCATAAGCTCATTTGTGGGTAAAATTTGGGTTAATTTCATCATACGATAAATAATTACCCATATATCATCATTAACACATGAGGGTATCATGTTCATGAAATCCATTGAGTTCTAATCCCACTTCAACATAATAATAGGATGTGGTTTCAACAACTAGTTTGGTATTTAATTCTCATTTTTGATCACCTGACATGTCATGCATATAGAAACAATGTCCACAACTTGATGTCTCATCTCGGTCCACCAATATAGACCTATTAATGAATAAACATCCCGGTTTCTCCGGAGTGAATGAACCAAGTAGAATGATGCACCCCATGAATCAACTCTTACATCCAAATCAAGGGAAACATAAAAAACCTCTAAAATATAAGAGAACCATCGAGATAATAATAACAATATACAGAGATCTCCCCATCAATTAATGTTTAGGCAATTAGCTGTAATTAGGGGTTAGAAAACAACTCTTACATAACCTGATCTATATGTGATGGACTGGGCTACACACTGGACTAGAACACCCACGTACCATATACCAACACATATAGAAATTGATATGAAAACAAGGTCATTAGACCCCACTCATCCATTAATTCATAAATAGAGTGCACTTGATGTTTCATTTTCAATGAATTTGTGACCATATTCCCCTTTCTTGGTGTATATGAAATCCTAAAATCAAAAGTCTAGTGATACCAAACCCTAGATCTTTATCTATGGTTCAGGTTCCTCTAGGTGAAATGTACATCAATATCATATTGTCCAATTATATACTAAAATTATACCAGAAGAGGTAGAGCCTACAAGTATTTAATGATTTTATTATGGAAGCCAATTCTAATTCATGGGTGAAATATTTATGCTCAAGTTGGATTAAATATTTGGATTCACATGCTTCCAAATGGTTATTCTACATCAAAATTTATCACAACCCCACAAAATAAGTATCATAATACATAACATAATATCTACTAGTATTGGAAAGGAATAAAACTTGCATGGATTTCAATGGGATCTACAAATTTACAAAAGAAATCTGGAAATTTAAATACAATTTAAACTTCACCCCTTTTTTGTTCAATTATATTAAGAATAACCAAATCTAGGATGTGTCTCAAAAAAAAACTCTATAATAGATAGACAATAACAAAAATTGAAAATGATTGACACATTATTTAGTAATACCCAAGACACGAATGCTCAAAATTTCATTAGATCCACTAAAACTGCTACATTGGAAATCCCATGGGCCCAAAAAATTATTTCTTAATTACAAAAAATGGCATTTAAATAACATGTAATACTGACAATGAGCCCTCAAAACACACAAAAAAACCTCCAAATAGTCAGAATGATTCACCTTAACGTTGGAATACACCATGATTTATTCCACTATCATGACCATGAAGGATCCCAAATAGTGGTGGAAGATCTAGTCCATTGAAGCCGTAAATAATTCCACAGAATTAGTAAGACTAAATGAAATTAAAAATAAGAAAATTGTCAATAATAGATTCATAAGGTAGTATTTGGAAAATCCACTTCCCATACCCTCAAATGATGGTACCCTGATCTCAATTCTATCTTTGAAAACCAATAGGCTTTTGTAAGCTAATCAAAGAGGAAATCAATTATAGAAAATAGGTACTTATTATTCATAGTTACCTTGTTACGAAAATGTTTGTCTATGAAAATTTAGATACTTACATCTTCTATATTTTCTAACAGAATTGAAAATCTCATGAACCATCATCTCTTCCATCTTGGTCATAGACATTTTATAATACATAAAAGAGATCGGGCTCACCCCAAGGAGCTAATCAAAAGTTTACTCAAAATCTCATTAGGGATGAAAATTTTAAAATCCTATAGAAAAAATATGGTGAACCTATCTGTGATAACTGGAAGCTCATTCTTATAACTCTGATCTATAGTATCAAAAAACAACCTATAAATCTATCATGAGATCAACCCAAAATCCAAATAAACTGATCCTTCCACCCTTGATCACAGATCCAACTCACCCTAAAACACATGAGTAATACCATCATGAGTAAGGAAATTGACCATACATTGAGAATATTCGTCTAGTTCCTTAAAGCTAATTAACCATTCAATTTTAATTATGAGTTCAAAAACATTCAGTTCTAGAATAATGATGTCCCAAATGAATTCTTGGACAACTACCAAAACATGAAACTCAGTGTACTTGAAACCTTTCTCCTTCATCCCACCTAGTGAGGATAGAAAATACATACAACATGACATCAACTCAACCCAGATAACAAAAGACACAATCATCATAAGTTATATAATGGAATGAGATATCGTGTTGTTTATAATCTTAATTCCATGGAATATTTAATAAACATATTACTTCTCATGGTGGTTCACCCAAAATCAATGTCCTCTAAAACAACTTCCCCATCATGGGATCACCATTGAATAGAACCTCCCTACATCTTATACGCATGGTTGGTCCAAAAATCATGCACTAATAAAAAATAATGCGATTGTGATCTAATGAATCCATAATGGGTAAAACACATGACTAATGGACACTATTTCCACTTCCCCAATAAGACTCATCTTGTATATGTTTCTACCTTGATGAAGATCTCTAATTTTGAACTTTTTATGTGCACCACTATGGCCTATCTTACTATTTAGAATATCCCCTCCCATAATATTATTATCAACCACATATAAATATGTTTTTAGATAGATAATAATAAACATAGATATGATCTATGTCGAAGACAAAATTTCAAAACACTTAGCATTGAGGTAGTTGTTCATGAGGTGATCTAAATATAGATTCAACAATTCGGTATAAAACAACATATTATTTCATAGAATGATCCCCTTTATCCAATGATCTCTTGGGAATTCACCACCCTTAAGGTATCTGAGTACATCATCTGATTAAAGTCCACCTTGAATGTAGTCTATATGAGATCCTTGTGCCTTTTCAAGAGATCCATTGACTCCCACCACTTCCTACCCAATCCTCCTATGAAATTTGTAGTGAAAATCACATTATAGTTCTCAAGGATCCTCATGGAATCAAATATATACTTCGTAAAATCCAAAATATTCTTGGGATCTTTGGGTCCTTTATCTCTACATAACACCTATGGATCTTTCCTCATAAACTCAAAATCATAGGCCACATTCGGTGCCTTGTATCAAACTACCACTAACCCAAGTATGTGATTATAAAAATCACCAAATCTAACAAATATGGATCAATGTAATGTTTCACTTATAGTATATTTTTTGTGACACCCTCTATATTCTTGGATTTGGTTTTTCTAGGTGGCATCATAGATAATACACAAAATCACCAGCATCATCAAGCCCAATTAAACCTCAACCCATATAAAAGTAATCAAAAGAAACCCACATCAGGGGTATCCATAAGAAACATTATCATCAAAATAACATACAAATTAAAAATTAGAAAAATCTTAAAAAAAATCTATTATTTCCCACTATACACGTTTTAGTTTCATGGTTTTGACAAATTTGTGCCATCCATGATGGTGTCATAAGATGATGGATGAAAATGTCTCATGAAATTCACACAATTACTATGAAGAATACTCATCCCAACGATCTCCTTGTTTCACCACCTAAACTCAAAAAGAACCTTTTTATTTTCCTAGGTCATAACACTAACTAAGAAAAGCATAAAAAATTATCAAAACAAAACATAACTTTGATCAAAACATTACCAAAGTCTCATACCACCAAGGGAAAACTAAACGTTTCGCATAAAGAATAGATGGCTAGACACTCCCTCATTCCTACTTCATGATTCCATATGGTCCTAGATCTATTGTACCACTAAAACCCATATATAAACATTCTTTAATACAATTTTGTATTTAACCAACCTTGGTCAGTTCGTTATAATAATCCTATAAGACATATATTAACCAAAACTAACATAGATTCAAATCTCAATGTGAGAATATATACCTATGGTTCCTGGGATTTGTATAGAACACAAAAAATTCACTAATAATTTAATTCCAACATAACATCAAATAAAACACCCCCACTATAAGTTTTATTTCATGGGTATGAATGTTATACTAATGAGGACATAACTATAGGTACCCTTAGGAGGTCACTACTCAGATGTATCTAGAAAAAACATATACCAATATACGAAGCATAAAATAATAATTAAATCATGAATTCCCATTTTAAAAGAAGAACATGAGTAGGGATTAACATATCCTTCATTAACATAAAAAACATATGAGAGTAAGTTTTCTATAAAATTTTCTAATCATTCATTATCAAGTATATAAAATGTTATAAAATTTCAGATAAATTAGTGAAAAATCTCTAATATATCCTAAAATAACATGAAAATTGTAAACCCTAAAAAACATTGATTCTCTTCTTCAAAAAAAATCCACAATATTTTAAATATTGATCACAATTCCCTACTAATACATGATATTTATATGTAAATTCACCTTCATCCTATTTAATTTTAACCTAAATTACTTCTTGTAAATATTATTTTTGATGAACAAAAGGAAAGTTCATTAATTACTCATCATGATACTCCTATGAAATCCTATTAAAGAGTATGTGATAGGTAAACACTACCTTGAACTGATACAAGAACTCAAGGAAAATAGATTTCATCAATATCATAAATAAAGATGTGGAATTTATGACACTGATACAAATTACCACACACATGAAGTTATTATAGACGCACATGAAGGAAGTATTTGAAATATTTTACCTTTTAACAAAGTTATGATGATATCTTGACCATAAATAAATCTTTGAGAACAAATTATCTCCCTTAAACTAATCATATAAATCATTAATCCTCAAGAGGGGGTATTAATTATTCACATTTAACAAATTCAGTTTATAGATAAACAACCTAAAACTAACCTACATATTCTTTTAAAAAATAGACCTGATTCTAATGAGGATATTCTATTTTCAATTAATCTTTTATTCAATAAATTAACAATTAAAAACTTTAGTTCATGTAACTCATAAAGAACCATATAATAATAATACATTGAAAGTAGAGAGACATCTTGTTGAAACTCTTTTCCAAAAGTGATATCATGTCAATGTTGAAGAATCACAAATTCCTCAACAAACACAATAGAAAACCACTTCAAAACTATATTATACTCTACTACAATATCTTTCATTGATCCTAAAATCAAACACTCAATCCTTGAGGAAAAGGGATATAAAAATTATAAATATATCTGATGATCTTACATAGAAATTATTGCGTAATTCTCCCCTTAAACATCAATGAAAACAAATCAACATCAAATGAAATCAATAAAATTTTAGACAATGAAATATGTAATGATGAAAACTCAATGATTCCCAAGATTCACATATGGTTTAGGCAGTATTTTCATGCCATCATTTTCATTCCTCAATCCTTACCATATGGTGGGGGAGGTTCGCCATACACCCCTTCAATATCCCTATCCTCAGCTCTTCTCTTCTCTCACTTACCCTCCTCAGTTCCCCACCATCCACAAAATTGATGTTGTCTCTAACATTAAGACACACAAATAAGGGGTTATTTTGATTAAAATTTCTTCCATTGAATTCAAGAGGACCTCAAGGATTATGGATCTCAACTTTGTGGATAATTTCAGAAATAATTGACCCTTGATAGATGCATTTTATTGATTTTTCATTGATTAGTGGATCTTTAATGGATGGATGATTATAAGGATTTTTTACTCAAGACATTTCTTGATCTAAAATGCAGTCAAATAGGATATTATATCAGTTTAGTAGAATTATCTATATGTTCTAATATGGCTTCACTTCTCCCTATTTTATTGGTCTTTCAATTTTTACATGAAATCAGATCCTCCCATCTTGGTGATATGGATATACCTTCTATATCTTCTCCACCCATTTTAGAATCTAGTGGTTCTTTGGTTGATCAAATACATTGTGAGATGATTCTTTTTCTTAAAACAACACACCAAAACTGACTTACATCCAGTTTCTCATTTAATTTTCATTTAATTCTACATCACCAAGTATCTATTAGATTTTATGTACATTGATATTGAAGGGCGATCATTGTTGGAAGCAACAGGTTCCCTATGAATCTTGTTCTCCTTTGTACTCATATTATAGATGGCTTGGTCATGATGTCCCAAAATGTTAGCATTGATAACCATCCCTTGTGCAGACCTTCTATATGGTATCTAGGGTAAATATGGTAGTTCAATTATTTCTCTTCCTTCTAAAGGGGTGAGGCCTTCTCAACATGAACAAAAGATTGAGGATATTTTTTCTGGTTTGAGCCATGAATTAGAAGAAAGCAGACCAGCTACATATTTCCCAGGAATGGTTTGGTCAAGCACCCCTAATATTGTTTCAATGTATTCACATGTTTTGGTTGAAATAAATGAGATTAATGGGAAGGAGTGTGATGTTATAATGTCTTTCATTGGATATAGTTCTAGGAATAAATAGGTAGTATGATTTGGTCATGAAGCCTCCAATGATATAAGGATAAAGTCAGCAATTAAAGAAGGTTCAAATGACATTATGGACCATTAAGGACAAAAAAGGTCACCTCATCCTCAATTAAGGTTGTTTGAATTTAGTGAATTGATTGAGTCCTAATTGAATAATTTTGACTGTAGATCTAGGAAATCACATTGAAGGTGTGGATAGTGAAGGATCAATCCACGATCAAGGGGATTTAGTTTGTATCAAATCCATCATAATAGAAGTGGAAGAAAACATTGAAGGTCAATGAATATCTGAGGTAGAGTTAGGTGATGAGATATCATGTTATTTATTACTTGATAGTGTATATGAATGTAATGGTAGAGGACTTCACAAACAAAGGAAGAAGAAGGAGTAGAAATGAAATCATGACTCATAGAGCGTTATTGTCCATAAATGAATGAAAAATAAATGACATAAGTATTATTCTGACTTTCCAAATCCCATGGAGATAATATTTTAAATAATTACGAGGGAAGTTGAACTAGAATTGGAAATGATTGTGCTTGCTCAGGTTCAGGGAAGAACAATAGTTTCAGAGGATCATAACAAGGATGTTATCACTAAAATGGATGAGCTCGCTAATAATAAGTTAGTTTCTCATAGATCAGTGATATGTGAGAAGTATGTTGAATGGAATGATGAAACAAAAAAATAAAAAAGTTTTCTATTAGTTATTCCCCCAAAATAGCAATTATAGAGGAGGAATTTGTTATTGATGCTTGATACGAGGATGTTAATACAATGAATGAAATAATTATGCAGGTCAAACTAACAAGGATCAGTGTTTTTTAATCAATAAAAAAGACTATATTTTGACATGAGACTTCAATGTAAATAATATCACCATGAAGAGTATTATAAGACTTTGTATATGATGGAGTATAACATTGAAGATATTCTCAAGTCTGAACCAGATATAAAGGAAACAACACATCATTGTAGTTTATATTTGTAGAAGGATTATAATAATATTAAATTTTGCATCAATGACTTTCTAATCTGTTACGATGTTCGATGAAGTTTAAGTCCAATTTTTTGAGGATTCAAACGTTTTTCAAACAAATTATTTTGATAAATAATAAATTAGGTTTCAGTCAGTCACAAATAAATTCAAATAGTGAGTACAACCAATCCATTACTTGGATTAAATCATATGGCTATATGTGTAATAGATAAAACACATTGTTTTACTGATACAGATACACCTAAAGGAATCTATAATATCCTCTAACTATAGTGATAACATACAGGGGTTCTAGAAGCCTCCCCACCATGTTTCTTAAATCTTGAACTATGGTATAAACATTGAAGATGTGTGGTACTCCAAAATAGAATTATGCTGATTAAAATGTATATGATAAACAAATTATACCTTCAAATATTTCTAAACTTAGAACACTAGAATAACCATAGGAGGCATATGACTATTCAATAATCCTTTGCCTCATAAAATGAGATGAAAACTACTTCTACGACTACAATAAACCCTATCTTCTTAATGTAAATTAAAAACACATTCTTATTTTCTTTTCACTTGATCTTTCATCTATATCACAGTGGTCTACTAACCTGGATTCAAATGATGGGGACTTAGAGAAATTTTTTATTACTTATTCATATAAAAATAACTATCTTCCCTATACTAACCATGAAAAAGACTTGAGAACTCTATCCTTGGATTACTATGACTTATAAAATAAAATAAAACCAATATATAAATACTGATATGGGATTTAATCTTGTAACTCAAGATAAATAGGAGAATGAAAACAAATAGTAACTCTTTAATGGTTAAATACTCACCTGTTGAGATTGATGAGAAACATAATCTATTTGTCAACTCAAGAAATTATGTTGAATTAATTAATTATTTTAAATAAGATACAATTTTATATTATGAATCACATTGACTTTCCCTAAAACCTTAATAAATGTTAAAAATTAAAATCTGGTGACTTATTGCTGATCCTAAAAATGCAACGCCTCCCCCAAATTTCAGGTTGTAGCCTCTTAACCTATGATATGACTAGGATCATACAAAATAACTATACTAAAATAAATTTTTATCTTCCACATAACAATTATTCCTTAATTAATTGTTTCAAACTCATTCTAACCCACCACCATAAATATAAAATAAATAAACTCCACATGAAACTGGCAGTGGATCTTATCATTGGACATCTCTCCCTATTCATTCCATCAAAGAAAAATGATCCACTATTATGGAAAATCTCCATTGAAAACTAATATGTAATGAAATATAACATTACATTATAACATGGATAAAACTAAAATAAATCCCAATGACCCATTAAAACCTATCAACCACTTAATCAGAGGTAGTCCCCTAATACCACATGAAGGACAAACATTGAAACTCATGATTTCCTTCCTATAAGAACCATATAATGAAACATCAACCATCTATTGAAAAATCATGGAATATTACTGCACTTACCCCCCAAATTATAGGCTTATTCTTTTTTGAATCAATATCTAGATAAAAAAATAACCCTTGTGGCCACGATATTGAATTTATTTTATATTATATAATTGAATTTATTTTATTTTCACAACAATTATCTAATTTCAATCATAGGTACAATCATCATAATTAATGTATTACAACTTGTTCTCTACCCTAAAATCCACATCATATGACTTTAGTATGTTTAACAAGCCGTAGTTAATTTAATTTGATCACAAGGGCCAAAATCTAGGTGTTTTATCTAATATCCCTACCATATATCCCATTCCATTTTGAATTGCTTATGTTTAATTTCCAAATAAATTAATTCCTTAACAATTACTTACTCCAAAAACATTTTATCTCTCAACCATTGCTTCAATACCACTTTTTCATTCCACTCTTCAATACCTAACATAATGGGAATCTAGAAATTTTGGGTCATGAAAATATATATATTTATAAAATATATATGAGAATATATTTTTGTATTCATTTACTATATATATTAACATAATATATATATCTTATTAAGTAATACAAAATACAAACACACATATAAATATATTTAAGAACACTAATTTAATTAATAAATTATAAAATAAAAAATTGAAGCTATATATAATGTATTCGATATCATAAATTGCATGAATCTGTTGTTATTGTTATTATTAATAATATTTTAATGGAAATAATAATAATTTTGTTGATGTTTGTATTAAATTTCGTATATAGAATATTTTTATCATAAATTTTCATGGTAAATTTGATTTATAGTAGCAATATATAGTAACCAATATATTTATTTTGTTTTTTATAGGTGGTAATGAATTATTATTAGATTAATGTATGATGAACAACTGAAAATATGAAATATAATTTGTTAGTATATTGGAATATATATAATTCAAGTGTTAAGACAAATTTTTTATATTCATGCCTGATGTGTTGAAATATATGAAAACAGTAATCAATAAAAATCAATGATCATTTAATTTATAATTTTTTAGATTTTGAGTTTCATTCCTTGGTTCTGGTATGGTGGAATATAATAATGTTCATGATTTCAGGACTATGGAGATTTTAAAAATCATAGTTCTAACCAAATTAGATAAATTATTTATGATATATAAGGGGAAACTATATAGAAAACAAGGATGGGTGAGAAAATACATGGTGAGGAGAAAAGATTACTATTTCATTTCTATATCAAATTTATAGTTTTATCAATTTTATTGACATTGGATACATTGAATGCTAAGAATGTACAAAGCAATAAATATTTTACATTATTCTTTATTATTTTAAAAGATATAATTCCAAAATATAATGGTCTACTAGAATCAAAATATGATATAATAGAATATTATATCTTTTGGGATTGAGGTATAATAAGATATATAAGTTCCCCAATTAATGTGTATTGTATAAAGAGGATTATTATGGTTTTCTAGTGTTTCCCAAATATGTGAAATCAATATATAATTTGAATTAAAGATCTAATGTTTGTTCACATATAATTTTATGTACCGAACATCATATTATGAAAACTAGGAATTTCGATATAATTCATCATTAGATGCATTCAGATTATAATTTTATTAAGAGGTTATGTTGAAATTAATAAGATAGAATAACCAAGGGGAAACAAATTATCTGACATATTTCCCTAAATAGATGAAAATTAATCAATAATTTCAGAATTATATATATGATGTTTTAAATCATAAATTTGGACTGTAAACATGTTGAATTAATCTATATTTAATTCTCAGTAGACATTATAGTTAATATCCCATTATACATGAAATTTATAACCAATTTATTGAAATTTATAGAAATAAAAAATAGTTTATATTGATCTTAGTCATTTATATCTTGAAAAACCATGAATTGAATTTTCTATTTACTTATCTGAATTAATTAATGATTTAATAAATTGGAAAAATTTATCAAAATCTTTGATTGGAATAATTATATTTTCTAAAGTATTTTAATATAATTTTCACTATTAATAATTTTTTGATTTATAGATATTATTTTTGACTCAGTGTT
This sequence comes from Viscum album, assembly GCA_963277665.1. Taxonomy (NCBI): domain Eukaryota; kingdom Viridiplantae; phylum Streptophyta; class Magnoliopsida; order Santalales; family Viscaceae; genus Viscum; species Viscum album. The sequence continues at coordinate 385,745,589 of OY728121.1, forward strand.
AACCGATGCAAATCATATTCAAATTTTGATTTAGATATATTATATCATCTACTAAAAATTCGATTTAAGTTGTATACTCGGGATTTTGAATGTCTTTGTGTATAAATAACTCTTTCATTATATTATAATATGTGTCTAAATTCACAAAATAATTTATCTTATAAAAATTCATTTTTTTGTACGGTTAGTATTTTGATAGGGTTAAGGATATTGAAGTCCCATATAGAAACTCACAAATATTTATTAACTAAAAAATATACATATGAAATTACCAATGATATTTTATCCTACATATCCAAAATATAATTATTTAAAACAAAAAAAATAATTTATGCATGATGTGAGGATTATATATGAATGTTCAATTGATTTTTCTAAGATATTAATTGAATGACTAAGGATAGATTGAATATAAAACTATAATTACAATTTCTTGGAATTTTTTAGGAGTTATATCCATCTTAAAATTCCAAATGAACATGATTTCCTCTATCTTTCTATATATTATATAAGAGATAGTAAATCAGTTGTTATTAGTGTTAACAAGGTATAAAAGTGCCTTAGGGATACTCTATAAATGATATTTTTTTTATCAAAAATATATTTTAATATTATATAATTTAAATCTTATGATTTTATTATTTTTATAAATGATTACTAATGGTTTCACTACATAATATACTAAAAATCCATGTTATAATTACACTATTCATTTGTTTTTATTTATGAATTCTATTTTTATCAATGTAATAGATAGAAATTCATTTAATTTTTTAATAAATAAAAAAATATGAAGTTCTTTTTCAAATAAAAAAATTTAACATCAATTTTTATATCATTATACATTTTTATGGTTCAATTTTTTTTATAATTTAATTTATAAGGACTCGTTTAATTTTTTTTGATGTATATTTTAGAATGGTACATCAATATTTTAATGTTTTAGATTTATAATACACATTAAATGAATAATTTTATTATAAAAAAGTATATTTAGGAGGAGGTTGTTGAGCTCTAATTTCACTAATTATCTTTTGTGGAGTACATCAGTATACCAAAATCCTAAAATATATTAATTGGAATTAAAGGGTACGGGATGTGAGTAAAAAATAATGTTGATGACGCATGATTAAATAATGTTTTAATATTTGATGCTAACATTCCATATGTTTTGATGCTCAAAATATCCAAAATTTATTTGTGATTAATTTATTATTAATAATTTTCAAGTAATTAAATAATTTTTTAAGTAGTATCTCTATTTAAATCCATTATTTAAAGTCGGTACTTTTGGTCATGAGGAAATATTTGAAATTTTTTAGGTTCATGAATAGCATAATAATCACTAAAAAATTATAATGGTATTCTTAAGAATGTGTTAATATGTCTATGTTTGTATTCAAATGCCATAAAAATGTTTTTTTGGAGTAATGAATCATGTTTACACATAAGTCATCTTTATGATGTAGATGAAAACATGCTTATGTTAAGTAAAAGATGATTTTTACACTACCCATCAATTATTAGAATTCAATTCAAATTTTATCTTCATAAATATGGTTTTAAGGTTTAGGTATATTGTAATATTTAATATTTTCTAAAGAATTTACCTCTAAAAATATCAAGTAGAATTTTATGAATCCTAGGAAAATATCTTTATGGATATTTGAATCGAATTTTTTTTTCATGGATTCAAACATTTATACTGTTACAGACACTATTACTCATACCTTAAAATTATAAAAATCAAAATGACATTGAATTAAATAAATTTTGATAGTATTTTAGTGGAATAAAAACCACTCTAGAGTTTTTATCTCAATATTTTTCTAGGAAAATGAAAAAAAAACTTTTTTACTTCCTATTGTTTTCTTTTGAATATTTAGTATATTTTATATGCTCAATATATTGAGATAAGACAAGAGAGAGCCTAAAATTTTATGAAGGAAAAAGAAGTCAAATCACTCTATTTTAAAAAGATAAACTCATTGGATCAGATATTTTACCTACTCTCACACTTGAGATCTATATCAACATATTAATCAAATATGCTAAAGTTCATTTATTATTATAAAGAAGAAAGAATATCTCTACTACCACTGTGTGAATTCAAGTATTAACTTATAATAAATTAATTCTTTTCCAATCTACTTATAATGATTCATCTTTTGATGAGGGATGTTAGATAAACTATTTCAATTAATGCTTCAACAACTATATGTCTCATTTAGAAATATTTTTTTATTTATCTTCATAATTTATTTAATTGATAACTCTATCTACTTAGTGTGTGAAGTCTAAGATGTTATCCTAGTGATGGTATATCCATGAAAAAACTCATTGAACCTCTCTTCAACAAGTTATATTTTTTTAACTCCACTGATAAGTTACATAGAAAAAGGACCAACTTAGTAAAAATCACCAAGATCAAGCTAAGTATTGGTGGAGTCGACTATGGTTTATTCATAAATCTATGAACCACAATAATAATATCTTATATCTATCTCTTTAATATATTTTATTATCCACTAAATTATTATACTAAATATATTGGATAGTTTTGAGAAGTGTTTTGTTATATGGAATTTAAATTTTTCATTAATTTTAGAACTCAATTCAGCCCCCATCATGAGGAATTTTTTAATATAATTAGGTCAATAGTTTGTATCAGTGTAATAAATTTTTTACTTCTCAACTCCTACCCATTGATTTTTAAAGATATTTTCAAATTTTATATAGTTGATTACAAAATTGAAGGAATTACCAGGTAATGAGATTTATTTTTCAGTAGAGAAATATATGGTAGCTATACAACATGAATTAATAAATATTTTAAAAACCTTAGATGAAAAGTCTATTTTAGAGTTGTAAATCCTTATAAGATTCCTACCAGTGATCCCATGTTATAGAAAAATTCAAAAAAATATATTATTATCATAATTTTAAATCCAAGAATGATATTATATCTGGTTTAGGTCAATATTGTTTTAATATATTCTTGTAATGTTATAGAACTATTGATACATGGGAGACACAAGTTTTTGCTTATATATGGACAAATAATGTTATGTGGATTACATAAGATAATTTCAAACTGACATTCAACACATTAAAAAATATATATAGTTGAAGAAAAACCAATATTGTTAGTAAAAGCACAAAAATTTAATCAAATCTTCTAACTTAGATATTTTTTTACATGAATTAGAGCAATCCCTAAAATTTATTAGAGTGAAACCGTCAATGTGTAATGGGATACCTAACTCCATCAGATAGTCTACTCCTTTAAAATTTTATAAAATAAAAGACACTATGAAAGTATCATTATGTTTTCGGTATAAATGGAGGCTGATGCTGTTAAATATATGATGATAATGAATTAAAATGCATCTCCCAAAGTCACTACTTTAAAATATGAGAAAAAACATAAAGAAATTTTTAATCTAAATTATCAGATGAAGGAAAATCAGTTTTTTTAGATTATGATAGTTATATTTCTTTGTAAAAATGAATTTTAATAAGTTTTATTTGATTAAAGGTTAATTAAAAAAATTTAACAAGTAAAAGGAGTTTGAACTATAAAAACAATTTAGATGTTATAAATTTAAGATATTAGGACAAATAAAACCTAATTATCTTCATTTAAAGGAAAAATATTATATAAATAGTTTCGTAGAAAATATGATTTTAAGAAGAAATAAAATACTTATTTAAAATCCTAATTGAGTTCCTCAAAAAACTATAGTTATCATTCAAATGTGGATTCATGAGTTGACCTTTCAAATTAATAGGAAGACATGTTCATGAAGGAAATAATTGAGTTGGTTAAATCATTTAAGTATTTTGTGTATGAAATTAAATCCAAACATTATTTTTTAGAAACAAATCAAATATTATGACATTATGGATGAAAATAATGAATCATAATAAAAGAATAACAAATCAATTAAATAATATTATAATGTTCTGAAATCTAAAATGGATAATCCATCCAAATTGATAATGGAATTAAATTCTATGTTAGAAAAATCATCTCCAAGATGTGATGTACATGAAATCAAAATATCGATTTATTTTAATTTTCACTCCATAAAGCTGGTTTCAAGTGTATTAAATAAGAGAAAATATTATCTTAAGATAATAAATGGTACATGTAGAGATAGCAAAGGAAATATGGAATAGGTTATAACGAGGATACTCCTAAGTTGTATAAAAATTAATTTTTTCCCAGTTCTAATAATAAATGCATATCTAATGTCATGTGATTTTAAAATAGAATAAATGGCCCCAATAAAATATATTTCTATTTTAAATACCCTCTATTTTTAAGGTTATAAAAGATCATTTCATTAAAATTTATTCTAAAACTAGTGACGAAATTTCAACAAAGTCGAGAAAGTTTTTGTTTCCAGGGTCTTTTCGTGCTAACACTACTTGACCTAATTGTATTTTATACAAAAATACCTATTAGTTTGACATTTTTTTGGGATAAATCTATAATTATATCCACATTAGGTGGTATATGGAGATTGTATTAACAATTCATATGATTGGAGTCTTTTACAACATTCACTGTCATTCAATGACTTGATGGAGGTTGTGTCACATATAATGACAATGCTAATGGAAAAATAATTGGCGTTGGAATAATTGGATATCTGTTTTCTATTAATATCAACGTAGTTTAATATGTTTAAGGATTGATGCACAACCTAATAATTATTTCCCCACATTGTGGTGATATATTTTTTATTGGTTTTTATAGAAATTCATGTTTTGTTGTCAATGATAAATTGTTAACATTTTGTGAAACATGAAATGAAAATGATTACAACATAGATATGAATAATTTTTGTGAAGGAATCACACATAATATTCCAAAAAAATCAATGAGGTTGATAATTTTAGACCATTAAAATATATCTACATGTATTTATTTAGACCAAATAGATTATAAATCTTATCTCGAAAATTCATTACATGGGTGTTGGTAAATGTTCTTTCTATATTTACATGGTTTTAATATTAAAGACAAAAAGTGAATCATGTTCTATTTCTATTAGTTTTTTAAAGATCGATCAAAATGTAAATATTGTTAATGTTTTTATTTATGGACTGACTATTGGAGAGAGATAGATAATGGAGAATATTATTTATTTTCATAAAAAAAGTATTGAATATAATTTTTACGCCTATAGAACCCAAAAAAATGACTTTATTTAAATGAGGAATAATTATTTTTAAAAAATTTCTAGAACAGTATTATGTGAGTTTAGAATTCCTACGCATTTTTTATATAAAATTTTTTACACTACATTCTATGTCATAAATACTGTACCAATATGAGCTATATTGAATAATGCAACTTATGAGTTATAGAACAATATAAAACCAAAGGTTGGATACTTGAATTTTTTTGGATGAAATGTGTAAAACCAAAAAACCAAAGGTTACCTTGGTAAGTCTGATTATATGGATGAGGAATCAATATTTCTAAGGATCTCTATTACATCTAGGTTAAATTTAGTCTTTAACAATATTTCATTGACATTTGATGAATCTAATAATTTGAAATTTGATGAATGTAATCTCTTTGATAATAAAAGACCAAAATTGATTACCCATTTTATTCTATAGATACGTTGAGACATTAAACACATTTCAATGATAAAAAGGATAATTATGTGGAATATGATCATGAATTAACATATATTTAAGGGATGGATATTATTAAACCTGATAGTGGGGTTCTGAAAATCCCATAACCTTGAAAAATAATCCCATAAAAATTATTATAGGAGTCATAGAAAAAGGAGTTAGGGCTCAGATGAGTGTCGGAATCCTTTTATAATTTCTTCTTTCTTTTCACAGTTACAACCTAAGTCTATATAACATGTCATGAGTAATTATTATTGGGAAATATCAATATAATAAAATCAAAACATGTTTTTGAGAAACATAATTTGTAAATTTATAGATAGACAAAATGATTACCCTTTTATAAGAGCTAAATTGGAATTTCGAAATTAAAAATATTATCATGGAATAATAATGATAAATAATGATAGATTAGATGATAAATTATATAACTAGGAATGATAAATTTATTATAAAAAATCATAATTGAATTTCTAGATTAAAACCATTATGATTCTTATAACATATACATCATATATTAATGTTATATTACTATAAATTCATGAAAAATTTAATTTCTTAAATTTAATTTAGTATATAATTTTTATGTTTAACAACCTATAGGTTTTGATAACCCTAATTTTTCATTTTTTGTTTTTAATGTTTTTAATTATTATTATACCCTAAAACGAGCACCAAGAGCTTAGTATGAAATGATAAGTTAATTTATTTTATAAAATGTTTTGGATTGTATTTTTTGGATCCAAAATTATTTAATAATTCTTCAACTTCTGATACCTTATTGAAATTTATGTTGATGAAAACATTTTTGGTTCGGATAACCAAAATACGTGTAATGATTTTGTAAAAACTAAGAAATACATATTTGAATTTAGTATGATGGGCGAGTTAAAAAAAATTCGCAAAAAAATTAAACAATTTTTTTTTTGGAATGTTTTAAATCAATGTATATAAACATACAAGATTTAATTAAGATGTTTATTTTGAAAAAAATTTATATATATGAAACACCTTTCAGTTTAACCAAATATACATAATTTGGATGACACAAGTAAATCAGTGGACAATTAGTTAAACAGAGGAATAATTGGAATCATATTGCATATAAATTCTTATAGAACATAAATAATGTTTATTATATGTTTATGTGCTCTATTTAATAAAAACACACAGAATCTCATTTTAATAATTTGGAAATTGTTTTAAGATACATCAATGGATCTAGTTCCTTATAAATTTTTTTTACAGAACCTTCTTGTTTTTATTTTTTTCAAATTTATTTGAAAATTTTTTAGGGTGTAGGTTAGATAGAAAATATAATATTGGAACGTTCCACTTCTTAGGTAAATCATTGGTTTCCTAGTCTAGTATGAAGAAACCCACTATTTCATTTTCAACTACTAAAGCATAATAAAAAAACCAACAGTTTTTACACACATGTATTGTTTATGAAACACACCGCAATGTATTTTGGATTTAATTTTGTTGTTATTCCAATAGAATGTGATAGCCCTTGTGTAATAATAATTTATAAAAATTTGGTAATCCATTAAAGAATAAATTATATTGATTTATGGAATCATTTCATGAGAGACCACAATAAAAAATATGATATTTCTCTTGAGTTCCTTAATAGTGAGATTCATTTAATAGATATACTTATTAATCCCTTACCTAATGAAATATTTTTTTTCAAATATAAATTAGGATTGTTTGAATATAAGTAAATTTATTTTATTTCCATTAAGAATTCATATTTATTTATTTTCCGCACTTTCCAATAAATATTTTATATAGTGAATATTTTTATTTCATAAATTTTAATTAGTGTGTCACAATTGGTAACTTTTACCTATTTAAGGTATCATTGTTCCCATTAGATCAAAACATCTCATTTTAATACCATCATATCTCGATTTCTATTTATTTTAATACTTTGAAACACAGCCCTCAACACCTCAAACCATCATCTTTCACTTGTTGTAGGGATGTAAAAGATATCTAAGGAAGGGGACTTAAGTAGATAAATGACAGAAAAATTCTTGATTACCCAATGATGAGTACATCCAGGAATGTCTAAAAATTTTAGTTGGATGAATCATATATATTATTTATTTAGTAGAGTGTTGGGTTTTCATCTTTGAGAGTCTTTATTTTATGAGAAAAGGAAACATATATTCATTGAGATAGAAGTGTGATATATCTATGATAATTTTTTATTCTGGTTTGCATATTTTAAACAACCAAGATGATGTGACATCTAACCTGACACTGGAACTAGTCTTTGGCATGGGTTGAAGGGTTTTATGGATTCCCATGGGATGGAAACTAGTTCCTTGGTGTTAATAACATTCTTTGGAAATGATTTCACCCATTTTAATACACATAAATAACCTTTATAAATACACAATACATGGATGAGTAATGAAAACCAAACATGTTACAACACTTTTTAGATTGAAGTATTTAAAAATATAACCAAAATAAAATATATAACAATAGAAGGGAAACTGAAAAATAACATAAGAACCTCCATTTGAAAATAGGGATATAACCCTCAAGCCGCCAACACCAAAACGTTATGGAGAGGAAGTCTGGCAACCCATTCCATAAACAACTCCATGACACATATTTCCTTCACCATGGCCATACATAACAATGTCTACATACTCCCAAAGTTGAGTATAATGTGTGAACCAAATCCTAGTACAATACCAACCAAAGGAAAAGATTACATGATGTGACATTAAAAGAAAAATTAATATGAAATTTTTATACAAAATCTTTTGTAAAATGTTAAAAAAAACATTTTAATGGAAACCATTTCTTCACAGAATCATTTTTAAAACAACACTTTTAAAGGTATCATTTCAAATTAATGCTTATTAGAAGAAAAAAAATTATAAAATAAAAACACCCAATTTCCACCATATTTTAATGGATGGAACCTCATCAAAAAATCTATATGTCACAAGTAAGCATTATATGTAAATCCATGAGGGTATCCTAACTCAGGTGAGGCACTAGAACCATGTACCTAAGTGAAAGGTGGAATAGTAACCACATCCATAAGCTTTATCAGGAATGATATAATAGTATAGGACAACCCAATTTCCAAGTGGTATCCAATCACCATCATAGTTTTCTTAGTGTTGTAATTTTCAATCATTTAAGTGAAACCGAGACTCACCACTTCCAAACAATTAGCGTACTAGAACTAGTCATCCCACCTACATACCGATGATTACTTTATGCTCATTCTGTCATTTCCCTTGTTACACAAATCATAATTTTCCCAAACACATTCCAATCCATATAAACACACAAGTAAAATCATCACTTTTACAAACCATCTCACGGAAACCACCATTTTCCATAAATAAACCACTTTGGACTTTATAAACACCAATTTTTTTAAAACCACATTTTCAACAGTTTAGAAGCGAAGAAACCCATTTGAAAAAGCATAATAAATTAAAACAATTTATTCCAACCATTTCCATTGGCCAAGCCCTTTGAAATTTCACATGTAAACCATTATTTCTCTAAATTAAGCTTCACATCATTTTCAATGTTCACAATTCACATTTAATGGTGCATAATAAAGGACAAATTACCAAAATAATTCATATACTTTCGAAAACATACTTTCCAACACATTATAATTATTTTTACCTTTGAAAACCCATTCCACACCTTCAACACATGGAAAAAATACATTCAAGAAACGCTATCGTAAATATTACACAAAACATAACAGTTTTCTTTAATAAAAATCCATTTTATCACTTAAAATGTCAAATAACATACAAAATATATTTCACACCACACAACTATACCATATAACATGTTTAAATACCAAAATAATCATATTAAAATCATCAATTAATATTAGGTCATGGTAACACTAAAATAAATATTAGAAACTTATAGAAATTGGTGTGAAACTATAAACGCACCCCTACAAGATAGTAGAAACGAATGAATGAAAACTAAAAGTCCTTATTTGTCAATAAAGAAAAATATCCAACCCTATAAATAATACCCAACCCACTAGATTACAAAACCCCAATGAAGAAGGTGAGAGGCCCTAGAAAATAGTAGAAAATAAAAGATGGGGGTATTTAATTGATGTATTATTGAAGAATCAGGGTCAGAAATAGAAAAGAAATGGTTCACACGGATCATAGGAGATCTCGGCGGGAATCTTAAATGGGATTAAATCTTTAATGGGGAATATGGGGGTGGAATTAGGGTTAAATATCAAGAGGAAGCATTGTTATTTTAATTTTTTAATGACCTGGACATCGTGTATGTTTTTATCACATGGTTTGAAAAAATTTATTGAAGTCTTGGGTGCCTATCTATATAGGTGTTATCTAGAACAAGGTTTTCCCACATGGACTAACTCTCCATGAAAAATATTTGTGGTAGATTGTTTTAGAAAAACCCAACCTACCAGATAGTTACCTGGGAAGAGGAAATAATTTCCCCTAACCTTGTGCAAACCGTGATCCATAGGTTTTATTAACCAATTTCCCATTTTTCTCGCAAAACTCAATCAAATCCCAATGGAAAAAAGCTAGTCCAAAAAAATAAAATATTACTTCATATATTTATACCCATTAGACCGAGTTACAGAGTTGAAACCCAAGACCCATATATGAACCAGATCCAGGAAAGAAAATAGAAACATTGGTGTGACAATTATCCACACCATGGATTGACTAGAAAACAAAAACTAATACCCCTCCATAGCTCAACATGATTTCAAACAAACATTGAAAAATAAGAAAGTAATAACACAATGAAAGGAAGTAAAAATTCATAATATTTAACTTGGAAGGATAGAATGGACTCCCAACAATATGACTTCTTCCCCTATAAAACCATGACATCTCTAGTTAATCAATTAAAAGAAAAGAAATTATCAGCACCATATAATCCACCCCCCAAGCCAGGAACACCTCATACATCTCCAAATGAAACTCATACCTCTTACATGAAATGAACTAAAAAATACAAATAACATATTAGAGATTCTCCCATGACCTTGCTCCAAAAACAAATCTTCTGGAACACTCTAACAATGATGCTTAATCATGGAAGTTCTTGATGATAGATAAATCCAAATGATTTTACCCACTACCAAGCCAACACCATAAGCTAAACAATATTAGCAGCATTTGGAGGCCCGAATGAACTCTATAATATTTGTAACATAATAGAACAGATTTACTCTAATATGAATTTCTATGATACCCATAGTTGGGCTCCCCACTTTTAGAACCATCCTACATGACCTACCAACCAAGGAAAAAAACGAAACTAAATTACAAGGATGAACACACAAGGATAACCACACATACATTCACATAAAAAAAGTTACATCAACTGGAGTCCCATAAAATGAGACAAATACACCACCTTATAACCAATGAGAGACTCTTAGACCCACATGGGTCACAACAATGAACAAAAAATTCATGAAACTGCTTAAAAATTGACTTTTCCAAAACAAGGTGTTACAATTTAGAGTCTTGAACTATCCCCATCCAACACTGAGACCAAGATAGACCAAGGCCCCTCACATACCTGGGGTTCATTACTATATGAGAGATTCAGTAGGGTGCCTATGGTTGGAGACTAGATGTTTGAAGCATCACCTTCCTCACTTCCAAAAGCTGATAATTTCTAATCAGAATACAATATGTAGTTTTGAATGTGACTACAAAACATTCACAGCAGAACCCAATAGAACACAACAGCCCATGAGAATTACTCTAATATGACACTTCTACAATGATAGGGACTGAGGATATGCATGTGCATCATCCACTATCACCATGAATGAGAGAAAATAGAAACTAGAAAACCATAAGATACACCTCCATTTATAATGGAAATATTCAGAAACTCTGAATGAAGAACATAAGTCCATTAAAAAAATGTTCTCAAAAGATTCTACAACATACACTATTTCACTTTAAATAGAATGAAACGCCACAGAACATCACTAGACAAGACTATCACAACCGAAGAATCATAACAAGTAAAAGGACCTTAAACTGAGTCCCAAACAACTCTATACTCCTATAAATAGAAACATCGTGACCTCAATGATTCATACATGAGAATCTTTTTTGACCATTATTTTTAAACAAATGGAACCACATGAACATATGACCAAAAGAAACTGATGATATATCCATAGTCCTTTAGATACCATGACTAGTTACAACAACATCAAGACACATTCCATTTTTGGAATTCCCTTTACCACATCCATGTTAAGTCAAAAGTCTTCTTTTGACTTCTATATCATGTTTTGGAAATCAAAAATGTATTCTATCATATGTTTGTAAATTACAATTGTCTTTCATCATGTCTATCGTATCGTACAATGTCAATCGTACCATACTGACTCTGTCAATCGTATCGTACTGACTCTGTCAATCGTACCATACTGACTCTGTCAATCGTATCGTACTGACTCTGTCAATCGTACCATATTGACTCTGTCAATCGTATCATACTGACTCTGCTTTTCAGATGTTCATTATTTGTTTTGGTACTTAGTAAAAAACACTCACTACATATGAATCGTACTCATGTTTTTCATTTCTATATATCTCTTGTCCTAACAAAACGATGTCGTTGAGTTAGTTACAAACTAATCAAAATGATGTCGTGCTTTCTGTTTCAATATGACCGTTGGAGGCAATATGACCGTTGGAATCTGAGGCCTATAAATAGGAGGTCATTTGAAGCTGAGAGGAAGATGATGAACGAAGAGAATGAATGAAGAGACTCTGTGAACTACCAAGATTCTAGAGAGAGACACTGTGACTTCTCTCATCTACCTTGTGCGTCCGATCATCATATCGAGGGATTTCAAGTAATTGAAAGGCAGAGGTGTCGATTACCTACAAAATCGAGGGCTGCCGGTGATAGGCAGACAGACGTGCCGATCATCGTATCGAGGGCTTTCAAGTAATTGAAAGACAGACGTGTCGATCATCGTATCGAGGGCTACCGGGGATAGGCAGACAGACGTGCCGATCATCGTATCGAGGGCTACCATGGATAGGCAGACAGACGTGCCGATCATCGTATCGAGGGCTCACCAAGGTGTTGGTGAGACAGACCTTTTATCCTAGGTAAAAGGATAACCCTTCTCTTTGGGTTAATAGAATTATAATACTTTTACATTTCCGCTCTTATATTAGAAATGGATTTGTATTGTTTCCTTTCATCTTTACATATTCAATTGTAATTGTTTTAATTACAATCATTCTGGTACATTCTATATTGATAGATTCTATATGCTTTAAGGTAGAATCATTCATCTTTGTATTACTCTGATTATTGTGTTCACCTTGAATACAATTGTTTTACATTACATTAGTATTACAATACATCATACCTTTTATATTCAATACAATTGTGGGTGTTTGTATTTGTATTAATTTAAGATCATTTAAACTAATCTCTTTGTTGCTAAAACTCAAAGGTTTTTTTTAACCTACAATTCACCCCCCCCCCCTCTTGTATTGTTCCATATAATAGACATATATATACATATATTCGATCAAACAATTGGTATCAAATGAGTTTTTCCATTGATTTGTACTACTAGCTTTATTTCTTATTACTATCTTGAATACTTACTACACTAACGTGTGGAGTGGAAAAGTTGTTTGTGTTGTATTAGATGGCAGGAATGAATATCGGATCAATAGATAAGCTGAATTCTTCTAGACCACCAATCTTTGATGGGAATGATTATGAGTATTGGAGAGATCGTATGAATACTTTCGTTATCAATACTGGTGTAGACAATTTTATTATGCTTACTGGGGGTTAAAAAATTCCTGACAAAGAAGTTAGTACTTTCACCAACCAAGAAAAACAAGAATATCAACTGAATTACAAGGTACAAAATACTTTATTATGCTCTATGACCAGGAATATATATAGTCAGATATCTTCATGTGAAGAAGCCACCTGTATTTAGAAGAAATTAGAAGTTACTCATTTTGGTACATCCAAGGTTATAGAAACAAGGAGTGCAATGCTTCGAGCAGAGTATCATGGATTTGTTTTTCCTTATGGAGAGCCAGTATGTAAAGTGAAACAAAGGTTTATAACAATTGTAAAGAGCTTACAATATATGGGAGAAAAAGGTCTTGATGATGAATCTCTTGTTGATAATATTATAGATATAATGCCAAATGAATGGTAGTCAAAAAGAACAGTTATTGATGAGAATAGAAAAGTTTCCCAGATTACTCTTGATGAACTTTTTGGAACTCTTCTACATCATGAGACAAGAATGAAGAGAGATGCTGATTTCAATAAGAAGAAGAATGGTAATGGAAGTGTAGATTTTGCATCTAAAGCTAAAAGACATGAAAGGCTTACAAGGTCTAAATCCAAGAAAGTTGTTATATCTGATTCAAGTGACTGTAATCATCCGGATAATGAGTTATCCAATATTGCTCGAAGGATGAACAAGATCGTGGGAAAGAAAGATTTTCAATATAGATTCAAAAAGAACGATAGTAAAGATTCAGAGGTAACTTGTTATGAATGTAAGAAAGCAGGAAATATAAGGCCTGATTGTCCTTTACTAAAGAGGAAAGATAGAAAGGAGAAACACTCTGAAAGAAACAAGAAAAGGTTTTATAAGACAAAGAAAGTCTTGAAAGCAAATGATACGTGGAGTGCAAGTGGTAGTGATTCCTCAGATGATTCTTCAGAATATGAGACATCAGGACAAAGGAATATTGGACTCTTAGCCAGACTACCAATTGAAGATCACTATCTCATGGCTAAGGTACATAATGCTGAAGCGATTACAAATGTCTCTTTTAATGCAAATTGTACTAATAATAGATATTATGAATATTCAAATGAGGAATCCTCATCATCAGAGGATGATACTTTACCTTCATTCGAAGAGGTCTCTAGATTTGCTAAGTTACTTGAAAATGAAAATTCTAAACTTAAAAAGAGATTTGAAAAAGCAAATTCTAGAATTTCTATTTTGACTAAAGAAGTATCAGATCTTTCTAAAGATCTTGATGTGAAAACATCTGATTTTGAATGTATTTTAAAAACCCTTGAGAAAGTTAAATCTGATAAGGATAAACTTTCTAAGGATCTTGAAAATGCAATTTCGAAGAAAAATATTTTAGAGTCTAACTCTAGTTCAAATCCAAATGTTTTGGAAAATAAGAATTTTGTTTTAAAACTAATGTCAGAGATTTTATCTTTGAAAAAGTGTTTGTCAAACTTTACTCATGGAAAAGAAAACTTTGATAGGATGTATTCTCAAATTAGACCTTTGAGAAATCGTTCTGGTCTTGGTTATACTTATTCCAAACCTGTTTATAGCAATAACTATTTTGTTCCTCAAAAAACCATTTTCTGTTCTAAGTGTCAATGTGGTGGACACTGGAGAAGATATTGTTCTCTTAACAAAACTCAATCTTTAGGATTTCATAAAGCTCATTTTTCTAAACAAATGTGGATTCCTAAAATTCTTTTATCTAACCCTTCTGGATCCAAACAAGTTTGGATTCCAAAAATCTAATTGTTTCTTTTTCAGGAAAATGAAAAATGTACCAATAAGAATATTTGGTACAAGGATAGTGGTTGTTCTCGACACATGACTGGAAACAAAGATCTCTTTGAAAAGGTTATCAAAACAAAAGGTGGAAAAGTTACCTTCGGAGATAATGCAAAAGGAAAGATTGTTAGTATAGGTAATATTTTTTTTCTTGGAAAAGTTCTTATTTCAAATGTTTTGTTTGTTAAAGGTCTTAGGCACAATCTCATCAGCATAAGTCAATTATGTGATGAAGGTTACCTTGTGAATTTTAGAAATGATAAGTGTCTTGTTCACAATTCCAAGGATGAGTTCATTCTATCTTCCCATAGGCAAGAGAATGTTTACACTATTAACATAGAAGACCTTAGAAACCAAAACTTACCTTGTTTAAGTGTAATAGAAGACCAATCGTGGCTATGACATAGGAGACTAGGACACTGTAATATGAGAAACCTAACAAAACACTCAAAGAAAGGACTTCCAAAAGGCTACCGGACCTTAGATATGATTCTCCAAAAGTCTGTGATCCTTGTCAATTTGGCAAGCAACATAAAACTAGCTTTAAACCAATTAATGAAGTTTCAACTTCTAATGCATTACATCTTGTGCATATGGATCTTTTTGGTCCTTCACAATCTGGAAGCATTGGAGGCAAATACTATGTATTTGTTTTTGTTGATGACTTTACTAGATTTACATGGGTCTATTTTCTCACAAAGAAATCTGAAGCCTTTTCCTATTTCAAAACTTTTAGAGCCCAAGTTAAAAATGAGAAAAACCTACCATTGATAACTATTCATAGTGATCATGGTGGTGAATTTCAAAACTCAGATTTTGAAGCTTTTTGTAGTAACAAAGGTATTACTCACAATTTCTCAGCTCCACGAACTGCTTAGCAAAATGGTGTTGTTGAAAGAAGAAATCGTATTCTTCAGGAAATAACTCGAACCATGTTGATTGAATACTCAATTGCTAAGCACATCTGGGCTGAAGCTGTTAGTACTGCCTGTTATACTATAAATCGTGTTTTAACTAGACCATTTCTTAATAAAACTCCTTATGAGTTATGGACTGGCCGAAAACCTAAAGTTTCATACTTCAAAGTTTTTGGATGCAAAGTATTCATTCTGAATACAAAAGTTAATCTCCACAAATTTGCACCAAAATCTGATGAAGGAATATTTCTAGGCTATTCTACAACCTCTAATTCTTATAGAGTTTTCAATAAAAACACTTGTACTGTTGAGGAAACAATACATGTAAAATTTGATGAAACTGATCCTTTTGTTTTCAGCCATCCCAATCCTACATCCTCGGATGTGTTTTCTAAAAATGTTTATCAACCTTTATTAGAAGAGCATTCTGATAAGGAAAATGTTCAAGAAAGTATTCCGGAAACATTTACCACAGAAGATTTTCTACCATATGTTGATGAACAGGTTTTACCAAACCCAAATCAATTGTTTCTTAGGAATCATCCCAGTGATAACATCATTGGTGATATAAATCAACCTGTAAGGACCATAAATTCATTAAGAAATGAAATAGAACATCTTTCTTTTCTTTCCCAATTTGAACCTAAAAGTCCCAGTGAGGCCTTAGGTGATGATGATTGGATCAAAGCAATGCAAGATGAACTAAATGAATTTGAATGGAATCAAGTCTGTACATTAGTTGAAAGACCTAATGAAACAACTGTGATTGGTGTAAAATGGGTTTTCAGAAACAAGTGTGATTAAAATGGAATCATTGTAAGAAATAAAGCAAGAATTGTTGCTAAAGGATATAATCAACAAGAGGGAATAGACTATGAAGAAACATATGCTCCTGTAGCTGGACATGAATCTATTCGTATTCTATTAGCCTTCGCAGCATATTTCAATTTCAAACTATTTCAAATGGATGTGAAATGTGCTTTTCTAAATGGTTTTGTTCAAGAAGATGTTTTTGTAGAACAACCTCCTGGTTTTCAAGACCCAAAACATCCTGATCATGTTTTTAAATATACGAAGGCTCTATATGGTCTTAAACAAGCCCCTAGATCATGGTATGATAGACTTACATGATTTCTTTTACAAAACAATTATACAAAAGGTACAACAGATCCAACTCTTTTTATCAAAATGGAAAACAAAAATGTTTTGATTGTCCAAATCTATGTTGATGACATCATATTTGGATCAACTCAGAAATCTATAACTGATTCTTTTGCAAAATTAATGAAATATGAGTTTGAAATGAGTATGATGGGTGAGTTAACATTCTTTCTAGGTTTTCAAATTTCTCAAAAACCAGAAGGAACTTATATATCTCAACATAAGTACATAAAATATTTACTCAAAAAGTATGGATTTGACAAAACTCGAAGTATTAGTACCCCAATTGGTACATCAAATACTCTTGATCTTGATGAAACTGGGAAACCAGTAGATCAAACAAATTTTAGAGGTATGATAGGAAGTTTGCTATACTTGAAAGCTAGTCGACCCGACTTGATGTTTTCTGTATGCATATGTGCAAGATATCAATCTAATCCAAAAGTGTCTCACCTAAAAGCCGTAAAGAGAATCTTTAGGTATTTAAAAGACATAATGGATTTAGGTCTTTTCTACTCTTCTGGAAATTATTTTGTTTTAAAAAGTTTTTCAGATGCTGACTTTGGTGGTTGTAGAATGGATAGAAAAAGTACATCTGGAACATGTCATTTCATAGGAGATTATTTGGTTTCCTGGTCCTGCAAGAAACAACACTCAGTTGCACTCTCCACTGCTGAAGCTGAATATGTAGCAGCTGGAAGTTGCTGTGCTCAAGTATTGTGGATGCAGCACACACTCACTGACTATGGTTTGAGATTCTCCAAAACTCAAATTCTTTGTGATAATACAAGTGCCATAGCTCTCAGTAAAAACCCATCAGATCACTCAAGTGCAAAACACATAGATGTTAGGCATCACTTTCTTAGGGATCACACAAAAAAAGGTGATATTATTTTACAATTAATTGGAATGCAAGATCAACTTGATGACATTTTTACAAAACCTTTACCTTCCGATAGATTAGAATATATAAAACAGAAGCTAAGAATGATTACGTTAAAATAATCATTTATATCTACTTCCTGTTTTACATCTCTCCTAATAGTAAGAAACTCCTCGTAGAAAGGGGGAGGACATTTCTTTTTGTATTTATGATTCTTTTTATCTTATGTTCTTTAACTATTTACTCTTTGGATTTTTTTTCTGTTTATCATTTTGACAGTTTTATCGTATCATTCATTTTTTCCATTATGTTTATCGTATTGACAGTTTTATTGATTCGTTCATTTTTCCTGTTTATCATATTGACAGTTTTATAGTATCATTTACTATCGACCGATGATGGTAATCAATTGCTTTTCCATCGTATCAATAGTATTGAATCGACCGATGATGGTATTGAATTTTTTTCCATCATACCAATCAATCAATAGTATTGAATCGACCGATGATGGTATTGAATTTCTTTTCCATCATACCAATCAATCAATAGTATTGAATCGACCGATGATGGTATTGAATTTCTTTTCCATCGTATCAATAGTTTTGTATCGACCGATAATGGTAATGATTTTCTTTTCAATCTAATCGACCGATGATGGTATTAAGATTGTTTTCCATCGTACTGTCAGTTCATGGTAACGAGATTGTTTTCCATCGTATTGTCAGTTCATGGTAACAAGAATTTTTTCTATCATACGGTCAGTTCATAGTAATGACTTTGTTTTCCATCGGCATGATGATGTTTTTTTTATTTCCTTACGATTGTATTTTCATTTGATTTCTATCAAAACCAACAATTACCTTACATTCTCCGACAGGTATTTTTTTCATTTTTTTTCTTTGTTTTAATCCTAACCATTGATCTGGTTTTCTCTAATCTTGACCGTAGAAGATCATTGGTCACCCGTTTTCGACCGTAGAAGATCAACGGTCACCTCTTTATCGCCTATAAATACCCCTCTCCCCTCCCCAAACCCACATTGATTTTTCAGGAATTGAGGCGATGCTCTGCTCCACCAGCAATAAATCATCGTACGATCTTCTCATCGGCACAACCTTTATGTCTCAATCCTCTGCTAATACTCCCGCCGAAATGTCTTCAAAGACTTTTACAGAGAAAGAATTTAACAGAGAAAGGTTAGTATCTCGGGACTTTTTCGATACGTACGATTCTACAATTAGGAGGATCATTTTGTTTCAAGGATGGGAACATCTGTGTGTTGAAAAGCCTGATTATCAAGATCCGGTTCTTTTTTAAGAAGTTTGTCAGTTTTACAAAACCGTTTCTTTCGACAAAGACATGACTATAAACTTTGTTGTGTACAATAGAAAATTGTCTATGTCTGTGAAACAAGCGGCACATTTTCTCAATGTTTCTGTAGAAGGGATTCTTTCTGTCCATCGCACAAACTACCAGAGGAAGTTGGTACGTTTAGTAGAGAATGTTCTGAAAAGTCTTTGTTTGACTCAAGTCGATCATATGAACTAGCATCGTACGATGAAGATACTGATTCAGAGCATAAAATCTCTCTCAAGAAAAGTGATTACATTGTTCATGTTTTGAGAAGGGTTGAGAAGACTATTCATTATTTCCCAAGGCTGGAAGGGAAGATTGATTTTATCACTGACAATCAAAAGAAGAAGTTTGGATCTGTGAAAGAATTAAGGAAGAAGGTTTTTTCAGTTGAAGCTGATTTGAATGTTCTTTCAGAAATCTCGGTTGCTCATAAAAAGGCATGCAATAAAATGACCAAGTGGTCGTTCAAAACAGATAGCTCAATCAATGATCATGAGATAGCAATTGAAGATATAAGAAGGTTATTAAATCAGCTTGCAATTGCTTTCAACAAGCTTGACAGAGAAACGGTTGAAAGGTTGAACCGTTTGTCTTCTCAAAGAGTCGATGTTCCTTCAGTGAAAGATTTTCAAGAGAGAATGAATTTTTTTCAATCTGAATTCTCGAAGGTTTCATCTTTCAATGATGAAATGGTTTTGCTGATGAATCAAAATTCAGTGTTATCCAAAGATAACAAGAATTTTCAAAACAGAATTGATACCCTTGAAGAAGTAATCAGAGTCCAGGAGGAGACTATCAGAAATCAAGATCAGATTTTTGCGGACCAACAAGAGATTCTCAAAACTCAGGGAGAATCAATTTCTGAAGACAAGAAGGAGATCAAGAAGATGGAAGCTATTCTTCATGAGCTTATAAAGAAGGAGAAGGAAAGAGAGAACAAATGATTGTTGTATTTGTGTTCTTTTGGAACTTGTCTTTGTTTTGTAATGACTCTTATGATCCTTTTCTTTTATCCATTGTCTTGTATTTCTTTACTAACTCTTTCAGACAATTCAAGATTACTGCTTTCTTTTTGTAAATCACAAAGGGGGAGAATGTTTTACAAAGGGGGAGAATGTTTTACAAAGGGGGAGAATGTTTTACAAAGGGGAGAATGTTTTACAAAGGAACCGAATGCTTTACAATGCTCTTAAGGAAAATCTACGAATACAATCCTTAAGAAAGTCCATACCTAAGGGGGAGTTAGTTGTATTCAATTTCTTATTCAGAAGAGTTTTCAATAACTCAGGGGGAGATAAGTATTTCTTGTTACATTTACTTTGTGTGTTGTGCTTTCCAAAAAGGGGGAGATTGTTAAGTCAAAAGTCTTATTTTTTCTTCTATATCATGTTTTGTAAATCACAAATGTATTATATCATATGTTTGTAAATTACAATTGTCTTTTATCATGTCTATCGTATCATACAATGTCAATCGTACCATACTGACTCAGTCAATCGTATCGTACTGACTCTGTCAATCGTACCATACTGTCTCTGTCAATCGTATCGTACTGACTCTGTCAATCGTACCATACTGACTCTATCAATCGTATCGTACTGACTCTGCTATTCAGATGTTCATTATTTGTTTTGGTACTTAGTCAAAAACACTCACTACATATGAATCATACTCATGTTTTTCATTTCTATATATCTCTTGTCCTAACAAAACGATGTCGTTGAGTTAGTTACAAACTAATCAAAACGATGTCGTGCTTTCTGTTTTAATATGACCATTGGAGGCAATATGACCGTTGGAATCCGAGGCCTACAAATAGGAGGTCATTTGAAGCTAAGATGAAGATGATGAACGAAGAGAATGAATGAAGAGACTCTGTGAACTACCAAGATTCTAGAGAGAGACACTGTGACTTCTCTCATCTGCCTTGTGCGTCCGATCATCGTATCGAGGGCTTTCAAGTAATTGAAAGACAGAGGTGCCGATTACCTACAAAATAGAGGGCTGCCGGGGATAGGCAGACAGACGTGCTGATAATCGTATCGAGGGCTTTCAAGTAATTGAAAGACAGACATGACGATCATCATATCAAGGGCTGCCGGGATAGGCACACAGACGTGCCGATCATCGTATCAAGGGCTGCCAGGGATAGGCAGATAGACGTGTCGATCATCGTATCGAGGGCTCACCAAGGTGTTGGTGAGACAGACCTTTTATCCTAGGTAAAATGATAACCCTTCTCTTTGGGTTAAAAGAATTGTAATACTTTTTCGTTTCCGCTGTTATATTAGAAAGGGATGTGTATTGTTTCCTTTCTTATTTACATATTCAATTGTAATTGTTTCAATTACAATCATTCTGTTACATTCTGTATTGATAGATTATATACGCTTTAAGGTAGAATCATTCATCTTTGTATTACTCTGATTATTGTGTTCACCTTGAATACAATTGTTTTACATTACATTAGTATTACAATACATCATACCTTTTATATTCAATAAAATTGTGGGTTTTTGTATTTGTATTAGTTTAAGATCATTTAAACTAATCTCTTTGTTGATAAAACTCAAAGGTTTTTTTAACCTACAATTCAACCCCCCTCTTGTATTGTTCCATCTAATAGACATATATATACATATATTCGATCCAACAATCCAAACTAGACCTTCAAGGATAACAGTGGAGGGATTCAACATTAATGACTATAATAAATGAAAGAAACTAAATATTCTTTCCATATTAAAAATCCACCCTTTATAATTTATGTCAATTGGTGTGATTATAAAAGACAATAGGATTAAACATCTATAACTTGAGAAGGATTTCAATATATTGATCTACTCGAGGATCCACTAATTGTAAACCACACATAGCTATACCAAAATATCTATAAAAAAGTTTGGAGGTAGTGTAATTGGAAACAAGGATATAGAGAACTCAATTATGGCTGATTCATCTACCTGAATTCCCCACAACCAAACAACAATCAAACAAGTACCAACTCAAACTCTTCCAAAACACATATCAAAAGAATCCATTTACCATCATCTCAAGAAAAATACATCAACAAGAATAAAAACAAAAAAAAAATCTTTAAAACAATAATATTTATCAAACAAAAATCATCATTCATGAAAAATTACCAAAAAATAAGGTCACACACCACATTTCTACTATTTACCAAATCATCACATCTTCTTTTAAAATCAATTTGGAAATGAAAACATTCATGGATAGTTGTAAACTCACTAAAGGTATTCCATGGAGTCTCACATGTTCATATTTTCATGTCAAACTAGGATCTCATCCCATTTTCCACACATATCCCATACACGTGGTCACTCATGGGAATACCAAATGTCACCTAAAATATTTTCACTTTCCAGAACAAACATTCAACCCACCAAATTTACAACATCATTACAATTTCAAAAATGAATTAAAATTTCCAAAATTTCAATAACCACCAAATCAGAAAAAAATTTCATTATTCACACATCATTCTATTTAATTTCTTTTTCAAATAAAAATCCCACCACATAAAAAATCCTTTATGTAAAACATAATTAAAAGTCCTTTTTTAGAAATCTTCTTTTGAGACAAGATATTTCATTAAGATCCAGACATTGATTATAAAAATATAACCTCACAATGAAATTCCCATTTATCCCAAATTTCATTTCATAAAAATCCATTTTTTCTAATGTTTTTCTCAAAATTATTTCTAGAAATATATCTTCCCCTTGCTAAAAAAATAATTCTTGATTTAAACCTAGATTTCATAATTCCAAATTTGGGGTTTTCAAAAAACAAATCAGACTCTAAGAAGATGAAAATCATTATCAAGAGAAATATATTGTCGATGGGTGACCTGGACAGATGGTTGGAAACCATATGTCAATCAAAATTCCATAATAGAGAGTGTTTTAGGACTATTTTTCTGAGACAACATGGATTTCCTAGATTCGCAATCTCAAATAGACCATTTTCCCAACTCTCATCTACTTTCCAACCTGCTTTTACGTGGAAAATCATGTCCTATCACAATGTGTGTTGTCCAACCCCCATACATATAATTAGAATATCAGCTCTCTAAAATCCTTTATACAGTATACCCAGACTAATCAAAAATAACATGACCCAAAAAAAGCATGACCTTTTATCATACAATTTTGTCTCAAACCAAGACGATGTGCCATCTAACATGACCATCATTTCACATGTTACATAAATCATCATTTTCACAAACACATTCCAATCCATATAAAAACACAATTAAAATTTTCACTATTTCATATCATCTCCCAGAAAACACCATTTTCCATAAATATACAACTATACACATTACTCATACAAAAAAAATTTGAAAAAAATTTTGACAACTTACACAACCAATGAAACCCATTTGGAAAAACAAAAGAAAAACACTTGATTGATTGAAACCATTTCCATGGTCCAATCCCTTTTCAATTTCACACCTAAACTGTGTTTTCATTATAACATTCATCACATCATTTAAAAAATTCCCCATTTACATTTAATGGTTCAAAAAAATCCACTTACACAAAATAAATTACATACTACTGAAAAAACACATTTAAACATGTTTGCATTATTGGTTCCTTTGAAAACCCATTCTACAGCTTCCACACATGGAATAAATCCTTTTGAAGAAACACTACCATAAATATTACACAAAAATAACAGTTTTTATTTATAATAACAAATTTTTATCAAATAATCATGCCAAATCACTTATAAAATATAATTTTCACCACAAACTTGAACCACAAAAAATGTTCACATAAAAAAACAAAAATATTAAAATATTTTAAAAATTTTAGGGAATGAGACTGACTATCTCAAGGTTTGATGTTTTAGGAAAGCATTGTGAGACCACAACCACATCACCACATGAACCAAAAAAGGAATGATCAAACACTAAACATCATGAATTAACCCTAAAGTTATTATACAACCCTAAAAATACCACACATCCCACTTGAGAAAAATACCCCAAATAAGAAGTTCAGAAACCAAATAAAAGAGGATGGAATCAAAGGAAGAGGGACTTAAATAAAAAATTATTAAGTAAACGGTGTCAAACCCACCCATGAAATGAATCCCAAGGAGCCCTGGTGAGCTAGGAAGAGGATCCCATGGCTAAATTCCCCATTGGGGTGGATGGGGTGGAATTATGGTTAATTCATGAGAGGCCACATATGTTATTTTTGGATTTCCAATGACCTATAAATTGCGCATAGTTATCCCGTATAGTTTGAAAATATTACAGCGACCATGTTCCCCTCTCTATCTAAGAGGCATATACTGCATTATTATCCCACATTTCTTGAATTTTGATGTGAAATCCATTTGATAACTACTCCCCCAAAATTATTACCTACCACACAGTTAGCTATAAATGGCCCGACTATTTCACCAAACCATTAACCACTGACTGTATGGCCAAATTTCTGATTTTTTATAAAAACACAAAGACGAAAAAAGGAAAAAATGTAGATAAAAAATAAATAAGGAAAAGTTTGGTAAATTTTTTTGGCATTTCACACCTAGTTCCCAAGAGAAAATCAGGACCCATAAATGAACCAGATCCAGGAATGAAAATAAAATCACATGTGGGAAACATAAAATGTGTATGTGGTAATATTAAAGGTGAATGATAAATTCAATTTGATTTCCAATTTTCAATTAGATTAAATTTTCCAATTCCCTCATGAAGGATGATATATTATTATTCTTAATCTTGGGAGTGAATTTTCATTTAGTCAGTAGGATTTGATGTTCTATTTATTTGGAACTCAATCAGATTAAAATATATTATTTAATGATTTAAATATAGAGAAAATGGGTTTAAACAAGTTAATTTATATTTGAATAAATTCTTAACCTAACTTGATAAAATTTAAGTAAATTATTTAATTCAATGGGAAAATTAGTTTTAATCCATATATACAAATAATGAACCTATTGTTTGATAAATTTGATGTTTCTTTCAAAGAGATAAAATCAACTATGTTTCCTCACAAATCCTGCCAATCAGCTTCTAGATGAAGAATTTTGATCCCGATTGGATTGCATGTTTGATAAATAATTCAATGGTAATAATGAATGATTAAGATGGAAATGATAAGGATTAATCCATTTCTCTTGATGAGGGGGTGAAATCCTAAAAATCTAATCCTCAGGATTTATCTCTTATTAAGGGGGATCATACTAGAGAGAACATGGGAGAACCTTCTTTTTCAAGGAATCCATAAGTAGACTTCTAGATATAATCTTCAATATTATTCTATACTGATTACTAAGAAACTGGTTCATGTGAAATAAATTAAATAAGAAGTGGTTTCCACTTCCACTACAGAGAAATATGGTTTGTTAATATTTAGAAGTCAAAAGGTAAAGATGAAAAAATTCCCTCCCCCTGATATGTTGAGAATAAGGTAGACTATACTAAATTTGGTAGTATAGATTTTACTACTCAAATATTAGTAGTTAGTAAAAAATATTGAAATTCCATAGGTTATAGCTAAAAATTAGGAGAGAGTTGTTATCCAAGAAGATAGTATTAATGTGTTTCATATGAATCATAAACCCAAATCTGATACAATTATGATTAAAGTATTTAATGATTTAAAATTTGGTTAAACTGAAAATATTCCTTCAAATTTCAATTCTTAATAATAAGGACATGTTTCTTAAGAATATAATAATCAATATAATTAGGATTTTTAAATGAATGTTCAAAACATTTTTTGATGAATTAAAAAAATTATAAAATATGAAAGGATATATTGAGGATATAGAATCTAAGATTAGTGAAACTAATGAGAAGCTAAAAAAATATAATGAAAATTTAATCTTTATAGAATATTTTGATATCCCGAAGGATCATCTATAATACAAGAATTACAAATTAGTATCTAATAATGATAAAGATAATTTTTGGTTCGAAATGGTCTCCAAATTTGACATAAAACTACAGATAGATGAGGTGATTTCAATGAAAAAATATTTATATGGTGAAATAATTTATAAAAATAAATTTTTATATCATCAAGAGGTTTACCCGTTCATAACCAATTTCAGTAATTCAGTCAAATGTTTTAACCTCTATTTTAATATAATCCCATTATACAAAAGATGAGATAAAGATAATTTTAAATAATTTAATTATGAAATGTAAAATATTTCAATACCTATATTGTGGCTAACTTTTAATTGAAAGTATTCATGATATTAATAGGCCATTATCTACAGAAATTCATGGTAACAAATATGATCTTATAAATAGTATTCATGGGATTTACATATCACTTTTTCAACATGATGCTTTTTTGGATGATTATTTTTCATTGTAAATTTAAATAATATAAATATTTGTAGGCCAAAAATGATCAATAGGATCTTTAAACAATGCAAGGAACCAATCAAAGAAATTTTATATATATTATATGATGATATTAAGGAAGTGTTATAGAATATAAGAGAAAATTATTATGAATATGAATCATATTTTAGCGAGTCAAAGTGTAAAGAAGTTTCTACCCAATTGTTTTTTATAAAGGAAATGGTCTTGTTATTTATAAAGAAATTTTTTTTATATATAACTTATATTCTATCTATTTAATATATTTTATTAGAATATGTTCTTAATGTATTCAAGATATTGGTAAATATTCTTTCTCATATTAGACAAATACATATATCATTGTTTAAAATAAATACTTAAAAATCTTTTAAATGTATTCCAACTGAAAAATATTCTAATATTATGAAATGTTTGGAAGAATCTTCTAGTCCTCCATCCTTATCCCCTAAATCTAAATAGGAATATCTTCCTACATCTAAATGACAAAATTATTGCGCTATTGGCGTATCCCCTAAAAAATATATGCTTTTTGACTCTATCATTATCATGGTTGATAATAATAAATTCAAAATAAATATTGGGGATATTTTTTCAGTGAAGACAAGGAAGAGTAGAGATATGACTGGACATAAAGCCTTTAGGTATAAAAGGTTCCATTTTACACCAAACCCTTGTTTCATTATCTAAGAAACTACTAACCCTATTGTTAAACATACTACTAATAAATCTTCTAATAAAAATCCAACAAATTATATTTCTTCCAAAACAAATCACGAGCCTCAAAAATGATATTTTATATTTCTTGGTAGTTTTTATTTATTTATTCATGCTATTTTGGATTCTCATTATAATCCATGTTTTATTTATTCAATATAATATCAAAGTACTATTATTTTTTCCATTACCTTTACATCAATGTTGGGGTGAATTAATTACAATATTTATACTATTAATCAATATATATAATTACTATTAATAATTCCATTCCTTTACGATCTATATTCTAATAATTTTATCATTTGAATTTGAAAATTTTCATATTGTATACCCACTAATTTTTTATTTCTTTTTTTAAATCCTATAAATAGATAGAAAATTGGGAAACACAAAATTTCAATATGATGTTTAAACATTGTACGAACCTAGTTATTCACCTAGGTATGGATCCTTTAAATTCAGTATAATTCATTATTTTGGACATAATATGGATGCCTTTTGCGTTATCAAAGGTCCCAAGGGTGTTCCCATATTTTTTGGAGCCTCGAAACCTACATTTTTAAAAAAATTGAAATTTCACATGGTTAGAGAAAACCATGCATATTGGGTGTATGGATAAATATAACTGTACAGATGGTCTTCATTTTTGTGAAAATCCATATCAAATGGTTGGGAATGGTTTCTTAACCATGTGACCTAACCATGTAGTTTTACCTCTTCTCTAAGTACCCATGCATGGTTTGCACACATTTTGTCGAACCTTGCCCTAGAAAAAGTTTGGGTAATTTTACCATTTTAAACATAATGATCTAATTGAGCATCCTCCTTCCTCTTATACTACATTCCAGTGGGACGAACTGAATTTTATCTTATTTCTGAGGTTTTTTAGGGCCTAATCTAAGGATCAATAGATTTCATTCATTGGGAATCCGTTATAACATATGTTATTTATGTTGAATGTGCAATAGTATGTACTAAAGTCCGATTGATCCATTTTTTTCCACTATTTCTCTCGACATTGTTATCCTGGTGTGATATTTTTTACCTTTTTCTCAAATCAACTCTAATCCAAATCAAATTATAGTCTTATTATATTGGGGGAGATTCATATGGGCATGTGGTTGGTAGTCTATAACAGATCCCCAGGTTCATTGATTTCAAAATTGTTTTGTGGGACCTACCGATTTCACCAGGTTTCGTTTATTAAATTTATAATCCATTTTTATAATAATTAGAACTATATTATTATTCAATTTCATAATATGTGGTTAGTTATTCAGGGTTACACCCACAACTCCAACCATCCCAAGTAGGATTTTTTCAATATTTGACGTTCTGGTGTTTTGACAGGTTTGATCAACTTTTCGGGTGTTCCATTGCTTGACCTTTCTAACGGTAAGATTTTATCTATTAAAATGTTTTATTTAAATGATTAATTTTATAATGGAATTTATCATGTATAGTCAGAACTAGAACCGACTAAATTATTTTATTCAATTTTATAAATAAATGTGCAATGTAAATTAGAATGTTTACTAATTATATGACATATCGTTTTTAAATGTAATTGATTAATAGAATGCATGTCCACAGAACCCCTTACAATTCTAAAGGAAGGTATTAGAGTAAAAACTTATTTATTAAAATGTCTTAAATGGATTAAATGAATGGTTTTCTGCTACTTGGCCTTGTCACACTAATGAATGGAAAATATTGAACAAAACAGTATTATTGTTTAATTATGTCTTTATTAAATGGTTGCATTCCCAATTAGGCTTTTCACACTAATGAAAGGTAATGGATTGTACCTTATGAAATATTATATGAAATAATTTTAAAATATTAGTTTCCTAACATGATCACACCTTTGATTCCATAGGGAATTACATGAGTACTTCAGAAAATGATTCTGATTCAAGGATGAAAATTTCTTTGGATGATACCCACTTGGATCCTGATTCTTGTATATCACTGGATGCTAAGAATGACACCATGGTATACCTTAAATTATATTATTGGATTACTTGGATATACTCCTTGGATCTAGCATTGAAATATTGGTTCAATGGTAAATTTCCAACGGTCCCAGTCATGGATTATACTTGTTTTCCCTTTGATAAACTACTTAGACTCAATAGGAATATTATTATCGAAATATTCAGACTATGATCCTTTGATTACACTCTTACACTTAGCTAGGCTATATTAAATACCCAGATAGAGACCCTTTAGATCTTTTTCTCTCTAGTTATAACCTTGGATCTTCGTTATTAGGTATCATTATAGGTTTCCTATTTTACATCGTGGAACCGTCATTATTGATAACATGTGACTTATTTATAAACTAGGGATAATGAAATAATGAATTGTTTACATGTTCAGACACCATCTATGGGATGGATGAGGAATATGGGTATTTAGTTACATTGTACCACATGACTTTATATATTCATTCTTACACACTGTTATAGTTCTATTACACAGGACATATGGTATAGACCTTGTTGGTGGTGGCCCACTAAGAATTATCTCACACACTATCTAGGTTCTGTTTGGTACCCAAGGAAGATTACATGAATATCAGTCTTGGTAAAGGGAATAATATTACTTTTAAGACTTGATTTTTTACTATTTAGAATGAATCTTGATACCATATTACCAAGATGGAGATCAGGGTTCTTTGGATAGTGTTTTGATTTTATTTATAGTTTTATAGAACATGTTATGCATGCTATCTTGTATCCATTTTTATAGTTTCCACTAACATGAAATATCATCATATGTTATTTTATTTAATTCAGTTATTGTTATCCTCATCTATTTTGGTTATTCCTTCTATTTACTTATATTGCTTTAGACATTTTCCATTATTATTATTTATTTGTTGTTCTACACTCTGGTAATGAGGGAATAGTCTCCCCATGGACACATACCAGGCCCTCAAAACTAGTCATCACCCTCTTTCATTCAGGAATATGTGCTTGAGCCTATATGACCCACCGTGCTTGGGGAGCCTTTTAAGTAGCATTCGTTTCCAGGACATCACAATGTGGTGTCAATGGATGGTTTCATTCCTTTGTTTACTATTTGGATACAATATTTATAAGATTAATAATGATTTGAACATTGTTTCAAACCCATGTTAAATGTAAAATACATGATACCCAAAATATATTTGTTGTTATATTTTTCATATTATAGTTGACATTATTAGACCATTGGGTGACACACATGTTGTGTGATATTTTTTATTATTATATATGATTTATATTCTACATTATCCATGGAATGATGATATTAGGGTAATGATCATTGCTACATGCATTATTTAAGCACCTAGAATTAACATTTCATGATTATTTCCTTGCCATATATGTGTATTTCACTACTTGAGTTTCTTGATATGCTTGTAATTATTGAGTGATGCTAGGATAGTTAACTTATTATTGGGATATTCCTTGGTTCAGATTGAGTGATTTACTATATCAATTCATGAGGTGTATGGGTCCTCATGCATTGGGATGCGTAATTTAACTAGTTGATACATTATCATATAAATAAATGGGTTTTATTTTCAGTGAACATTTGTATAGGGACTAATTTAAAGGTAATAGTTATCAATTTTGATGAACAAATGATATCTATAACGAAATGTTTGCATGTCCTCATCCTACCTTTTCATTTTTATGAATGGTAATGGATTGAACCTAGAAATTAAATTTAAAGATGAAATCAAACTTATTCATGATAACTTACCCATTACTAGCCTTATAAGTTGGTATTTAAGGTAGTATGTATTGTTAATGGGACTTTTTTTATATTCCATAAGTCTCACTATCTATCTGATTGAATATTGTTTTAAGGAATGTTCATGGAATTTTTATACTAATTATTCTATGATAGCTTCATATTATCTGCCAAGAAGGTGGAGACGACTATAATCCAGATGTCATGGCCCCTGACCCTCTAGTTTTACCTCCATAAGAGTCACATGAGGGACCACCTACTATAACTAATTTGATCACTGATGACCATGTCCATGTTATTTTCCTACATTGGATGAATCACATGCATAGTGCTCCACGAGCTACACCTATGATGGTTCATCCGACTTGTGAGTTTCAGCTACAGAATCCTTCATCCTTTTCATGTGATGGTGGTCCATAGGCTTTTATGTCTGGGCTATATGCCACTCTATATATCACTGATCATCTAGAAAAACCTCTTTATATGATGTTCAATATTTCCACGTACATTCTTTTGGATTCAGCCATGTTTTGGGGGGATGTGGTTACCCAGGATGGTTGTCATCAGGGCATGATATGGGTTGATTTCCAAACATCCTTCTATGATCAGTTCATTCCACAGTCATTGAAAGATAGTAGAGCCAAATACATCGTGAATATTGATTAGGTTTATATGTCATTTATGGAGTATTCATGGCATTTCACTGAGTTACAATGCATTTGACTACTTCACACCGTTGATGGAAATTCATGTGTTGGATGCTTCAACGATGGGTTTTTGTACACGTCCCGTATATAGGTGAATATATTTCTCCTGCCAAATTTTTATGAAATTTTAAATTATAATCTTATCACTGAGGACAACCTAAGAGATGAAAATAAAATCGAGCATAGGGTATCAGGGTCACGACATGACACTAATTCTCCCTATGGTAGGAAATTCTCCCTTGAGATTTATCATCTGGGAAATGACAACCAGAGTATCTGTATTGGTAACCCCATGGTTTGTCATCAATGTAGATGAAAGGGGAACCTAAATCATTATTGTGATAAAGACCCAATAGAGTGACGATCATTTACATGTGGGGAATATTCAATGATTTTGAAGGACCTATAAACCATCTTCTAGTGGAAAATGATCTATTATAGCTCGACCTTATAGAGCAGGTTATTTTTCTCCTCATTAGGCTGTGAGTTGGAATAGAATTGGATGGAATGGCTGAAGAGGTGGTCATGGACCCAGTAGTCAGACCCTTGATTACAAGTAGTTCCAACAGATATGTTATGATTGTGGTAGTCCATATTTTTCATGGGACTGTAGATTAGGGTAGTTTCATGCACAACAACTGATATTCGAGAATCATGCCGCATTCACATCTATAGTACGGGGAACTATTCTAGTGACATCTATCATAGTATAATCATTATTTGAAACATTTTCACTGAAATCTTTTATCCTTTAATATTTCATAGAGAGTATCAGACTAGAGATAGAGTATTTTTTGGTGTAATGACCCTAGACACACTGTATGGAGTTCAATCAGAGGGAATACACAAATGAAGGGACTGTCCCCATGTGGTATGATGTTACCCTTTCTTATGGAAACTTTTTATTCTCGAGATGATAGCATTTGATTTCATTTTATCAATGGATTGGTTGGTTTTGTGTGGGGATTTTGTTCAATGCTATCACTATAGGGTACCTTTTACATCACCACAAGGTTGTAGTTATCCATATAAGGGTTAATGGGATGCCCTGGATGGTAGAGTGGGAATAGAGAATCTTGGGCAA
Organism: Viscum album; assembly: GCA_963277665.1. Classification (NCBI taxonomy): domain Eukaryota; kingdom Viridiplantae; phylum Streptophyta; class Magnoliopsida; order Santalales; family Viscaceae; genus Viscum; species Viscum album. The sequence continues at coordinate 385,778,846 of OY728121.1, forward strand.
GGTGGAGTGACTGTGCATATTTAAAATATCCTCATAGTGGATCAGGGATTATGTCCAGATGATTTCCCTGTCATAGTGGGTCGTTCCGAGGATGTCATTCTCGATGATTTTTATGAATTACATCCTCTGAGATAAGAAGAGTTTATAGTCGATCATGTTCTTGGACCAGATCTAGTGTTCATTCCCCCTTATAGGATGACACCAACAGTGCTTCAGGAGATTAAGAGTCTGTTATGTGATTGAGTGGCCAAGGTATTTATATGACCTGATACATCCTCTTGGGATTTATCTTTTATTTTATCCAAGATGGTGGATGGAAGTTTACATCTATTTGTGGATTATATAATGTTGAACCATCTTATAGTCAATAACTCGTATCCACTATATTGAATAAATGATCACTTTGACCACCTCTGAGGAGCTAGGTTCATATCTAAGAATGAACTATGGTCAGGATATCACCAAATTTGAGTAAGGAAATCATAAATACCATATACATATTTTCAATGAATTTATGGTCTGTATGTGTACCTTGTTATGTAATTTGGTCATACAAACCTGCCCTCCATTTTCATGGATCTAATGAATTGTGTTTTCAATCCCTATCCCTATTATTTTTTCATTGCATTGTATAGGTCATATTGATGTATTATCAAACCTAAAATGACCCTGTAAATCAACATGAGATCATTTTGAGTACACAGATAGAGCATCTTCATTATGCTAAAGTTACCAAGATACACATTTGAATCAACAACAATCACTTATTTGGTCATATCATATCACAATTAAGGGTATATATTGACCTAGTAAAGGTAAATGCACTAGTTTCCTTGGATCATCCCAATAACATGTTTGATATATGAATTTTCTTGTGGATGGTAGTATATTATTGGTTTCTCATATAGAACTTATCATTCCTTGTTTCACCTCTCCCTGTTATTAAAAATTTGGGTGTCAAGTTCTGGTGGAT